>JBBGZY010000589.1:662500-1325000 GCA_037952925.1 Lithobates clamitans | reverse complement strand
TAAAGGTGATGGACTGGCCAAGTATGTCTCCAGACCTAAACCCTGTTGAGCATCTGTGGGGCATCCTCAACTGGAAGGTGGGGGAGCGCAAGGTCCATGCCCAAGAGGGTTAAGGCAGTGCTGGAAAATAATGGTGGCCACACAAAATATTGACACTTTGGGCCCAATTTGGACATTTTCACTTAGGGGTGTGCTCACTTTTGTTACCAGTGGTTTAGACATTAATGGCTGTGTGTTGAGTTATTTTGAGGGAACAGCAAATTTACACTGTTATACAAGCTGTACACTCACTACTTTACATTGTAGCAAAGTGTAATTTCTTCAATGTTATCATGTGAAAAGATATAATAAAATATTTACAAAAATGTGAGTCTTTTTTGTGAGATACTGTACATACTTATGGGCTTATACCTACCTTAAGGCATAAATACATAAAAAAAAATAAAAGCGTTGAAATACTTACCTATCTTGGAGTTTCAAAACTATATTTTGTATATTTTGGTAAAGATAATGAACATCTTGATATAACACATCCCACACTTCCCAACACTTTTTATTGGAGCCATATACCTATGAAGTGCACACATTAAGTTTACACTTACTAGGGCTTTTAGGCAACAAAGGGCTTTTAGGCAGCAAAAAAATATGTTTTTTATTGGTACAAAATGAATTTAACATTCAACACACTCTTTATTTAAAATATGAGCTCTGGTGTACATACAGTAACCGCAACTTATTATAAATGATGTCCTTGTACAATGACAGATAGCAAATTTTACATAGAAATTTCGAACATAGTGTCTCTGCCCAAAGGACCCCAACGTGTTTCGATTACAATAATCCAAATCTTCCTTAGGGGGATGATGACGTCTAGATATTAGAACATATCATGTTAGAGCATTCACAAAGAAAAAAGATATCATCATAGTGTTACTAATCATCAATGGAGTATAAAGTAGAGAGGCTTAATTGACCAGAGCAAAATTACCACTTACCCACTAGACACTTAAACCCCCTTCCTAACCAGACCAATTTTCAGCTTTCGGTGCTCTCACAATTGGAATGACAATTACTCAGTCATGCAACACTGTACCCAAAATTTTGTCCTTTTTTCCACACAAATAGAGCATTCTTTTGGTGGTATTTGATCACCGCTGGGTTTTTTATTTTCTGCGCTATAAATGAAAAAAAACCCCTGAAAATTCTATTAAAAAAATGTATTTATCTTAGTTTCTGTTATACAATTTTGCAAATTAGTAATTTTTCTTCAGAAATTTTGGCCAAAATCTCATTTCTTGAGACCCTAACAAGCCAGGAAAGCACAAATACCCCCCAAATTTCCCCTTTTTAGAAAGTAGACAGTCCAAGGTATTTAGTAAGAGGCTAGTTGCAGGTTATTTCTCACACACAGCATATGCATACCACAAATTACACCTCAAAACACATTTTACTACCCCTCCTGAGTATGGCGATACTACATGTGTGGGACTTTTACACAGCGTGGCCACATATAGAGGCCCAAAATGCAGGGAGCACCATCAGGCGTTCTAGGAGCATAAATTACGCATATAATTTCTTGACTACCTCTTGTACTTTTGATGACCCTGGAGCACCAGGGGACAATGGAAACACCCAATTACCCCATTTTGGAAAGAAAACACCCCAACGTATAATCTATGAGGCATAATGAGTCTTTTGAGCATGCAATTTTTTTCTACAAGTTTTTGGAAAATGTGGAAAGAAAATGAAAACACATTTTTTTACACAATTCTAACACACAGCATGTACATATCAAAAATTACACCCCAAAATAGATTCTCCTACTCCTCCTGGATATAGCAATGCCACATATAGGAGACTTTTGCACAGCCTGGCCACATACAGAGGCCCAACATGCAGGGAGCACCATCAGGTGTTCTGGGGGCATACATTTGAAATCTAGCTTGACTACCTATTACACTTTTGTGAGGCACTGTAGTGGAATGGATGTGGCATGGATGAGACCTGATGTGGCATGGATGAGCATGAATGGGGATGGATGAGCCATGGATGGGGATGGCTGAGCATGGTTGAGCCACAAATGTGGATGGCTGAGTATGGATGGGATGACTGAGTATGGCTGAGTAGGTCTGGGTATGGCTGAGTTTGGATGGGATGACTGAGAATGAATGAGTATGGCTGAGTATGGCTGGGTGTGGCTGGGTATGGCTAAGTATGGCTAAGTATTGCTGGTTATGGTTGAGTATGGTTAAGTGTGGCTGGGTATGAGTATAGATGTCATGCATGGGATGGCTGAGTATGGATGGCATGCATGGGGTGGCTGAGCATGGATGGCATGCATTGGATGCCTGAGTATGGATGGCATGCATGGGATGGCTTAGTATGGATGGCATGCATGGGATGGCTGAGCATGGACAGCATGCATGGGTTGGCTGAGCATGGATGGCTGAGTATGGATGGCATGCACGGGATGGCTGAGTATGGTTGGCGTGCATGGAATGGCAGAGTATGGATGGCATGCATGGGATGGCTTAGTATGGATGCATGCATGGGATGCCTGAGTATGGATGGCATGCATGGGATGGCTGAGTATGGATAGCATGCATGGAATGGCTGAGTTTGGATGGCATGAATGGGATGGCTGAGAATGGATGGCATGCATGGGATGGCTGAGTATGGATGGCATGCATGGGATGGCTGAGCATGGACGGCATGCATGGGATGGCTGAGCATTGACAGAATGCATTGGATGGCTGAGCATGGATGGCATTCATGGGATGGCTGAGTATGGATATCATGCATGGGATGGCTGAGCATGGATAGCATGTATGGGATGGCAGAGCATGGATGGATGAATAATTCCCTGAAATGTCACAGAGCAGCGCTGTGGGCACTACACATCCAGCTCACAGCTGCACCCGATCTCTCATTTCCCCTCGCACTCTACCGATTGGTATTGCTTTATCCGATCCTGGATATAGCAATACCACATATAGGAGACTTTTGCACAGCCTGGCCACATACAGAGGCCCAACATGCAGGGAGCACAATCAGGTGTTCTGGGGGCATACATTTGAAATCTAGCTTGACTACCTATTACACTTTTGTGAGGCACTGTAGTGGAATGGATGTGGCATGGATGAGACCTGATGTGGCATGGATGAGCATGAATGGGGATGGATGAGCCATGGATGGGGATGGCTGAGCATGGTTGAGCCACAAATGTGGATGGCTGAGTATGGATGGGATGACTGAGTATGGCTGAGTAGGTCTGGGTATGGCTGAGTTTGGATGGGATGACTGAGAATGAATGAGTATGGCTGAGTATGGCTGGGTGTGGCTGGGTATGGCTAAGTATGGCTAAGTATTGCTGGTTATGGTTGAGTATGGTTAAGTGTGGCTGGGTATGAGTATAGATGTCATGCATGGGATGGCTGAGTATGGATGGCATGCATGGGGTGGCTGAGCATGGATGGCATGCATTGGATGCCTGAGTATGGATGGCATGCATGGGATGGCTTAGTATGGATGGCATGCATGGGATGGCTGAGCATGGACAGCATGCATGGGTTGGCTGAGCATGGATGGCTGAGTATGGATGGCATGCACGGGATGGCTGAGTATGGTTGGCGTGCATGGAATGGCTGAGTATGGGTGGCATGCATGGGATGGCTTAGTATGGATGCATGCATGGGATGCCTGAGTATGGATGGCATGCATGGGATGGCTGAGTATGGATAGCATGCATGGAATGGCTGAGTTTGGATGGCATGAATTGGATGGCATGCATGGGATGGCTGAGTATGGATGGCATGCATGGGATGGCTGAGCATTGACGGAATGCATTGGATGGCTGAGCATGGATGGCATTCATCGGATGGCTGAGTATGGATGGCATGCATGGGATGGCTGAGCATGGATAGCATGTATGGGATGGCAGAGCATGGATGGATGAATAATTCCCTGAAATGTCACAGAGCAGCGCTGTGGGCACTACACATCCAGCTCACAGCTGCACCCGATCTCTCATTTCCCCTCGCACTCTACCGATTGGTACAGAGAGGGAAGAGAGAAACTGGACATGACATTGGTTTATTTCCAAGTGATTGCTCTGTCATTTGATGTAGCGATCACGTGGTAAACAGCTGATATATATATATATATATAGACCATGCTTACCAAATCAAAAACACTTGCCCCAGGAGATTAGAGATGATATATGTAAATATGAAACTGCCATTGTGTTTTCTGTAAAATATGTATACACAACCATCAAAGGTTGAAGTTAATAACCATAGTATTAATCCATAAACAGTATTAAAGTATGGAATAAACTACATTTGAATATTACCTTATGATGTAATGTGAGGTTATTACCGAATATCCCCCACTAATAATAAACACAATCCCAGGTTCAAAGTATAGGAAACTATGGTTCTAGATATCTCACCGCAACTGGTAGCATATATGGGCTGCTTCCAGATTTTTTGGGGGGTTAAATATTAGGTTCACACTAATGCCCTGTACACACAGTCGGATTTTCCGACGGAAAAAGTGCGATCGGATTGTGTTGTCGGAAATTCCGATCGTATGTGGGCTCCATCTTACTTTTTCCGTCGGAATTTCTGACACACAAAGTTTGAGAGCAGGATATAAAATTTTCAGTCAAATCCTGATTGTGTGTACACAAATCCGACGCACAAAGTGCCACGCATACTCAGAATAAATTAAAAGACGAAAGCTATTGGCTACTGCCCCGTTTATAGTCCCAATGTACATGTTTTACGTCACCGCGTTCAGAACAATCAGATTTTCTGACAACTTTGTGCGACCGTGTATATGCAAGACAAGTTTGAGCCAACATCTGTCAGAAAAAATGCATGGATTTTGTTGTCGGAATGTCCGATCAATGTCCGATCATGTGAACAGGGCTTTACTTATCCGTCCAGCCCAATTTTATGAAGGGTGAAGAGGCCATGGAAGAAAATGCTGATTTTGCCATTTACACAAGGCCAAAAAAAGAGGATGTCCATTATACTTCAGTACTTTACCACTGGAGAATTATGCCGCGTACACACGACCGGACTTTCCGGCAGAAAAGGTCAGGCGGAATCATTCCGTCGGACATTCCAATCGTGTGTGGGCTTCATCGGACTTTTCCTTTCTAAAATTCTGACGGACCTAGAAATAGAACATGTTTCAAATCTTTCCGACTGAGTCAGTTCCTATCGGGAAGACCGATTGTCTGTATGCTATTCCGACAGACCAAAAACGACGCAAGTGCAGCTATTGGCTACTGGCTATTGAACTACTCTTTTCTAGTCCCGTCATACGTCATAGCGTTCTAAACGATCAGACTTTGGTGTGATTGTGTGTAGGCAAGTCCATTTCAGTGGAACTCCGTCGGAACTCCGTCGGAAAGACCGTCCGAGTCTATTCTGATGGAGAGTCCGGTCGTGTGTATGCGGCATTAGACTTACTAGGTTTGGTTACCTGCCATCAGAATCTTTTAGATCTAGACATATAAGTGAATGGTTGTAAGTAGGGATGAGCCGAACACCCCCCGGTTCGGTTCGCACCAGAACCCGCGAACTTACCAAAAGTTCGCACGAACGTTAGAACCCCATTGACGTCTATGGGACTCGAACGTTCGAAATCAAAAGTGCTCATTTTAAAGGCTAATTTGCATGGTATTGTCCTAAAAAGGGTTTGGGGACCCGGGTCCTACCCCAGGGGACATGTATCAATGCAAAAAAAACTTTTAAAAACGGCCGTTTTTTCGGGAGCAGTGATTTTAATGATGCTTAAAGTAAAAAAAAAAAAAGTGAAATATTCCTTTAAATATCGTACCTGGGGGGTGTCTATAGTATGCCTGTAAAGTGACGCGTGTTTCCCATGTTTAGAACAGTCCCTGCACCAAATGTCATTTTTAAAGGAAAAAATCTCATTTAAAACTGCTTGCGGGTTTAATGTCATGTCGGGTCATGGCAATATGGATGAAAATCAGTGAGACAAACGGCATGGGTACCCCCAGTCCATTACCAGGCCCTTTGGGTCTTGTATGGATATTAAGGGGAACCCCGCACCCAAATTAAAATAAGGAAAGGTGTGGGGCCACCAGGCCCTATATACTCTGAACAGCAGTATACAGGCGGTGCAAACAAGACAGGGACTGTAGGTTTGTTGTTAAGTAGAATCTCTTTGTAATTTTGAACGGGTACATTTGTAACGTGTTTAGCTCCAGCCAAAAAATCTTTTTTAAGCTTTTTGGAAAACATAGGGAAGGGTTATCACCCCTGTGACATTTGTTTTGCTGTCTTTCCTCCTCTTCAGAAGATTTCACCTCACTTTTTTGTCCCAATGAAAAATGTTTTTTGAAAATTTGGGTTTTTTTGTGGAACAAGGATTGGAAAGCATCAGTGGAAAGGAGAAATTGTTTTTCCATATTAACTCTTACAGGAGAGAATTTCCCTTCCTAGGGGTAGATTTCATCTCACTTCCTGTTGTCTCCTTCCGTTTGCAAGTAGGAGTCGTTTGTAAGTTAGATGTTTGAAAGTAGGGTCCTGCCCTATATACTCAGCAGAAATTTGGGCCATAGGTGTTGCTGTGGCCACAACACTGTAAGCCCTCACAGGGCCCTGCTGTGAAATATTAGATCAAGAATGTTAATTACATGCCCCTGTTGAACAGGAGCTGAAAAATTAGGCCTTAGGCACTGGTGCTGGTGCCACAACACTGCAACCCCTCACAGACACTCTAGTTGGAACGCAGGAACGAGCCCTGCTGCAAAGTATTGCTTCAAAAATTGTAATTACACGCCCCTGTTAGACCGGGGCAGAAAAATTGGGCCTTAGGCACTGGTACTGGTGCCACAACACTGCAACCCCTCACAGACACTCTAGTTGGAAGGCAGGAACGAGCCCTGCTGCAAAGTATTGCATCAAAAATTGTAATTACACACCCCTGTTAGACAGGGGCAGAAAAATTGGGCCTTAGGCACTGGTGCTGGTGCCACAACACTGCAACCCCTCACAGACACTCTAGTTGGAACGCAGGAACGAGCCCTGCTGCAAAGTATTGCATCAAAAATTGTAATTACACGCCCCTGTTAGACAGGGGCAGAAAAATTGGGCCTTAGGCACTGGTGCTGGTGCCACAACACTGCAACCCCTTACAGACACTCTAGTTGGAATGCAGGAACGAGCCCTGCTGCAAAGTATTACATCAAAAATTGTAATTACACGCCCCTGTTAAACAGGGGCTGAAAAATTGTGCCTTAGGCACTGGTGGTGGCGCCCAGAACCAAAAATGTTCTTACAAGCTATCAGCGTGATGATTGAGGAGGAAGAGGATAATTACTCAGGGATAGTCACTCAGCATCAGCATAGGCAGTCTTTGAAGGGATCTGAGATTTCAAAAAAAATTATTCGGTTACATCAGCATCAGGTGCTTGGTAGCTGGTGGTGATCCAAGACTGATTCATTTTTATGAAGGTCAGCCGATCGACCGAGTCGGTGGACAGACGCACCCTGCGATCGGTTACCACGCCTCCAGCAGCACTGAATGTGCGTTCCGAAAGAACGCTGGATGCAGGACAGGCCAGTAGCTCAATTGCATACTGTGCAAGCTCTGGCCAGTGATCCATCCTCAAGACCCAGTAACCCAGAGGATTTTCGGTGGGAAAGGTGTCCAAGTCTGACCTTGCCCCTAGGTATTCCTGCACCATGTAAAACAGACGCTGGCGATGGTTTCTGGAACCGATCATACCTTGGGGCTGCGGACCAAAAAATTGTCTGAACGCATCGGTCAGACGGCCACCTTCTTCACCGCTCCTTCTTTGACTGACCGAAGCCTCAGCAACACGTTGTCCAGAAACAGGAGTTTGTAACCTCCCAGTCTCTGGGAACGCGTTGCACAGACCTTTCTGCAAGGCCTCCCGAAGATGTTTCATCCTCTGCTCCCTCTGCGATGGCAAGATAAGGTCCGCAACCTTACCCTTGTAACGTGGATCAAGGAGGGTTGCCAGCCAGTATTGGTCCTTCTCCTTGATACCACGAATACGAGGATCCTTACGCAGGCTTTGCAGGATCAGGGAGGCCATGCAGCGTAGGTTTGCTGAGGCATTCGGTCCGGAGTCCTCTGGGTCACTAAGGACAACAACGTCCGCAGCCACCTCCTCCCAGCCACGTACAAGTCCATGTGTTCCTTGGGACTGATCCCTTAAAGACTGCTGCTGATGCTGAGTGCCAGGCTCCACCTCCATACTGACACAATCTTCCTCCTCCTCCTCCTCCTCCTCCTCGTCCTCTTCCTGTGTGATCGGCGGGCACGCAGGAACACTGTCTGGATAAAGGGGGCCTTGAGAGCTAAGGAAGTCCTCCTCTTCCTGCCTCTGTTCTGCCTCAAGTGCCCTGTCCATTATTCCACGCAGCGTGTGCTCCAACAGGTGGACAAGGGGGACAGTGTCACTGATGCATGCACTGTCAGTGCTCACCATCCTCGTGGCCTCCTCGAATGGTGACAGGACAGTGCATGCATCCCTGATCATGGCCCACTGGCGTGGGGAAAAAAAACCAAGGTCCCCTGACCCTGTCCTGGTGCCATAGTCGCACAGGTACTCATTGATGGCCCTCTGCTGCGTGTGCAGCCGCTGCAGCATGGCCAACGTTGAGTTCCACCTGGTGGGCATGTCACAGATTAGGCGGTTCTTGGGCAGGTTAAACTCCTTTTGGAGGTCCGTAAGCCGAGCACTGGCATTATATGACCGGCGGAAATGCACACAGACTTTCCTGGCCTGCCTCAGGACATCCTGTAAGCCCGGGTACCTGCCCAAGAACCGCTGCACCACCAAGTTAAGGACGTGAGCCAAACAGGGCACATAGGTCATTTGTCCCTGTCGGAGGGCAGAGAGGAGGTTGGTGCCATTGTCGCAAACCACCATTCCTTCCTTAAGTTGGCGTGGCGTCAACCACCTCTGAACCTGCCCCTGCAGAGCTGACAGAACCTCTGCCCCAGTGTGGCTCCTGTCCCCCAAGCACACCAGCTCAAGCACCGCATGGCATCTTTTGGCCTGCGTACTTGCGTAGCCCCTTGAACGCCTACGGAGCACCGCTGGTTCCGAGGAAGAGGCCATGGAGGAAGAAGAAGAGGAGGGGGTGGAGGAGAGAGGTGTGTCACAATCAGCATTTTGGAGGCGTGGTGGCGGAACAACCTCCAACACTACTGCACCTTGTCCTGCATCCTTCCCAGCTGCCAGCAGAGTCACCCAATGCGCCGTGAAACTTAGGTAACGTCCCTGTCCATGCCTGCTGGACCATGAGTCAGCGGTAATATGCACCTTACCGCTGACCGCCCTGTCCAGCGAGGCATGGACATTGCCTTCCACATGCCGGTAGAGAGCCGGAATCGCCTTCCGTGAGAAAAAGTGGCGTTTGGGTACCTGCCACTGAGGAACCGCACATTCCACAAACTCAGGGAAGGGGGCAGAGTCTACCAACTGAAAAGGCAGCAGTTGAAGTGCTAGCAATTTTGCCAAGCTAGCATTCAACCGCTGGGCATGTGGATGGTTGGGAGCAAACTTCTTTCGGCGGTGCAGCAGCTGGGGCAGGGAAATTTGCCTGGTACAATCTGACGTTGGTGTACCAAAAGCAGATTGCCCACAAGTACTTGGCTGTGACACACCTAATTCTACACCTTCATTCCTCTCACTGCAGGTCTCAGAGCGGACTGAAGGTCTAGTGGGGTTGGAAATCTCAGCTGATGAGGAGCAAGGAGAGATCCTCTTTGTTCTTTGGTGTGGGTCTTTT
Organism: Lithobates clamitans; assembly: GCA_037952925.1. Lineage (NCBI taxonomy): Eukaryota > Metazoa > Chordata > Amphibia > Anura > Ranidae > Lithobates > Lithobates clamitans. The sequence goes on along the minus strand of JBBGZY010000589.1, from coordinate 1,315,194 downwards.
AGATACGCTTGCCCATGAACTGCATGGCAGGTCAACATATGTCTGGTCAAGCATGTGGTACCCAAGCGGGAGATGTTTTGGCCACGCGAGATACGCTTGAGACATATGTTGCAAATAGCAGCGGTGCGATCTGATGCACTCGTCTCAAAAAAGGCCCACACCAAAGAACTTTTTGAATAACGCGCAGAGACTGCAGCGCCCTGCACATGTAGAGCTTTGGGGTGTGATGCAGTCAATGTGCTGCCCTTAGGCTGGCCCCTGGAGGGCATCCTGCCTCGTTGGTGATGTGCCGCCTCCTCCTCCTCTCTCCTATCAGGCACCCACGTTGAGTCAGTGACCTCATCATCCCCTCCCTCCTCATCACTGGAGCAAACCTGGCAGTATGCTGCAGCAGGGGGAGCATGACTGCCAGATTGCTGTCCTTCTTGGGCACCCCCTCTGTCCGTGCTCATGTTACTGCCTTCATCGAGCTCAGTATCATCATCAGAGCCTTCCAAACGCTGGGCATCCTCCTGGAGCATGTACCCAACACTGTGGTCAAACAGTTTGAGGGACTCCTCATGAGGACATGGTGGAGCTAGGGAAGGAGTCACTGATGACATTGAGCTGAGGGAAGAGGCCGCTGCTTTGCCAGACAAAGCACCCTGGGCATGGGTGAGAGAGGATGAGGAGGATGAGGACGGCTTGGTCATCCACTCGACCAAGTCTTCCGCATGTTGCGGCTCAACACGGCCAGCTGCCGAAAAAAAGGCCAAGCGTGTCCCATGGCCACGTGCTGATGAGGATGCACCGTCTCCACGACCAGCACTAGACACAGAGCCTGCTTGCCCTCTCTGATTGGCTTGTGACTGTCTGCCTCTCCTTCTTGGCCTTCCAGACATACTAATGGCCTGTAGCTGCACTAAGCTGGGATAGAACACCTGTAATTTTCTTCAGGTAGCTTTATATACTGTAACCAGACAAGCCTGCCTGTCAGTAGGAAGATAACAGGAACGGATCTAGCTGAACACTGTGAGCAGGACGCACTGTACTAAATGTAAATAGTCTAGCTGCCTGACCGTGGTACTAATAGGATCAAATAGAACACCTGTAATTTTCTTCAGGTAGCTTTATATACTGTAACCAGACAAGCCTGCCTGTCAGTAGGAAGATAACAGGAACGGATCTAGCTGAACACTGTGAGCAGGACGCACTGTACTAAATGTAAATAGTCTAGCTGCCTGACCATGGTACTAATAGGATCAAATAGAACACCTGTAATTTTCTTCAGGTAGCTTTATATACTGTAACCAGACAAGCCTGCCTGTCAGTAGGAAGATAACAGGAACGGATCTAGCTGAACACTGTGAGCAGGACGCACTGCACTAAATGTAAATAGCAGGAACGGATCTAGCTGAACACTGTGAGCAGGACGCACTGCACTAAATGTAAATAGTCTAGAAGATAACAGGAATGGATCTAGCTGAACACTGTGAGCAGGACGCACTGCACTAAATGTAAATAGCAAGAACGGATCTAGCTGAACACTGTGAGCAGGACGCACTGCACTAAATGTAAATAGCAGGAACGGATCTAGCTGAACACTGTGAGCAGGACGCACTGCACTAAATGTAAATAGCAGGAACGGATCTAGCTGAACACTGTGAGCAGGACGCACTGCACTAAATGTAAATAGCAGGAACGGATCTAGCTGAACACTGTGAGCAGGACGCACTGCACTAAATGTAAATAGCAGGAACGGATCTAGCTGAACACTGTGAGCAGGACGCACTGCACTAAATGTAAATAGTCTAGAAGATAACAGGAACGGATCTAGCTGAACACTGTGAGCAGGACGCACTGCACTAAATGTAAATAGCAGGAACGGATCTAGCTGAACACTGTGAGCAGGACGCACTGCACTAAATGTAAATAGCAGGAACGGATCTATCTGAACACTGTGAGCAGGACGCACTGCACTAAATGTAAATAGCAGGAACGGATCTAGCTGAACACTGTGAGCAGGATGCACTGCACTAAATGTAAATAGCAGGAACGGATCTAGCTGAACACTGTGAGCAGGACGCACTGCACTAAATGTAAATAGCAGGAACGGATCTAGCTGAACACTGTGAGCAGGACGCACTGCACTAAATGTAAATAACAGGAACGGATCTAGCTGAACACTGTGAGCAGGACGCACTGCACTAAATGTAAATAGTCTAGAAGATAACAGGAACGGATCTAGCTGAACACTGTGAGCAGGACGCACTGCACTAAATGTAAATAGCAGGAACGGATCTAGCTGAACACTGTGAGCAGGACGCACTGCACTAAATGTAAATAGCAGGAACGGATCTATCTGAACACTGTGAGCAGGACGCACTGCACTAAATGTAAATAGCAGGAACGGATCTAGCTGAACACTGTGAGCAGGACGCACTGCACTAAATGTAAATAGCAGGAACGGATCTAGCTGAACACTGTGAGCAGGACGCACTGCACTAAATGTAAATAGCAGGAACGGATCTAGCTGAACACTGTGAGCAGGACGCACTGCACTAAATGTAAATTACAGGAACGGATCTAGCTGAACACTGTGAGCAGGACGCACTGCACTAAATGTAAATATTCTAGAAGATAACAGGAACGGATCTAGCTGAACACTGTGAGCAGGACGCACTGCACTAAATGTAAATAGCAGGAACGGATCTAGCTGAACACTGTGAGCAGGACGCACTGCACTAAATGTAAATAGCAGGAACGGATCTAGCTGAACACTGTGAGCAGGACGCACTGCACTAAATGTAAATAGCAGGAACGGATCTAGCTGAACACTGTGAGCAGGACGCACTGCACTAAATGTAAATAGCAGGAACGGATCTAGCTGAACACTGTGAGCAGGACGCACTGCACTAAATGTAAATAGCAGGAACGGATCTAGCTGAACACTGTGAGCAGGACGCACTGCACTAAATGTAAATAGCAGGAACGGATCTAGCTGAACACTGTGAGCAGGACGCACTGCACTAAATGTAAATAGCAGGAACGGATCTAGCTGAACACTGTGAGCAGGACGCACTGCACTAAATGTAAATAGCAGGAACGGATCTAGCTGAACACTGTGAGCAGGACGCACTGCACTAAATGTAAATAACAGGAACGGATCTAGCTGAACACTGTGAGCAGGACGCACTGCACTAAATGTAAATAGTCTAGATAGAAGATAACAGGAACGGATCTAGCTAAACTGAATACAGTGTATATATATATATGCAACACCTGGGATGCATATATATACACAATACACTGTAAGTGCAGCTAACTGACTGACTGTTCTGCCTAATCTATCTAACTCAAATCAAATGACACTGTCTCTCTCTCTCTCTATCTCTTAGCACACCGGAACACACACTACACAGGGCCGCCGTGTAGGCGGCCTTATATAGTGTGGGGCGTGTACTAAATCCCCTGAGCCATAATTGGCCAAAGCCACCCTGGCTTTGGCCAATTACAGCTCTCTCTACTGACGGCGCTGTGATTGGCCAAGCATGCAGGTCATAGTGCATGCTTGGCCAATCATCAGCCAGCAATGCACTGCGATGCCGCAGTGAATTATGGGCCGTGACGCGCCACACGAATTTGGCGCGAACGGCCCATATCGTTCGCAATTCGGCGAACAGCCGATGTTCGAGTCGAACATGGGTTCGACTCGAACACGAAGCTCATCCCTAGTTGTAAGGAATGAATACTTCCTCCATTTACAATATTTTCACTGGCAGTCAATGATTCACCATCTTTAAGAGATACTCTGTTGTCAGTAATGTTCTATGACCAGACACACTTTTCATGCTATTTGGTGTTTAGGGATGAGTGGAGTGAAGAATTTGGCATGCAATAAACACAACACACACATATAAATAGGCCCTTGGCATTTTTTGTTTGTTTTTATTATACTTTATTTCTTAATTATGTATTTTTCACATTATTTTGAATTCGAAGAAGAGAAGGAAAAAAAACAATGCAAGCAATTGTCACTTACCCAATCACATCTGTGGTATATGACATTTTAATTTGATGTGCAAATAATAGTTACATGAATGATTCCTTCAGCGTATCTTGTTGTGGGATTGCAATATCTTAAGCATAACAAAAATAGAAAAAAAAATAAAAAAGAGTAAACAATTAAACATTCAATTGTGTTTTGCTTCAATTTGCATGGAATACTTCAAAACATTTCTTGATTCTTGTACTTTACTATAGTGAAAACTGTTCCTTTTACTAACATATTCAATTGTGTGAAAAATATATATATTATTTATCTATTTATTTATCTTTTTATCTGTTATAATAAGAGTCAGGGTCATGCATCTACTATCTACAGCATAGGCCAAAAATGTTTTGAAAATGTAGCCCCATTGGGATTTGTATTGGTAGACATAAGCTTATGTCTTATATGATTATTAAGAATTGAGTATTATTGTTGAAATTGAAGGAATTTCTTTTGCTTCCATAATCCGGCCAAAGAGTGCAATCAGAACATGTGTGAGAATGGTCCTAAATTCATAATAATTTTTTTCTGTTTATACTTTCAACAGTGCCAATGCCAGGTCTGGAATGATAGATATATTGGTGACTGATAAAATAAAGGTGAAAACATAGTTTCACAAGGTGCTAAAAAACAACTCAAGACAAGACTCTTTTGTTTTAGTTTTTAATAGGGCATTGACGTGTTAGAACCACTCTTAGGTTTTTTTGCTGTCTGCATCCTCATTAGGGAGAATTATTCTCTCTGTTTATCCTAATCAACAATTATTATTATTACCAATCACCAATTGTAACTGACAATGAAAGTGAGGGGAAATCAAAAAAATTGATTTGCTACCAGAACAGGAATAGAGGGAAAATCATCCAAATTTCACTACTGTCTAAAAGTACATTCCTTCACATTGGAAAGGTATCCTCTTACCTTTTGTTGTGTCTACAGGTCACAGTGAAGGACAATCATTCTAATAAAACTGACAGTGCTTTTACCCTCTTCTACTCTACCTGAAGTGGAATAATATTTTGGTTTTAGATATACTTCTTGTTTATTACTTTATATTATAATCTTTGTTTCTCAAATATTCAGATTCAGCGAACGCAGAATGTTCCAGAAATGTGCTGCACATTTTCAACATTAGGAAACAGTATTATGAATGTAATTCCACTTTTGTTGAGAACAAGAAACAATCCCCTCTGGGTGATCTATGAAGATTGCAAGGATTTTAATAACTTGAGTTCCAGACGATTTTATCACTTTCATCACCATAGCATTTTTCTCTATTCAGCACTGCACTACTTTAACTGCCAATTGCGTGTCATGCAACACTGTACCCAAATGGAATGTTTATATTTTTTTTTACACAAATAGAGCTTATTTTGGTGGTATTTTATCAACACTGGATTTCTGTTATAAAACATATCCAATAAAAAAATAAAATGTCTTCATAAATTTAGGACAAAATGCATTCTGCTACATGTCTTTGGTAACAAACAAAAAAAATCCCAATAAGTATATATTAATTTGTTTGTGCAAAAGTTATAGTATCTACAAACTATGGTATATACACTGGAATTTATGCAGCTATGACACTTTGCTAGTAATTGCGCTGATCAGTGACCTCTAGTAGGACTGTGATAGTGTGGTGGGCAATCTGGCACTAGCCAACGTTGGCTGGGAGGTACACTAACTGACACTGTGACACTAATACTGTGATCTGTGTGAATACTGTACAATGACGCTGGCTGGGAAGGGATTAACATCTAGGGGCACTCAAAGGGTTAACTATGTGACTAACAATGTGTAATGTGATGTATGTAATGTCTGCTGCTTTTACTTAAAGGGGTTGTAAACCTCATGTTTTTGAAAAAACACCTGTTAGTGGCCAGCCCCCCAGTCCCCCGTTTTATTTACCTAAGCCCCGTATTTCTGTCGGTGGACACGCGCTCTCCCTCTCTCCATGGGGTCCCGGCTCTTGATTGGATAGATTGATAGCAGTGCAGCCATTGGCTCCCGCTGCTGTCAATCGAATGCAATGACGCGGGTGCCAGGGGGGTGGGCGGAGTCCGGCATTCGTGTCTATGGACGCAAATTTTGGATTCGGGAGCACGCCCACAAGGTAACACCCCCGGCAGAGCACTTCTCCTAGGGGGTTATCTGATGCGGGGAGGAGCTGCGAGAGCCGCCGACCCCAGAAGACGAGGTTTGGGGCCACTCTTTGCAAAACGAACTGCACAGTGGTGGTAAGTATGATATGTTTGTTATTTATTACTTCTCCTCTCCCCTTAATGCACCTTCCAGGTTCTTCCAGGTTCTTCCCACACCTCCCTCTCTTTCCCCCTGCTCTTTCAAAGTGCACTACATTTGTCTTTTCTCTCCAGCTTGTCTGAGGGTTGCAGTCATTTATTGGCCTCCTGGACCAGTGTCACACTTTCTGGATGACTTCTCTGCATGGCTACCCTACTTTCTCTCCTCTGAAGTACCTGCCATCATCCTAGGTGACTTTAACATTCCAATCAACGTTAATAGTGCAACTGCTTCTCAACTGTTCAACCTAACCTCCTCTTTTAACCTAACACAATGGACACAAACCACCAGTCACTCCAACAGCAATAATCTCGACCTTGTATTCTCCCATCGCTGCACTCCCTGCAACCTCTCTAACACCCCCTTTCCTCTCTCTGATCACAACCTTATCTGTTTCACACACTCCTTGTCTCCTACCTCCCATGCTGCAAACCCACAAACCACTACACGCAGAAACCTTCCCAACCTCAACCCTTCCCTTCTTCATTCTGCTACTGACGGCCTTTACAACAAAATCGCACCCCTGTCCTGCCCAGACCTAACCACTTCCATCTACAACAACACGCTGTCATCCTCCCTAGACGTACTTGCTCCTCTTTCTACATGCAGAACCAGGCCCCATCTGCCACAACCATGGCAAACAGATGACACCAGATGTCTCAAGAGACGCAGCTGTGCTCTTGAGCAAGCATGGCATAAATATAAGTCCCTGCAAGACTTTACCCTCTACAGATCTGCCCTTTTCAAATACAACTCCTGTCTCCACACTGCTAAACAAACCTACTACAACACTCTCATCAAGACCCTCTCATCCAAACTTAATCAACTCCTTTCTACCCTTAATTCCTTACTTCACCCCCCACCCACTGCACCCACCCACCAACTTGCTTACCGCTCAACAGATTGCCAACCATTTCAAAAGCAAAATCGACACATTTCGCAAGGAGATATCCAGCTTTCAACTTCCTCCCCTACCCAACACATCAGGTCTAACACCACACTTACTCCTCTCCTCCTTCTGCCCAGTTACCACCGATGAAGTTGATAAACTCCTCTTTAAGGCCCACCTCACCACCTGTCCCTGGACCCTGTCCCCTCACAATTACTGCGACTACCTTCCCACTATATCCTAAACTCCCTAATCCACATCTTCAACCTTTTCCTCTCCTTCCGCACCTTTCCTTGCCTGCTCAAACATGCACTGGTTACCCCCATACTTAAAAAACCTTCACTAGACCCCAGCTGTTTGAATAACTTATGATCTGTCTCCCTGCTCCCGTTTGCCTCCAAGCTCATTGAATGCCTTGTCCATGACCGAATTAGTCGCTACCTCACGGACAACAACCTTCTCAATCCCCTACAGTCTGGCTTCTGTCCACAACACTCTACTGAAACTGACCTACTAAAATTCACCAATGACCTACTAACTGCATTACTCCATACTCTTATGCCCCGTACACACGGTCGGATTTTCCGATGGAAAATGTCCGATCGGAGCGTGTTGTCGGAAATTCCGACTGTGTGCGGGCGCCATCGGACATTTTCCATCGGATTTTCCGACACACAAAGTTGGACAGCAGGAGATAAAATTTTCCGACAACAAAATCCGATCGCGTCAATTCCGACCGTGTGTGGCCTGTTCCGACGCACAAAGTGCCACGCATGCTCAGAAGAAATTCCGACACGGGACAGCTCGTTCTGGTAAACTTAGCGTTCGTAATGGATAAAGCACTTTCGTCATGCTGCAATGTAAAAAATGGTTTAATACAGCGCACTCTCTTCTTCTTTATAATGTGACAAGAATTAAGTCGTTTTGATGCTCATATTCACACACACTTCTCACAAACTTTTTTCGTTACTATTTATCGGGATTCCCTCAATATATTTCGATTTCTCACATCTGACAACATATTTTTTATTTTTTTATTTTTTACTTTAATGTAGAATCTTTTTTTGTGTTTCTCTTTTTATTTTTTTATTTTTTTTGGTGATTTTGATTTGTACTCCCGAAAATGTTTGTGTGTTTTTTGTGACAAGTTCCCACAACACCATTGATATGTTGTTCTATTTAATCTGTAGGAGGAGATTGTTTGTTGCTGTTGTCCCTTGTTAATTTCACATTGTACTTTAGAAATGTACCTGAATACTCACCAACAAACTGTCCTTTTTGGATGAAAACACACACAGGAGAGTAGAATTTACCTAAAAATATTTTATTAAGGGGTCACAACTATAAACAAAGAGGGAGGCAACGCTGGAGAAACTGCAGAAGTGGGCGAAGCCTTGGACCCCCAGGGCAGACATCAATTATTTAAAAGCAAAATTGGTGGCCTGAGGAGTCCATATCTAAGGGAGGGCAGTCTGGTCCAGAAGTCCCAGAGATCCGGAAAGCAGCAGATGACATCTGTGTCCCCAGGCTGTGGTCATACGAGAGACTGCATCTTCCGTCAGACCAGACTGAACCCAGGTCATCACTCTCAGGTCTTCTTTCCACGCTTCCTTCCAGCCTTTGGCTGTGGTGGTGGAGTTGTGGCAGCAGGAGGAGGAGGAGGAGGAGGATCGTCCCTCTCCATGACATCCGTCTTGTGTGTCAGTTCCCCACTCTCCCCCTTCCGAAGGACTTTATAAATCAGGTCCTCAGAAATCTTGTGTTGGCCCTCCTGCATGCCCAGCAATTTGGTGGCAGCCATGCAGGCAAAGGCCTCTGCAGGACTGGGGAAGGCTCTGAGGGACGCCGAAGCCTCCTGGATCAGCCTGTACACTGAATCCTGCACAGGACTGGGAGTGGCCTTCCTGGCCCTTTTGTATGGAAGGCGGAGGGGAGGGACCTGAGACTCAGTCAGGCTGCGACTTGTCCCAGGCTTCTCTTGGCTGCCACTTAGCCCCGCCTCCTCCTGGCTGCCACTAATCCCCGCCTCCTCCTGGCTGCCACTAATCCCCGCCTCCTCCTGACTGCCACATTCCACAGCCTCCTCCTGGCTGAGGTCTTCCTGTGTATGAAAAAGGGACATAGTTTTAGTATTGTTTTCATCAATCACACACAATTTTCACCTCCTGACTGCTGCAAATTGAATGTTAACAAATATAACAGACTATCCTTCTGAGCCCAGCATTTTTCATTCTTGTCCCAATTTTGGGTGCCCACTACTGTCTATTGATATGTAAAACACTTTATGAAATCAGCAAATAGTGATCAATAATAACATCTAGTAAACATCATTTATTTATTGCCCAGAAATCTGTAGAGGAATGCTATACCTGACTCCAGCTGGGCTCCTCCACTTCTTCCTGACTGGAAGGCCCAGGTTGGACATCAGAAGCCTCAGCTGGGATGGAAGGAAGCGTGGATGGAAGAGTGGAGAGGGATTCCCTGACCTCAGTGTGGTCTGACAGAAATCGCAGTCTCTCATAGTACCACAGCCTGGGGACATAAACGTCATCTGCTGCAGCTCCGGACCTCTGGGAATCTGTGACCTTCTTGCGCTCCCTAAGATAAGTGCTCCTCAGGCCCCCAATTTTAGCTTTTAAATAGGGGATGGTTGCTGTGGGGACCACCGGCTTCACCAACTCCAGCAGTTTCTCCAGCGCTGCCTGCCTCTTTTGTTTGTGATTATAGTGGGGGTGTCTGACCTGCCACAGACAGGGCAGCTCCCTGTACTTGTCTATGAACAGGGGCAGGAAATTGTGGTCGTTGAACCCATCCATTTTCTCTGCAAGACACAACACAAGACAAACCCTAATGTCAGGCCAAACTCCCCTAATCTTGTTACAATATAGGCTTCAATTTCGAAGCAGTATAGGCCCAAGTTTAGATCCTACCTTCGTTAGCACGATCGGCGTCTCCAATGCTCCTTCCTCCGCTCACAGATCGTACGTAAGACGCGCGCGTTACGATTTATACACACTGCGCATGCGTATAACTCCGCCCGCCCCTGACGTTCTTTCTATTCTATTCCCTGCCCCTTTTCGTTCGGCGCAGTGGAGGAAGAGCACATGGTGGAGAGACAGCAGGATAGTGCTAAGTACAGCAACGAGGAGGAGGAGGAGGAAAGGCCGGAGCCTGAAACGTCCCGATCCAGAAGGAGATTAAAGGACTCAAATATGTCCTTTGGGGAGATGTTGGAAATGGTGGACATCCTGAAGAAGGCCGACTATGATGGAAAGTATGGGCCTTACCCCAACCACAATGTCCGAAAGGCCAAGATCATGGCGAAAGTGGTCAGGAGTCTGCAACGGAAATTCGGGGTACGACGATCGAAAGATGAGCTCAGGAAGCGGTGGTCGGACCTGAAATTATGAGAACATGAGCAGTACAGAAAGATCCGGAGAGTGCTGCAAAAAAGTAAGTAGTTGTGCTGTGTTCCTATTGTTCTTGTGTTTATTACGTTCGTGCTGCTCCATGTGCTTTTAGGAACTGTTGTACAGTTTAAAATGGCAACTTTCATGTTCATGGGCACATTATTCGTTCGGATCACACATTTTTTTTTCGGACTATAAAACACCATTGTTTAGCCCATATGCATTTGGCCACCATTTTGACGCCCTATACTTGTCTTCAAAGAATTGGGTTGTGTAGATGGGTTTGTTACTAGAATGAAATGCAAACTAGATTGTGTGTAAGGAGAGGACACTGAGCACCTGTTTTCACATCTGGACACTGGAGCACTAGTGTGGGACCCCAGAACACCCTTTTTATTAAGGGGCCCACACAGGTGCTCCAGTGTATACTATAGGGGGGTCTCCATCTGTGAAGCTTGTACTAAACAGGTAAAGTATTGCAGCTTGACAAAGGGCACTAAAAAAGCTACATCTTGGAACTCGGCTAAAATAGATCATTGTACCCCACTTCCAAGCAATGTTTCATCTTTATAGTTCTGCCATCAAATATCTGTGTGCTAAGTATACCATTTTTGTTTTACATAGGGGAGAAAAGACTCGGAGGACACCCCTCATCCGAGGGGACCAGAGCCCCCCCCCCCTCTGGAAGAAGGGGAAATACCAACACAAGCTGAGCAGGAGGATGAAGACGTGGTGGAAGTAGTCACCACAACAGGTGAGTGTCTGCGACCACAAGCTCAGATAAGAGATGGATGGCGGCATTTTTTTTAGACCTAATTTATTTTGGGTTACTCTCTTTTTAGGTGATCGTGAGGTTGTGGATGAAGATCCTTTCACATCCGAAAGTGCCCAGATCCTGATAGGGGAGATCATGGGGTGTAATTTACAATTGGAAAACATCAAGCAAAACATCAATGATGTTATTCCAAAATATAAAAACATCATTGATGTTTTGGGGCGAGTTTAAAACCCCTCCAAATCACTTTCTTCTTTTGTGTGCTACAATGTGCGAAATGCTTTTGTGATTTTTCCCAAAGCCAAATTTGGAGGATGCACACAGTGTGCCAACATGTGCTATCTGCCATCACGGGAGATCAATGGACGCGTTTTGGGGGTGCAACCCCTTCCTCAATAATAAAGTAGCGGTGAGGAAGGGCTTTCTCCCCCAAAACACGTCCCTTGATCCCCCCTGATGGCAGGTCGCACATGTTGACATTGTGAAATTTGTGTGCATCTTCCAAATTTGGCTTTTCCAGGGGTGATTTCCCCCCATCTGAACGCAATATCAAACACAGTTCCTAAATACTCATGTCTGATATTGCCTTCCAGTTCTACCAAATGTGAACTTTGTAAGATCAAGATTTGCGTCTTTCTTGTGGGTTTTACACAGGCCTGTTTTCTATAAAATTCACATTTTGATTTTGGATAATGACACCACAAAATATGTTATACAATAAACATGTCGGTTTGTCAGAAAAACCTTTGATAAATGCACATGTGATTGTGCAGATATTAAAAAGATTGCTCATCAAGAATGTGTTGATTATTGTCTCAATGCTACAACACTTTTGGGGTGATGTAATTGTTGTTTTATGAGAAAATGGGGGTAATTTCCTAAGGGCAAATCCACTTTGCACTACAAGTGCAGTTTCAGTGCAGTTGCAAGTGCACTTGTAGTGAAAAGTGTCTTTGCATTTAGCAAATAACAGCCAACAGTGCTTTGTATAAGGTTACACAATCACGACATTTTCTGGACTCCACACATTTCTGTCAGGGTCAGCTAAAACAAACACAAGCAGTAAATGTCCACAAAGAAGAGCCTGGGGGGAGATGCCTGTCGAGAACTTGAGGTCCTGCAGGCTTCTCCCTGTGGCCAAATACCGCAAGGTAGCGACCAACCTCTGCTCCGGAGTGATGGCTTGCCTCATGCAGGTATCCTGCCTGCTGATATAGGGGGTCAGCGAAGCCAACAAACGGTGAAATACGGGGTCCGTCATCCTGAGAAAATTCCTGAAATCATCAGGATTCTTCTCACGGATCTCACGGAGCAAAGGCATATGACAGAACTGGTCACGCTGGAGCAACCAATTCTTGGTCCATGAACTCCTCCCCACCCTGTTCATGGACTGGACTTGTGTCAAGGTCAGGACCCCAACACCAAGCCCCCGCACAGCACGAACTCTACGAGGAGTACGCATATGAAACATGGCTAGAAAACGGTCGGCTGCTCAGAACGAAGTAACAGAACGCACTGAAGAACAGCAAGGCCTGTGAAGAGCGACCTGAAAAACAGCAACGAGCGGACAAGATCGCACAGAAAACTCCGATACGAACTGACTGCACGCACTGAAGAGCAGATACAAACCCACAAGCACAAACTGAACGGCAGAAAACGATCTGAAAGCCACGAGTCTGAAAAAGCGCGAATCGTCTCTCACCAACTTTTACTAACACGAGATTAGCAAAAGGAGCCCAAAGGGTGCCGCGCTTGGTTCTGAACCGGCCCTTTCTAGTCTCGTCGTACGTGCTTGACGTCACCGCGTTCTTGGCGATCGGAAATTCCGACAACTTTGTGCGACCGTGTGTAGGCAAAACAAGTTTGAGCCAACATCCGTAGGAAAAAATCAGAGGATTTTGTTGTCGGAATGTCCGATCAATGTCCGACCGTGTGTACGGGGCATTACTCTTAGACCTCTCTGTTGCCTTCGACACAGTTGACCACCTGCTCCTCCTCAGCAAACTACACTCCCTTGGCCTCTGTGATTCTACTTTATCCTGGTTCTCCTCCTACCTATCTCAGCGCACTTTCAGTGTCACTTACTGCTCCATCTCCTCTACTCCTCTTCCTCTCTCTGTTGGGGTACCCCAAGGTCTGTCTTGGGGCCCCTCCTATTCTCGCTCTATACCTCTTCCCTGGGCCAGTTGATAACCTCCCATGCTTCCAATACCACCCCTACGCCGATGACACCCAGATCTATCTCTCCACTCCTCAAATCACCCCCTCGATCTGCTCACGGATCTCAAACTTACTGAATGACATCTCGGTATGGATGTCACACCACTTTCTCAAACTTAATCTTTCTAAAACTGAGCTTGTAATTTTTCCTCCTTCCCGGTCCCTCCCCCCCATAACTTTACTATTAAGATCAACAGCACAACCATTGGTCCCTCCACTCATGCCAGGGTGCTGGGTGAAATCCTTGACTCTGACCTCTCCTTCAGCCCCCACATCCAATTACTGGCTAAATCCTGCCGCCTTAACCTCCGCAACATCTCCAGAATTCGACCCTTCCTGACTAATGACACCACAAAGCATTTTATTCACTCCTTGATAATTTCCTGCCTTGACTACTGCAACTCTCTCCTTAATGGCCTAACCTCATCTGCAGATATCGCCCAAATCGTCCACTCTGCTCCTCCCAGGACCTCCTACTCTTTAGCTCCCTTGTTACCTCCTCTTATGCTCATCTTCAGGACTTCTCCAGAGCCTTCCCCATCCTCTGGAATTCCCTTCCCCAGTATATCCAATCAGCCCCTAACCTGTCCACCTTTAGGAGATCCCTGAAAACTCACTTTTTCAGGGAAGCCCATCCCACACCCACCTAACAACCCCATCAAATCATTCCCCTCATCTATTACCTTTAGAATGTAAGCTCTACGAGCAGGGCCCTCCTGTCCCTTCTGTATTGTACTGTAATTGTGCTGTCCCCCTCCACATTGTAAAGTGCTCCATAAACTGTTGGCGCTATATAAATCGTAAATAATAATAATAATTTAAAAAAAATTAAAAATGAGCCTTTACAATCAATTTAACTATCTGGCTGTTTTTCTCCCTGCTTTGCAGGGAGGAGAAACAATCAGGTTGCTCTTCACAGTACACAGAGTTCTGCAGAGTTCTGTGTTTTTGTAAAAACAGAAATCTGTGTGTGACTTCAGCCAAAATCATTGGCTGAAATTAGCTGCCAAACTTGTGCTGTGTCCAATCACAGCATGGGTTCACAGGGAAAGCTTGCATGCACACCCCAAACTGAGAAGAAAGGCTGTGGCATACCAGTACGTCGCCCAGGCTGCAGATGCCACCCGCTCACAGTACAACTACTGTGAGCAGGTGGGAAGCCATTAATAAACTTTGTAGAAGATACCTACCTTTTTCTGTAGTGAAGAAAATGCTGTTCCACTATGACATTGTAAGGCTGATTCTTAAATGGGAAGGTCAGCCCTCATTATAACCATCTGGTGCACTTTCAGGTTCCAATTAGGAAAATTACAATGTCTTCACCCCTGTAGAAGTAATTAACCCTAAATTCCTACTGCAGGAAATGCTGAAAATGTATCTTGTACCTTAGTGCAGATGTCTGGGAAAATCAGTGAGTTATTCGCACAAGCAGATTGTCGAACTGTATTGAATTTTTTTGACAGTTTTAGAAATTTACAGCAGCTTCAGATTGAAATGGAAAGGTCATTTTTAATTACATTAAATTACAAAAAGGCAATTTTATATGCTAGATTATTTTTATTGATGTGGAATTGCCCTTTAGAAATAATACATATCTACAAAAATTTCATAAAAACATAAAAATCTATAGTAAAAAATAATGAAGCTATAATAAATAATTATTGTGGCCCTTTAAATATCTATTAAATATCTATTAAAATGTATGTCTAGCCAAAAACTTTTAATTATAGATTAGGTAGGGAAGAATTAGAGCCCCTGTCAAGTTTTTAGTTCCCCTGTCAAGTTTAGTTCACCCTCAATATTTGTTCTGGAAACTTGAGACAGAAAGTGATGGGACATTTTGCAATCGTCATTAGAAGTGAAGGTAAATCAGGACCAGATTTCCTCACAGTTTGGAGATATTTTCTCTTATTTCCTGTTGTTGCTCAAGGACGGGAAGTGACAGGGACGGCCCCCGTACATGATCTATCCAAAACTATCTATCTATCTATCTATCTATCTATCTATCTATCTATCTATCTATCTATCTATCTATCTATCTATCTATCTATCTATCTATCTATCTATCTATCTATCTATCTATCTATCTATCTATCTATCTATCTATCTATCTATCTACAGTGTAGTGTTAAAAGTATTAGGACACCTCCCTTTACATGAACATTAACTTTAATGACATCCCAGTCTTCGTCTGTAGGGTTTAATATTGAGTTGGCCCACCCTTTCCAGCTATAACAGCTTCAACTCTTCAAGGAAGGCTCTCCACAAGGTTTAGGAGTGTGTCTATAGGAATGTTTGACCATTCTTCCAAAAGCTAATTTGTGAGGTCAAACACTGATGTTGGACAAGAAAGCCTGGTTGCAGTCTTCTCTCTAATTCATTCCAAAGGTGTTCTATCAGGTTGAAAACAGGACTCTGTGCAGGCCAGTCAAGTTCCTCCACCCCAAACTTGCCCATCTTTGTCTTTATGGACTTTCCTTTGCGCACTGGTCCAAATCATTTGGTGAAGGAGGTATTATGGTGTGGGGTTGTTTTTCAGGTGTTGGGTTTGGCCCCTTAGTTCCAGTGAAGTGAACTCTTATGGCGTCAGCATACCAAGACATTTTGGACAATTTCATGCTCCCAACTTTGTGGGAACAGTTTGGGGATGGCCCCTTCCTGTTCCAACATGACTGTGCACCATGCACAAAGCAAGGTGCATAAAGACATGGATGAGTGAGTTTTAGGTGGATGAATTAACTGGAATTGACTGGCTTGCACTGACCTCAACCCAATAGAACACCTTTGAGATGAATTAGAGTGGAGAATGTGAGCCAGGCCTTCTCATCTAACATCAGTGACTGACATCACAAATGCGCTTCTGGAAGAATGGTCAAACATTACCATAGACACACACCTAAACATTGTGGACAGCCTTCCCAGAAGAGTTGAAGCTGTTATAGCTTGAGTTGGGTGGGCCAACTCAATGTTGACTAAGACAGGGATGTCATTAAGGTTCATGTGCATGTAAAGGCAGACGTCCCAATACTCTTGACAATTTAGTTGCTATAATTTTTATCATATTTGTGTATGTGAGTGTGTTTGTGGAGCATGATACCTTATTAGTGATAGAATTTTTATGTATTTAGTGATATCATATTGAAGTCCATGGCTATTTTACAATTTCTTTTTTTTTTCAGCTTCATTGCACCTTCTGCTAAAAAATATGTTACTGGTCAGATGGAAGACTATGTATAGCTTGTGTAAAAATGTATAGATAGCTATATTAAAGGACAAGCCTGCTGTGCAGTTTTTTTGACAGATACACTTTAACTTTCCCACTATGCAAATTAACCTTTAGCCTTATATAATATATAATTACATATTATCTCTTGATATGAAACACATGTTAAAGAAAATATATTTTATTAAATTAAACCAAAGGATTATAAAAAAAAACAAGGCAAATAACACAATAAAGCAGCTCACAACCAGAGTGGAGTGAACTATAAAAAAAATGCTGTGCAAGTGATTTGCCCCATTGGCTGAGATCTATTCTCCTGGCTCCAATGTATGATGACCAGAGAGTGATTTAACACATGAGATTCAGTGTTTATGATTATGAATGTCAGTGCAGGGAATCTTTGGGCCTACCATCAATTGCTCAATAGTAAGAATACTTAGTATTGGATAATGGCAGATTCGGCACAGTCACTACTAAGTAAACTATCTTTTTGAGTATCAAAAACAAGGGCAACCACCATCACAATAGTGAAAATATACTTCTTATTGAATAATAGTGTATGGTTTCCCATTTGCCCAGTGGGAAATGTACTTCCTATTAAATATTTTACATTATAATTGGATATCAAACAATATAGTGAAAGAATCCAAAGTGCCTTTAATTGCTTGTAACAAAGTTCCCCATTCATCAAGGTTTAGAAAAATGGAATAAGGAATTGAATAGAGTAAAAGATAAGTGTAACCAAATGGATTTATATTTGATCTGGTGCAAAACCTCCTTTTCTACTGGAATTATAACAATTCTAATCTAAACAAATTTAAATGAATCTGCACTACCTACCTGCAGGAATATAGCAGTCAACACCCTTAGTTACAGTATCTCACAAAAGTGAGTACACACCTCACATTTTTGTAAATATTTTATTATATCTTCTCATGTGACAACACTGAAGAAATTACACTTTTCTACAATGTAAAATAGTGAGTGTACAGCTTGTATAACAATGTAAATTTGCTGTTCCCTCAAAATAACTCAACACACAGCCATTAATATCTAAACCGCTGCCAACAAAAGTGAGTACACCCCTAAGTGAAAATGTCCAAATTGGGCCCAAAGTGTCAATATTTTGTGTTGCCACCATTATTTTCCAGCACTGCCTTAACCCTCTTGGGCATAGAGTTCACAAGAGCTTCACTGGTTGTCACTGGAGTCCTCTTCCACTCCTCCATGATGACATCACAGAGCTGGTGGATGTATTTTTTTTATGTATTTATGCATTAAGGTATGTATAAGTCCATAAGTATGTACAGTATCTCACAAAAGTGAGTACACCCTCACATTTTTGTAAATATTTTATTATATCTTTTCACATGACAACACTGAAGAAATTACACTTTGCTACAATTTAAAGTAGTGAAGGTACAGCTTGTATAACAGTGTACATTTGCTGTTCCCTCAAAATAACTCAACACAAAGCTATTAATATCTAAACCACTGGTAACAAAAGTGAGTACACCCCTAAGTGAAAATGTCCAAACTGGGCCCAAAGTGTCAATATTTTGTGTGGCCACCATTATTTTCCAGCACTGCCTTAACCCTCTTGGGCATGGACCTTGCACTCCTCCACCTTCCATTTGAGGATGTCCCACAGATGCGGGTTTAGGTCTGGAGACATGCTTGGCCAGTTCATCACCTTTACCCTCAGCTTCTTTAGCAAGACAGTGGTCGTCTTGGAGGTGTGTTTGGGGTCGTTGTCATGTTGGAATACTGCCCTGTGGCCCAGTCTCCAAAGGGAGGGGATCAGGCTTTGCATCAGTATGTTACAGTACATGTTGGCATTCATGGGTCCCTCAATGAACTGTAGCTCCCCAGTGCCAGCAGCACCAGACCATGACACTCCCACCACCATGCTTGACTGTAGGCAAGATACACTTGTCTTTGTACTCCTCACCTGATTGCTGCCACACCTGCTTGACACCATCTGAACAAAATACGTTTATCTTGGTCTCATCAGACCACAGGACATGGTTCCAGTAATCCATGTCCTTAGTCTGCTTGTCTTCAGCAAACTGTTTGCGGGCTTTCTTTTGCATCAACTTTAGAAGAGGCTTCCTTCTGGGATGATGTCCACGCAGACCAATTTGATGCAGTGTGTGGCGTATGGTGTGAGCACTGACAGGCTGACCCCAACCCCTTCAACCTCTGTGGCAATGCTGGCAGCACTCATATGTCTATTTCCCAAAGACAACCTCTGGATATGATGCTGAGCATGTGCACTCAACTTCTTTGGTCGACCATGGCAAAGCCTGTTCTGAGTGGAACTTGTCCTTTTAAGCCGCTGCATGGTCTTGGCCACCGTGCTGCACAGTTTCAGGTTCTTGGCAATCTTTATGTAGAGCAACAATTCTTTTTTTCAGATCCTCAGAGAGTTATTTGCCATGATTTGCCATGTTGAACTTCCAGTGACCAGTATGAAAGAGTGAGAGCTATAACACCAAATTTAACACACCTGCTCCCCATTCACACCTGAGACCTTGTAGCAGGGGTGTACTCACTTTTTTTGCTAGCGGTTTAAACATTAATGGCAGTGTGTTGAGTTATTTTGAGGGGACAGCAAATTTACACTGTAATACAAGCTGTACACTCACTACTTTACATTGTAGCAAAGTGTAATTTCTTCAGTGTTGTCACATGAAAAGATATAATAAAATATTTACAAAAATGTGAGGGGTGTACTCACTTTTGTGAGATACTGTATATAAACTCACACAGTTAATTTGAAAAGGAAATAGTGCAGAGCTAAATATACTGTATGTATATTGTTTAAGCTCATCAATATACTTGCAACAAAACCATCCCTCTTATTATACATACTAAATCACTATAAAGAAAGAATTAATTATTACGATTATACAAGGTGTGCAAATATCAAAATAATATCTTAATCTTATAACACAAAGAAAAATAAAAAATAAATACATTTAAAAATAAATATGAAAATAAAATAGAAAAAGTGTCCCACGTGTCTAATTTAAATCCTTAAAGCTGAACTTCCAGTTTCTTGTCACTAGAGCTGAATGGAATGATTAGTCCCAGCATAGATCATACCTTTGCACCATGTTGCTCTGTTGTCTGCAGATCCCCTGGTATTCTGAGTTTAGATGTTGATTTGTATCATGTTACATTCAGTACATTCTGCTGATAGACTGTGTCCCTTCCACAGCCACTTCCTGCAGCAGAGTCTCTCAGACTCTACAATTGATGTAACTTCCTTCACATCTCTGGTGGTGGGTGAGATTGAATATATCCTAATTAGCATTCAATTCTGCTCAGTTACAGTGCCTTGAAAAAGTATTTATACCCCTTGAAATTTTACACATTTTGACAACCAAAAATGTAAATGTATTTTATTAGGATTTTATGTGACAGACCAACACAAAGTGGCACATGATTGTGAAGTTGAAGGAAAATGATAAGTTGTTTTAATTTTTTTTTTTACTAATAAATATTTGAAAAGTGTGGTGTGCATTTGTATTTAACCCCCTTTACTCTGATACCCCTAACTAAAATCTAGTGGAACCAATTGCCCTCAGAAGTCACCTAATTAGTAAAGAGTTCACCTGTGTGTGATTTGAACTCAATATAAATACATTCTGTTCTGTGAAGCCTCCAGAGGTTTGTTAGAGAACTTTAGTGAACAAACGGCATCATGAAGGCCAAGGAACACACCAGACAGGTCAGGGAAAAAGTTGTGGAGAAGTTCAAAGCAGGGTTAGGTTTTAAAAAAACTATAGAAAGCAGTGGTCCTGATGTCCTCCCCTTCACCATCTGGAGACTGTCACACCTAGACTGACTGCCACCCTTTGGAGGCTTTTACAAAGCAAATCTGTTTTTATATAAATAAATAAATGTTTTTAATCTGTTTTTTTTTATAAATAAATTTACCAAGGTTAATGCACAAGGCTGCTGCACCCTTCTTTCTTTATTCCTTCTCTTATAAAAAAATATCCCAAGCTTTGAACATCTCACAGAGCACTGTTCAATCCATCATCTGAAAATGTAAAGAGTATGGCACAACTGCAAATTTACCAAGACATGGCCATCCACCTAAACTGACAGGCCAGGCAAGAAGAGCATTAATCAGAGAAGTAGCCAAGAGGCCCATGGTAACTCTGGAGGAGCTGCAAAGATCCACAGCTCAGGTGGGAGGTGGGAGAATCTGTCTCAATTATTAGTCATGTGCTCCACAAATCTGGCCTTTATGGAAGTGGGGCAAGAAGAATGCCATTGTTGAAAGAAAGCCATAAGAAGTCCCTATGCAATTTGCAATAAGCCATGTGGGGGACACAGCAAACATGAGGAAGAAGGTGCTCTGGTCAGATGAGATCAAAATTTAACTTTTTGTCCTAAAAGCAAAACGCTATGTGTAGCGGAAAACCAACACTGCACACCACCCTGAACACACAAATCCCCACTGTTAAACATGGTGGTGGCAGCATGTTGTGGGGATGCTTTTCTTTAGCAGGGACAGGGAAGCTGAGTTGATGGGAAGATGGATGGAGCCAAATACAGGGCAACCTTATAAGAAAACCTGTTAGAGTCTGCAAAAGACTTGAGACTGGGGTGGAGGTTCACTTTCCAGCAGGAAAACGACCCTAAACATACAGCCAGAGCTACAATGGAATGGTTTAGATCAAAGCATATTCATGTGTTAGAATGGCCCAGTCAAAGTCCAGACCTAAATCCATTTGAGAATCTGTGGCAAGACTTGCTGTTTACAGAAGCTCTCCATCCAATATGACAGAGCTTGAGCTATTTTGCAAAGAAGAATGGGCAGAAATGTCACTCTCTAAATGTGCAAAGCTGGTAGAAACATCCCCAAAAAGACTTGCAGCTGTAATTGCAGTGAAAGGTGGTTCTACAAAGTATTGACTCAGGGGGGCTGAATACAAATGCACGCCACACTTTTCACATATTTATTTGTGAAAAATTTTGAAAACCCTTTATCATTTTCCTTCCACTTCACAATTGTGTGCCACTTTATGTTGGCCTATCACATAAAATCCTAGTAAAACACATTTACGTTTTTGGTTGTAACATGACAAAATGTGAAAAATTTCAAGGGGTGTGAATACTTTTTCAAGGCATTGTAAATTTGCTGACCAGTGTGAACAGTCCCACCTCTCCTATCCCACCCTCCCAGAGCCCTGCTCTCTGTGAACCAATTCATTTACATATAAAGTCCATCAGTCCATCATGAATGCTGCTGCCAGGCTCATCCACCTTACCAACCTCTCAGTGTCTGTTACCCATCTCTTTCAATCCTTCCACTGGCTTCCACTCACCCAACAAATTAAATTCAAAATTCTAACAACAACTTACAAAGCCATCCACAACTCGGCCCACAGCTACATCACTAACCTAGTCTCAAAATACCAACCCCTTTGTTTCCCTCAAGACCTCCTGTGCTCTAGTTCCCTCATCTCCTCCTCCCATGCTCGCCTCCAGGACTTTTCTTGAGCCTCTCCTATACTATGGAACTCCCTACCCCAATCTGTCTGACTATCTCCTACTCTGCTTGCATTTAGGCGATCCCTGAAAACCCTTCTCTTCAGTGAAGCCTATTCTGCCTTCACCTAACAACTGTACTTTTACTTTCTCCATCATTTCATCCCCCACAGTTATTGCCTTTTGTATCACTTGACCCTCCCTCCTAGATTATAAACTCTAACGAGCAGAACTCTCTAATTCCTCCTGTATTGTAACTGTACTGTCTGTTTTAAAGTGCTGCACATATATAAATCATGTATTATAATATTAATAATAATATAAAGGAAACACTTGCATAATAACCTCCCATTGCCCTTCCACTGTAGCCTTGCAGTAAGCCATTATTCTTTGGCATGCTGCAAGACAGGCATGACACAGGAGGAGGTAAGACACATTTATACTTTTTTTTTTTTAACAGAAACTTTTTTATTGAACAAATCAGCATTACAATTTAAATTGGGTTAGTGCATTCAGTACAAAAAAGATGTGAGAAGTATCACTCAACAGCATGGCTTAATGCATTATAGTATTATAGAATCTTAGGTAACTTTATGTAAGTAATCAGTATTCGATTAAACCTGGGCGGGGGGGGGGTCGGGAAGGATTGGGGGGGGGAAGGGGGAGAGGGGAGGGGGGGGAAGGGGATGGGGGGGGACCAGGACTGAAGGAGAATAAACATGTGATAGAAAGTGTGCTCCAAGGTGTTTTGCGTCATAATTAAGGGGTAGGGGGTTCAGGGTCCCCAGAAGCATCTACCCATGAGGACCAGATTTTATCAAATTTCCCTGGACATTGCCTACTTTCATATGTCATTCTGTATAGAGGGAGTACCAAGTTCACCGACCTTTTCCATGAGGCTAGAGTAGGAGGCTCCACCAGTTTCCATCTGAGTAAAATTTCACGTCTAGCGTAATATAATGAGAAGATTTATACCTTTTTACACCCACATGAAGACCCAAAAAACACCCACAGTAACCCTAGGACCCACCCACATCAACTCCCAGACTCTAGACATTACAAAGGCTCAAAGGATCATGGAATATGTAGTGTCAGGACTGGAATAGGAAGGAAAGAGGAAATCAGGGAACTTTGAAATTTAGCCAGGAGGAGGAGTGACATCACAGACACAGAAACCTGCTGTATACAGCTAAAGCAGGTAAGTTACACACAGACTGACAGTGTGGCTGAGATTCATCCACATGCACAATGTATCTGCATCAGTTTTGGGGAGGCAAAGCTTCTTAAAAGTGTCATAAAAACAATCTTAATTGATGCACTCATCCAATCCCTTTAGTAAAAAACATCAAAGCATAATGACCTTTGTGAAGCTCCACCTTTAAGTGATACAATATTGTGCCTCCACCTCAGATTGAAACCCTGCTCACTATTTAAGATGGACCTTATGTTAAATAGCTGAGGTCCACCATGCTTGCCCCAGCAACTGAGATCAAATTCTTGACTCTTTACCTCCAGTCCACCTTCTTGCTTCCTGCCCCCTGCTTAATCACTTAAAAAACACATCAAACCAGAGTGCACATGAATACCAAAAAAAAAAAAAACCCTCACATTTAAAAGTACATCTCTTTGTGCACCACCTTGCCAGCATAGAAAATATAGCTTGTGGAAAGAGAAAAATATCCTGGACGGCCGCACACCATAGAAGACATCTTTATTGATATGAAGAAATAAAATCCAAATGCAGTCACCTCATGTACAGGGAGGAACAGGAAAGATAGCTAACATGTTTCACGCCCCATCATGGCGCTTATTCATAGCTGGTATAGCAGCTATGAATAAGCGCCATGATGGGGCGTGAAACATGTTAGCTATCTTTCCTGTTCCTCCCTGTACATGAGGTGACTGCATTTGGATTTTATTTCTTCATATCAATAAAGATGTCTTCTATGGTGTGCGGCCGTCCAGGATATTTTTCTCTTTCCACAAGCTTGTGCAGAGCCAGCACCTGTGAGTTCCATTAGGGCGGGTGTCTTGATACGGATTTGAGAGATTGGAGCGGCAATCTTTTGCTTATGATTTTCACATAGAAAATATAGCCTTAGATTATCTGATGCAGGAGTGTCTCCTAAACATGTACTGCTTCCCAGCCCCAGATAGCCAAGTGTGATAATGTCACCCACAGCTCTGCCCTACGTGTTGCATCAAAAAGACTTAATCAGTCTGTAATCAGCAGTTAAATGTGTACATGCTGCTTGTGGCAATTTAAATGTAGAAAATGTATTTAGTTTACTTACCCACTTTAGGACAGCCCACCTGCATTTCACTGTGAACAGGTAGCTCCTACAGGCACAGCCACATAGCTGTATATCACTGGGTAGAAGACAATCGGCAACTCCATACACACTCTTCAATAAATCCAAATTTATTTTGACTCAATAAAAGATGAATATATACAGCAGATGTTAACATGTTTCAGCCATAATGGCCTTGTTGGTTGTGAACAAGGCCATTATGGCTGAAACGCGTTAACATCTGCTGTATTTATTTATCTTTTATGGAGTTACAATAAATTTGAACATATTGAAGAGTATGTATGGAGTTGCAGATTGTTTTCCACCCATTTACTTTGTTAGCAGCTGAGCACACGCTTAACCCCTTGATTACCCAGAGGTGTTAACCCCTTCCCAGGCAGTTTATATTAGTACATTGACAGCGTATAATATTATCACTGATCACTGTATTAGTGTCACTGGTGATGTCAGTGTCAGTTAGTCAGTTCCCACCCAGTCTCGATTAGTGTCAGATTGACTGTAGCAGTATCACAGTCCTACTATGTCAGCACCATTACTAGAATTAAATAAATCAATAAATAAAAATTCTAGTATGTATTGCACAGTTTGAAGACACTATAACTTTCACACAAACTGCTTAATATACACTTATTGGGATTTTTTTACCAAAGACATATAGCAGAATACATTTTAACCTACATTTATGGAGATTTTTTGTTTTTGTTTTGATGGATAAGTTTTATAGCAGAAAGTAGAAATTATTTGTTTTGTTTTCAAAATGTTCGGTCTTTTGTTTATTTAAGAAAAAAAAACAGTAGTGATCAAATACTACCAAAAGAAAGCTCTATGTATGTGAAAAAAAATTATATAAATGTAATTTGCGTTCAACATTGCATGATTGTGCAATTACCAGGTAAAGTAGCACAGTGCTAAATAGCAAAAAATGGCCTGGTCATGAATGAGCTTCCAGAGCTCAAGTGGTTAAAGTAAACTACTTAACTGAAATGTATCTATAACAGGTGCTAGCACTATTTTTCAACATATGCATCTGAAGTATTAGCCAAAGTTCTATAATGCAGCAAATGTTTACAATACAGTAGATGTTAGTTATTTTTTGCAATGAATATGAGTTTAGTGAATGTGTTGAAAACACTCTCCATATTGTTGGATCTATGTTATTTCACAGAGATTAAGAATGTGAATAGTTTTATTTGTTTATTTTTAAACGTTTATGATTAAAAAAACATTTCCCCATCCATGTAATCAAAACATTTTCAAATGATATTCTTTTATTTTCCATTCTTAACCATTTATTATGATTTGCAACTGTATCTGACAGTTAAATAGGTGACGCTATAGAGAAACACTTTTTTTTGTATTAAAGTAGAACTATAGACACATTTTTTTTCCATTTTGGATAGAGCAAGGAAGTATTATAACCCCAATCAGATATTTTGTTTTCACCATCTGTGTCCCGTTGCAGAGATTTCCTTTCACTTCCTGTTCCATAACCAAACAAGAAGTAAGAGAAAATCCCTGCAAATTAAGAGAATTCCTTGGGGACCCCCAGGTGAACAAAACTAGTGTCCCCATTGGAAGATTTCCCCTTTATTACTTTTCTGGTGACAACCCAAAATTTCTTTTATTTTCACTTTCAATGATAATGGTAAACAGGACAAATAGAGAGGGAGAATCTTGACAGACAGCAATCAAAATTGACTGGTGTTCTAATCTCTCTGTACTCTATCAAAACTAAAAAAAAGTTTTCCCTTTAGCTATACTTTAATGGGGCCGTCATGCCACACATGATCTATATTGCAGCTGCCATAGTGAACACATAAGGGGGAACTACTCTCACTGGTTCCTGATTATCAGTGGGAACTCCAGCTGTCACTAAAATTCAGGATTGAGCAGTGGCAGCCCATCCATAGAGGGCGCACGGGCGCCGCCCCCCATCCATGTGTCTGGCCCCCTGATCCACATATCAGGGCAGAGGACTATGGATTCCAATGGGGGGGTTTGAAGCACCTAAATAGAGCCAGAGGCTCTAATAGGCTTCAAAAAAGGGTGGGCTCGGGGAGCAGAGCACTGCGCCTGAAGCCCACCCAGTTGTGTGACACTAGCGAATAAATATTCAATACTTTCACACTAAATCTCCTCCCCGCCAATCAGGAAGCAGGTCTGAAGCCTGTTTCCCGATTGGCAAAAATGTCATCCTATTGGAGGCCTAGCACGAGGAGGAGCAGAGAGGAGACACACAGTGGAAGCTGCTCCAGGAGAGGGCACCAAAGCCTCTTTCCCTGAGCCCAACACACTTAAGGACACCGGACCAGCGCGACCGCACTGAAAGATGGCTGCACTCTGAATCAGTTCTGTTTCTCAGCTGCCCAACGCATTTCGTAACGACCTGACCATGGCTTTCACTGCCCACATTCAGCTCTCACAACAACCCCCTGACCTCGCCACTTGTCCCAGCGGCATGGAGATACCTGCTCGCCTCACGCTGGAGTACATCGGAGCCCAACACCTGCCACCGTGATGGGGAAAGGACCAACCGGAAGACAGCGGGTGGGGGGGTTTGCTGGGGGTGTTAGTGTCACACTGCCGGTCGCCTTCGCTGGCTGCCCGGGTGGTTTATTTGCTGCCCCCCTCAAAAAAAAACACCAGCCACCACTGGGATTCAGAGACAACCGCCACACTGCTGCTGGGTTTCTGTTAGATAATGAATTTATGTGGAATCTCCATTAACAGATGTAAAACATTCTCTAAGGCAGGACATACTCAGTTCAAATCTCTTTCCTATAACCATGGGTTGCAGGAAAGAAGTTTGCACAAATCCCCCATCAACACAGACAGTGTTGACGGGGAATCAGAAATTGTCTTCTCCCAGCGGGGGCAAGTAAAGGAAGCAATCTTCACAGGGAGAAGACAGTGATTATCCCTAGCAGCCATAGAATAATCGCAAGAGATCCCGGCAGGCTGGTTGTATCCAAGTTGATTGATCAATCAACTTGGTACATTCAGCCTGCCCATTAACGGTTTGAATCTCAGCCGGTTCTTGCTAAATGGGCCGAGATTCAAACCATGTATGGCTGGTCTGAGAAGAATGCATATTAACATATCCTCAACACAGGGTATTGTACCAGGGATAAAAAAGAAACAAGAGGGCGCACCAGCCTAGTGCATTATCTTTGGATAAAAATTTAATATGAAGATAAAAGAAGCTACTTACAAAACATTAATATAGTGATCGCAGTATAGGTCATCGTATAGCAGCAATCAGTAGACCATAACAGTACTCCAGAGGTCACGGAGGAAAACACAGATAACACTGCCAGCTGACGTGTTGCGAGGGGTAAGTCCCCCCTTCCTCAGAGCACAAGCAGTGAACCCTACTTCAGCAGTCCTCCTATAAATATATATATATATATATATATATATATATATATATGCACATATTATCAAAAGCCACATCCCCTCCCCTCCACCCAGTGGGCGGGGGAGGGGAAGGAATGGGAGGGATACCCAACTCATCATGTGAACATCCCATGCAACATATGTGGTGCATAGCAACTTTGGGGGTGGGGGGGAATTAAGTAAGCCCAGCTCATCCTATAGAGAACCCATACAGCACATAAAATGAATGGCCACATTAACAATCAAAGTGATAAATAAAAGTACAATGGGCTATACCGCAAGGCCGTTCAACACTGAGGTTGCATCCGCAAGTGTCCCCGTACCGCTCATACCGCTTCTGTTGGTTGCTATTTATCTATTTATCACTCCCCTGTCACTCCCCTCCCTCCACCCCCCCCCCTCCTCTCCCAACCCCCCCCCCCCTCCCCTTTGCACTTTATGTTTTTTGGAATACTTATCAGCAACACCATATATGGGATTTGACATCTGTTTTACCTTTTTATATATTTAAAGTTTATGTATCACTTATAAATGTACAATATTTACCAACATTTTAGTATATCACCAATCTGATACATGCACGGTATTGTTTATACCCAGGAATTTACATTTAAATTTGCACCTAGTAACCTATATGCAGGTAGGGAATCATTCAACTAAAAGGAACAGCGCCAAACCCTTCTATCATTTCAATATGATGACCTATACTACGATCACTATATTAATGTTTTGTAAGTAGCTTATTTTATCTTCATATTAAATTTTTATCCAAAGATAATGCACTAGGCTGGTGCGCCCTCTTGTTTCTTTTTTATCTTTGACCAATAGGATTCCCCATCCTTGAGGGCAGCAAGGCCTATTTCATTGTATGATTGTCTGGGTATCCACTTGTGCGCAGTAGTGTTTTTTCTCTGCTATCAATATTGTACCAGGGAACATGGTTATACAGATGGGAAGGGGTTAAGGGGATAGCGGATGGGAAGGGGTTATGTTAAAGTAAATAACTTTTTTTGATAAATTACATAAATATGTAAACAACAAATAGCCTAGAAAATATGCAAATAACTTTAATATTTAGAATTTTAATAAATCGGAGCAAAACAGAATAATTTCACATTTCAGTTTCCCTTTTTTCACTCATTATTATTTCATAAATTGTAACATATTCTTCTAATTTTGATGTATTTTCATTAAAATGCATCAGTGCCTAAATTGTTAGGACTTTTATTCTTTATTTACAATAGAAATACCGAGAATATGATACATTTTCATCTGAATTTCCATATAAACCGTTTTATGTCAACTTGTCAATAGCACTAGTATTGGTTCATTATTCAATATTTGTTTATAGTTACAAGTGAAAAATATATTTATCCATTTCTTTCATTTGTTTCACAGAAAATTAAATTAACATATTTATTTTATTCCTTTTGCTACATTGCAATAAATATTTATTGCTATTTAAAAGAATCATTTTAGCATGTAATAGTATTCAAATAACAGTACATACAGATTTTTGAGCATCTAAATATTATTACAAGATATGCATCTTTGTTTTTGCAGCTTAAATATTGATAACTTAACTTTATTTTAAGTATTAATGTCTTAAAAGACCCATCTACTTGTTACTGTGGAGGTACACAATTAATCGCTTTGCAATGTAGCACAAAGCCCCATGGCGCTATAGTGCTATTTTATATTAACATTATCTGTCATACAGTTAAATATATTAGATTTAAGTTCAATTTGTTCTTACAGATGAAAAAAATAATAATGTGTAAATTATTTTATCTTCACAGATATTAATGTAACTAAAATTAAGACTGTGAATTTGCAATAAATCTTAGCTTCTCTTGGGTATTTCTTTTTTTATGAAAGCTGTATTTCAAATAATTTTATTGTTTTAAAGTCTAGCAAGAGAGTTAGTGTATAATGAAACTACAGCTAGTTAAAATGAAAAATATTCAAGCACAAATAAGAGTGCCTAGATGGATAGACAAAGAGAAACAAAGACAATATATATACCTGTAGATAGATAGATAGATAGATAGATAGATAGATAGATAGATAGATAGATAGATAGATAGATAGATAGATAGATAAAAACAGTAGTTAATTCCATACAAAGCAACATTTTTATAGCTAGCTTGAAGCTGGCTTTAGTGTGCCTTGCATTATTTGGAGGAAAATAGAAGCATGTAGCATATTCTGGATTTTGACATTGGAGAGCATATCTGATAGCAATGAACATGGAGGGAGGGAAGGCATTTACGTGCAAAAAGTGGATTATGTGGGTTCAGAAATTATTTTTTAAGACCCATCTTATGCATTGTTTCAAAAGAAAGACATGTTCTTATTTTTTTCTATCATGATCCGTAAGCTTAGGGTGAGCTACTCAAAGGTGATCCTTTAGAAAAAGATGGCCTCTTACCACACGGTGTGGATCCCATATTACAGGGATCAGACAGGCACATTATCGATCCAGCAATGGGTGGCACCCATATCAGATTAGCATCCTGGAAGTTTTACTCCAAACACACTCGAATGGCATAGAGTAAGCCTATGATCTTCCTTGGATTGTTCATCACACAATCACATATAAAGCAAGCAGGGAGAAGCTCATAGCACAATATAGCATAGAACGTTTATTTTAAAATGATTATATCCACTTACATTGAAGTAATGAATGACAGGCTTCACATTAAAACACGCTGGCTGCGGTATCTCACACCTTACCAGCATGCGGTGACGTCACAGACACTCTCCTACCCATGCGTTTTCCTAAAATTGGTGACATCTAGGATTGGAGGGTTTGTGTGCAACGTCAGTAATCACCGTTTAAAATAGCCGTGACACCGGAAGTGTCAGATCAGTGAAAAGCCGCCTTACCAGATCTGATCTGGCACTTCTGGTGTCACGTATATATGTGTAGCCATGCAATGGGCCATTGCTCTAAATTGGAAGACTACATTAGTACCATTTCCACAAGTGTTAACAAGAGTTGACCATATTATGCTGATGGAATGTATTTTTCACACTTTTCATAATTCCTATCCCCCTTTTCATGCTAAATGGACACCTTGGTTTATTTAAAGACTTCCTAATAACTATTTAGTTCTTAGGTACATTCATTTTTTTTTGTTATTTATCTTCTATTGATATACACATATTTACTATATCTTATTATTATATTTATTTTTTCTTTAAAATTATTTTTTAATCGCATATATTATTGTTACTTCTATGTAACTTTTAAATTACAATTATACAATAGAAAGTTTGTTAAACAAAAAAAGAATTGAGGAAGATGATTGGATGAGTTGCAAAATGTGTTCAACATTATATAATGAGTCCAGATGGCACTAACTACTAATAGCTACACAATGGGCTAGATAATTCGAGAACATTCACAAACACTATAACCCTTCTTGCCCACTATACACATATTTGCAGCCTCATGGAAGTGGGTCTTTATCTGTGGCCGCATATATAGGTAACTGTATTTGTGTTGCATGCTCCCAGTTAGGGATGAGCTTCGAGTTCAAGTCGAACTCATGTTCGACTCGAACATTGGCTATTCGCAAGTTCGCCGAACAGCAAATAATTTGGGGTGTTTGCGGCAAATTCGAAAGACGCGGAACACCCTTTAAAAGTCTATGGGAGAAATCAAAAGTGCTAATTTTAAAGGCTTATATGCATGGTATTGCCATAAAACATGTTTGGGGACCTGGGTCCTGCCCCAGGGGACATGGATCAATGCAAAAAAAAGTTTTAAGAACGTCCGTTTTTTCGGGAGCAGTGATTTTAATAATGCTTAAAGTGAAACAATAAAAGTGTAATATTCCTTTAGATTTTGTACCTGGGGTGTGTCTATAGTATGCCAGTAAAGGGGCGCATGTTTCCCGTGTTTAGAACAGTCTGACAGCAAAAAGACATTTCAAAGGAAAAAAAGTAATTTAAAAGTACTCGCGGCTATATGAATTGTCGGTCCGACAATACACATATAAGTTCATTGATAAAAATGGCATGGGATTTCCCCACAGGGGAACCCCGAACTAAAATTTTTTAAAAAATGGCATGGGGGTCTCTTGTTAATTTCACATTGTATTTTTGAAATATACCTGCCTCCTCACAAACAAACTGTCCTTTTTGAAGGAAAACACACATAGATGAGTATAATTGAAACAAAAAATCCTTTATAAAGGGCTCATAACCAAAGAAAGAGGGAGGCAACTCTGGAGAAACAGCAGAAATTGGTGAAGCCTTTGGCCCCCAGGGTACACATCAATTATTTTACTGACAAATTGGTGGCCTGAGGAGTCTATATATAAGGGAGTTCAATCTGATCCAGAAGTCCAAGAGATCATGAAGAGCAGCAGATGACATGTATGTCCCCAGGCTGTGGTCATACAAGAGCCTGCATCTTTTGTCAGACCAGACTGAACCCAGGCCATCACTCTCTGGTCTTCCTTCCACATTTCCTTCCATGCTGTGTCTGTGGTAGTGGAATTGTGGCAGGAGGAGGAGGAGTTTTGTGGTAGTTTTGTGGCAGCCATGCAAAGGCCTCTTCACGAGTGGGGAAGGCTCTGAGGGACGCAGAAGCCTCCTGAATCAGCCTGAGTGCTGAATCCTGCATGTTACTCCCCTTCCTGGGTCTTTTGTTTGGAAGGCGGAGGGGAGGAACCTGCGATTCTGTCAGGTTCCTACTGGGCCCGGCCTTCTCCTGGCTGCCACTAACCCCCACATCCTCCTGTGTGCCACATTCCACAGCCTCCTCCTGTATACCACATTCCACAGCCTCCTCCTGGCTGAGGTCTTCCTGTGTATGAAAAAGGGACATAGTTTTAGTTTTTTCTTCATCAATCACACACAATTTTCATCTCACGACTGTTGCAAATTGAATGTTAACAAATATAACAGACTATCATTCTGAGCCCAGCATTTTTCATTCTTGTCACAATTATTTGTGCCCACTACTATCTATTGATATGTAAAACACTTTATTAAATCAGCAATTAGTGATCAATAATAACATCTAGTAAACATCATTTATTTATTGACCAGAAATCTGTAGAACAATGCTATACCTGGCTCCAGCTGGGCTCCTCCACTTCTTCCTGGCTGGAAGTCCCAGGTTGGACATCGGAAGCCTCAACTGGGGTGGAAGATAGGGTGGAAGGAAGAGTGGAAGGGAGGGTTGAGAGGGATTCCCTGACTTCAGTCTGGTCTGACAGAAATCACAGTCTCTCATAATACCACAGCCTGGGGACATAAACGTTATCTGCTGCAGCTCTGGATCTCTGGGAATCCTGGATCTTCTTGCGCTCCTTAAGATAAGTGCTCCTCAGGCCAACTATTTTGGCTTTTAAATAGGGGATGGTTGCTGTGGGGACCACTGGCTTCACCAACTCCAGCAGTTTCTCCAGCGCTGCCTGCTTCTTTTGTTTATTATTATATTGTTGTGGAGTTGTGGTCATTGAAGCCATCCATTTTATCTGCAAGACACAACACAAGACAAACCCTAATGTCAGGCAAAACTCTCCTAATCTTTTCATAATATAGGCCTCAATCTAGAAGCAGTATAGGCCCAAGTTTAAATCTTAGCTTCGTTATCACGATCGGCACCTCCGATACTCCTTCCTCCGATCACAGATCGTACGTACTATGCACGCGTGTTACGCTTTATATACACTGCGCATGCATGAAACTCCGCCACTCCTGATGTTCTTTCTAGTCTATTCCCCGCCCCTTCTCGTTCAGCACAGTGGGGGAAGAGCACATGGCGGAGACACAACAGGTGCGTGCTAATTACAGCAAAGAGGAGGAGGAGGAGGAAAGCCCGGAGCCAGAAATGTCCCGATCCCGGAGGAGACGATTTAAGGCCTCAAATATGCCCTTTGGGGAGATGTTGGAGATGGTCGACATACTGAAGAGGGCCGACTATGATGGGAAGTATGGACCTTACCCCAACTCCAATGTCAGAAAGGCCAAGATCATGGCAAAAGTTGTCAAGAGTCTGCACCGGAATTTTGGGGTACAACGGTACGTTCGTGCTGCTCCATGTGTTTTTCTTAACTGTTGTACAGTTTAAAATGGCAACTTTCATGTTCATGGGCAGATTATTTGTTCGTTCGGCCTAGAAAACACCATGTTTTGTCCAGATGCAGTTCAAAACATTTTTTCTGGCATACTTCTGATAAATAAATGTTGTTGTCTAGATGGGTTTGGAACTAGAATGTAATGCAAACTACATTCTGTGTAAGGAGAGGACACTCAGCAGCTGTTTACACATCTGGATGCTGGAGCACTAGTGTGGGACACCCTTTTTATTAGGGGGTCCCACACAGGCGCTCCAGTGTATACTATAGGGGTGTCTCCATCTGTGAAGTTTGTACAAAACAGGTAAGTATTCAAGCTTGACAAAGTAAATAAATATTTATTCATCTTGCAACTCTGCCAAAATAGACAATTGTACCCCACTTCGAAGCAATGTTTCATATTCCAATTTCTGCCATCAAATATCTGTGTGCTAAGTATACCTATTTTTTTTAACGTAGGGGAGAAAAGACTCGGAGGACACCACTCATCCGAGGAGACAACAGACCCCCACCTCATGAAGAAGTGGAAATGCCCCAAAGCCAACAGGAGGAGGAGGAAGGAGATGTGGTGGAAATTGTCACCACAACAGGTGAGTGTCTGCGACCACAGGCTCTGGTAAGAGATGGATGCCGGCATATTTATAATACATGGTGTGTTTTTGTTTCTGTATTTTTAGGTGATCGTGATGTTTTGTGGATCCAGGTCATTTCACCAGTGAAAGTGCCCAGATCCTGCTCAGGGAATTCATAAGGTGTAATAGGGACATGGAAAACATCAAGCAAAACATCAATGATGTTCAAAACAAAATGAAGAACATCATTGATGTTTTAGGGAGAGTTTAAAACACCTCCAAATCCCTTACTTTGTTGTGCTTTTTTTAGAGAAAATTTTTTTCACATTTTTTGACAAATTCGAGAAAAGCAAAATTTTGAAGATGTACACAGTGTGTCAACATGTGCTAGCTGCCATCACAAGAGATCAATGTATGCGTTTTGGGGGTGCAACCCCTTCCTCAATAATAATGTAGCTGAGAGGAAGGGGTTGCACCCTCAAAACACGTCCCTTGATCCCCTGTGATGGCAGCTAGCACATGTTGACATTCTGCAATGTGTGTGCATCTTCAAAATTTGGCTTTTCCAGGGGTGACTTCACCCCATCTGAACGCAATATCAAACACAGTTTATAAATACTCATGTCTGATATTGCCTTCAAGTTCTACAAAAGTTGAACTTTGTAAGTTCCAGATTTGTGTATTTCTTGTTGGTTTTGAACATGCCTGTTTTACCTTAAATGGACAATTCTACTTTTATTAATGTGACCCAAAAAATTGTTATACAACAACATGTTGGTTTGTTTTAAAAACCTTTTATAAATGCACATGTGATTGTGCTTGTATTACAAAAGATTGATAATCAAGAATGTGTGGCTTCTTTCAATGCTCCAAAACTTTTGGTGTGGTAAAATTGGTGTTTTCTGTGACAATGGGGGTTATTTCCTAAGGGCAAATCCACTTTGCACTACAAGTGCAGTTTCAGTGCAGTCTCAAGTGCACTTGTCGTGCAAAGTGTCTTTGCCGTTAGTAAATAATACCCAACAGTGATTTCTAATGTTACACAATCACGCCATTGTCAGGACTCCCCAAATTTATGTCAGGATCAGCTAAAATAAACACAAGCAGTAAATGTCAGTAATTATTTTAGTAGTTAAATTTGTTTTTTTATTTAAAAAATGTCTCAGACATTGTCTGGCATATTGATGGCCCCTCTACCCACAAAGTATTCCATGTATCTTAGACGGACCTCGCGGGCACTTAGGGGGGGCAAGCCAAGACGGCCAGCTTTAGGGGTTGGTTCATTTACATGAATTCCAGATTTAAGGCCCAACTGAGGCAGCATAGTTCACAGAATTTCTCCTTAAAAAGTTGTGGAGAACACAGCAAGCCAGGATGATATGATTGAGTTTATACTCCGCCATGTGTATAGGTGTAAGAAATAGGCGGAACCGGCTGGCCATTATTCCAAACGTGTTCTCCACCACTCTTTTGGCTCTGGCCAGCCGGTAATTAAATACCCTCTGGTCCGGGGTGAGGGTCCTCATAGGGAATGGCCACATAAGATGGTCCCCCAGTGCAAACGCTTCATCCGCAACTAAGACGAATGGGAGTCCTTCCGCATTGTCTTCTGGAGGTGGCAAGTCCAAGCTGCCATTCTGGAGACGCCTGTAGAACTCCGTGTGGACGATGACTCCACCATCTGACATCCAGCCATTCTTCCCCGTGTCCACATACAGGAACTCTTAAGTAGCCAACACCACCACCAACATCACAATACTATTCAAACCTTTGTAGTTGTAATAGTATGACCCTGAGTTGGGTGGTGGGATGATGTGGACGTGTTTCCCATCAATTGCCCCTCCGCAGTTAGGAAAATCCCACCGCTGGGCAAAGTGGGAGGCCACAGTCTGCCATTCCTGTGGATTGGAAGGAAACTGTGGAGTCAAACAAGAATAAAAAATTATTAATTTTGCACATAAACATGGAAAGCAGATTAGACACAAACATTCTTGGCCAACATCAGTATAACATTTATTTTAGGGACTAAAGACAAAGGTATAAGGTCCACCTATCAGATCCCCCCCCTCTCATGGGCCATTTGTAAAATTTTATGGGGGGAGATGTTTTGGACAGGTAACCCTCTCCACTTCATTGAGAGATGAATGCCTAAATAATGTGTATTACTTTGGCCAGCCCTTCCTTACTTTACACTATTGCCAGCCACTGGACAGGTATGAAGTGTCATAATACAAAGATATAAATGCACATTGTACACATTTTAGCACATTTTTACATTCTGCTATTACCTATCAAGATAATAATAGGATACAAAAACTTAAAACAGTACCATTAAAAGTATTCAGGCAAGACCTTGCACTACATGCTTTGGGGAATTCATCCATAAATCTGACCACAAAAGAGGTGGGTATAGTGTGTATGGGTTTGGCAAAGTCAGCAGATAGGGGATTGGTATCAGCTGAGTTAGCAGTTGGGGGTAGGGAGGGTTCCAAAAGATTTTGTGAACCCAAAAAAAAAGCCTCTGGCACTCTGCCTGAATTTAAAGCACAAATCACAATTTTAAACATTTTAGGGGGTATTTAGGGTAAAGCACTACTATGGAGCTGACAAAATACATTGTTAAGTGACTACAAAAGGAGAATATAGGCCCAGGAGAGCATGCTGGGGAGGTAAGTGAAGGCAAATATGCATAAAGGACAAAAAAATTACATAAAAATCCAGCATGCATGAGGACAAAGGGGACATTCACAGCATATTACAATCATGGTAATTAGGGAATGAGAAAAGAAATACAATATATTTTCAAACATTA
The DNA here is from genome assembly GCA_037952925.1 of Lithobates clamitans. Classification (NCBI taxonomy): domain Eukaryota; kingdom Metazoa; phylum Chordata; class Amphibia; order Anura; family Ranidae; genus Lithobates; species Lithobates clamitans. The sequence continues at coordinate 1,277,651 of JBBGZY010000589.1, read as the reverse complement.
AATACAATAAAATGTGATGTTAAAGGATAAAAATCTTACCTTAATATACTCCTTCTGCATGACCTGGATGATGGCAGAACAGGTCTCTGGGATAATGATCCCCAGAGCCTGGGGGGAGATGCCTGTCGAGAACTTGAGGTCCTGCAGGCTTCTCCCCGTCGCCAAGTACCGCAGGGTGGTGACTAGCCTCTGCTCCGCAGTGATGGCTTGCCTCATGCAGGTATTCTGCCTGCTGATATAAGGGGTCAGCAAAGCCAACAAATGGTGAAATACGGGGTCCGTCATCCAGAGAAAGTTCCTGAAATCATCAGGATTATTCTCACGGATCTCACGGAGCAAAGGCATGTGACAGAACTGGTCACGCTGGAGCAACCAATTCTTGGTCCGTGAACTCCTCCCTATCTTGTTCATGGACTGGGCTTGTGTCAAAGTAAGGACCCCAACACCAAGCCCCCACACAGCACGAACTCTATGAGGAGTGCGTATACGCAACATGGCTAGAAAACGGTCGGCTGCTCAGAACGGAGTAACAGAACACACTGAAGAACAGCAAGGCCTGTGAAGACTGACCTTAAAATCAGTAACGAATGAACAAGAACACAATGACAGAGTCAAGGGTAACTCGCTGCACGCACTGAAGACCAGATACAAACCCACAAGCACAAACTGAACAGCAGAAATACGATCTGAAAAAGCGCGAATCGTCTCTCACCAAACTTTTACTAACACAAGATTAGCAAAAGGAGCCCAAAGGGTGCCGCACTTGTTTCTGAACTGCCCTTTTATAGTCTCGTCATACATGGTGTACGTGACCGCGTTCTTGGCGATCGGAAATTCTGACAACTTTGTGCGACCGTGTGTAGACAAAACAAGTTTGAGCCAACATCTGTCGGAAAAAATCCTTGGATTTTGTTGTTGGAATGTCCGATCAATGTCCGATCATGTGTACGGGGCATTAGGGTTAAGGTAAGGATGAAAGGTCAAGGTAAGGGTGAAAGGTCAAGGTAAGTATATTTTAGGTAGAATTAAAAAAAAATCTCTTTAATTAGTATCAGTTTTAGTTACTGTGAGTGTGTTTTCAGTAGGATTAAAAAAAAAAAAGAAAAAGAAAACTGCCCACTATTGTTTCTCGGCCCCACTATGGGCACAAACAACAGATAACATACACATTGTGGAATTGTTGTGATTGTCAGGAGCAGGAGAATTTATTTTGGGTTGTAGTTTGGTTGTACAGTAAATGATGGTAATAGCAAGAAATATACCGCTAAATCTAATTTTTTTTTTTTTTACTATTTTGGGCCAGGTTTCCTTTGATAATAGAAAATAAATCAGGAGATTGCCATATACCACTAAAAGAAAACCCAATTTATCCTGAAAAAAAAGTATAATCCACCTGAATACACAAAGAAGTTGCAATGATTTGTACAGTTATGCTAACACATGTCAAAATAGCAAAATTGTGCTCAGACATTACCATTTGTTTTACCCTCCATCACAAAATAAACAATTAAACAATAAACATGAATGTGAAAGCAAATAAACACATTGTTGAACTCAGAGCGTTTGTTATTTTTTCTTCCTAAAATGTAACAAAAAAAAAAATATAATATATAATGTTTGACATAGTAAATTGACATAGAGCAGTGGGTAAGGGACCTGAGGTATTCAGTAGTAAGAAGCCCTGTGATTGTACCACCGCTAGTATTTTCTGAAAATATCAATAGGAAGCCCAAGCAACATGCATGCTATTCAAATGCTATGCATGTACCATCCCTGGTGGAAGGGAAGGGAAGGCCAGCAGGCCCATCAATAAGCCATCATAGGCTGAATACTTCCGTAGACCGCCAGCTGGTTATGTGTGGTCTATTCTACAAAGCTGTAGGCCGAAGTTTGAATTCACATGGAAAAAAATTGAAAATCATAGTTTCCATAGCATTTGCCTAAACACAGAAATCAAAACTTATTGAATCTACACAGCATGATCTAGCCTAATCCGCCACAAAGATTTGCAAGGACAGCCACATATTGAATACAGAATTATCATCACACCTCTTACAATCAAAATGCATTCATCCCATGCAACACTCAAGTGCTTGTTATATCTGTAGGGAGCTTTTCACAGAGAAGTATCCAGGAGAAGAAAATTCAGTTCTTTATGTGTGTTTTCTATTGATGCTGCTATTCTAAAAAGATCATTTTACTTGTAAGTGTCTGAACAGAGCTCTCAGTGAAATGTTAATGGATGTTCTTTAGTGATTTTGCCATTGCCTAATGTTTGAACTATTCACTTCATCTTCTTAGTTGTACAGGTGGAACAAGAGAAATAATCTAAATATATTTTTTTTTACTTATTTTTGTTGTTTCTTTTTACTTACTCTCTATATATTATGCAGGATTTATGCTAGAAAATAATGAGGAAAAAGGAAAAAAAATTGTCTTAAAAAAAAGAGAGATAAACTTCAGATCGGTGTGATATATACTGTATACCTTGAAAAAGGGCAGGGGCACCCAAAACTGTTGTTAACCACTTCAGCCCCGGAAGGATTTACCCCCTTCCTAAACAGAGCACTTTTTACAATTTGGCACTGCGTCGCTTTAACTGCTAATTGCGGGTCATGCAATGCTGTACCCAAATGAAATTTGCATGCTTTTCTTCACACAAATAGAGCTTTCTTTTGATGGTATTTGATCACCTCTGCGGTTTTTATAAACGGAAAAAGACCGGAAATTTTGAAACAAAATGATATTTTCTACTTTTTGTTATAAAAAAATCCAATAAACTCAATTTTAGTCATACATTTAGGCCAAAATGTATTCGGCCACATGTCTTTGGTAAAAAAATGTCAATAAGCGTATATTTATTGGTTTGCGCAAAAGTTATAGCGTCTACAAACGAGGGTACATTTTCTGGAATTTACACAGCTTTTAGTTTATGACTGCCTATGTCATTTCTTGAGGTGCTAAAATGGCAGGGCAGTATAACCCCCCCCCCCCCAATGACCCCATTTTGGAAAGTAGACACCCCAAGGAAATTGCTGAGAGGCATGTTGAGCCCATTGAATATTAATTTTTTTGTCCCAAGTGATTGAATAATAAAAAAAAAATTACAAAAAGTTGTCACTAAATGATATATTGCTCACACAGGCCATGGGCATATGTGGAATTGCACCCCAAAATACATTTAGCTGCTTCTCCTGAGTATGGGGATACCACATGTGTGGGACTTTTTGGGAGCCTAGCCGCGTACAGGGCTCCGAAAACCAAGCACCTCCTTCAGGGTTCCTAAGGGCGTAAATTTTTGATTTCACTCCTCACTACCTATCACAGTTTTGAAGGCCATAAAATGCCCAGATGGCACAAAACCCCCCCAAATGACCCCATTTTGGAAAGTAGACACCCCAAGTTATTTGCTGAGAGGCATATTGAGTCCATGGAATATTTTATAGTTTGACACAAGTTGCGGGAAAATTACAAACTTTTTTTTTTTTTGCATAAAGTTGTCACTAAATGATATATTGCTCACACATGCCATGGGCATATGTGGAATTACACCCCAAAATACATTCTGCTGCTTCTCCTGAGTATGAGGATACCAAATGTGTGGGACTTTTTGGGAGCCGAGCCGCATACGGGGCCCCGAAAACCAAGCACCGCCTTCAGGATTTCTAAGGGCGTAAAGTTTTGATTTCACATCTCACTACCTATCACAGTTTTGAAGGCCATAAAATGTCCAGATGGCACAAACCCCCCCAAATGACCCCATTTTGGAAAGTAGATACCCCAAGCTATTTGCTGAGAGGCATGTTGAGTCCATGGAATATTTTATATTTTGACACAAGGTGCGGGAAAGTGACATTTTTTTTTTTTTGCACAAAGTTGTCACTAAATGATATATTGCTCAAACATGCCATGGGCATATGTGGAATTATACCCCAAAATACATTTTTCTGCTTCCCCTGAGTACGGGGATGCCACATGTGTGGGACTTTTTGGGAGCCTAGCCGCGTACGGGGCCCCAAAAACCAAGCACCGCCTTCAGGATTTCTAAAGGCTGTAAAGTTTTGATTTCACTCCTCACTACCTATCACACTTTGGAAGGCCATAAAATTCCCAGATGGCACAAAACCCCCCAAATGACCCAATTTTGGAAAGTAAACACCCCAAGCTATTTGCTGAGAGGCATGTTGAGTCCATGGAATATTTTATATTTTGACACAAGTTGCGGGAAAGTGACACATTTTTTTTTTTTGCTTTTTTGATTCACTCCTCACTACCTATCACAGTTTCGAAGGCCATAAAATGCCAAGATAGCACAACCCCCCCAAATGACCCCATTTTGGAAAGTGGACACCACAAGCTATTTGCTGAGAGGCATGGTGAGTATTTTGCAGCTCTCATTTGTTTTTGAAAATGAAGAAAGACAAGAAAAATTTTTTTTTTTCTTATTTCAAAACATTGTGACAAAAAGTGAGGTCTGCAAAATACTCACTATACCTCTCAGCAAATAGCTTGGGGTGTCTACTTTCCAAAATAGGGTCATTTGGGGGGGGGGGGGTTGTGCCACCTGGGCATTCCATGGCCTCCAAAACTGTGATAGGCAGTGAAGAGTGAAATAAAAAATTTACGCCCTTAGAAAGCCTGAAGGTCAAGGGACAATAAACCCACTATGGCTGGACTTGATTAGCAGCCCAACAGAAATAACCTCTAAGTTAAAAGAGTTTGTAATGTTTAACTCAGGCACAGCACCAGTAGGGGTAGTGTGGGATACCCTAAAGGCATATCTCAGGGGACTATTACATCAGCAGGTTGCCATGGTTAAAAAAATATCAAGGGACCGGGAGGCAAGGGCCAGTAGGGAGGCCATGGAAGCAGAAGCGCAGTATGTGTCAGACCCAACCCCAGAAAAGCAGGAGATTTGGCTTAACAAACAACAAGAGTATAAAGAGGTAAATAACAGAAGAGTAGAGAACAAGAGACTTTTCCAGCAACAAAATTATTTTGGGGAGGGAGAGAAAGTAGGCCGGATGCTCGCCCTTCTAACTAGATCTAATCTATTCTCACCAACTATCTCTTCAATTAAAACATCGGCTGGAAATATTACATCTGATCCGGTCGAGGTCTTAGAAACTTTCTCCATATTTTATAGAGACCTGTACAGGTCCCGCCAGGGCCCGAACCAATGTGAGATGGACAGGTTCTTGGAGGGAGTAGACCTGCCCACACTCCCGGAGAGGGATAGAAGCGAGGTGGATTCCCCCCTGACCCTGGAGGAGCTACAAAAGGCAGTCACAGAGCTGCCAGGCCAGAAATCTCCGGGCCCGGATGGGCTACCACTGGAGATTTATAGGAAATATGGGGAGATTTTGCTCCCAGAGCTCCTAAAAGTGCTAGAGCAGACGACTAGGGATGGAAATTTGCCCTTATCAATGTCAGAGGCCGATATAGTAGTGATCCCAAAGGAAGGGAAAGATCAGTCGGAAGTTTCTTCATACAGACCGATATCACTGTTGTGCACAGATGTCAAGATCATTGCAAGGGTGCTGGCATCCAGGCTAAACAAATGTATTGACAAACTGGTGCACCCGGACCAGTCGGGGTTCATCCCCGGTTGGTCCACTAGCATAAATATCAGAAGAGCTTACTTGAACCTACAGGTACCAACAGAGAATGTGGGATCCAGAGCCATATTGTCCCTGGATGCTGCCAAGGCTTTCGATAGCTTAGAGTGGGAATACCTCTGGAGGGTGCTAGAGAGGTTTGGATTCGGTCCCGTATTTATCAGCTGGTTAAAAATCTTGTATAACCATCCAAGGGCAAGGCTCAAGATAAAAGGTGAATACTCGGAAAGCTTTTCCCTCGAAAGAGGGACAAGACAGGGATGCCCCTTATCTCCGTTGTTGTTTGTTCTGGCCATGGAACCATTGGCGGGAGCAGTGAGGGCATCCACGGAAATACAGGGATTTCAAAGAAAAGGGAGGGAAGAGAGAATAGCACTTTTCGCAGATGATGTCATATTTTTCCTGGGGGATACGACCTCCTCGTTGGAGAAAGTGATGCATCTAGTGGAGGATTTTGGAAAGTTTTCGGGATTAGTCATCGCTTCTACCGGTAGATTCAGCGGCCAACTCTACTCCAACATGTTTGCCTCACTTGAAGATCACAGAGAAAATGAAATACCTTGGCGTTGTGCTGTCCAAGGACCCCGGTATGTTTATTAGGGATAACTTGACCCCCCTCTTACTAAAATTTAAGAGGAAATGCGATATCTGGAGCAGACTCCCCTTGTCTGTGGCGGGCCGAGCCAATCTGATAAAAATGGTCTGGATGCCGCAGTTGTTATACCTACTTCACAACTCCCCAGTCTGGATTGGAGGGAAGTGGTTCCAAAAGATCCAATCCCTTTTAAGGGAATTAATATGGAAAAAAGGGCAGGCCAGGATCGGCCTACAAAAACTGCAGTGCCCCGACACGGAGGGGGGATTGGGGGTTCCTCAACCATTTATGTACTATCTGGCAGCCCAGCTACAACAATTGGGTGGATGTGCCATGGAGAGTAGAGGAAACAACAACGTCAAAATCATTCTACAAGGGAATCCACACAGCTCATTAGCGGGAGCACTGGAGGCAGACTCGCTAGAAGGAGAAATCCCGACATTCAAAATGATCACTAGGGTCTGGCAAGCAGCCAAGAAAACAATGGGGTACAAAGGAATATCAGAACATGCGCCACTGTGGAACAATAAACGACTGCACGAACTATCAACAGTAGATAGGAACAGATTGTGGGAAAGTTGTGGGGTAAACCGGTTGATACAACTATACGAAGGGGAAACTTTGAAATCCTTTGAGGACCTAAGACACGAGTACGGGATATCAAACCAAGCATTCTATAGTTACCTACAGATTAGGCACGCTCTTAGTAAGCAGTTTAGTAGGCAACCCCCAGTGTGGTGCAGGACCCCACTACTACAGACAATAATTAAATCAGAGACCACCAAGGGCCTAATTTCAGAGATATACTCCCAACTAACAAAGAGAGGAAATACGAAGGCGGGTCTATCAGGGACAAGGGGCAGGTGGACGGTCGATGTGGGGGAGATAACGGATGAGCAATGGGAGAAGATTCTTGAGTTTGGATCAGAGGTGTCGGTCTCTCCCTCACAAAAAGCCTCCCACCTGATGCTGCTACACAGATCTTACTACACACCAAAAAGGCTGTTTATGTTCGGCCGTAGAACCAACGATGAGTGTCCTAGATGTAGAGGAACAGGCGACCTAATTCACATGGTTTGGAGGTGCCCAAAACTAGTAAGGTATTGGACTGAGATTATAAAGAAAATAAACTCTACGTTTAGAGTGGACTTAGAGCCCGATCCTAAAACCTGCGTGCTGGGCTACGTCAGCAGCGGACTGAGGGATAGAAGCACAGCCGTAGCGATAGCAAGATGCTTGTTTCAAGCTAGAAAATTAATTGCACAAGCATGGCAATCAGGCACACCTCCAACCCCGGAACTTTGGGTCGGAACGGTCAACTCCACAATCAGGAGTGAAAGGACATTCTACACAAGGCTTGGTAATCACAAAACGTTTGTGAAACTATGGAACCCATGGGCTCAAACAATGCCATGCCCCCAACTAGCGCTACTTTAGCGCCGAGGGCAACTGTCTTTCCACCAGGGCAGGGATGTCGCACTATAGCCTAGAGATCTGAAGTTAAGAGAGAACAAGGGGGAAGGAAAAGAGAGGAGGGAGAGAGGGAGAGAAGAGGAGGAAAGGAGGAAAAAGAAATAATAGCTTGACATAAGGTGTGCATTGGAATAATTAGCATAGGTCATTGGGGGGAAGGGGTGGGGGGGGGTTACCAGTTTAAATAGTTCAAAAAGTAATAAAACACTGTCAGGTATGTGAACAGTAAGAGATTGGGTGGCTGGCCGGCCGGGATGTATATGGCGGGTGTGATTGTCTTTTTATGTTACACTTTTTGCATAACTGTAATTTCACATACTGATTGCGCAAACTAAGAGAAAAGTCTGAACGGCCACAATGATGTAACTCGGCAAGAGACAAATATGACCATCAATCTGAAAGATGTCTCTAGATCAAGGTAACTGAAGTGGTCAAAAAAAAAAAAAAAGAAAAAGAAAAAAAAGAAAGCCTGAAGGCGGTGCTTGGTTTTCGGGGTCCCGTACGCGGCTAGGCTCCCAAAAAGCCTCACACATGTGGTATCACCGTACTCAGGAGAAGCAACAGAATGTATTTTGGGGTGTAATTTCACATATTCCCATGGCATGTTTGAGCAATATATCATTTAGTGACAACTTTGTGCAAAAAAAAAAAAAATTGTCTTATTCCTGGCAACTTGTGTCACAATATAAAATATTTCATGGACTCGACATGCCTCTCAGCAAATAGCTTGGGGTGTCTACTTTCCAAAATGGGGTCATTTGGGGGGGTTTTGAACTGTCCTGGCATTTTATGCACAACATTTAGAAGCTTATATCACACATCACCCACTCTTCTAACCACTTGAAGACAAAGCCCTTTCTGACACTTTTTGTTTACATAAAAAAATCATTTTTTTCTGCAAGAAAATTACTTTGAACCCCCAAACATTATATATTTTTTTAAAGCAAATGCCCTACAGATTAAAATGGTGGGTATTTCTTTTTTTTCACACAGTATTTGCGCAGCGATTTCTCAAACGCATTTTTTTGGGAAAAAACACACTCTTTTAAATTGTAATGCACTAAAACACACTATATGCCAAATGTTTGATGAAATGAAAAAGATGATCTTAGGCCGAGTACATGGATACCAAACATGAAATGCTTTAAAATTGCGCACAAACGTGCAGTGGCGACAAACTAAAAGCATTTTTAAAAGCCTTTAAAAGTCTTTACAGATTACCACTTTAGATTTACAGAGGAGGTCTACTGCTAAAATTACTGCCCTCGATCTGACCTTCGCGGTGACACCTCACATGCATGATGCAATTGCTGTTTACATTTGACACCAGACCGATGCTTGCGTTCGCCTTTGTGCGAGAGCAGGGGGGACAGGGGTGCTTTTTTTTATTATTTTTTTGCTTTTTTATCTTATTTTTAAACTGTTCCTTTCATTTTTTTTTAATCACTTTTTTTGTTATCTCAGGGAATGTAAATATCCCCTATGATAGCAATAGGTAGTGACAGGTACTCTTTTTTGAAAAAAATGGGGTCTATTAGACCCTAGATCTTTCCTCTGCCCTCAAAGCATCTGACCACACCAAGATCGTGATAAAATGCTTTCCCAATTTCCCAATGGCTCTGTTTACATCCGGCGAACTCTAAGTCATGAAATGCTCGTAGCTTCCAGTTTCTTAGGCCATAGAGATGTTTGGAGCCATTCTGGTCTCTGATCAGCTCTATGGTCAGCTGGCTGAATCACCGGCTGCATTCTCAGGTTCCCTGTTGGGACAGGAGAACCAGAGAAAAACATGGAAGATGGTGGGGGCATTCCATCCCACTGCTTGTAAAAGCAGTCTAGAGGCTAATTAGCCGCTAGGATTGTTTTACTTGATAGCCGACCGCTGGCTGAAAAGAATGATACCAAGATGATACCTAAACCTGCAGGCATCATTCTGGTATAACCACTCAAAGTCCAGCAACATACCAGTACGTTGCTGGTCCTTGTTGAGCGTATATTGTAAACTTTTTTCATGCAGCCTGTGGGCTGAACAAAAAAAAGATATTGATCGGTGGGTTTGCCCACCATTAGAATACCTCCCTTCATCCACCCACTTCTAATGATGGGCATACATGCACCGTTTATATATGCCGAAGCATGGGGGCATCCTCCCGCAAAAGGTATAAGCAAATCGCTCCTCCACCCACTGCTGCCCCCACGCTTTGGCATATGTGCTGAAGTATGTAACTGTGGTGGTGAAATCACCTCCGACAGTGCTGGAGTCACGGCTTTATGTATCGTGGGAGCAAACGCTGTTGCTGTCAAGATAAATAAATCCGCTCTGCAGCTGAATGGCGTACCTGAAAAAAAAATGGTTAACAATAAAACAGTAAACAGTAAAGTATAAAAAAATTGCATACCTATAAAGCAAACATGATAAAAACATAACAACAATGAAACATTGCAGAATAGAATACAGTAAAAAAGAGCAGAACAATAGAGAGAGAATAGAAAGAGAACAATAAAACGACAACTATTTTTGTTTTTTTTATTTTATATATTTTTTTGTGTTTTTTTTTTTACTTTTTTTTGTTTTTCTTTTTTACACTTTTTTTTGTAACTTTAACTTTTGTAACTGGTACCAGGTTTGAGTCTCTCAAAATGCAATGGCATCTTGGGAGACTCTATGAAAGTGTGTCCTAGTCTGTGCAGTGCTGTACCCTACGCTAATACTCAACTAGTGTATGGTAGCGTTCAAAACATTCACCAATGCAAAGACCAGGACAGGAGGGACAATAATACCGGGTGTCACGCCTATATCCACGCTCGCTGCAGACACAACATCTTTTTTGGGGGGCTCGTTGGGTAGGGGTACTCGGGAGGACATAAAGAAAATGCCTCTCATGCAGCCGACTTACTGCATTTGGTTGTGAAAGGTGAGGTGGAGCACTGTCTGGAAACAGAAGGGCTCTGACGATCTCTTCCTGGAATTTAAGAAGAATCCAGTCCATCCTGAAGCTCTGTATAGCACATAAGAGTTCAGCAAAGCCAATTGAAATAAATAAACAGACACTATTTTGTACCAGCATCTGGCCTTACGGTCAACTAGGTACGGCGCCAACAACTGGTCATTGAGGTCTACCCCTCCCATGTTAAGGTTATATTCATGGACACAGAGGGGTTTCTCCACAACACCAGTCGCCGTAGTAATTTGGACCGTCGTGTCTGCATGAATGGAGGTAAGAACGAAAACATTCTTATTATCCCTTCACTTCATAGCGAGCAAATTATTTCACTGCAAGCAGGCTCTCTCCCCCAGCCTAAGACAGGAATCTACAAGCCGCTGGGGAAAGCCCAGGCGATTAGGTCGCACAGTGCCACATGCTCCAATCTGATGATCAAAAAGGTGACTAAAAAGTGGCACGCTCGTGTAATAATTGTCCACGTACACGTGGTACCCCTTTCCGAATAAGGGTGACACCAAGTTCCACAAATCTTGCCAGCGCTTCCTATGTAGTCAGGGCAGTTTGTCGGCTCTATGTGACTATCTTTGCCCTCGTAAACCATAAAACTACATGTATAGCCTGTGGTCCTGTCACAGAGCTTATACATCTTGACCCCGTATCTGGCACGCTTGCTGGGAAGGTACTGTTTGAATGACAAGTGGCCAGAAAACTTAATCAGGGACTCATCAACACAGACAACTTGATGGGGAGTAAACAAGTCTGCAAAACATTGGTTGAAGTGGTTTACGAGGGGCCGAATTTTGTAGAGCCGATCGTATTCATGGTCTCCACGAGGACGACAGAGTTCATTTTTGTTGAAGTGCATGAACTGCAAAATCTGCTCGTATCATGCCATGGAAGCAGAGAACACGGGCATATGGTGAATTGGGTCAGTGAACCAATATGACCGCAACTCACTCTTTTTGGTTATGCCCATGAGGAGGGAAAGGCCCAGAAAGATCTTAAATTCAGAAACCGTAATTGGTTTCCAATCTCTGGCAATGGAGGACTGGGGAATAGTGGCGATGTGTTGACCAGCGTACAAATTGCTTTGGTCCACAATAGATCTATAGAGATCTTCGGTGAAAAACAGCGAATAAAAATCCAGTGACGTAAAATCAACTGTTTCCACCTGAATGCCGGGTTGGCCAGTGAATGGGGGAAGTATCGGTGCTGCAGAAGTGGTGGATTCCCAATTCGGATTGGCGAATGCAGCAGGAAGGGCACTATGGGCACGACGGGCCTGTGTTCGTCTTCTTGGTGGCAGCGGGACACTACTTGTGCCTGCCACCTCGCCAGCTTGAACTGCACTTATGGGACTCGCCACATCACCAAGTGTTACTGCAGTGCTGGATGTACGACCAGGGTGTACTAGGCCGCTGGTGCTTGCCAGTTCACCAGAAGGAATAGCGGCGCTAGTACATCTCTGCACCATGCGGTTCTTGCACATCAAGGACAGAAGAAGAAGTTTGGGGTCTGGTACGCCTGACCTTGGCAGGGACCACAACTCAGAGCTATCTGCCATGGAGCCGCTGTCGTCTACAGGATCGTATTCTGAGCCTGAATCTGACAGATGAGTGACTTCCTCTTCACTATCTGTCATGCTCAGAAATGTGTAGGCCTCTTCACTAGTGTACCTTTGATTTGCCATTTTGGGCTCTAAATTTAGTGGTACACTAGTGAGACTCACAGGCAAAAAAGCTCCTGACTGTTAGCGACTGTATTAAAACGCTACCAACAAAAACTGTTACCGATCGCAGGGATCAGGCCTGACTCTGCGAACGCTGCAGTTATGTGTGTTTAGTGTTTTGTAAGTGACGTGGGTGAGCTGGACAGGGCTGGGCCGAGGGGCAAAACGCAGGTGCTAGTAGGTATCTGGGCTGATCCAGCTAACACTGCCTTTTTGGGAACCCTAAACTGCTGGGGATCAGATACTATACCACTAAGGGAGGTGTATGGTGCGTGCGTGCGTGGGTGTTAGCGGTACTGGCGCTAACCTGACGCTGCCTGGGGGGACACAGACCTTATCTGACCCTAAAACTTAACTTATATCACCGCCGGGCGATCAGGGGGTTAAACCTTTATAAGGTAATAAATGGCAGGTGCCCTGAAACTATAACAAACAAACTAACTAACCAGCATCACCCGTAACAGTTATACGGTGATCACTGGTGAAAGGGTTAACTAGGGGCAATCAGGGGGTTAAAAACTTTTATTAGGTAGTATATGGGGGTCCCTGTCGCTATAAAATGCTGACGGCGAACCTATATACTTACCTCCCTAACTAGCGTCACCTGTGTCACTAATACAGCGATCAGAAGAACGATCGCTTAGTGACACTGGCGACGGGGGGTGATCGAGGGGTTAAAACTTTATTAGGGGGCTTAGGGGGGTACCCTAGACCTAAAGGGGGCTAACCTTAACTGCCCTACCACTTATAACTGTCACAAACTGACACCAATGCAAAAAAAAAACTGCTATTGGTGTCACTGTGACAGTGGGTACAGGGGGGTGATCGGGGGGGGTGAAAAGTGTGCCTAGTGTGTTCTACTGAAAGTGTAGTGTTGGTGCAACTCACATTGATGTCTTCTCTCCTCCGCGCCAGAACGAAAAGATCGGCTCGAGGAGAGATGACATCACTTCCCCTGCCGCTGTTTACATTACAGCAGCAGAGGAAGATTTTCATTCGTGGGGAGCGATCGTGAGGGGTGGCCATGAATGAGTGGCCTCCCCCTCAGCCTGTATCACTCCCCTAATGAAGCCGACTGCCTAGGGCACCGGGGGGCACGATGCGTCCCCCGCCCGCGGGAGGCAGATCACGTACCAGGTACGTGATTTTGCCTGCCCGTGCCATTCTGCTGCAGTATATCTGCGTTAGGCGGTCGGCAAGTGGTTAATTTTTTTGTGCTTACAGTTATTATTTTTTTCCAACCGATGATGAAGTTAATAAACAAAATTGCTGATTGACCAATTGTGTGACATTCCCCTTTTGTTGTGTATTGGAACCTAGTGGTAAAGAGGTGCATGTACCCATACTCGTGGATTCATAAACAACCATGCACCCCCGACTGATATATCCCCCTGTTTCAAGTTTCGTGTAGATATTAAGTCTATTCCTGATTTACTGTAAAAAAGTCAAACCATTAAATTGGTCTTACTATGCCAGCATCTCAAGGCAAGTGTCAAAACCAGGATCTGAACTCACAATCTCTGCTGCACCTCAGATGCTGGCTAGCATCCTTTTTTTTTACAATAGGTCTTTATTAAAAGTAAGTAAAAGTATTACATTATATATGGTAATATAGAACTTGTACAACAAAAGGGTATACAAATGCTAACAATAACAGCATGTATAAACACAAGATTTTCGTGATAGTTATAGTTAGAGTACATGAATTAAGTTTTGATTGTGGATAGAAATAATCAAAATAAATTAATAAATAAGTTATAAGGTATGAAAAAACATATTTTTTTAGACAGAACATCCTGTCTGAAACCTTGGATAATCTTGCCTTGTACCTTGTTTCTGGTGAACCTTGAACTCCTTGCTCCTCCCATTACCTTTCTATTTAAGCCATGCCTTTGCACTTCCTGTTTGCCATATTATTGCAATCTCTCTAGCCAATATCTTTCTCTTTTGCATACCTGCAACTGTCCTTATCTTCACTTGACCTTTCCAATGACCTTTGGCTTGTTCCTTGATTACTCTTCCGCTTGATCCTAACCTGCAACCACTTGTAACCACTTGTAACAGACCTTTGGCTTGTTTACTGACTATGCTTCTGCTTGATCCCTACCTGCTATATCTGCTATTGAACCCCAGATGGGGCAATCCTGAGGACCAAGACCTGGTACTAACATGCAGCAAGACCCATCTCCATCATCAGGACCTCTGGTGAATACCAGTTAGTATTTAGACCCAGCATCCGGTAACCTGCTTGTGTACATATCCAGCTGGTCGGTGGGAGCCTCGCCACTGTTATAGCTACTGGTCTCAGAGCATGACCCCAGACCATGACAGCAAGGAAATTTCTATGTCATTATTATCTTGTGAACAGTGGGTGGTCCTGTGAAGTGGTGAAACATGCAACACAAGCAGGCAGCTACTACATTAATCTTTCTCAGACAAATGTAGTAGCCAGTTTGTGTTGGTGTCAGCTTACTCTTTTGTGAATGACAGTGCTCCACTCCAGCCACCTTCATTCACAATAAAAGCCACCAGCTGCTAACTGTAGTAATGCCATCCAAAATACAAATGGGGCAAAGGAGGCACAGGCTGCACAGCAAGGAAGGCTGCATGACAAGAAGAGCTGCAGAATGGAGAGAGGGATTGCACAGTTTGTACCTCTCTCATAGGAATGCCCACAATTTAAGCTTCTGCCTGGGGTGGAGCTATAGTGAGCACTTACAGAGATAAAAAAAATATTTTATTTCTAAAGCACAGAACAGATTTTGACAGGAACAGGTGCTATGTACACTTGATCTCCTGGGGATTTAGCAAGCTTTTTTAACTTCTTGTGAGTGTTCTTCCCCACCCCATGGACCAGAAACATTTGATACTGTGGGACTTTGGGCTTTGGTATTCATTTTGCAGAGAAAAGTCCAGTTAAAATTTTAGACCCTTTAAAGATAGTATGTGTACAACTTTGGAATCTTCCCAATGGACATAGAAATCATTAAAAATAAGAAATTAAAGGCTAAGTTCACTTGAAAAATAATAATAATAATAATAATAATAATAATAATAATAATAATAAATGCACATTATTTTGCAGGTAAAGCAGATCAGCAGATTGCTGGTGCAATATCAGGCTCCTCCAGACACTCAGTACAGCTGTATGTTCGTACCTCCTGTATGGGCAGACAGTTACTGAAGAGCTGGGAGAGTAATGAACTACGAGGGTGCTTATTTGCACCCTCAAAGTTCATTGAGAACTTAAAGCCATCTGCCATGGTGGAATATAAGACTTGTAATTCATTCATTTAATCATTCACAGATCTGTGTAAATGAAGGACACAGCTGTTTTTGAATTGTGACAGCGGATGCGGGGAGAGGATCCCCTGCCTGCTATCATGAGGGGGGATATCGGGGAGTGCAGTGAGAGTTGTACAGTAACATGTTACACCCTAAATACGGGTATAACATGTTAATAAAGGTGGACGTATCCTTTAACCTCCCTGGCGGTATGATTATTTCGGATTTTAGGTGCTGAAAGCGGTACAATTATTTTACATGGAAATTTGGCGTTTTATATTGTAGGTCTGTAATTCTAAACAATAACACACTTAAATCTGTCCAAACAAGAGTCTAGTAGATATCCCGGGTATGATGAAGTTTGAAACACAAAAACATAAATTATAATATAATAAATAAATATAAATAATTAAAAAATAATAATATAATAATAATAAAATACATTTCCCCACTATTCACTATCACTCAATTCTGCAAGTGTTTTAATTTACTATCGCTGTTTTCTAGCTGGTCTAAACCCACTTTTGACGTAAAGAGACACTTTTTGGTTGCTATGGACAATCTCCAGTTTCCAGGCAGAAAGAACAGTATATATAACATTAAACTGCATGCAAGGCATTGGACAAAGCACTGGGGACAAAAGGGATGTGAAATAATTTCATACAGTACTGTAATTTGTTAGATTACAGTACTGTATGGGTTATGGTTTTTACATCTTTTTAAATTTACCGCCAGGCTCCGCCCCCGTGCGTCGCGATGCTCGCAGGGAACGGAGCTTGGCACAGAGAGGCTTCGGAGGAGACAGAGCCCGCAGACACAGCGGGGGACATCGCAGGATCCTGGGGACAAGTTAAGTAAAGCCGCACCAGGATCCCGCAATGTAATCCTGAGTGTGGCTCGGGGTTATCGCTAGTGGGACTGAAATTTAACCCCAGGCCACACTCGGGAAAACCGTCAGGAAGGTTAAGAACAGGTGAAAAAGCTGCCACAATGTATACAGACAATGGGGGTTACTTACTAAAGGAAAATCCACTTTGCACTGCAATTGCACTTGAAAGTGCACTGAAAGTGCACTTGGAAGTAAAGTAGCTGTAGATCCGAGGGGGACATGCAAGGAAAATAAAAAACAACATTTTAGCTTGCACATGATTGGATGATAAAATCAGCAGAGCTTCCCCTTATTTCAGATCTACCCCTTAGATTTAGAGAGACTGTACTTCCAAGTGCACTTTTAGTGCACTTTCAAGTGCACTTGCAGTGCAAAGTGGATTTGCCTTTCGTAAATAACTCCAAATACGCCTTGCTCACAAAGTCTCTAGGCTAATTCAAAAACAGCATAATTACAGGAACAACATAGGCAAGACAAAGGTTATTATGGTTGTAAAAAAACAATTACAACTTGAAAAATATTGCTCAACCATAAGAGCTGCACATTTCAAGCACAAATTAATAGTTTAAAATAAAATCAAGAGTAATCAAACTTATAATCTTATTCTTTCCTAAAACTTTATTAAGATGGATTATAAATAACTGAATGACAGACTCCCTGGGGTATGTTATAATTAAGAATGAGCAAATCATCAAAGTTTGGTCTGACAGAATTGTGCCTGACTCAACTCACTGGGTTTCAAACTGTCTGTCCATACATACTTTTTCTGGGATTTCCTAAAGGGCTTATTTGTACTTATGTATTTTCATGCAGCAAAACCCATGTACTTTGCTGCATGAAAATGTGATTCAATTAGAAATGCAATTCTTTCCTATGGGGCTGGTTGACATCTGTACATTTCAATTTAGTGTGAAAGGGAAAGAGAAACTATATTGGCCCATTCAAACGTATCCATGTGTGTTACTAGGTGCGCTGCAACCAGGATTATACCAGCCCAACATGCCATGCTTACTGGCTGGAATTATCTTTGCTGGATTGGGTAGTGAGCACCAGGGACTTCCACCTTTCTGATTCCAGGTCATATGCCCCTCGGCACTGGGTGGATGTGGTAACATGGTCTTCTGCGCCATCCTGTATCCAAATAGCAGTGCAGACATTATGGAGCTGTATGCATCGACATGCATTTTATACTTGTTTACACAATAGTACATACAACAACCCAGTTACCACTTTATTCTTATCTTATATACTGTACAGCAACATGTTTATACATGCAATCAGTTAAAAAGACAAAGAAGACATCACCAGTAATAGATGGGTCCAAACATCCAGCTTTGAGCCGCAGAGAAGGGGACTTAACACCACCACATAAGGGGGCAAGTATGAATTGTCCTGGACCTCACGTCATGGACTCAGTGTTGTAGCATCAGACCAATTCATCATAGCGTCTGCTTGCACTTCTATACATATTAATGATCTTCCCAGCTTTCTGATGAAATAGGCAGGATAGCCAATGAAAGTTTTTGAAAAATAAGACCGCTTTCCCAATTAGTAGATTCAGCAACTACTTTTTTTTGTAAAGCTTAATTGCTTTTATATATATTTTGCTGACCTATGAGTGATTTGGGGGTACTATCTGTGGATAGTTTGTATTTTATATATATGTACACTCCACATATATATATATATATATATATATGCAATGAAAATGGAAGCACCACCATATATATATATATATATATATATATATATATATATATATATATATATATATATACATGGCGGTGCTTCCATTTTCATTGCACAGTAAGTTTTCAAGTTAGCTCAGTGCTGATAGTTTTCTAGAACTATCCTAATAGAGAAGATGGAGGCTTGCCCAATCTTCTGACTCATTCTGCTTTTTGTATGTAAATGTGACATTACAAACACAGCATAGTGGTAAATGATCCTGGTGCTTATGAGGTTCTGTTGCTTTGCATCTGCTACCTTCTGGCTGCAAATGGTAAATATTAAATATTTGCTTATATCATTACATATTTACTTACAAAAAAAGCTTTGCAAAAATTATTTTCTTTATTGTACATCACGGGACACAGATCCACAGTAATAACTGTATGGGTTATATGGCACCTTCAGGTGATGGACACTGGCAGACCCTTAACAGGAAGTTCAATTCCCCATATAACCCCTCCCCTTACCGGGAGTACCTCAGTTTTTTCGCCAGTGTCTTAGGTGTTGGTCGCGAGTAAAGATATGCTGTGCTGAGCTCTGCTGGAATGTTCCTTGCTGGGGCAAGCTATGCAACCACATCCATTCAAAGTGTCTTTTCGAGGCCGAATTGAATGGTATCCGGGCCTCGTTTCTGAACAAGGTTTTACCTGTAACGCCTCTCTTTTTAGAGAGCTGGACCCCGGGATCCAGTATTTGGTTTTTCCAGCCATATTCCTGGTGGGGTGCTTTACAGGCCCAGGGCTGTGGATCACCCGATAAAAAGGGGGTCCCAGTCCCTGAAAGTTTTTTAACGGAGCCCACCGTGAGTGGTGAAGATTGGGTTTGTTACCACAGAACCCTGCAGCTGAATAAGGTAAGGGAGATTCCTAAGTATTTTTACTAATTCTTGTGGGTTTTTCTCCTTTAAGTAAATGTTGTAATGCCTATAGTCACCACCGGGGGCTGTTAAGAGCATGTACCTGTTACATGCTTGTCAGTCTCGCTCTGTGTAACAAGCTGCATGCTTCCTCCGACCCAAGCTCTGGGTAAAGACGTGGGAAAGGGTTTTTTTTTCCTAGGAATGTCCCCCCACCTGGATAGCTTTACTCCAGGGAGAGGGAGCATGGCGTCAGCCGGCGGTGTGCTGCGCAGCTCTCGCCGCCTTTACAGAGGTTTCCATCGGCATCTCTCCTCCTCTCCTCCACCCCAGCCCTCCTCCATGCGGTCTGGTCAGGATCAGAGCTAGCTCGGGTGGGAAAACAATCTATTTTGAAATAGATGAGGGGGAGCGCAGTGAGTGGTTGCAGGAAGAGGCAGGGCTTAGCGGCATTGGCGTGCTTTAGCGTCCACAACGCGGGCTGTATAGCTATAGAATGCACCTTTTTTCAGGTGCATACAGCTGAAGGAGGGACACAGAGCAGACGGGTGGCATATGAGTGTGGGTGACACAGGCATTCCCAGGCACATTTACTTAAGCATCAGGCTGAGCTTAATAGCAGCGGCAGTTGCTGGACTATTGCTCAGCAGTGGGTGCATTTTTTTGGTAGTACCTCTGTGTTTGTGCTCAGCACTATGACCAGAGGAGGTGGTACAAATGCCACAAAAACCAAGGACACAAAGGGGTCGCCCTCAGTCCCTAAGGACCCTCCCTCTGCAACACCATCCCGATCTAGGGAGGCTGGTCAGAGTGAGCCATCGGGGTCATCAAGGGCTGCAATTGCTTACGACACTTCTGTCCCTGTCTATATCACTGAGCAGGTTTTCTCCTCAGCTATGGGTGGTTTAGAGGAAAGATTAGCGGCTTTAATCATGTTGATTCATCTGGTTTTTCACAAGGATCCAGCACTACGGAAAAGGGGTCCAGACCCAAGAGAGGTACAAGAGGAGGGAGGAGAACACAGAGGAGGAAAAAGAAGGAGAACTTGAGAGGCCAGGGTGTTTTTAATCTAAGTACCAAGTCTTTTACCAAAGAAGAACTTACCGTTCTAGATAAGGGGCTTAAATTTGCTCCCCCCTAAAAAATTGGATAGATATGGTACATTTATTGATGTTCACAAATATATACACAAACTTAATATTCAACGCTACCTCATTTCTAATCCTTATAGAAGTAGTGGTAGCTCTCCTAAATCTGGAACTGTCCATTCTGGATTGTCTAACCCTTTCATTGTTTAATCCACTTGTTCCGACAGCACCAGCTATTAGTATCTTTAGAGATCTTGTTCTCAAAGATCTGGCTAAACTACTAGATAAACGCATATGCCATCCACCCATGTCGAGTGCCGGCTTCAAGTCCTTATGTCAACAGAAAGACTTGGTCATTCGCCTGGCTGACAAGGGTGGTGGGATTGTGATTTTGGGCAAGAAAGATTATGAAGCAGAGATGTACAGGATTCTCAAGGAACCTAATACTTATAAAGAATTACCAAACAATCCCACCCCTTCATATAAGAGTAAATTATTGGACATTGTAAACAGAGGTTATGAACATAACATTTTGAACAAAAAAGAGAGAGATTTCCTGGTACCTTTGGCACCCAGAATCCCTACCATTTACTACCTGCCAAAAGTTCATAAGGACCCACTCCACCTCCCCGGTCGGCCTATCGTTAGTGGGATAGATTCGGTCACCTCACGTATTGGCCGTTATATAGATTTTTTTCCTGCAGCCCTTAGTTAGACAAACTCCATCATATTTAAAGGACACAGGAGCCACCATTCGACTATTGGAAGGTCTTAACCTACAGGGTAACTATATTATTGCCGCTGCAGATGTGGCTTACTTTTATACATGAATACCACAAGAAAAAGGTATTGAAGCTGTTCAATATTTTCTTGAAAAAGAATCAAGCATTGCTCCCTTCCAACATTCTTTCATTATTGAATTGTTGGAATTTGCAACAAAACAGTTATTTTTGGTTTAACCAACAATATTTTCTTCAGTTACGTGGCGTGGCTATGGGCGCTAAATTTGCCCCTAGCCTCGCCAATTTATTTATGGCCAAATGGGAGGAGGATGTCGTCTATGCCCATGAGACCCCTTCTCTTGTCTTGTGGGCACAATACATCGACGACATCCTCCTCCTATGGAATGGCAGCGCCGAATAATTGAAATCGTTCTTTAAATATCTGAACAACAATGATAGAGGCATATCTTTGTCTTACATTGCAAGTAATGATAAGATTAACTTCCTTGACTTGGAAATTAAAATTAAGAATGGACATTTTGAGTTTCAAACATATTTTAACCCTTTCATGACTAAGCCTATTTTTGAAAAGTAGTGTTTACAAGTTAAAATCCGTATTTTTTGCTAGAAAATTACTTAGAACTCCCAAACATTATGTATATTTTTTTAGCAGAGAATCTAGAGAATAAAATGGAGATTGTTGCAATATTTTATATCACACGGTATTTGTGCAGCGGTGTTTTAAATGCAAATTTTTGGAAAAGGGAAACTTTCATGAATTTTAAAAAATCCAAACAGTAAAGCTACCCCAATTTTTTTGTATAATGTGAAAGATGATGTTATGCCGAGTAAATAGATACCAAACATGTCACGCTTTATAATTGCACACACTTGTGGAATGGCGACAAACTATGGTACCTAAGAATTTCCATATGCAACGTTTTAAATTTTTTTTACGGTTACCAGGTTTGAGTTACAAGGGAGGTCTAGTGCTAGAATTATTGCTCTCACTCTGACAATTGCGGCGATACCTCACATGTGTGATTTGAACACCGTTTACATATGCGTGCGTGACTTCCATATGCGTTTTCTTTGCTGCGCGAGCTCGCGGGGACAGGGGTGCTTTAAATTTTTTTTTTTCTTATTTATTTTATTTATTTTTAAATTCATAAATTGTGTAAAAAAAAAATGTTTTGATGACTTTTATTGCTGTCACAAGGAATGTAAACATCCCTGGTGACAGTAATGCCCCGTACACACGGTCAGATTTTCCGACGGAAAATGTGTGATAGGACCTCGTTGTTGGAAATTCCGACCGTGTGTAGGCTCCATCACACATTTTCCATCGGATTTTCCAACACACAAAGTTTGAGAGCTTGTTATAAAATTTTCCGACAACAAAATCCGTTGTCGGAAATTCCGATCGTGTGTACACAAATCCGACGGACAAAGTGCCACGCATGCTCAGAATAAATAAAGAGATGAAAGCTATTGGCCACTGCCCCGTTTATAGTCCCGACGTACGTGTTTTACGTCACCGCGTTCAGAATGATCGGATTTTCCGACAACTTTGTGTGACCGTGTGTATGCAAGACAAGTTTGAGCCAACATCCGTCGGAAAAAATCCTAGGATTTTGTTGTCAGAATGTCCGAACAAAGTCCCACCGTATGTACGGGGCATAATAGGTGGTGACAGGTACTCTTTATGGAGAGATCGGGGGTCTAAAAGACCCCCATCCCTCCTTTACACTTCAAAGTATTCAGATCGCCAAAAACAGCGATTCTGAATACTGTGTACTTTTTAAAAAACGGCGCCATTGGCAGCCGAGTAAACGGGAAGTGACGTCATGACGTCACTTCCGCGTTTACAATTTGAAGGCTGGAACAAAGCCACCCAGAGCTTCGTTCCAGCCCGCCCCCAGCCGCCGGAGGCATTGGATTGGTCACCGAGCCTCCGGATCGCCTGGGAGGACGGTAAGAGCGGCGGGAGGCGCGGGAGGAGGGAACGTCCCCTCCCGCTGCTCCGGTATAACAGCCGAGTGGCTTTTAGCCACATTGGTTGTAATACACGGATAGCCAATCGCCGGCTCTAAACAACGGTACCAGGATGATGCCTGCAGCTGCAGGCATCATCCCGGTATAACCCCTGAAAGCCGAGTACGCATATCTGTGTACGGTCGGCGGGAAGGGGTTAAGGATGATAGTTTTAAGTGGTCAATGCTCACCTCATTTTCCATTCAACACAAACAGGTTAAAGCAATCTTCTATAAACATTGGAACATTCTGCGATTCGGCACTGTGTCGCTTTAACTGACAATTGCGCAGTCGTAGGACGTGGCTCCCAAACAAAATTGATGTTCTTATTTTCCCACAAATAGAGCTTTCTTTTGGTGGTATTTGATTGCCTCTGCGATTTTTATTTTTTGCGTTATAAATAAAATAAGAGCGACAATTTTGAAAAAAAACGCATTATTTTTTACATTTCGCTATAATAGATATCCCCCAAAAATAAAAAAAATTTTTTCTCAGTTTAGACCGATTATATTCTTCTACATATTTTTGGTAAAAAAAATCGCAATAAGCGTTTATTGATTGGTTTGCGCAAAAGTTATAGCGTTTACTAAATAGGGGATAGTTTTATGGCATATTTATTAATATTTTTTTTTACTAGTAATGGCAGTGATCAGAGATTTTTATTGTGACTTTGTGACTGTGACATTATGGCAGACATGTCGGACATTTTTGACACATTTTTGGGACCATTGTCATTTATACAGCGATCAGTGCGATTAAAAATGCACTGATTACTGTGTAAATGACACTGGCAGTGAAGGGGTTAACCATTAGGGGGCGGGGAGGGGTTAAGTGTGTCCTAGGGGAGTGATTACTAACTGTAGGAGGAGTAGCAGTGTCATTACTCTGATCACAGCTCCCGATGACAGGGAGCTGTGATCAGTGACACTTGTCACTAGGCAGAACGGGGAGATGCTGTTTACATCAGCATCTCCCCATTCATCCTCTCCGTGAGGCGATCGCAGGTATCCCCACGGCGATCGAGTATGCGGGACCCGCGGACCCGACTCACGGAGCTCCCGGCCGGCGCGCGCGCGCAATGGCACGGCAGGGAATTCAAATGGACGTACAGGTATGCCCATTTGCCCAGTCGTGCCATTCTGCCGACATACATCGGCGTGCGCCAGTCGGGAACCGGTTAAGAATGACCGGATTCTTAACACTGTTTTGCTGGATCACGCTAGGGTTATATTTAGAGGCGCTCCTACCTTACAAAGTAAAATAGCTCCAAATATTATCAATCCCCCATTATATTATATCTATTCTTTGCTAACACCAATATATATGTGTTTTATTACACATAGGTCTGTCTACAAGTTGATACACCTTTTCACTTCTTATGACATCCATCGGGAAATATGCCGATTTTTTAGTTTTTCCACTTTTTATCACGGATACGTTTTTTCCAATTTGTCTAGATGTATATAAATATTTATTTTGTTATACCTTTCACAATTCATTCTCGGGACCGCCATCTTCGGATCATGTGCTTTTGTCATGTGATCCAGTGTAGCTTTGTCATGAGAAGCAATTTCCTTGTTTTGGAACGTAAGCTTTAGACGCCGTTGCGACGTATGACATCAGCATGGCATCTTTGGGCTTTGGAGTGCACGCTATGGATGCCGGTGGGACGCACAATGTCACCACACATCGGCGTACCCGTAACGCAAACCCCTGTCTCTGCTGAGGCCACTATGCCATTGCGCAGTCGCGCCCCTGAGCAGTACCCTCATATTTTACAATTTATATTTTTCTCATTAACCATGCCCCTTATTTAGATTTACATGTCCCCTCACAGTCCCGCTACTCATTGGCGTGATGTTATTTAAACATTATATATGAGTTACACATTTTTATTTTGGAACGCATTTTTTCATCAGAAGTAATTCTTAGGTCAGCATACTACAGGCTCCATAGCGAGGTGTGGAATGCAAGCTGATCGGCCATTTTGACCAAAAACCGTAAGTAATATTTTTCCATGCTAAACACACTGGGGACTTGACTCTTAATTTTGAGGTCATATTGCCTATATATACCTTGTTGGCTGCAGTGGGGGGGACCCCCTAGACGTCGTCCAAGGAGACAAAATGCATCAGGTAGGACCCCACTGCCGCTGTTTTTATTGTACAGCGCTGTTTTATCTACTCAAATGTGAGTTTACCCTTTTTTAATAAATTTTTCAAGTTTATTACGGAATTACACTATGTGGCCTTTTTTGTTCTTCTCATTTAAACCCAACTGTTGCGTATGCATTTGGGGCACCACTTCCAAGAGACATACCAGTCCATCGGTGGTCGCAGGTTCCTTTTGCAACTTCTACAGAACTCCATATTTCCATTGGCTGTTTTACTACACAAGTTTGTTTGACCCATCGAATGTATGTTCCTTTGGGTTCAAACGTTCCGGTAAGCCTCCCTATTGTTGGTGGTGGTGTTTTCCTCACTTCAGGATTTCATCTGTTCACAGTCACAATCATATGAAGTTTTTCATACATATGGGACTCATATCACTTATTCATGATGGTTTTTTATTTGGACTTTTGAAGATGCACCAGTAGTTATCATATACATAATTGTATTGTTTCACTTTTCATATTGCACAATTTCTCTTCTTATGACCTTTTATTTTAGCGCTACACATTTTTGTTTTCCAATTAGTGCATATATCCTATTTGCTGTGTTAGCTGCTCTCCTTTTTGGGTAACGCATAATTATTTGTTACACCAATATGTTTTTGCCCCACTGGATGTCTTTAGTCTTATGGCCAGTATCATTCAACGCTCTTCATTTAAACTCATATTATCCTGGACTCACCCCAGCCTGTTACTGGAAAGTGAGAGGGGAAGTAGGAAAGTGATGGTCAGCACTCAGCATATAAACTGACTGGCTCCTTGTGCTGCTACTTCTTTTCAAACTCCAACCCTGCTGACTGTAAGAGGTGGATAGGATATCAGGTCATATCAGGTAGTTACATTGCTTGCATTTAAAAAATTTAATTAATAATGAATAATTATGGCAATGCTTCATTAATTTATTCTTTATATCTGCCTAGCTTAAGGCAATTACATTTTCAACAATTGCTAATGAGTTTATGGTTTGCATATCTGCCTGAATCATTCTTTTTTTTAAAAATGTAATATAATTTAATCATTCAGGAAAAGTATTTTCCAGATTTGTAAAATTGAAATTAGCCCAAATACAGTCTTTCTGGAACCTAAACGCAGAGATATAACTGAGTGCACCAGATGTGATCTTCCTGTTGTCATTCTACCTAAATAACTGTGGCTACTGGCGTGACTTTTGCAATAAAAAGGGCAAAGCCTTTGGTCCATACACACATCCTCTATTGCTTTTAAAGCTTTATCAGGCATACCTCTACATTCTTCAACAATTGTAGCTCCATCTCTGATCAACTAAAAAATTATCCCTTGCAGTGAAGCTGTGCCTGCACTGCAAAGGTTAATTGTTCCTTATTGTCTAGGGGAACAAAAAACATGTCTTTATCATACATCATGGGACACAGAGCCTTAAGTAATTACTTAATGGGTTATAGGCCACCTTCAAGTGATGGACAGTGGTATACCCAATCCAGGAAGTTCACTCCCTATATAACCCCTCCTCCTTCCAGGAGCACATCAGTTTTTTTGCCAGTGTCTAAGGTGTTGGTCACGAGTGAAGATGTGCTCTGAGGATCTCTGGGAGGGATCCATGCTGGATTTAAATAGCCTCCATAGACCAGATCCATCCAAAGTGTCACTGAGGTCTAAGTGGATGGTACCTGGGGCCTCATATCTGAAGCACGAGATTTTTGCCTGTAACGCCTCTCTTTGTAGGGCTGGACCTGGGGAACCCAGGGCTTAGGTCTTGCTACATTACCTAAAGCTTTCCTGGTGGGGTGCTTTACAGGTCCAAGGGAGTTGGAATCCTGATATCTAGGGACCTGGTCCTTAAAGGTTTGCTAAACGCAGACCGCCGTGATGGGTGAAGGTTGGATTTGCCAGTGTCTAAGGTGTTGGTCACGAGTGAAGATGTGCTCTGAGGAGCTCTGGGAGGGATCCATGCTGGATTTAAATAGCCTCCATAGACCAGATCCATCCAAAGTGTCACTGAGGTCTAAGTGGATGGTACCTGGGGTCTCATATCTGAAGCACAAGGTTTTTGCCTGTAACGCCTCTCTTTGTAGGGCTGGACCTGGGGAACCCAGGGCTTAGGTCTTGCTACATTACCTAAAGCTTTCCTGGTGGGGTGCTTTACAGGTCCAAGGGAGTTGGAATCCTGATATCTAGGGACCTGGTCCTTGAAGGTTTGCTAAACGCAGCCCGCCGTGATGGGTGAAGGTTGGATTTTCTGTTAATTCAGCAAATCCTGCAGCGGGAATAAGGTAAGGGAAGAAACTTAGTTACTAAAAACACCTATGTGTTCTTCTATTAGGGAAAAAAATGTTGTCATGCCTTAATTCTCCACTAAAGGGAGTCTATGCACATACCTTACTCTGTTGTCTTCACTGTAAAGCTCAGTCAGTCTGTGTGTGGCTGCAGCAGCACGTGCAGGGAGATTCCTCTCAGGTAAAAGAAATCTGCCAAATGTTTTCTTTCTCCCCTCTGAAGGGACCAGAGGGTTAGGGGGACATTAGCGGTGTACCCCCCTTACAGTACCCCCCCACCGCAGGGGGTGCAGAGGTCTCGCTGGTGCTGTTACTATTATTACTGTTGACTGCTGTTACTGTTGTTGTGTGCCTGCTGCTAAATAGGTCTCTGCCTCCCCTCCCCCCCATCGTGTTGGGTCTGCAGACCTGAAAATGCTGCGCACAAGCGCGGGAACATTTTTAAATGAAAAGAGGGGTGGAATTTTTTTCGGAGGGGTGGAGCCTAAGCGCGGTGCCGTGAACATCCACGAGGACGCACGGAAGGCAAAAGCAGATAAAACTACAGCTGTGACAGTCTCTCCTCGGCTGACGAGGAGGAAACA
Organism: Lithobates clamitans; assembly: GCA_037952925.1. NCBI lineage: Eukaryota > Metazoa > Chordata > Amphibia > Anura > Ranidae > Lithobates > Lithobates clamitans. Next base: position 1,249,680 of record JBBGZY010000589.1, on the reverse strand, counting down.
AGCAACCTGCACACAGGGACACAGGAGTGGGACACGTGAGGGTTGCAAGCTGGCATTCCTGATACAGGAAGGACACTTTTTTCCCAGCACTAGGCTGAACTTTATAGAGGCTTTATTTGTCATGACTATATTCAGCAAATAAGTGCAATTGTATAGTTCCTCTGTTTTTGTGCTTAGGATTATGCCTACCAAAAAAGACACCACAAAGACCAAAAAAGTACTAAAGGTTTCACCCCCAGGCACTAGGATCTCAAGTCGCATTTCCACGTTGTCATCCTCGCCTGAATTACCAATTTTGGCAAGCCAGGGTGAGCCATTGGAAGAAATTGATGGTGCAACTGCTTCTCACATCTTTCGTATACGTGACTGAAGATGTCCTTTCCTCCACCCTGCAGGGTCTGGAAGGAAGATTAGTGGCTTTAATCGCATCCTCCATTCAAATGGATAGGAAGCGTGCTAGATCCCCCTCCCCCACTTCAGAACCTTTGCAAGGGGAACAGCGGGCTCAGGATGAGGTGTTACCCTCAGTCGATCAGGAGGAAAAACAGACCGATGATTCCTCTGCGGAGGAAACTACGGTAGATGAACCTTTTTCAGCCCCACAATCTGAGAAATTGCTGATACAAACTCTTACGAAGATGGTTCGTTCCACTTTCATGTTGCCCCTAACGGAGTCTCCTGAAAGCTTAGTTTCTTCCTTGGGTTCCTTAAAACCTTCTCAGCCTTTGCATGCGTTTCCTGTCCATGCATTACTAGAACAGCTTGTTTTTGCTGAATGAGATCACCCGGATAAGTGTTTTCTCCCTCCTAAGAGATTTTCAGTTCTCTATCCCATGGAGGAGAAATTCACCAAGAAAGTACCAGCAGTTGACGCTGCAATTTCCAGTGTCAATAAAAGCCTAACTTGTCCTGTAGACAATGCACACATGCATAAGGATCCAGATAAGAAGTTGGAATCCTTGTTAAAATCTACTTTTTCCTTGGCAGGTACCATTACTCAGGACCAATTTAGACAGGCCCTTAAAGAGGTTCCTGCGCAACAAGCCCGGGAATTGGCTGAACTACCAAAAGCATTATGCTTTGCCATAGATGCCAGTAAAGATTCTATTCACCAGGCATCTCGCCTTATGCTTATGCTTGTACATATGCGTAGAATCCTGTGGTTAAAATATTGGTCAGCTGAAGCACCATGTAAAACCCTACTAACTGGGTTCCCTGTTCATGGGGAGTGACTATTTGGAGAAGATTTGGACAAATATATCCAAACAATTTCTATTAGTCAAAAGTAAGTATAAACGCCCTTCATTTAAACATGCTCTTTCCCTTGTGCCAGGGGCTTCTGCCTCTAGGCAGTGGTGATGGCCTCCACCATCAGACTCTAGATGAAAACCTCAGGGTCAGACCCAGGCTCAAAAGAAGTCTTGGGGTTGGAAACCTGCAAAGCAGAATCCTAATGTCTCATCATGAAGAGGCAACCCCTTCACCAAGGTTGGGGGAAGACTTCAGCAGTTTTCATAAGTCTGGCAAGAGGAAATTCAGGACATATGGGTCATCTCCACAGTAACGCTGGGGTAAAAGCTGGAATTTCGGGACTTTCCACCATCTCGTATCCTGAGGTCAAGCATTCCCAAAGATCCAGAGAAAATACTATCTCTGTTTCAGGCACTAGACCGATTAATATCTCAAGGGGTGATCATACAGATCCCCACAAAAGAGCAAGGTCTGGGCTTTTATTCAAATCTTGACGATCAGGTCAGTAGTTTCTATCCTTATAGGAGAACTTCTGGCATCAATCGACATCAGGGATGCAAATATGTCCCCATATTTCCCGCTCACCAAAAGTTTCTGCGGTTTGAGTTAGAACAGCAGCATTTCCAGTTTGTAGCCACAGCACCCCGGGTGTTCACAAAGGTGCTGGCCCCACCTATAGCCAGGTTAAGGGCACATGGCATAACAGTCGTAGCGTACCTAGATGATCTATTGCTAGTAGACCAGTCAGTGGCTCAATTGGAGCAAAGCGTTACAACCAGTTACCTGGAAAGTTTGGGTTGGATTCTCAACCTAGAGAAATCTTCCTTAATACCGCTAAAAAGACTGGAGTACTTGGGTCTGATCATAGACATAGCCCAGGAAAAGGTATTCTTGCCTCAGGCAAAGATCAACTCCATAAGAGAGCTGGTGTAGATGGTCAGGTCAAAGGGTGATCCGTCCTTTCGCCTTTGCATGAGGTTACTAGGAACCATGGTGCCTTCATTCAAAGCAGTTCCCTATGCCCAATTCCATTCAAGACTGTTGCAAAGCAGTATCCTGTCCGCTTGGAACAAAACGATTCAAGCTTTAGACTTGCCAAAGCGGCTGTCCCCAAGGGTGTCACAAAGCCTCTATTGGTGGTTACTAACTCAGAATCTGCTGAAAGGAAAATCCTTCAGACCAGTTATATGGAAAGTGGTAACAACAGATGCCAGCCTTTCAGGCTGGGGAGCAGTACTAGAAAAGACAACTATCCAGGGACAGTGGTCAAGAGCCGAAATAACCTTGCCCATCAACATCCTAGAGATTCGGGCAGTGCGTCTGGCACTAAAGGCCTGGATTTTCAGGTTACGGGATTGTCCTGTCAGGATCCAATCCGACAATGCCACAGCTGTGGCCTATATCAATCACCAAGGGGGAACCAAGAGTCTCTCAGTGCAGAGAGAGGTGAACCATAATCTAACTTGGCCAGAAAGGATTGTTCCGTGCCTATCGGCAGTCTTCATTCCGGGAGTAGAGAATTGGCAGGTGGACTACTTAAGTCACCAGCAGTTATTCCCAGGGGAATTGTCTCTTCACCCCAACAGATTTCGGGATGTTTGCCAAAAATGGGGGACTCCGGACGTAGATCTTCTAGTGTCTAGGTTCAACATGAAGTTAGTCAACTTTTTGGCCAGAACAAGGGATCCACTCGCATGCGGAACGTTCTTAGTGATCTATGCATTCCCCCTTATTCAGTTGCTGTCTTGACTTCTTTGCAGGATCAAGCTGGAAATAAAGCTGGCAATTCTGGTGGCCCCAACATGGCCCAGAAGATCATAGTATGCAGAAATCGTAACGATGGCAGTGGAGGGCCCATGGTCCCTCCCACTATGGCCAGATCTGCTCTCACAGGGACCGATATTCCATCCTACCTTATGGTCTCTAAATGTAACAGCTTGGCTATTGAAACCCACATTCTGAAGAAAGTGGGCTCTCTGGGTCAGTTATCTCTACCCTGATTAATGCAAGGAAGCCAGCTTCCAGAACTATATATTATAGAGTCTGGAGGGCTTATGTTTCCTGGTGTGAATCCAAGGGTTGGCACCCTCAGAGATATATCATGGGCAGAATTCTTGCCTTTCTACAATTAGGGGTAGAAACGAAATTGACCTTAAGTACTATTAAAGGCCAAGTCTCAGCTTTATCAGTCTTATTTCAAAGGCCGCTTGCTACACATTCTTTAGTCCGAGATTTTATGCAAGGGGTGATACTGCTTAATCCACCCGTCAAACCTCCCTTGAACCCTTGGGACTTGAACTTAGTTTTGTCTGTTTTACAAAATATCCATTTGAACCGATACAACATATTCTCTTAGTGCTTTTGACAGGGAAGTTGGTATTTTTGGTTGCTATATCCTCAGCAAGGAGGGCTTCAGAATTGGCTGCTCTTTCTTGTAAAGAGCCATATTTGATTTTTCATGAGGACAGAGTGGTGTTATGCCCTCGTCCAGACTTTTTGCCAAAAGTGGTTTCAGGTTTTCACCTGAACCAAGATATTGTCCTGCCATCGTTTCTTTCCAAAACCATGTTCCAGGGAAGAGTCACTACATTGTTTTGATGTAGTGAGAGCAGTGAAAATCTATTTAAAGGCAACTGCTCAGATTCGTAAGACTGATGTCTTATTTATTCTGCCAGAGGGTCCTAAGAAAGGACAGGCAGCATTGAAATCCACTGTCGCTAAGTGGATTCGGCAAGTTATAATTCAAACTTATAATTTAAGGGGTAAGATTCCCCCTTTTCAAGTTAAGGCACACTCTACTAGGGCAGTTAGTGCTTCTTGGGCAGTGCGTCAGCAGGCCTCCATGGCTCAGATCTATAAGGCCGCAAATTGCTCTTCAGTGCATACGTTCACAAAATTTTATCAGCTGGATGTAAGGAGGTATGAGGATATCGCCTTTGGGCGCAGTGTGCTGCAGGCCGCAGTATAGGTCTTCAAGTCTGGGGGTACCCTCCGGGTTGTGTCTCCCTCCTCTCAAGTAGCATTGCTATGGGATGTCCCATTAAGTAATTACTTCAGGCTCCGTGTCCCATGATGTACGATAAAGAAAATAGGATTTTTATAACAGCTTACCTGTAAAATCCTTTTCTTGGAGTACATCATGGGACACAGAGGTCCCTCCCCTCTTTTTTGGGATTTAAGTATATTGCTTTGCTACAAAAACTGATGTGCTCCTGGAAGGAGGAGGGGTTATATAGGGGGTGAACTTCCTGGATTGGGTATACCAGTGTTCATCACCTGAAGGTGGCCTAAAACCCATTAAGTAATTACTTAAGGCTCTGTGTCCTATCATGTACTACAAGAAAAGGATTTTACAGGTAAGCTGTTATAAAAATCCTATTTTTCTTACCTGATCCTTTGCTTCTCCCTGCATTTAGGCCAGTCCCTGCAGTTTCTTCTTCCTCATGCTCCAGCAGTCTGGGGCCTTGATATCATCAAGACCAAAGCGGGGACCATAGCCCCACACTAGATATGATGGTGCCAAGGAAGCGCCATCTGTTAGGGATTAAAGAATCAGGTAAGTAAAACTCTCCTCTATCCAAGGCAAAAAAATAAATCGATCAACCCTATCAGTGTGGGTGCAGCCTTACTGTAAGGGATAATTCTTTAGTTGCCTGGAGTTGGGATGTAACCACTTCCGCTCCAGAAGGTTTACCCCCCTACATGACCAGGCCGTTTTTTGTGCATTATTTATTTTTATTTTTATAATTCTTATTTATTACTTTTTCTTATTACAATCAGTAACAAACAATGACACACGTATAATCAACAAACATAAAGAAAAGAAAAAAAAAGGGGGGGATTAAATGTCCTCTCCCTTCATGGGAAAGGAAACTATGTACTCCTGTTCACTGTGCTGTAATTAACCCATGGTTCCCATTTAGCGTGGAACTCTTCCAGTACTATTAGTACAAACCCAATTCTCATCTTCCATAATTTTGTTAACCTGTCTTGACCATTATTCTATCGTAGGTACTTGCTGCTTTTTCTAATAGACCGGGATTAGCCCTTTAGCTGCATCCAGCAAATGTGGAACTACACTTTTTTTATATGACCTGATGGAACTTAGGGTACCATGAAAGAGGCATAGCACCGGGTCTTCCCTAGACGAGGCCAATATTATTTGTGAGATCGCTTTCCTAAGCATGGCCCAAAATGGCCTAATCCTAGGACATTCCCACCAGATGCGAATATTAAAAAACAAATTAAATTAAAAATACTAACAATAAGTTACAAAGCCATCCACAACTCTGCCCCCAGCTACATCACTAGCCTAGTCTCAAAATACCAACCTAATCGCCCTCTTCATTCCTCCCAAGACCTCCTGCTCTCTAGCTCCCTCATCACCTCCTCCCATATTCGCCTCCAGGACTTCTCCCAAGCCTCGCCCATCCTCTGGAATTCCCTACCCCAATCTGTCAGACTGTCTCCAAACTTATTCACTTTTAGGCGATCCCTGAAAACTTTCCTCTTCATAGAAGCCTATCCTTCCTCCATCTAACAACTGCGCTACTTTCTCCATTAGCTCATCCCCCACAGCTATTACCCTTTTGTGTAACTAGACCCTCCCTTCTAGATTGTAAGCTCTAACGAGCAGGGCTCTCTGATTCCTCCTGTATTGAATCGTATTGTAATTGTACTGTCTGCCCTAATGTTGTAAAGTGCTGTGGAAACTGTCGGCGCTATATAAATCCTGTATAATAATAATAATATGGGAGCATGGTTTCCCGCAGCACCGCCAGCATCTATCCAAAACTGCGGGGTATGCAACAGTGGTGTATTTAGGTTTTGTGCTGCCCTAGGCCTGACTAAACTCGTGCACCCCCTAATTTAAATATGACACACCCCTTCCTATCAAGGCCACACCCCTTCCTGTTTAAGATCCTCCCTGTCATCTGTAACCACACCCATTCCTCTTTAGGCTCCACCAACGCAGCGGCTGGTGTGAATGTACACTAAGCTCCTGTGTTGAGAGTCTTTTGCAAGCTTTAAGTACGTTTTCCATACCTATGCAAATCTGCTGTGGGACAGGTAGCTCAGCAATGGATGCTGTGTCCTTCATGCGTGTCTTCTTCCTGTTTTGCTAGGCAACCAATGGGATCGCCTCTGCCTTCAGCCACTCAGGTGCCCGGTATTACATCCACGCCTCCTGATTAGCTGAGAGGAGGTTCTGTGTTAGCAACGCCTGAATAGGGGATGGCTACAGCGGTCATGGATAGAATCTATCCATAGTACACAGAGGGGGTGGCTGGAGAGAGCAGGCAGTGCCCGTGTGCTCTTAATAGATGCACCGCCACTGGGTGGAAGTGCTCATAGTCACCTGCTAAAATACCCCTAAATGACATCACATTGGGCCAGCAGATAGGGTTGGGCTAATTCCAATATTTGTGGATTATTGGACATACAATGCTGATCTGACCACACAGGTACCGCTCTTGGCTGTCGGTGCCACTTATCCCAAGAGGAACATTGAGGATGGGGACCTGCCCAAATAATGTTCCATTTGATGGTGCTCATGTGACATTCATAAACCAGTTTCATATTCAAAGATTTAGGACTCAATCAAGCCAAAAATGACCCCAAAATATGTCAACACACAGACGAAAAGATTGTTAAACTTTGTATGTTTAATTACATTTTACTAAACAAATAGATAAATAAATAAATAGGACTCTCTTATCATATACTACTTTACTTCTATGCTGGTATGGCAACACCTATTGATACATATGCATTTATGTTTCAGTTGACATTATTAATGGATACTGGGAGATCTTTGGTGACACATTCCCCCATCCCGGCCATGTCTGCCCCTGTTTGTGCTCTGTTGGGTTGGTTTTTCCCTCTGTTTTTCCTCTGCCTCCTCTGCCTCCTCAGCTCCCGAGCCGGACGCTCATTATTGCCGCCTCTGGGTTTCAAGCAATTGGTAGTCTGGTAGCCTTTGGTAAATATAGGGCCATGCGTTTTTGGACCCTCTTGACTAATTGTCATGATACCATGTCTGTGTTGATACTTATTTGGTTCATTATACCCCGTACAGATGTACTACACACACATCTACCCCTGATGAAGCGAGCATGGTCTTGCGAAACGCGTTGGGATAATTTTTATGCATGTGTATTCTGCAATTTACATTTTATACCTTAATACGTGTAATGACATTTTCTACTGTATGTATCATTTCAGTGGCTTGGCTATGATTCATGTTTATGTTTGTATGATTATTTTAATACATTTTGAGCATTTTCTCTGTCAATTGTTGGCTAAACGCATTCACCTCGTTTAAAGTCCCGGAACGATTTCCTGTTTTGTGTTGCATATATTGGGATGGAGGTGATTTGAAGGTGTAACTAGACCTTTTCCTTTTTGTCTATTGAACCCGTATCAATGGGGGTTCCCAATCAAGCTGATGGTTACCAGAAATGGAACACGCCACAATATCCATACCGTCGCAGAGGGCATACAATTGCTCAAAACATGGGGTATCATTCCTGACGGTGACCCTCCAACCCCAGTGACCCACAAACCAAACGCGTAATCCTTCAACTCCGGTCATTCTCAACATTACAACAAATGACTTCCAAATCTGTGATGCTGTGAATCCAATCTCAGATAAGCACTCCGATTCAGTGCCTGCTAGTTGCAGTTAGTTTACGAACTTTACCCTCAGCCACATTCAGCAGTCCCTAACACACTGCTGACACCTGTTTTCCCTTACCCTCTTGTTTATCACTAACTACCTTGCTGTTTTTCTCCCTTTCTTCCTTATCCACGAGAGCTCAAGTCCCTCGGATTCAGGACTTCTAACAACGACCAACCTCCTCGAGCAATTTACCCATCTGAGTAACTGTAAGTAGTACCTTACTCCACTACCTATACACACCACTTTCAAAATGCCCAAATTTCTGTCACTGAACGTAAAAGGATTCAATCACCCTGCCAAAAGGACATCTCTGTGGCGAACTGCACAGGATTCTCACTGCAATGTCCTGTGCATCCAAGAAACGCACTTTAAAACCACCGCCGAACCTCAGTGCTCCAATAAGAATTTTTCAAACATCTTTAAAGCCTCGGGTCCTGACAAAAAAAATGGAGTCATGATAGCCATTAAATCTACATGCTCATTCACCCTACATGACAGCCTTCAGGATGTTGATGGTAGATATCTGGCATTGAATTGTACATTAAACAACGATAATTACACCATCGTATCAGTATATGCCCCCAACAAGAAACAGATTCACTTTCTGTCCAAATTGATGAAAAAAATCAATCGCTTTAAACAAGGATACCTTGTCATGTGTGGGGACTTTAACATAGTACCTGACAACTCCATCGACTCTTCTTCCCATCCAACCAGAATTACTTCCCTATGGGACCATTCATTCGATCTCATGACCTATTTGATGTGTGGAGATGCCATCACACCACCGAAAGGGACTACTCCTTTTTCTCCCTTAGACACAACTCTTACACTCGGATTGACTACTTCCTAGTGGATAAATGGACTTTTCCCAAAATCTCCTCCACGGAGATATTGACCATTACGTGGTCTGACCACGCTCCGGTTACAATGACCATAGAAGACTCTCCGAAGATTTCCCCTACACGGATATGGAGAGCGAATGCTGTGATTCTCCACTCACTGATCCATTCTTCTTATATTAGAGAGCGTTTAACAGAATACTTTAATACTAATGCAGGATCTGTTAACAATGATACCATTCTTTGGAATGCCCATAAGGCATTCATAAGGGGGATCCTTATTCAACTTACTGCTAGAGAGAGGAGGAGGAGATCACAGCGTCTAAACACACTTACTGCCGATATTAAAATGCTAGAACACCAAAACCAAACTAATCCAGATCCATTCACCAAGACTAAATTAGATTACCTTAGACAGGAATTAAAATATCTCCTTCTAGATTCCTTTGAAAGAGCACATAAGCATTTTAGAGCTCAACACTACTCTACTGGTAACAAAGCCGGAAAGGCAATGGCCAGTAGAATCAAAGGTTACTATTCCAAAACCAAAATTACCCATCTATTCCACCCAGCTTCTAAACAGAAACTGATAGATCCACAAGCTATTGCAGACGCATTTAGTTACTACTACAATACACTTTATAATTTAAAAGATGACACATCTGTCACACAGCCATCTCTACCTGACATAGAGGCATTTCTCAATGAGATCAACCTCCCTAAACTGACCACAGAACAACTAGACTCCCTGAACACCCCATTTACAGATCTAGAAATCAAAAATATAATTTCATCACTTCCCTCTAACAAATCTCCTGGCCCAGATGGTCTTACAGGAGAGTATTACAAACAATTTGGAACTGTGCTAACACCATATCTGACCAAAGTGTACAATGACGCTGCCTCCTCCTCCTCTCTCCCCCCAGAAATGCTAAGTGCCTTAATTGTTACACTACCGAAGCCGGGGAAAAAGCCTACCTCTACACAAAACTTCCGACCCATATCTCTTCTCAATGTGGACACAAAAATCTATGCCAAAATAATAGTCCACAGATTACTCAACCTAATGCCCCTTCTAATACATAAAGACCAAGCAGGCTTCACAAAAGGGAGGCAGACAACTGATGCCACTCGCAGAATTATCAACATAATCCATCACGCTGAGATATCTAGAACGCCTTCTCTGCTCCTATCCTTGGATGCAGAGAAGGCGTTCGAAATATTGGAAATATCTTGAAGCAACCCTTGGCAAATTTGGTTTTCAGGGCCCCGTTCTGGCAGCCATAATGGCTCTGTATTCCTCCCCATCAGCACAGGTCTATATGTCGGAGATGCTGTCTAAGCTATTCTCCATCCCTAATGGCACCCGACAAGGTTGTCCGCTCTCACCAATCATTTTTAACCTAATTATGGAACCCTTAGCAGAACATGTCAGATCCCACTCTACAATATCAGGCTTCACCATTGGTACCACAGAACACAAAATACATTTATTTGCAGACGACGTGATAATGATGATCACAAACCCTCACTCTTCCCTGGCTTCGGTCCAATCGCTACTGAAAAGGTTTAGTACTTTATCTTACTACAAAGTTAATGAACATGAATCCTACATTCTAGACCTGGGCATTGATGCAACCACTAGTAATCTACTCCAGACCCAATATCCTTACCCATGGGCGGAGGATAGTATTCCCTACCTCGGCATTAATCTCACCAAATCCACTAGAGGTCTTTTCACACACAACTACACAGACGCCAAACAGATGATGCTTACTGAAACCACAAAACTCTCCAAACATGAATTCTCATGGTCAGGCTGCCTGGCAGCCTTTAAAATGATGGTATTGCCACGGTTACTCTACATATTTCGCACGCTTCCAATACCACTTTCATCTACCTACCTGAAATCTCTCCAATCCATCCTAAGTCAATTTGTTTGGCAAGGGAAAAAATCTAGATGTAGTCACACGAAACTTATTAAACACAGATCCGCGGGGGGGAATGGGATACATAGACATCAAAGACTACTACAATGCCACCATTCTATCACAAATGAAAGAATGGATGAATACCTCACCAAAAACTCTCTGGAGCGATATAGAAAATCACAAGACACCGGGCACAAACCTCGCCAACTGGTTATTTAGTACCTCTACACATAATCCTCACATTTTCCACTGTCCAAGCCTCAGTTAAAGTGTGGCGTACACTACACAATACAATTCTGACAAAACCACTACACATTCCTTTAAACACCTTAAAGCTTCTTACTCCTGACTTAACACTCCCATCCTGGATTACTGACCGGGTAACATACACACAAGGACTTAGCGATCTAACGACCTTCAAATCCTTCTCACACATAGGCAAAGACCTCAATGCCTCAAGACTTCCTCAGTTACTTCAGATTACACAACTGCTTGAAGCCACACACATCTCTAGAAGGAAAACTACCCTTGAAACTATGGAACTACTTCTTTACAGAAAACTCTAATGCCCCGTACACACGGTCGGACTTTGTTCGGACATTCCGACAACAAAATCCTAGGATTTTTTCCGACGGATGTTGGCTCAAACTTGTTTTGCCTACACACGGTCGCACAAAGTTGTCGGAATTTCCGATCGACAACCACGTGGTCACGTACACCACGTACGACAAGACTAGAAAAGGCCGGTTCAGAACCAAGCGCGGCACCCTTTGGGCTCCTTTTGCTAATCTCGTGTTAGTAAAAGTTTGGTGAGAGACGATTCGCGCTTTTTCAGACTCGTGGCTTTTCAGATCGTTTTCTGCCATTCAGTTTGTGCTTGTGGGTTTGTATCTGCTCTTCAGTGCGTGCAGTCAGTTCGTATCGGAGTTTTCTGTGTGATCTTGCCTGCTCGTTGCTGTTTTTCAGGTCGCTCTTCACAGGCCTTGCTGTTCTTCAGTGCGTTCTGTTACTTCGTTCTGAGCAGCCGACCGTTTTCTAGCCATGTTTCGTATGCGTACTCCTCGTAGAGTTCGTGCTGTGCGGGGGCTTGGTGTTGGGGTCCTGACCTTGACACAAGTCCAGTCCATGAACAGGGTGGGGAGGAGTTCATGGACCAAGAATTGGTTGCTTCAGCGTGACCAGTTCTGTCATATGCCTTTGCTCCGTGAGATCCGTGAGAATAATCCTGATGATTTCAGGAACTTTCTCAGGATGACGGACCCCGTGTTTCACCGTCTGTTGGCTTCGCTGACCCCCTATATTAGGAGGCAGGATACCTGCATGAGGCAAGCCATCACTGCGGAGCAGAGGTTGGTCGCTACCTTGCGGTATTTGGCCACAGGGAGAAGTCTGCAGGACTTAAAGTTCTTGACAGGTATCTCCCCCCAGGCTCTGGGGATCATTATCCCAGAGACCTGTTCTGCCATCGTACAGGTCCTGCAGAAGGAGTATATGAAGGTAAGATTTTTATGCTTTAATATCACATTTTATTGTATTTAATGTTTGCTAATATATTGTATTTCCTCCTTCATTCCCTAATTACCATGATTGTAATATGCTGTGAATGTCCTCTTTGTCCTCATGCATGCTGGATTTTTCTGTAATTATTATTTTAGGTCCTTCATACATATTTGCCCTTCAATAACCTCTCCAGCATGGTGTCTCCTGCCCTATATTCACCTCATGTAGTCACTTAACAATGTATTTTATCAGCTCCATAGTAGTGCTTTACCCCAAACACCCCCTAAAATGTTTGGAAATGTTATTTTAGCTTTAAATTCAGGCAGAGTGCCAGAGGCTTTTTTTGTGGTGTCCCCAAATTTTTTGTAACCCTCCCTCCCCCAACTGCTAAGTCAGCTGATCCCAATTCTCTATCCTCAATCATCTATCTGCTGACTTTGCCAAACCCATACACACTATACCCATATCTTTACTGGTCAGATTTATGGATGAATTCCCCAAAGCATGTAGTGCAAGGGCCTGCCTGTATACTTTCCAATGGTACTGTTTAAAGTTTTTGTATCCTATTATTTTCTTGATAGGTAATAGCAGAATGTTCAAATGTGCTCAAATGTGTACAGTGTGTATTTATATCTTTGTATTATGACACTTCTTACCTGTCCAGTGGGCTGCCAATAGTGTAACTAAGGAGGGGCTGTTCCAAGTAATACCCTGTATTTAGGCATTCATCTCTCAATGAAGTGAAGAGGGATACCTGTCCAAGAGTTCCCCCCCTATAATGTTAGAAATGGCCCATGAGAGGGGGGAGGGGGAATATGATAGGTGTACCTTATACTTTGTTGTTAAATTCCCCTTAGTAAATGCTATCTGGAGGTTGCCCCATAATTTGTGTATAATCTGCTTGCCATGTATCTTTGAAAAAATAGTAATGTTTATTGTTTTTTCCTCAACAGTTTCCTTCAACGCCACAGGAATGGCAGACTGTGGCCTCCCACTTTGCCCAGCTGTGGGACTTTCCTAACTGCGGAGGGGCAATTGATGGGAAACACATCCACATCGTCCCACCACCCAACTCGGGTCGTACTATTATAATTACAAGGGGTTTAATAGTATAGTGATGTTGGCGGTGGTGTCGGCTAATTACGAGTTCTTGTATGTGGACGTGGGGAAGAATGGCCGGATGTCCGATGGTGGAGTGATCGCCCAGACGGAGTTCTACAGGCGTCTCCAGAATGGCAGCTTGGACTTGCCACCTCCAGAGGACAATGTTGAAGGTCTCCCATTTGTGTTCGTTGCTGATGAAGCATTTGCGCTGGGGGACCACCTGATGCGGCCATTCCCGATGAGGACCCTCACCCCGGAACAGAGGGTTTTTAAATACCGGCTGGCCAGAGCCTGAAGAGTGGTGGAGAACACATTTGGAATCCTGGCCAGCCGGTTCCGATTATTTCTGACACCCATCCATATGGCGGAGTATAAACTGAACCATATAATACTTGCCTGCTGTGTTCTCCATAATTTTTTAAGAAAACATTCAGCCAACTATGCTGGCTCAGTTGGGCCTGAGGCCGGAATCCCAAATCCATCAACACTGACGGCGCTTGAAAGTGGCCGTCCTGGCTTGCCCTCCCTGAATGCCCGTGATGTCCGGTTACACTACCTGGAGTTCTTTGCGGGTAGGGGGGCTATCAATATGCCAGACAATCTGTGACACCTTTTTCAAATAAAAAACAACCAAAAGAAATTCTTGGTGGACATTTACTGCTTGTGTTTGTTTTAGCTGACCCTGACAGAAATGTGTTGAGTGCAGAAAATGTCGTGATTGGGTAACCTTATAAAAAACAGTGTTGGCTGGTACTTCCTAAATGCAAAAACACATTTCACTACAAGTGTACTTGCAACTGCACTGAATCTGCACTTGTAGTGCAAAGTGTATTTGCCCTTAGGAAATAACCCCCATTTTTCCATAAAACAGCAATTACATCACCCCAAAAGTGTTGTAGTGTTGAGACAATAATCCACACATTCTTGAGTAAGGCACTTTTTTATACCTGCACAATCACATGTGCATTTACCAAAGGTTTTTAAAACAAACCAACATGTTTGTTGTATAACAATGTTTGCAGTAGCATTATCAAAAATCGAAATATCCATTTCAGATAAAACAGGCCTGTGTAAAACCAACAAGAAAGCCAAAAAACTTGAACTTACAAAGTTCACATATGGTAAAACCTGAAGGCTATATCAGACATCAGTATTTAGAAACTGGGTTTGATATAGCGTTCAGATGGGGGGAAATCACCCCTGGAAAAGCCAAATTTGGAAGATGCACACCAATTTACGAATGTCAACATGTGCTATCTGCCATCAGGGGGGATCAAGGGACGTGTTTTGGGGGAGCAAGCCCTTCCTCAATGCAGGCAGATAGCACATGTTGGCACACTGTGTGCATCCTCCAAATTTGGCTTTTCTAAACATATAAAAAAGTTTGGTAAGATTGGACCACGATAAAACAGGTGATTTTGTGGGGTTTAAATTCGCCCCCAAACATCATTTGTTGCTGGATGTTTTGCAATTGGAGATTACACCCCATGATCTCCCCGATCAGTATCTGGGCACTTTCAGATGTGAAACGTTCTCTCTCCCTCACATCACGATCACCTAAAAAGAGATAAAGAACAAAAAAAAAGGTCTCAAAAATCTGCCACCATCCATCTCTTTTACCTGAGCCTGTGGTCGCAGACACTCACCTGTTGTGGTGCCAATCTCCACCACATCTTCTTCTTCCTCCTGCTCAGCTTCTTGGGTTTGCGGTATTTCCCCTTCTTCCAGAGGTGGGGGGTCTGTGTTCTCCTGGGATGAGGGGTGTCCTCCGAGTCTTTTCTCCCCTATGTAAAACAAAAATGGTATAATTAGCACACAGATATTTGATGGCAGAACTAGAAATAGGAAACATTGCTTGGAAGTGGGGTACAATTGTCTATTTTAGCCGAGTTCCAAGATGTATTTATTGCCCTTTGTCAAGCTGCAATACTTTACCTGTTTGGTACAAGCTTCACAGATGTAGCCCCCCCTATAGTATACACTGGAGCACCTGTGTGCCCCCCCTAATAAAAATGGTGTTCTGGGGTCCCACACTAGTGCTCCAGTGTCCAGATGTGAAAACAGCTGCTCAGTGTCCTCTCCTTACACACAATCTAGTTGGCATTTCATTCTAGTAACAAACCCATCTACACAAACAAATATTTGGCATCCAAGTAGGCCCCCAAAAATGTGTGAAAATGCATATGGCCTAAACAATGGTGTTCTAGAAGCCGAAAGAAAAATGTTTGATACGAACGAATAATGGGCCCATGAACATTAAAGTTGACCTTTTTAAACGTTACAATTAATAAAAGCATATGGAGCAGAACGTACGTAATAAAGACAGAAAGAATAGGAACACAGCACAACTACTTACTTTTTTGCAGCACTCTCCGGATCTTTCGGTACTGCTCTGGCTCTCTCAACTTCAGGTCCGATAACCGCTTCCTGAGCTGATCTTTAGATCTTCGTACCCCGAAATTCCTCTCAAGACTCCTGACCACTTTCGCCATGATTTTGGCCTTTTAGATATTGGGGTTGGGGTAAGGCCCATATTTTCCGTCATAGTTGGACTTCCTCATGATGTCGACCATCTCCAACATCTCCCCAAACGACATATTTGTGGCCTTAAACCGTCTCCTTCTGGATCGGGACGTGCCTGGATCCGGGCTTTCCTCCTCCTCCTCGTTGCTAGAATTAGCACGCACCTGCTGTAACTCCGCCATCATGCTCTTCCCCCACTGCGCCGAACGAAAAGGGGCGGGGAATAGACTAGAAAGAACGTCAGGGGCGGGCGGAGTTACACGCATGCGCAGTGTGTATAAAGCGTAACACGCGTGCGTATTACGTACGATCTGTGAGCGGAGGAAGGAGCATTGGACGCGCCGATCGTAAGAACGAAGGTAAGAGACAAACTTGTGCCTATACTGCTTCTAGATTGAGGCCTATATTGTAACAAGATTAGGAGAGTTTTGTCTGACATTAGGCTTTGTCTTGTGTTGTGTCTTACAGTGAACATGGATATCTTAATGAAAGATACTGACTTCATGCCAGTATTCATAGATATGCTAAGTGAGCTGCCCTGTCTGTGGGAGATTACCCACCCCCATTTCAAGAACCAAGCAAAGAGGAAGGCAGCACTGGAGCAATTGTGTGAAATTGTGAAGCAGGTGATCCCCACGGCAGACATCACCTATTTAAAGATTTTCATTGGTGGCCTGAGGAGCACATATCTAAGGGAGCGCAAGAAAGTCCTGGATTCACAGAGATCCAGAGCAGCAGATGACATCTATGTCCCCAGGATGTTGTACTACGACAGGCTGCACTTTCTTGCAGGCCAGAATGAACCCAGGCCATCCCTCTCCAGTCTTCCTTCCACGCTTCCTTCCCCCCTGGCTGAGGCTTCTGACGCCCAACCTGGGCCTTCCAGGCCATATGTGGAGGAGCCCAGATTGAGCCAGGTATAGCATTCCTCTAAATATTTCTGCTTGTCCAATCAATGATGTTAACTAGATGTTAGTTGGGAGTACTAATTTAGGATTGTGATTGATGATGCAAAAACTAAAACCATGTCCTTTTTTCATACACAGGGAAGTCTCAGCCAGGAGGTGGCCGGGCCGAGCCGGCTGGCTGATATCAAGGTCCTTCCACCCCCCCTGAAAACAGAAAGTGGCAGTAGGACGAGTACCCTAGAGGCTATAGCATTCTTTTGGAGGCTACAGAGGTCCTGGGAGCACCCTACACCATGCAGGAGAACATTGCTGCATTCATAGCATATAAAATGCAGAGGATGGAGGAGGGCAAAAAAGCCATATGTACGGCCCTCATATCAGAGGCTCTGGAGAAAGGTATGAGGGGCCAAATTACACCTCACACACATCTTTGGGATGGTCCTCCCCCTCCTCCTGCAGGTCCTCCTCCTCCTCCCTCTCCTCCGGGTCCCCCCAGTCCTCCTCCAGGTCCCCCCAGTCCTCCTCCTCCTCCAGGTTCTACTCCTCCTCCTGCCACATCTCCAACTGCACAGCCACAGCCCAGAAGGAAGCGTGGAAGGAAGACCAGACAGTGATTGCCCTGGGTTCAGTCTGGTCGGCCAAAAGATGCAGCCTCTTGTGGTACCATAGCCTGGGGACACAGAAGTCATCTGCTGCTATCCAGATCTCTGCGAATCCCGGACCAGACTGCCCTCCCTTAGATATGGACTCCTCAGGCCACCAATTTTGATGTTTAAGAATTGATGTCTGCCGTGGGGGTCCCAGGCTTCACTAATTTCTCTTGTTGATCCAGTGTTGCCTTCCTCTTTGTTTGGTTCTGATCCCTTAATAAAGGATTTTTGTTTTGAATTATACTCTCCTATGCGTTTTACTTCAAAAATGACAGTTGGTTTGTGAGGATTCAGGTACATTTCAAATATACAATGTGAAATGAACAAGGGACACCAACAACAAACAATCTCCTGGAGATTAAATAATAAAAGATATCAATGGTGTTGGGGTAACTTGACACACAAAACACACCCAAAAATATTCTGGAGTAAAAATAAAAATAAGATTAAACAAAGATCAGCCTTGTAAAAAATACAAACATTAAAGAAAAAAAAAGGCTTAAAATCCAAAAAAATAAAAAAATAAAAAATATAAAACTGTCAGATGTGACAACTAATAACAATATATTGAGGGAATCCCACTAAAAAAACGCAAATAAAAGTTTGTGAGAAGTGTGTGTGAATATGAGCAGCAAAACTACTTAATTCTTGTCACATTATAAAGAAGAAGAGAGTGCGCTGTATTAAACCATTTTTAACATTGCAGCGTGACGAAAGTGCTGTATCCATTGCAAACGCTAAGTTTACCAGAACGAGCTGTCCCGTGTCGGAATTTCTTCTGAGCATACGTGGCACTTTGTGCGTCGGAACAGGCCACACACGGTCGGAATTGACGCGATCGGATTTTGTTGTCGGAGAATTTTATCTCCTGCTGTCCAACTTTGTGTGTCGGAAAATCCGATGGAAAATGTCCGATGGCGCCCACACACGGAATTTCTGACAACACGCTCCGATCAGACATTGTCCATCGGAAAATCCGACCGTGTGTACGGGGCATAACACTAAAGGGACATCCCTCATATACTCATTCCTACAGGAAAAAAAACATGTTCAGCAAAACCAAACCTCTCCTTGACTGGGAAACTGACCTACAGACACAATTCACAGATGCCCAATGGCAACAGGCAATCACATCTATTTACAAAGCAACAACTTGCACCTCCCTTTGGGAAATCACCCAAAAAACGCTAATGAGATGGTACCTAACTCCGTCCAGACTGGCCAAATTCCACAAACACGCCTCACACGACTGCCATACGGGCACCCTACTCCACATTCTTTGGTCTTGCCCAAATGTAACCCAGCTTTGGAAAAATGTGGAATCCATACTCCAAGACATACTCCATAGCTCGGTTAGAATTACTCCACACTTAGCCATTCTTAATCTGACAATAGAAGATTTTCCCATACACCAAAGAACAGTAATTACACACGTCCTCCTAGCTACCAAACTCTTGATCACTGGAAACTGGAAATCTGACAACATTCCCTCCCTTATGGAAGTTACTAACTTAGTACAAACCCATTTCACTTATGAAACCCTTTTGTCACGCAGCAAACAATCCCATACAAAGACACTAACTCGCTGGAACCCATGGGTCCTTTGGTACTCAAAAAAGAATTAACGATTGAAGTAAGGTTTAACAATTGAGTGCCCTGTCTCTCTACTCACCTTCCACTTGAAGCTCTCCCCCCCCCCTTCCCTTATCCCTCCTTGCCCCTCCTTTCTCTTGCACCCCTCCCCTCCTTACCCCACCCCTCCTCCTATCATTCCAGGTCAACTGTTCTACCCTATGTTTATAATCACTTTGTTAAGGATTTTTTCTTTCTCATAGAACGTTATTCATAAAATCGCTATTCAGACTATACTTACAATATCTAGTCTGTAAACTTACATTTACATGTTCATGTTCCTGTTCCTTACTATGACTTCATAACCAGTAATATGTAAAACTCAATAAAAATTTATTGGAAAAAAAAAAAATATGACTCACAAGGAAATAATCATGTAATCACTTTATATATCTCTTCAAAGTTATCAAGCAAGAAGGAAACCACCTAAATGCCTCCTTCAGAGTTGTCAGTGAGAATGCAAAGAAAAAGAAACCCTCTGCTGTCATACCCGGGGGCTTCCCTCCTCTCTTCTCTGCACTATTGACACAGAGAGTCCTGGGAGGAAGTTACATTACATATCATAACTTCTTCCCAAGGATGCCATGGAGAAGGGTAGGCAGAGCATTGGGCTGCTAAGACCTGCTGCCAGTGCCACACTTACTAGTTTTGGCGGCCGACAGTTGTATTAAGTGCGGCCGCCAGTCTATGTGAATGTCAGGCCAGTTGCTGGTCGCCGGCCGCTATGATCATACCAGCAGCAGTGTGGTCGCTTTATGGGGGAACCAGACCAGTTTGCCTCCTGGACCCTGTCCCCCAGCCCGGCCTGCCCCATATGACTGGAGCTACACTGAAAGTGTAGCGCAAGCCAGCAGGACTCTTTTCATGTGGGAGCCAGGAGGAGGCTGTTTTTTTCATGCGAGGGGTGGCTTTTTTGCTGCCTCCCTGCAAAATGCCACCCTAGGCCTGGGACTTGTTAACCTAGGCCAAGATACAGCGCTGGTATGCGATGGCCAGCATCTTT
Organism: Lithobates clamitans; assembly: GCA_037952925.1. Classification (NCBI taxonomy): domain Eukaryota; kingdom Metazoa; phylum Chordata; class Amphibia; order Anura; family Ranidae; genus Lithobates; species Lithobates clamitans. The sequence continues at coordinate 1,229,654 of JBBGZY010000589.1, read as the reverse complement.
GGAACCCTGTACCACCTTGACAAAAGTTTATAATTTGTTTCCTATGTTTAAATATGTATAGAAGATGTATGTACTAGTCTTAACTCATTCCCTTTCTGTAAATCTGTAAAATGATGGCCTAACTCTAATTCCCACTCCCCAAAAAATCTAATACTGGTGGTAACACTACGTCTGTTTAACAATCCATGCAAAATAGAAAGCAAGCCATCATCCCCTAGCTATTTATACCAAAGAGATTTGAAATCAGAGAGAGGTTCCGCCCTTCCAATCTCCTTTAGGTGGACAGTACAAAAATGCTGTAATTGCTGATACCTCCAGGTATCCATTGGAAACTTACCATATTTCGCTCTATGGTCCCTCAGCAGGCATAATCTCGCTTTCTGCATAAGCTTAAGACAGCTAGTGTCTCCATCAATAGGCAAAGATTTTAAAAAAAGTAATAACTCCCCCGGAGGAAACCAGCAGAATCCCCCTAATGGTAATAGTGAAGTGATTTTTTGAGCTAGAGATTCTTGTTTGTTAATTAAGTCCCAGAGCTTCAAGGTGTGGGTAGTAAGAAAAGAGGCAGTTTTGGACAGCCCTCTGTATGGGTACAGGACCCATGGAGCTTGGGCTAAATCACGACCTGCTAATGTCTTTTCTAATATCATCCAGGCCTTTTGGGTGGTATGATGTCTCCAGCTAAGAATTCTAGTTAAAGCAATTGCTCCATAATAATTCCTCAAATTAGGTAGACCTAATCCCCCATCCAATTTAGACTAATGCCCCGTACACACGGTCGGATTTTCCGATAGAAAATGTCCGATCGGAGCGTGTTGTCGGAAATTCCGACTGTGTGTGGGCTCCATTGGACATTTTCCATCGGATTTTCCGGCACACAAAGTTTGAGAGCAGGATATAAAATTTTCCGACAACAAATTCAATTCCGACCGTGTGTGGCCTGTTCCGACGCACAAAGTGCCACGCATGCTCAGAAGAAATTCCGACACGGAACAGCTCGGTCTGGTAAAATTAGCGTTCGCAAAGGATACAGCACTTTCGTCACGCTGCAATGTTAAAAATGGTTTAATACAGCGCACTCTCTTCTTCTTTATAATGTGACAAGAATTAAGTAGTTTTGCTGCTCATATTCACACACACTTCTCACAAACTTTTTTTTTCTTGGGATTCCCTGAATATATTGTTATTTGTCACATCTGACATATTTTTTTTTTATTTATTTTTTTAGTTAAAACCATTTTTCGTTTAGATTTTATGTTTGTATTTTGTCCAAGGCTGATCTTTGTTTAATGTTATTTTTAGTTTTACTACAGACTATTTGTGTGTGTGTTTTGTGTGTCAAGTTACCACAACACCATTGATATCTTTTATTATTTAATCTCAAGGAGATTGTTTGTTGTTGGTGTCCCTTGTTAATTTCACATTGTATTTTTGAAATGTACCTGAATCCTCACAAACCAACTGTCCTTTTTGAAGTAAAAAACACATAGACAAGTATAATTCAAACCAAAATTTCTTTATTAAGGGCCACAGAACCAAACAAAGAGGGAGGCAACGCTGGATCAACAGGAGAAATTAGTGAAGCCTGGGACCCCCAGGGCAGAAATCAATTCTTGAACATCAAAATTGGTGGCCTGAGGAGTCCATATGTAAGGGAGGGCAGTCTGGTTAAGAAGTCCCAGAGATCCGGAAAGCAGCAGATGACATGTATGTCCCCAGGCTGTGGTACCACAAGAGGCTGCATCTTTTGGCCGACCAGACTGGATCCAGGGTCCTCACTTTCTGGTCTTCCTTCCACGCTTCCTTCCTGGCTGTGGCTCTGCTGTTGGAGATGTGGCAGGAGGAGGAGTAGGACCTGGAGGAGGAGGACTGGGAGGACCTGGAGGAGAAGGAGGAGGAGGAGGACCTGCAGGAGGAGGAGGAGGACCATGTGTGAGTTCGCAAAGGTGTGTATCAGATGTAATTTGGGCCCTCATACCCAAATTACATCTGATTGACTGGAGAGGGATGACCTGGGTTCAGTCTGGCCTGCCAGAAAATGCAGCCTGTCATAGTACCACATCCTGGGGACATACAGTAGATGTTCATCTGCTGCTCCAGATCTCTGCGAATCCTGGACTTTCTGGCGGTCCCTTACATATGTGCTCCTCAGGCCACCAATTAGGATCTTCAAATATGTGATGTCTGCCGTGGGGATCACCTGCTTCACAATTTCCAACAATTGATCCAGCGCTGCCTTCCTCTTTGTTTGGTTCCTGTAATGTGGGTGGTTGATCTCCCACAGACAGGGCAGCTCCCTGAACATGTCAATGAATATTGCCATGAAGTCATTATCTTGTAATAAGATATCCATGTTCACTGCAAGACACAACACAAGACAAACCCTAATGTCAGACTCCTAATCTTGTTACAATATAGGCCTCAATCTAGAAGCAGTATAGGCACAAGTATGTCTCTTACCTTCGTTCTTACGATTGGCGCCTCCAATGCTCCTTCCTCCGCTCACAGATCGTACGTAATAAGCACGTGTGTTACGCCTTATACACACTGCGCATGCGTGTACCTCCGCCCGCCCGTGACGTTCTTTCTAATCTATTCCACGACCCTTTTCGTTCTGCGCAGTGGGGGAAGAGCACATGGCGGAGACACGGCAGGTGCGTGCTAATTACAGGAACGAGGAGGAGGAGGAGGAAAGCCCGTCCCGATCCAGAAGGAGAAGATTTAAGGCCACAAATATGTCCTTTGGGGAGATGTTGGAGATGGTGGACATCCTGAAGAAGGCCGACTATGATGGAAAGTATGGACCTTACCCCGACCCCAATGTCAGAAAGGCCAAGATCATTGCGAAAGTGGTCAAAAGTCTGCACTGGAATTTCGGGGTACGACGATCGAAAGATCAGCTCAGGAAGCGGTGGTCGGACCTGAAATTAAGAGATCCCGAGCAGTACAGAAAGATCCAGAGAGTGCTGCAAAAAAGTAAGTAGTTGTGCTGTGTTCCTAATCTTTTTGTCTTTATTACGTTCGTGCTGCTCCATATGTTTTTCTTAATTGTTGTACAGTTTAAAATGGAAATTTTAATGTTCATGGGACCATTTTAATCGTTCGTATCAAACATTTTTATTTCGGCCTCTAAAACACCATTGTTTAGGCCATATGCATTTTCCTACATTTTTTAGGGCCTACTTGTCTGAAAAATATTTGGTTGTGTAGATGGCTTTGTTACTAGAATGAAATGCAAGGTAGATTCTGTGTAAGGAGAGGACACTGAGCAGCTGTTTTCACATCTGGATACTGGAGAACTAGTGTGGGACACAAGAACATCATTTTTATTAGGGGGCACAGAGGTGCTCCAGTGTATACTATAGGGGGGTCTCCATCTGTGAAGCTTGTACAAAACAGGTAAAGGATTGCAGGTTCACAAAGGACACTAAAAAAGCTCCATCTTGGAACTCTGCAAAAATTGACAATTGTACCCCACTTCCAAGCAATATTTCATATTTATAGTTCTGCCATCAAATATCTGTGTGCTAATTATACCATTTTTGTTTAACATAGGGGAGAAAAGACTTGGAGGACACCCCTCATCCGAGGAGACCAGAGACCCCCACCTCTGGAAGAAGGGGAAATACCCCAAAAACAAGCTGAGCAGGAGGAGGAAGAAGATGTGGTGGAAATTGGCACCACAACAGGTGAGTGTCTGCGACCACAGGCTCAGGTAAGAGATGGAGCTGGCAGATTTTTGATACCTGTTTTTGTTTGGTTACTCTCTTTTTAGGTGATCGTGATGTTATGGATCGAGATCCTTTCACATCAGAAAGTGCCCAGATCCTGATCGGGGAGATCATGGGGTGTAATTTTGAATTGGAAAACCTGAGGAAAAAACTCAATGATGTTATTCAAAAAAATAATAACATCATTGATGTTTTGGGGCAAATTTAAAACCCTACAAAATCACTTTTGTTTTTTGTGTGCTACAATCTTAAAAAATTTTGAGCCCTGTTTTGAAATTCAAAATTTGGAGGATGCACACAGTGTACCAACATGTGCTATCTGGCATCACGGGAGATCAATGGACGCGTTTTGGGGGTGCAACCCCTTCCTCAATAATAAAGTAGCGGTGAGGAAGGGGTTGCTCCCACAAAACACGTCCCTTGATCCCCCGTGATGGCAGCTAGCACATGTTGACATTCGTAAATTGGTGTGAATCTTCCAAATTTGGCTTTTCAAGGGTGACTTCACCCCATCTGAACACAATTTCAAACACAGTTCCTAAATACTCATGTCTGATATTGCCTTCAAGTTTTACCGTATGTGAACTTTGTAAGTTCAAGATTTTTGTCTTTCTTGTTGGTTTTACACAGGCCTGTTTTATCGTAAATGGACATTTCTATTTTTGATAATGCCACCCCAAAAATTGTTATACAACAAACATGTTGGTTTGTTTTAAAAACCTTTGGTAAATGCACATGTGATTGTGCAGGTATTAAAAAGATTGTTAATCAAGAATGTGTGGATTATTGTCTCAACGCTACAACACTTTTGTGATGATGTAATTGCTGTTTTCTGAGAAAATGGAGGTTATTTCCTAAGGGCAAATCATCTTTGCACTACAAGTGCAGTTTCAGTGCAGTTTCAAGTGCACTTGTAGTATAAAAAGTGTCTTTGCCTTTAGTAAATAACACCCAACAGTGCTTTGTATAAGCTTACACAATCACGCCATTTTCAGGACTACCCACATTGCTGTCATGGTCAGCTAAAACAAACACAAGCAGTAAATGTCAACAAAGATTAGCTTTTTCTTTTTTATTTGATAAATGCTTCACAAATTGTCTGACATATTGATGGCCCCCCTACCCGCAAAGAACTCAAGGTATCTTAACCGGACATCACGGGCACTCAGGGAGGGAAAGCCAGGACGGCCACTTTCAAGCGCCGTCAGGGTTGGATCATGTAGAATTCCGGCCTCAGGCCCAACTGAGCCAGCATAGTTGGCAGAATGTTTGCGTAAAAAGTTATGGAGAACACAGCATGCCTGCATTAGATGATTAAATTTATACTCCGCCATATGGATGGGTGTCAGAAATAGGCGGAACCAGCTGGCCAGGATTCCAAATGTGTTCTCCACCACTCTTCTGGCTTTGGCCAGCCGGTAATTAAAAAACCTCTGTTCCAGGGTGAGGGTCCTCATCGGGAATGGCCGCATAAGATGGTCCCCCAGCGCAAATGCTTCATCCGCAACGAAGACGAATGGGAGTCCCTCCACATTGTCCTCTGGAGGTGGCAAGTCCAAGCTGCCATTCTGGAGACGCCTGTAGAACTCCGTTTGGGCGATGACTCCACCATCGGACATCTGTTCATTCTTCCCCATGTCCACATACAAGAAGTCGTAATTAGCCGAAACCACTGCCAACATCACAATACTATTGGACCCCTTATAGTTGAAATAGTACGATTTGGGTGGTGGGACGATGTGGACTAGGGATGAGCCGAACACCCCCCTGTTCGGTTCGCACCAGAACATGCGAACAGGAAAAAAGTTTGCTCGAACACGCGAACACCGTTAAAGTCTATGGGACACGAACATGAATAATCAAAAGTGCTAATTTTAAAGGCTTATATGCAAGTTATTGTCATAAAAAGTGTTTGGGGACCCGGGTCCTGCCCCAGGGGACATGGATCAATGCAAAAAAAAGTTTTAAAAACGACCGTTTTTTCAGGAGCAGTGATTTTAATAATGCTTAAAGTCAAACAATAAAAGTGTAATATCCCTTTAAATTTCGTACCTGGGGGGTGTCTATAGTATGCCTGTAAAGGGGCACATGTTTCCCGTGTTTAGAACAGCCTGACAGCAAAATGACATTTCGAAGGAAAAAAAGCCATTTAAAACTACCCGCGGCTATTGCATTGCCGACAATACACATAGAAGTTCATTGATAAAAACGGCATGGCAATTCCCCACAGGGAAACCCCGAACCAAAATTAAAAAAAAAAAAAATGACGTGGGGGGGTCCCCCTAAATTCCATACCAGGCCCTTCAGGTCTGGTATGGATATTAAGGGGAACCCCGGCCAAAATTTAAAAAAAAAATGATGTGGGGTTCCCCCTAAATTCCATACCAGACCCTTCAGGTCTGGTATGGATTTTAAGGGGAACCCCGCGCCAAAAAAAACAAAAAAAAAAAACGGCGTGGGGTTCCCCCAAAAATCCATACCAGACCCTTATCCGAGCACGCAACCTGGCAGGCCGCAGGAAAAGAGGGGGGGACGAGAGTGCGGCCCCCCCCTCCTGAACCGTACCAGGCCACATGCCCTCAACATTGGGAGGGTGCTTTGGGGTAGCCCCCCAAAACACCTTGTCCCCATGTTGATGAGGACAAGGGCCTCATCCCCACAACCGTGGCCGGTGGTTGTGGGGGTCTGTGGGCGGGGAGGCTTATCGGAATCTGGAAGCCCCCTTTAACAAGGGGACCCCCAGATCCCGGCCCCCCCCTGTGTGAAATGGTAAGGGGGTACTTACCCCTACCATTTCACTAAAAAAGTGTCAAAATAGTTAAAAATAACAAGAGACAGTTTTTGACAATTCCTTTATTTAAATGCTTCTTCTATCTTCCTTCATCTTCTTCTTCTTCTGGTTCTTCTGGCTCTTCTGGTTCTTCCTCCGGCGTTCTCGTCCAGCATCTTCTATCTTCTTCTCCTCGGGCCGCTCCGCACCCATGGCATGAGGGGAGGCTCCCGCTCTTCTCTTCATCTTCTTCTTCATCCTCTTCTCTTCTTCATCTTCTTCATCTTCTTCATCTTCATCTTCTCTTCTTAATTTTCTTCTGCGGGCCGCTCCGCATCCATGCATGGAGGGAGACTCCCGCTGTGTGACGGCGTCTCCTTGTCTGACGGTTCTTAAATAATGGGGGCGGGGCCACCCGGTGACCCCGCCCCCCTCTGACGCACGGTGACTTGACGGGACTTCCCTGTGACGTCACGGGGAATGCCACAGGGAAGTCCCGTCATGTCCCGTGCGTCAGAGGGGGGCGGGGTCACCGGGTGGCAGAAGAAAATTAAGAAGAGAAGATGAAGATGAAGAAGATGAAGAAGATGAAGAAGAGAAGAGGATGAAGAAGAAGATGAAGAGAAGAGCGGGAGCCTCCCCTCATGCCATGGGTGCGGAGTGGCCCGAGGAGAAGAAGATAGAAGACGCCGCGGAGAAGATGCTGGACGAGAACGCCGGAGGAAGAACCAGAAGAGCCAGAAGAACCAGAAGAAGAAGAAGATGAAGGAAGATAGAAGAAGCATTTAAATAAAGGAATTGTCAAAAACTGTCTCTTGTCATTTTTAACTATTTTGACACTTTTTTAGTGAAATGGTAGGGGTAAGTACCCCCTTACCATTTCACACAGGGGGGGGGCCGGGATCTGGGGGTCCCCTTGTTAAAGGGGGCTTCCAGATTCCGATAAGCCCCCCGCCCGCAGACCCCCACAACCACCGGCCACGGTTGTGGGGATGAGGCCCTTGTCCTCATCAACATGGGGACAAGGTGTTTTGGGGGGCTACCCCAAAGCACCCTCCCAATGTTGAGGGCATGTGGCCTGGTACGGTTCAGGAGGGGGGGGCCGCACTCTTGTCCCCCCCTCTTTTCCTGCGGCCTGCCAGGTTGCATGCTCGGATAAGGGTCTGGTATGGATTTTTGGGGGAACCCCACACCGTTTTTTTTTTTTTTTGGCACGGGGTTCCCCTTAAAATCCATACCAGACCTGAAGGGTCTGGTATGGAATTTAGGGGGAACCCCACGTCATTTTTTTTTAAATTTTGGCCGGGGTTCCCCTTAATATCCATACCAGACCTGAAGGGCCTGGTATGGAATTTAGGGGGACCCCCCCATGTCATTTTTTTTTTTTTTAATTTTGGTTCGGGGTTTCCCTGTGGGGAATTCCCATGCCGTTTTTATCAATGAACTTCTATGTGTATTGTCGGACCGGCAATTAATTAATAGCCACGGGTAGTTTTAAATGAGTTTTTTCCTTCGAAATGTCATTTTGCTGTCAGACTGTTCTAAACACGGGAAACATGCGCCCCTTTACAAGCATACTATAGACACCCCCCAGGTACGAAATTTAAAGGGATATTACACTTTTATTGTTTGACTTTAAGCATTATTAAAATCACTGCTCCTGAAAAAACGTCCGTTTTTAAAACTTTTTTTTGCATTGATCCATGTCCCCTGGGGCAGGACCCGGGTCCCCAAACACTTTTTATGACAATAACTTGCATATAAGCCTTTAAAATTAGCACTTTTGATTTCTCCCATAGACTTTTAAAGGGTGTTCCGCGGCATTCGAATTTGCCGCGAACACCCCAAATTGTTCGGTGTTCGGCGAACTTGCGAACAGCCAATGTTCGAGTCGAACATGAGTTCGACTCGAACTCGAAGCTCATCCCTAATGTGGATGTGTTTCCCATCAATTGCCCCTCCGCAGTTAGGAAAGTCCCACCGCTGGGAAAAGTGGGAGGCCACAGTCTGCCATTCCTGTGGCGTGGAAGGAAACTGTTGAGGAAAACAAAACTAAATTACTATTTTTGCACATAAACATGGCAAGCAGATTAGGCACAAACATTCTTGGCCAAACTCCAGATAGCATTTATTAAGGGGAAATTAACACCAAAGTATAAGGTACACCTATCATCTTCAACCCCCCCCCTCTCATGGGCCATTTCTAACATTATAGGGGGGGGTGGAATCTTGGACAGGTAATCCTCTTCACTTCATTGAGAGATTAATGCCTAAATACAGGGTATTACTTGGAACAGCCCCTCCTTAGTTACACTATTGGCAGCCCACTGGACAGGTAAGAAGTGTCATAATACAAAGATATAAATACACACTGTACACATTTGAGGACATTTGGACATTCTGCTATTACCTATCAAGATAATAATAGAATACAAAAACTTTAAACAGTACCATTGGAAAGTATACAGGCAGGCCCTTGCACCTCATGCTTTGGGGAATTCATCCATACATCTGACCACAAAAGAGGTAGGTATAGTGTGTATGGGTTTGGCAAAGTCAGCAGATAGATGATTGAGGATAGATAGAGAATTGGGATCAGCTGACTTAGCAGTTGGGGGGAGGGAGGGTTTAGAAAAATGATTTGGGGACACTACAAAAAAAAAGCCTCTGGAACTCTGCCAGAATTTAAAGCACAAATCAAATGTCTAAACATTTTAGGGGGTGTTTGGGGTAAAGCACTACTATGGAGCTGATAAAATACATTTTTAAGTGACTACATGAGGTGAATATAGGGGCAGGAGAGCATGTTGGGGAGGTAAGTGAAGGCAGATATGTATGAAGGACTTAAAAAATAATTACCTAAAAATTAAGCATGCATGAGAACAAAGGGGACATTCACAGCATATTACAATCATGGTAATTAGGGAATGAGTAAAGAAATACAAGATATTAGCAAACATTAAATACAATAAAATGTGATATTAAAGGATAAAAATCTTACCTTCATATACTCCTTCTGCAGGACCTGGATGATGGCAGAACAAGTCTCTGGGATAATGATACCCAGAGTCTGAGGGGAGATGCCTGTCGAGAACTTGAGGTCCTGCGGGGCTTCTCCCTGTTGCCAAGTACCGCAGGGTAGCGACGAGCCTCTGCTCCGGAGTGATTGCTTGCCTCATGCAGGTATCCTGCCTGCTGATATAGGGGGTCAGCGAAGCCAGCAGACGGTGAAATACGGGGTCCGTCATCCTGAGAAAGTTCCTGAAATCATCAGGATTATTCTCACGGATCTCACAGAGCAAAGGCATATGAGAGAACTCGTCACGCTGAAGCAACCAATTCTTGGTCCATGAACTCCTCCCCACCCTGTTCATGGACTGGACTTGTGTCAAGGTCAGGACCCCAACACCAAGCCCCCGCACAGCACGAACTCTACGAGGAGTACGTATATGAAACATGGCTAGAAAATGGTCGGCTGCTCAGAACGAAGTAACAGAACGCACTGAAGAACAGCAAGGCCTGTGAAGAGCGACCTGAAAAACAGTAACGAACGAACAAGAACACAATGACTACTTAAAGTCACGCGGAACTTGCTTGCACGCACTGAAGAGCAGATACAAACCCACAAGCAAACGATCTGAAAGTCACGAGTCTGAAAAAGCGCGAATCGTCTCTCACCAAACTTTTACTAACACGAGATTAGCAAAAGGAGCCCAAAGGGTGCCGCGCTTGGTTCTGAACTGGCCTTTTCTAGTCTCGTCGTACGTGCTTGACGTCACCGCGTTCTTGGCGATCAGAAATTCCGACAATTTTGTGCGACCGTGTGTACGCAAAACAAGTTTGAGCCAACATTCGTTGGAAAAAATCCTAGGATTTTGTTGTCGGAATGTCCGATCAATGTCCGACCGTGTGTACGGGGCATAAGAATATTATATGCCAGTCTTGGTTTAGTCTTTCGACAAACAAAATCAGTGAAAATCCACTTTATATTAACAAAAAATGACTTTGGGAGTTGAATAGGGATCATCTGCATAATAAATAGGGCTTTGGGGAGCACTCCCATCCTTGAAGTATTAACTTTTCCTAGCCAGGAGAGGGTAGCTCTGTCCCAATCTGCCAAGTCTCCCTTGATTTTTCTGGAGGAGTGGAATATAATTTTCTTCATATAGCTTTGATAGATCTGCCGTCAAACTTATTCCCAAATACTTAATACATCTTTCATTCCATATGCATTATTTTAACTGACAATTGCTCGGTCCTGCAACGTTGTACCCAAATAAAATTTATGTTCTTCTCTTCCCAGAAATAGAGCTTTCTTTTAGTGGTATTTGATCACGTCTGCATTTTTTATTTTTGTGCCATAAACAAAAAAAGGCTGACAATTTTGAAAAAAATAAAAAGATTTTTAACTTTTTGCTATAAAACATACCCAATAAAAAAAATTAAAAAATCAACTTTCTTCATCAGTTTAGGCCAGTATGTATTCTGCTACATATTTTTGGTAAAACAAAAATCCCAATAAGCGCATATTAATTGGTTTGCGCAAAAGTTATAGCATGTACAAATGTAAATGTGCATAGGGCAGTCCAAATCAGGTTAAAGGCCATTTGCAGCTTTTGTTTTCATTGCCTGGCTGTCTTTCAAATAAAACAAGGGGAATATTACTCTTAATACCCTTATACACCAATCATAAGAGAATTAAATAGGCTTTCTCCCAGCAGGACATTGCATACTCGACACTGTGCCTGCATTGTAGGTTCCATTCATAAAGTGCATTATGATGTGGAGCATTTAAGGCTGCAAAGAACACTCTGGTATAGGCAAAGAACTCTGTCTCACGACCTGTTAATGAACAAGTAAACATATTGTCATTCTTTATGAATGGACCAGAGTATTTTTTTTACTACAGGTGGGTCATAACTGCAGCCTCCTTTATAAATTAGCCACCTTGGTTCCTGCATAGTAATGACTGCCATTTCTTTAACTTGAACCATAGAAATACAGAAAGAAGTGACAAACCAAAAACAGATAAAAGAGTCCAGAAAAAGCATGTAAAAAAAAGCCGCCACGTTTCAGAGGCAACATCACTCCCCTTTCATCAGGACTCAACACAGAATAAAACTTGGATGAACGCAGAGAAAACATTGACTTCATAGATCTACATTATAACCAGTACCAAAAAATTCCACATGAAGTAACAATTTTATAGCGGTTGCTAAGCAGCATTGGAGACATTCATTTGAGTCACTAACATGGAGCTGTTATAAAGATGAAGAATATTGGCACTTTTCAAAAATTTTCTACATCATTCTTGCTTCTGGTCTGTGAAACAAAGTACTGTTTGGCAAATGCAATGGCAGGCCCTGTACTAATTTCATGAAAGTCGTACTTTAAGTCACCCTTCATCTATAGGCTGGGGGGACTTTGAATGACCATTGCAAGATTAATGTATACAGTTTCAATTGTATTATACTGTTTATCCAGCGTTCTCTGCCCCAAACCTGCCCACTATAAGAGTCAAGAGTAGGTCAAGGGTAGGTAACGTTTCTTCAGTCTGTACACTACACTTCTATCCTTGGGTGCATCAAGTGCCAGCTTACGAGTATGCCCATGCTTGGCAAACCACAAAGAAGAAGTAAGGGCTGCATGATGTCACTGTGCTTAAAACCACTTTATTTAGGTCACACAATCCAAACTTTTGTATCCTGCCTGTTATACCACTTTGTGTCAACATGTTCTACCCTTGCAGACTTAATCATGTATCATGGGTCTTCATAATTAAGCCACCAACGGTGAAATTCATTAGCGCAAGGTCATACAATGGGTGGGATGTCATAATGTGGATGGTGTGACCTGAATAAACTGTTTTTAAGCACAGTGACACCATCAGAGTGTGGCTCTAACTTCTTTAAAGTGCAACTCCCATTTTGTTGAGAAAAAAACATTCACCTCTGGGTGATCTATGTACATCGCAAGGATTATAACAAACTTTATTGCAGATTCCTACCTTTTGTTATTCTGAAGAAACCCCTCTGTGTTTGTCTGTGCCTCTGTTCTTAATGTGTGTCTAATGGGAGTGGTTTCATAATTAACTGTCAGGTGTGCAGATGCAGGCTCTAATGAGGAAATCTGCTGGGCCTGCATCACTTTAGATGTGCTCTTATTGAAAGTATCTCACCAAAAATTACATTTTTGTTGCAGGGGATGCCTGAAATCTGACTTGTATCTTAGGCAGCAAATTGGTGAGCCAATCACACAAGCAGGAAATTATGTTTCTGGGGAGTGATCAGTAAACACTCTGTGTACAGAAAAACTCCATGTAGCCATATTGCAATGCATTCTCCGAAAATTACAGCGGTTGCAGATTGAAAAGGAAAGGTTATTTTTAATAACATTCAATAACAATATGATTAGGCCCCATTCACACCTACTGTATGCGAATTAGATGCGGATTTCACTGCATCCAATTCGCAGGACATTCTAAAATACATTGATTTGAATGCATCTGGTTCACATATGTACGTTGCATTCGCACTGCGCATTGCCCAAAAAAAGTGTGCGTTTCTGGGCATTGTGGTGCGAATTACAAGCACATTATCTTCTATGGGAACGCATCCGATTCACAGATGCATTCCGTTCTGAACACAAATTCTCTCCTTCTCCTCACTACACCTCCCCCCTCTCCCTGCTCACTGATCCGCAGCTACAACAGAGAGGAACCGCTGAACAGCTGTTTTTTCTCTTCGCAGAGAAAACGGAGCTGGAATTCCCACCGCACATGTGTGAACCCAGCCTAAGTGTCGCAATTATATGCGCTATGCTAATTTTTCTATTTTTTCCCCACGAAAGTGAAGTTACCGTTTAATGTTTATTCGGGCAATCTTCTTCTAAGAAAAATTTGAATGAACATTCATATATAAATGTAAGTCAGGTATCGTTCTATTTTAGCCAACTGTTATTTGTTATAGTCATATATCCTTCTAAGTTATCCTACTTAAAATAAAAAATGTTTAAGCGGATTTTATGTAATTTTATGTTTGGCCTCCTTTTTCCATCTCCTCCTCAACAAATGTTTGGTCAGGTTTATGTAGTTTTTGGTCTTGACCCTTTTTTCTTCCCCTTCGCAACAAAAGCTTAGTCAGGTTGTATATAATTTTTAGGCCTTGTTCACATCAGTGTACTTATTCATACTCCCATTTGAGGGCCATGGTTTGCCTGCATAGGATTCATTGGTGTTCAGTGCATCCATGTGTTGCCTGCATTCATTCATGTCTATTGGGATCTGTACCATCTGTACAGACACAGCCTCTGCTCCCAATTGGACATCAATAGAGGTGCGGGTACTTTCCCTGAGCACAGACAATGTGAGTTCGAGGACATGCACCTGCACACACCCACATCCACATGAATGTCAATCTGAGAGCAGCTGCTGGATTTCAATTGACATGAATAGGAACGCCTGAATGCTGCAGCAAAAAACACCTGTGCATCCCGTGTGGGAAACACAGCTCTCACAAAAAGTGTATGCCTGTTTGAATGGGGCCTTATTTGTTATTACTCTACAACAAAAATATTGTCAGGTTTTAATGTGTATTTGACAAAGGACTCATGTTGATGTATCCTACTTTTTAATTTGAGTTTTATTATTCATTTCCAATAGTCCTCCTCAGCTGACATTTCATCTTCTCAATCTCTGTTTTTCTATGCCACTTCTGCTTCTCCTTTTCACTTGCTTATACTCCTCCATCTATGTCAATCTCCTTTTTGCTCTGTTAGTCTCCCTTCTCCTATGTCAGCCTTCCTCCCTCTAAGTCAGACTCCTTTCATGTCATGTGCATTACTTTATGCACACTACGCATCCCATAGTCCTCATTCCAACTTGGGAGAGAGCAAGAGAGGGTGGATTAATTCCTACAAACAGTGGAACAATAAAGAATGTAGCCACCCACCCTCTAACAGAAAGTCTCATCACAGCAGCAAAAAGGCTTAGATCAATAGAAGGTACTTTTTGAGTTAAAAAGACAAAGTCTCACTGAGATCCTTGCATCATCAGTCACTGCAGGCCACTATAATATGCAGGTCCTATGGTCATCTACCAGGAAGATCCATGCTTTCATTCGATATAGACAAAACCATCGATCATACCTTAGAGGGATGTAAATGACACAACCATAGTGCTATACGTCTGATAAGCTAAAAAACACTATTTAGTCGGGGGATTACACTCACATGTGATTAGATAGAAAACACAACAAACACATTAAGCAAGTAGCGTGCTTACGTCATATGATCCAGTCCAGTTTTACGCGTTTCGTCTAATTCTGACGTCTTCAAATATATACTTGAATAGGATATGTTCTTTTTAAACCAAAAAATAGTGTTACTTTAACATACGGAAAACACTACATCCTAACCTGCAGAGTTTGCCCTCCTATGCTAGCCTATCTATTTGTTGAGAGGTTGTTTTTGTCTATATAATGTAAAAGTCCACACAGTATATTCCTCACTACACTGGACATTATATAGCAAATTTGACAAGAATTCACACCTTCACCCATTTAACATAAATAATTAACACATGTTCCTGACTTTATGGCAAAAACTAAAAAGCATCTGAAAGAAGTTAAGTGCTCAACTTGTCTGGATACTTGTCTGGCACCATGTCTGAATAAAAGAATACTAAATATTCACATGCAACATTTCATATACATGACTTAAAAAGATGAGAATAATAAAGAAAGAAAATATCAAATAAAAAGTATATACATTATGTTTGACAAATACTTGCAGAAATAAAAACTTGTTTGGGGGCAAATTTAACCTAAATGTAAAATATGGTTTAGTATAAAAAGGTAACTTGTTGTAGAATTTGTGTACTGCACACTACATGGATGTATTTGGCTGACTTCTTTAAATTTTTCCCTACATCCCCATTGTACTGTACTTAAAATAAAGAGGACTGAAGCAAACATATGTTAGGCATATTAATTCTGTTTTGTATTGATACAACAAATGCTATGTTTTTGCTTTGTAAATACTGGAATATGACAGACCCAGTAACGGTAAAATAAACACAGCTGACTTGTCATTCTTGAAAATGAAAAGGCGGTAATTATTGTCATAGGTATACAGTTTACAGATTGGAATTGTCTAATATTGTTCTCATTTGCTCACAGTTATGAATATGATTCATCCTGAAATCTGTGCTTTAAAAGAAAAAACTAATTCTGGCAGCACACAGCAGAAGGCCTTAATTGTTGGCTGTCCGACAAATTGGAAGTGACATCGTATTTATCCAATATTATGAAAGATACTTATTTTAGGTAACTTGTAATGAGGAGAGATGCTGAACTATGATCTTCATTTCATTAAAGAGATGCTTTGTCTTTATCACTATTTTACATAATCCCCAAAAGAGGCTACCACAAGATTCGGGTCATGAAATCTTTAGCCCTGGAAGCTTACCCAATTTGTAAGATGATACAGTGACACTGCATAGCATGAAAAGGCCACGTTTAGATAAGTGCATCAAATATCACTGATTTATGAGACGTTCAACAGGTTTCTACTCTGGTAAGAAGTCCTGTAATGTAGTCCACCACAGAAAAACATTTGTGATCCAACAATGTTCATTCTAGGGTTGTTGACTACTGGACAACTGTCAGAACTATAAACCCTTCTCAGATCATAAATGTATTGGGTCATTCTTCTTCCTGCTGACCACCAATGTACTTGTCCAACGACCGATTATCATCAAGAGAAGGGGCAGAATTTCTTTACACTAACCACCAACTTAAGAAAAACATTTTTCTTCCTGCTGACACTAATATAAGAGATTTCCTTCTTCCCTTCAACCACCAAATTAAGGGGTATAATTGTTCAAACTGACCATTAATATTATAGTGTATAATTCTTTCTACTGACCATAAATAGGGACTTTTATACCCACTGCCCACAATTGTAAGAAGGATATTTTCCTCTCATGGGTCACCTATGTGAAGGGGACATTTTTTTACTTCTGCCCATGAATATAGGGGGCATCCTTCTTTCCACTGACCACCAATAAAAAGGGCGATTCCTCTTCATACTGATGACCAATGTGAAAACGGCATTTTTTTTCCACTGACCACGTAAGGGGTAATCTTCCTTCTACTGAGTACCAATGTTAGGGGGAATTTTTCCTACTGCTGACCACCAATGTAATGGGGAATTTCACCAGTGCCCAGCAATGTAAGGGGGTATTGTTCTTCCTGCTGTCCAAAAATTATGAAGGCATTTATCTTCTAGATGACCAGATAGGTAAGCTGGCATTTATCTTTCTACTGATCAATAACATAAATGATCATTTATCTTCCCTCTTACCACCAAAGTAAAGGGGCCTTTTTCTTCATGCTAACTACCAAATAAGGGGATTTTTTAAACTAACAAACCACCAGTCTAAGAGGACATTCTTTTTTCTTTTGACTACTAACGTACAGTGTATAAGGATTATTTTTTCCATTGACCACTAATGCAAGAGAGAACTTTTCCTTCCACTAACCACCAATGTAATGAGGCATTTTTCCTATCTCACTATCTATTTAAAGGGGCACTCTTATCTGACCACCAATGTATGGGGCAATCATCGTGTATGTCCATTTGTGTTCTGTTTGTATGTTTGTGTGTTTTTCTTTAATATTAAAAAAAAATGCAATGGCAGATCACATGACCTTGTGGGTCTACATCATCATTTGAACATTTTTAACTAAACTGAGTTCAATTAAGGGAATGATATTACAGTCCAAATAATTAGTAAACCCCCATAACTCTTCACCCACCCTCCTGGCTTAAGATTTATCCTAAATTAGGTTATTTTTAAAAATTTGTTTTTAAAAGATAGAAAAAAAAAATCAATGCTGCCAGAAACAGATGGGATGCACATAAAAATATATTATTACAAAAAGAAAAGATGGGAAAAAAAGCTTTACTGGTACCAAGGCAAGACAAGATTGTGTTAAAATACATCCCATCTTTGGCAATTCTCTTTCTCTCTGTATACATACAGTATATATATATATATATATATATATATATATATATATATATATATATATACTGTATGTATATGCTGCCCAGGTATCTGGGCAGCATATTATTTCTAATGATTAAAATATATAATTCTTGTAAATAGTGAAAATCTTTAAAAGTATAAATTATTTGCATACCAGGCAACAATTACAACAGCATATCAGAAGTAACAATTTATACTTTATACCTAAAATTTGAGAAACTCCAACTATAAAAATCCAGCCTCCTTCGGTACATTATATAAAAGGGAGAAAACCGGGTAGGATTTTTAAGAGTGTAAAAAGCAAGTAAGAAGGTAAGCGGCAATTGTCAAGTATATTTTTAATAATGTGATAAATGTAACAAATAAAAAGTAGGTATTATCACAGTTTGTGTCAGGGACGTGCTGGCCATAACGCAACTCATGCTCAAGGGCAGATACAAATGCGCATGCGAACACGTGATCTTGCCAGTGCCCATCTTGCCAGGCACAGGCACACGCACACGTATGCGCATGCATGAACGTATGCTCAAACATGGTGCCCAAATGACATACAAAAGTGCAGCAGTTGCACTAGCACATTGCTGTCTGCTCTGCAGCTGTGCCTGTGTTCTTGAGCCTGATCCTGCTTACTCCTGTATTAGACCTGGCTTGCGTCTTCCTATGTGTATATCTCCTACCTTGACCCCGGCATGTATCTGGGGTTTGCCTCTGCCTTCTACTTACCTGCCTGAACTCGTGTTGCCAGTCTCTGCCTGTTTCTTGATGGTTCCTTGAATACTGTTTATGCCTGCATCTGACCATTTGTTACCAACCTGGCTTGTCTAACCACGCATCCCGTGTCTCTTCTGTTCTGCATGCACCTGCCTGGCTCCTGCTGGAGCATCCTCTATTGTGGGCCACCAGTCTTCCTGCACCAACTATTTCTGCTGCCTACTGCTGCCTGCTGCCACCAGCCCAGGGAGATGCTGTTTCTGCCAACACCCGCTGTCCAGCTATTTGGTCCATCCTGGTGACGCACCCACTACACGAAAGACTGTATAGGCACCCTTACATCACCATGCTCTCATGGCCACTGTTACAACTTCGGTGGTCTTTGGGCTGTACAAGAGGCCTTCCCTTTGCACATCAGGCTCAGCCATCAAGTAGATGACAGTTTGGCTGAAAAAGTGGAAATACACCTCTATCCCTTCTCATTTCTACTACCTTTTGTGACACCATTGGTGTAAAGGGATGCAGTGTGAGATGGAGGGGCAGGGTGATTTTTTTACCCTTCTCTAAAGTACCAACCTAAGGACAACATGCATACAGGCTCATTTGTAGAGCTCTAGGCACACATACACACTCGAGTATACCAGTTTGTGATTTGAACCATGTAAGCACATTGTACAAACAGGTATTCTAGCATTTCAACATTTTCCAAGCATCTCTAAAGTTAACTAAAAATATGTTCTATTTAACTTTTTATGACCTACTTAAAAAGATATTTCACACTTTCTACAGTAACAAAAATACATTTGTATTGTAATTGGTTGCTGTTGTCAAATGGAAAATTGATATATGAGCTTTTAAATGAGTACAACTGTACACTGATGTATACCTGTTCTTCTAATATATTTATTTTCCACAGCAATCAGGCTGGAAGCAGTCATATGACAAAGAGAATCACACTAACCACTCTATTACAAGATAATGTCTATGGATACAAATAGCATTGTCAGGAATATCATTGCCTTATTCTATTGATCTGCACTTAAACCTGATTGATCCACTCTGCTAGTGTATGAAGAGCTGATTTCTGATTATTAAAGGGGGATGTCATGAGAAAAATATAGGCACTAAAGGAAGGAGCACCAAATCAATTGATAAGAGTCCAAATTAATTAATTAGTTTGTACTAAAAAAAAAACAACCAGTGAAGTTCGAGAGCTAGAAAACCAGTTAACCAGAGTACTCACGCAATTGCAGCTAGTAACTTTTAGTCCAGCAGTTGACTTCCCTACATAGATTTGCATAAGAAAGCCCTATTTTGAGTCTATTCAAGTTTCTTATTCTAAATTATGCCCTGGTGAAGAGGAAGTGTTTTCTGTCTTCCAAAAAGCATTGGCTGTTTTTTTTTAGGGAAACCAAAAAATTCATTTGTATTTGTTTAATATTTGTTTTATCATTTGGAATGGACATCCTTCACAAGAGAAATATAGAGCTAAAGATTCTGCTTCTGAAAATAATAACCGAAAGGTGCATTTTCACCTTTATTCACTAGTCCTGACTATTATCTTATCTATTTATAATTACCTTACTATCAACCGATTCCATTGCTTCATACCCAAATATATCTCTATGCATAGGAGACAGCGTGTATGAATAATTCACACAACACGGTGCTTTTACACTGTCTAGTTTATTATGCTGGACTTGGTGTTAAATAATAATGAAAGGTAGGCGTTACAGACCATCATCCACCAATAAGGGGTACATATTCAAATGACATATTTCCTTTTTTCATACAATCAACCAATCACGGTCATTAACTCTTTATCTAAGCAAACCCATCATGTCACATTATACCATGTCACACTATATCATGTCAGCCAAACAGATATAACTTGAGACTATCTTATGACACATACGTCACTCCCTATGTCTAGTTTTGTTTTCAACACCAATCTTACACAACAATATATATTTTTACTTAATCAGCAAGATAATTTTTAAAGGCACAGTTTGTGTATTAGATTGAAAAACACAAGGGGGCTTTTTTCATAACTCTTTCACCGGCCATACTGGTTACTGGATTTTTCTAGGAAAGTGACTCAGAAACTATTGAAGAGAATTCCAAACTAGTCATTTCAGACATAGGTGGTCAAAAGTATTGTCAATAATTCTTTCATAATCACTTTGTTATTATTTGAAGAGACAAATCAGCAAATAAAGGTTTTAAAGTGTATATGCATCCAAAACTTTTTTTAGTTTTGGATAGAGTCAGGAAGGATTCGAACCTCTGTTGTTGGTTTTCCTGTAATCTAGAATTTCCAAGATTCCATAGAGGGATTTCCTCTCACTTTTTTCAGTGACATACTGTAGGTTAGCAAGAGAGGAGCTGAGGGAAAAAATCCAACAGCAACATATATTTTAGTTATAGTAGAGTAGTGGAAAACTAGAAGCCTTGCTGTCTGTGTCCCTTTTGCAGACTTGCCCTCACTTCCAGTTTGATAAACTACTGACATTGAGCGAGGGGGGGAGCAGATGGGGGGCTAACTAAGGCATGAATCACAGAAAGAGACCAAAAAGTTCTAATCCTTCCTCACTGTGTCCACCCTCCTGTGATTTCCCACCATCAGGCTAGTAAAAATGAAGACTGATAATTTTCCTTTTTTCTTTTGCTAATTTTATGTCTCTAAGTTGTCTCAACTTTGAATCGTGAGCACAGAGTGGCTTGTGTCATGTTTTATGGAGATCCAGCAAAAACCTAATATCTACATGAAATGTGTGAATGGATAAATGTTACATGACCAAGACTGGCTGACTTACTTGTGTAGGGCCACCCCCGAAGGAGTCACTTGGTGAATTTGGATTCTCTAAACTCTGCCTCAACTCCAAGAATGACCTCAGCCCCTCTGACACACCTGGTTAAATAAAAATTACTGCAAACACATTTAAGGACACATGTAGTAAATACCGTTATCCTGGCTGCGGATTATCACCAAAAATAGACACACCTGGCAGTGATAAACAAGTTGAATATATTAGCATGGTTTAAAGCATATGGAAACTTACAACACTAATTACAAAAAGATAAAAACCACTGGAATCCACCTATATTAAAGTGTCAAAAATTATGATAATTATGATTGATCAGCCGATACGTCTGTATGATGGAATATCTCCCTTGTAGTAGAATTATAATCTAGTGAAAGTAAAAGGGGTTTGGGACCAAAGCAGTCCAAGGACTGCAATCAATGGAAGATTCACAACGGAATTGATCAATGAAAAATACAGCTTTATTGATAATTGCATTAAAGACCATAAAAATGTAAAAATCTCACTGATGTGGCACCAGGGCCGTATGAGTGATATGAGTTCCTTCACAAAAAACACCAACACTGACATGTATTGCACACTGTAGAAAAAAGAATAATAATAATCAACGTTGTTACATTAAAAACAAGCATGCACAGTAGGCAATGAAACCGTGAATGGGATGTAATATTAACAAGCATGTGGCTAACAATGGAAGTCCGGCCAGTGTAAGATTTTGTCAAATAACAATGTATCCATGCAGGAATCAATCAGTAGGTTTCCAGAATTCCAAAGAGAAATAAAGGCACACATGAATATACATAGTCCATTCAGCTAATGCAACAGGCTGTAAACACCTGCCAGAGTGGTTCAAAACACCATGTCACTGCAGCCCAGTCTAATAGCAACAAGCTCTGACCGCAGGTTTCAGTGTGTAAAGACACATAAAGCGGGGAGGTAACTGTCCCAGTGGGGTTCCTACCCTTCCCTCGTCTGTAATCACTGAATCCTTGTTGGGAGTGTTTCACACGCTGAGGTTCCGGCTGGTCAGGCAAAGAGAAGCTGCTGACATGCAGACTTGGTTCACTGCACAGATAGTGTTGGCCACTGGAGGGAGCTCTTAGGTAATTCCATAGTATCGCTCATTCCTTCAATATAAAAATAACAGGGATCGTCCCGCTGCTGTCAGAGATTAAGTGGTGTGTCAGGGGGGGCTGCCAGTGTCTATAGCATCGCTACGTTGACGCGTTTCGTGCTTTAAACAAGCATTTCATCTTACTTTCATTTTACCTTTCATTCATCAAGCCCGGGTCAGGGCATCTGTGTACAAGGTTATATGAAGTCAGTTTAGGGGGCCTGTTGATATCACTTTGAAAAATAGGGGACTCTTATCCTCATACACTCAGAGTCTTTATCCTATCATTTCAGGGTGACCACCGCTCAGAGTTGATCTGCATATATGGGGGTGGGTGTACCAGCATGCTTGTTTTTAATGTAACAACGTTGTTTATTATTATTCTTTTTTCTACAGTGTGCAATACATGTCAGTGTTGGTGTTTTTTGTGAAGGAACCCATTTCACTCACCTGGTGCCACATCAGTGAGATTTTTACATTTTTATAGCCTTGTGCAATTATGAATAAAGCTGTATTTTTTATTGATCAATTCTGTTGTGACTCTCCCATTGATTGCAGTCCTGGGACTGCTTTGGTCCCAACCCCCCTTTTTCTTTCACTAAACTTACAACACTGTTAAACCTTGCTACAAATAACTAATACATTAGAAAAGACAACCTTCAATATTTAGCAACTGCAGGTATAGAAAGGGCAGTAATCTATATGCCCGTAACACAGGTGCTGAGAGGGAGAAGAGAAGACTTGTCAACTTCTCAGCTCCTTCTGGGCCGAAAACACCTTTGAGAGGCAAACACACAATGAAAAGAAAAGGGTTACACAAGTACAGTAAGCACAGTTCTGTAATGTTGCAGGTCCTGAGGTGAATAATACTAGTGTCTTCTGCTAGCAAACGGTGGGGCCCTTGTTTTAAGAGAAGGTTTAAACAGGCTTGCATGGAGTAGTAATCCTCTAGAATATTCCATTAGGTAGAGATTTAAAAGGGCAAACTACTAGAGATGGCAGCTCCAAACAAGCATCAGTGACACTAAAAAGGAAAATTGGTGTCTGCATGCAGTGTCAGTATGGTGTCAAAAAGAATGTTGAGTTTACACCCACTCACCAGTCCTCTATGCGATGACACAACAATAGTCCCAGGTGCTGGTTCAGGCTCCTGATGCTCCTAGTGATGTTGTAAGGTACTGGATCCCTTGCTGATGGCTGATCTAGATGACTGGTAGCGAAACCCACAAGGTGGACAGGCAGTGGCGACACAACACCGGGGTGGGTATCTTGATCCCTGAAAGGCGTGGGTTATCTCTGCTGAGCTGAGTGGTGCTGGGCTGCTGAGTAGGGTCCCTGGACTAAATAGTAGTGGACCACGTGGCTGTATTTGCTTCTGGCTCCCCTCAGGCATCCTCACTCCTCCGTCTCCAGGCAACACTCTTCTGGCAGTCTCTGGAAAAGCTTGGCTTTCTCCCCCTCTGATGCTGCCAGAGTCTCTCTCTATCTCAGTCTCCTCAGTCTCAATGGTTTTCCTCATATCTGTCACCTCACCACATTCTCTCTCCCTCTCTCTCCTCAGATCGCTCTCCTTATTCTCCTCACAGACTCTTTTTTCTGGGCTTCAGGATATCCCTCCTCTTCTGTTGGGGCACACAGTCCCTGGTGTCAGCGTGTGTCTCTCTCCTCACTCTGGCACCTCAGTTCCTTCCCCTCACACACTCCTCCTCTCCTCACTGTTAAGTGTCACTGTGTCCCAGCAAAGGACTTTTTTTTAGCCTTGGTATCTTTTTAATCTCTTTTAAGCAATCTCTTCTCCTCTGTCTCCTGTCAGCACATACACTCTCTCTCTCTCTTTTACCTCAGTACTTCCCTCTCTTTTGTCCCCTCAGCACTACCCGAAACTTCCCTTTTTCCCAGTATATTCTGTGTCTCTGAGTTTTTCTGCAAGGACCAGTCAGCATCTCTCTGTCTCCATCTTGTGGCCAAAAGGTGAAATTACATTACAACATGCCTGCTACACTTGATTATAATTTGATATCAAGAGGAGCTTGGTCTTACTGAGTCTTTGGTGCTCCAAAGTGAATGTGTAAAAAGTCATACATTTAATACTGTATTTTTATTTATTACAGGTATTTATATAGCACAAACAATTTACTTTGTGCTTTACATATTGTACATTCACATCAGACCCTGTCCTCAACGAGCTTACAAATGATTATCCCATTTTCGCATACATACATACATACATACATACAAGCATCCATACTACAGTGAACTTAGACAGGAGCCAATTAACCTACCAGTATGTTTTTGGCGTGAGGGAGGAAACTGGAGTATTAAGAGGAAACCCACTCTGGCACAAGAACAGCATGCAAACCTTCTGCAGGTGGTTCCCAGGTTCGATTTGAACTGAGGATCCTAGTGCAGCAAGGAATTCATCATAATCTCAGAAAGCATTCAAGCAAACCTTTAAAATCAAACAATGTTAACTAATACATAATATAGATAGATGCTGAGTCTCTAATTTACATTTTATTAGGCAGATTATAACAACAAAATAGGAAAACAAAATCTGAGCCACGTATCTTTGTGAATTTGGCATTGGTTTGGTAGCAATGCAATTTTTCTTGATTTTCCAGCCAGAAATTCTACTTTAGTAGAAATATATGTGTTACATTTCAGTTTTACATTCTAATGAGCTAAACAAAAGGAAGAAATATTCGTATTTCCTTCGCCTAGACTGCAGCCTTCTATCTGTTTTGTGTTATTACTTTTCAAAAACCCTAACAAGCCTAGATGGTTTGCTATAGGTTTCATAACATTAATTTGAAGCATTGTAGATTGAGGTTAACTTTAAACATCTGCCCACATTTTTATCTTTCATTTCCTTTGAATAGGAAGAAATATTCAGAATTGGAAACCTTCAGCCTAGTTTGCTTTATAAAAAGCCGATTTTTAGGAACCAGAAGAGAATCAAAGCAAGATGAGTGAAATATTTTACCATGGAGGGCACAGGTTTATGTCCTAGATGTCCAAAGTCTTGTCATTAGACCATCTTATTTCGACAATGCCTGGTTTGAAAGATTATTATTTTCAGTTGAGGCCTCTGGAATTAGGAACAGTATACAAGGACCACTAAAATAACCCCCTGCCCGCATTGCATGTGTCTATTTAGATTTTTATGGCATTATTATGCAACAATTTTGTTGTGCTGTGTTCAAATATATTTATTCAGATGTACTCAACAAAAAATGTTACCACAAGTAACTGTTAAAATACTGTATAAGGAAACCACATTGGTAGGCTTTTTAAATAAAAATTACAGTGTGTACAGTTTCTACTACACTTCTGGTGGTGTACACAGTATAAAATACAGTGCAGCCGTAGTACAGTTGTTTATTCAGTGAAGGCAGTGTACACAGTGTACGCAGGAGATGGTTTCTTGTGATGTGACCAAGGCGAAGGCAGGAATGAAGTGAGCTGGAGATCTTTAAGTAGGCGGGGCTGACGAGCAGATCCACAGCAGCTTGTTAACTGTGGAGAGAGATGAGAGCTGGCAATTAGTCGAAAGCCGAGTGGCCAGCTCAAAGAAGGAAGGGCTGAGCCAGCCCTGACACTATCCTATTCCTCCTCAATCTTGATGATGCTAACTTGCAAAAATATTTTTGGTTTAGGGCACCACCACCACCACCACCCAGGGCCCAGTTTTTCTGCCCCTGTCTAACAGGGGCATTTAATTACAAATTTTGATCTAATATTTCACAGCAGGGCCCATTCCTGTGCCCAACAAGAGTATCTGTGAGGGGTTACAGTGTTGTTGCACCACCACCACTACCCAAGGCCCAATTTTTCTGCCCCTGTTTAACAGGGGCATGTCATTACAATTCTTGAATCTTGGTATAATATTTCAACGCAGGGTCCGTTCCTGTGCCCAACAAGGGTATCTGTGAGGGGTTACAAGGTTGTGGCACCACCACCAAAGGCACCATTTTTCTGCTCCTGTTTAACAGGGGAATGTAATTACAATTTTTATATAGTATTTCACAGCAGGGCCCGTTCTTGCGCTCACCAAGAGTAACTGTGAGGACTTACAATGTTCTGGTACCACCAACAAATAAGGCCCAATTTTCTGCAGAGTATATAGGGCAGGCCATATAGTATATACAGTATACTGTATACTGCTGTTCAGAGTATATAGTGCCTTAAATAAAAAAATGTGAGTGCTTAATATCCATACAAGACTCAAAGGGTCTGGTAACGGACGGGGAGGGGCTCATGCCATTTTTTTCAATGATTTTCATCTATATTGCCGAGACATGGCAATACATTACAACGCGAGCAGTTTTAAATGACTTTTTCCTTTAGAATTGTAATTTTGCTGTGGTATTGTTCTAAACCCAGGAAAACCTTGCCACTTTACAGTCATACTATAGACACCCCCCCCTCCAGGCATGATATTTAAAGGAATATTTTTTTTTATTGTTTCAATTTAAGCATTATTAAAATCACTGCTCCCGAAAAAACTGCCGTTTTTAAAATTTTGTTTTGCATTGATACATGTCCCCTGGGGCAGGACCCGGTCCCCAAACACTTTTTATGGCAATAACTTGCATATAAGCCTTTAAAATTAGCTCTTTTGATTTTTCATGTTTGTGTCCCATAGACTTTAATGGTGTTCAAACTCATTTTTTGAAGATAAATAAATAATTGTGTCTGCACTGAGAAATAAAAAAATAATACGTGCTAAGCAAAAAACATCAATACTGCAAAACCTATAAGTGTCAACAATCAAAAATATTCAATTATAAATGCTAAAAGCAATGATAACTGCAATTCGCCTGTGAGGAAAATAAATAAATAAATGAATAAATAAATAAATAAATAAAAAAATAAATAAACAAAAGTGCAGCATGCAAAAAGGTTGAAAGTCCAGGTGCTGGTTGTATAATAATAAAGTGTTCAAATCTCAGTTTAAACCAGTTCATAAGTAACAAATATAAAGTGCAAAAATATAGTTTCCATAAAGATTGGTATTCCTCATGCTCTTCCTATATGGTATACATATTAAAGCATGCTTCAGTGCTCTCCTGTGACCCCCAATTAATAAGTAGCAAATATAAAGTGCAACAATATAGTGTCCATAAAGATTGGTATTCCTCATGCTCTTCCTATATGATGTACATTTTAAAGCATGCTTCAGTGCTCTCCTATGACCCCCAATCGTGTATGCGCTCACCTCTGAGCGTGTGACACAGTAATTAAACAGTGTCTAAACACGCATTGGAGCCACTCCTGTGCTCATATAGGGTATGCTGGTATTGATCTCAACCTCGCTCAGATAACATCAATGGTAACATGTATAAGAAAAAAGAAACTGCATAGCATAATATCGCCAGGGATTTATTAAAAAATCATAAACAGTTCCCTTCAGGGGGGTACTCACAATGTGTGGGTGCGTGAGTGCACCATCCTATCCAGAGTGTAATATACAGGTGAAAAACTCGTATGGCGTGCGGTGTGGTGTATAATCCTCTGCTTCTCTGTGCTGACAGCTCCGTCCTGCCCCTCCCCTACGTGTCTTCAGCACAGGGATCACGTGCCTTCATCTGGGGGAACGATTTTTTGCCTGTTCGCATGTTGTGCTGCGACCTGAACGGGGGTTCAGCTCATCCCTAGTGGCATAGGCCTTCTAATGCTCCATGTCTGAGTAGCACTGTTACCTGGTAATCGTTCAGGATATATGGTATGTTATAGAATAGGGATGATCTTCGAGTTCGAGTCGAACCCATGTTCAATTTGAACATCGCCTGTTCGACCGTTCGTCGAATTGCGAACGATATGCGCCAACTTCGAGTGGTGCGTCATGGCCCATAATTCACTGCGACATCACAGTGCATTGCTGGCTGATGATTGGCCAAGCATGCACTATGACCCGCATGCTTGGCCAATCACAGCGCCGTGTGTACAGAGAGCCGTAATTGGCCAAAGCCAGGGTGGCTCTGTCCAATTATGACTCAGGGGGTTTAGTACATGCCCCATATTATATAAGGCTACCTGCGTGGCGGCCTTGTGTAGTGTCTTGCGGCGGCCGAGAGAGATAGATAGACAGAGAGACAGTGTAATTTGATTTAAGTTAGATAGAGTAGGCAGGTTGAGTTAGGTTAGCTGCACTTACAGTGTATTGTGTATATATATGCACCCCAGGTGTTGTATATATATTTATGATCGAAGCCCTATGGCCGATACGGATATGAACAAATAGACTTACCATAAGACTTACAACAGGAAATGGACCTGAAGTGTGCCCTGGTCTGATGGTCAGTATACCAAAATAAGGGGGCAAAAACATTCAGGTAGGTGTCAGGTCACCTTGAGGCTAGGTGACAGATGCACTATGTAGGAGTCAGAAGTGCACCGCTAGGTAGTGAACCCTAGGACTGACTGCTGTGGATTGAACCCTGGGAGGTTCAGGAAGCAGGTCTACTGGATCACTGACACAGATCCCACTGGGAGCTAGAGCATAGATTCCCCAGGGCGCGGAGTCTAAGAACCAGCAGGTGTTTACCAGAGCCTCTAGTGGTGAGGATGGACTGCACTGCAGTCTGGCTCCAGGTCGCAGCCCCCAGGGTCTCACAGCTCATGCTCACGGTAGACTACAGGAGAAGAGGAAGGAGGCAACAGGCTGGAACAACAAGGAAAGTAAGGGACAAGCCAAGGTCGAGGTCACAAGCAGACAAGGGCAACAGAGTTCACGCCAAGGTTCAGGGTCACAGGCAAACAGGGATGGTCGGGGACACGCCAAAGGTCAGGGTCACGAGCAGACAGGAATAGTTAAGAACAGGCCAAAGTCGGTAACTGGAATCAGACGTAGGAAACACAGCAAGTACACACGAAAGCTAACACACAATGGTTGATCAGCACTGCTGGCTTGCAGTGCACAGGTTAATAGAGGGTTCCCTGATAGGGCCTGGGGTGGGGCCATGCTTAGAGGAGAGGTTATAAAACCAGTCAGGTGAGAGGCAGCTAGTCTTTAGAGATGAACACATGGAGACAGGTAAGCTGACAGACAACTCTATTGCATAACCATGACAGTACCCCCCCTCTTATGAGGCCTCCCCCTCCCCTGCCTGTGCCCAGGCTTAAAGGAAAACTCTAGATGGAACCTCCTCAATAGACGAGAAGCAAAGACCTCAGATGCAGTGATCCAAGACCTCTCCTCAGGACCAAACCCTTTCCAATGTATGAGGTACTGAAGAATGCCTTTATGGAGTCGGGAAACCAAAACTTTACTAACCTCCTACTTTAGATTATCCTCAGAGACCGGAACTGAGGTAGGGAGAGGACGAAAGGACTTATTGAGGACTAAAGGCTTTTTAGAAATGGGTAAGGGCATGAGGAGACCATCAGAAGTCTGAGCAGGGTCCTCCAGACCCTTAAAGATAAACTGGACATCCAACACTGTCAGAAGAAGCCTTCGTTCCGGTCCGGTCGTTTTTCTCGTATTCCCGGCGGAACGGCGTTTTGGCGCATGCGCGTTCGCGGCTTGGCGTTACGGCGCTCGCGCACGCGCACTGGTGCACACCCAACGTGATTCCCTGGGCAGCCTATAAAAGGCGCTCAGAGGATCAAACAAATTGCTGGTTTGTCTCAGCTTCCTGTAGTACCTGAACTTGTATCCTGTATCTCTGCCTGACTACCTGTTGTGACCCGGATTTGCCTTTGGACTTCTC
This sequence comes from Lithobates clamitans, assembly GCA_037952925.1. NCBI lineage: Eukaryota > Metazoa > Chordata > Amphibia > Anura > Ranidae > Lithobates > Lithobates clamitans. The sequence goes on along the minus strand of JBBGZY010000589.1, from coordinate 1,199,741 downwards.
TTGCCTCTCTCCTGGACCTGACCTCTGCCTGTTTATCGGATTCCCACCAATCTCCTGTGTTTGACCCTCGGCCTGTTACCTGGACTGTCTCCTGTCTCCTAGCCTGACCCCCTGCTTGTACCTGGACTTCCTTGATCTTGTCACCTTACCTTGCAGATCCTGCAGTGCCATAGCACCATCCCGGTGTTTGATCCTCTGCCCAGCTCTGGACCTCCTGCCTGTTGTCTCTGTCTGCACCTGCCTACCAGTACCTACACAGTGGCTCCTCTCTATCAAGACCTCACCAGCAAGCCACCTACGGTCCATTGGGGAGCTTGTGCCTCTTTGTGCCGTTCACCCCCTGTCCCAACTCCAGGGGGCGGACTGCGCTTAGTCGCAAAGGCAAAACCGCTCTCGGCATCTCGGCCTCGGTAAGTACTATCTCTGACAGTACAAACCAGCCATGTCTGAGGCCGACAGAGCGCGTTCCCCATTGAAGATCCTGTGTCAGCAGGTCTCGGCCCTCACTGAGGCCGTCCAGAAATTGCAAGACGGCTACGCCCAAATTGATGGCCGCCTTCAGCAGCTTTCCGGACCATCTCCAGCTCCTGCCGCGGCTTCTGTACCTCCCAGTGGAGCTTCCTCTCCTCAGATGCCAACTAATCCCACTGTGGTCATGGCCGCTCCAGAACCTAGGGTTCCCACACCAGAGCGCTTCTCCGGCAATCGCAAGAAGTTCAGGGCCTTTAAAAACGCTTGCTCTCTGTATTTGGCCCTGCAACCTAGGACCTTTTCGTCAGAGGTGGTAAAAGTTGGGTTCATCATTTCTCTCTTGGCCGATGAACCACAAGCTTGGGCTCACAGCCTAATGAAACAGAGGAACCCTATCCTGAATTCAGTAGATGCCTTCTTCGAAAGTATGGCACAACTTTATGACGACCCCCAGCGCACGGCCACGGCCGAAACCTTATTGCATAACCTGAGCCAAGGACGAAGGCCTGTAGAGGACTATATTGTAGAGTTCCGGAAAAGTTCAGCTGATACTAGCTGGAATGAACCTGCCCTTAAATATCAGTTCCGTCAAGGGCTGTCTGAAGCACTGAAGGATGAGCTGGCCAGGATTGAGACCCCTGATTCTTTGGAAGACCTCATCCAAATTACCACTAAATTAGATCGTCGCATGCGTGAGCGACGCACAGAGCGCTTTCAGACTCCTCGCCCTACCTGGATGATGCCTAAACCAACTCCTGTCCATCCACCTTACACAGCTCCACTGGTTCCTACCGCTCCTGAAGCTGAACCAATGCAGCTTGGCCTAGTCCGTGCCCCACTCACTTCGGAGGAAAGACTACGTAGACGCCAGGGCAATCTGTGCCTTTACTGTGGGGTTTCTGGACACTTCCTTCGTTCTTGCCCCGTGAGACCCAGTAAGTCCTACTTACGGCCTGCTATTACCGGGTCTTCTCAACCTTACGTTACTCTTTTTGTCTCCTTACAGCTCCTGGAAAAGGAGGTTCACCTACCCGCTATAATTGACTCCGGAGCGTGTAGCTGTTTTTTGGATGCCTCACTAGCCGCAAGCTTGCATGTTCCTTTGACCACGAAGAACCAAAGTCTACGGATCCACCTAGCCGATGGGTCTCTTCCCCGCTCTGGGCCCATCACGCAGGAAACCAGACCCATCCTTACCACCACTGATACTGGCCACCAAGAATACCTCCGCTTCGATATTATCTCTTCTCCAATGTTCCCCATAATCCTGGGACTCCCATGGCTTCAAGCCCACGAACCACAGATCAACTGGAATAATTGAGAAGTCTCTTTCTCATCTCAATATTGCTCCAGACATTGCCTTCTCCCGGCCCCAGCTTCTGTTTCTACCATTGCAACCACGTCCGATAGTCTGCAACATGTACCCGAGAGCTACCTGGAATTCAGAGATGTTTTTGATAAACAACAGGCAGACTGTCTACCACCTCATCGGCCTTACGACTGCCCCATAGACCTGTTGCCGGGTGCTGAAATTCCTTTTGGTCGCATTTTCCCTCTGTCCGAAACAGAATTAAAGGCTCTTAAAACATACATTAACGAAAATCTTGAGAAAGGGTTCATTCGCTCCTCCTCATCACCGGCTGGAGCTGGTATTTTCTTTGTAGAAAAAAAAGATGGATCCCTCTGACCTTGCATCGATTACAGGGAATTAAATAAAATTACCGTCAAGAATCGGTACCCGCTCCCTCTCATCCCGGAATTATTCCAACGCTTCAGATCCGCCCGCATTTTTTCCAAACTAGACTTGCGTGGCGCCTACAATCTCATCCGGATCCGAGCAGGCGATGAATGGAAGACCGCCTTTAGATCCAGGTTTGGACACTATGAGTACCTGGTAATGCCGTTTGGACTCTGTAATGCCCCGGCCACATTCCAACACTTAGTGAACGATATCTTTCGTGAACATCTTGACAACTTTCTAGTAGTCTACCTTGACGACATTCTCATTTTTTCAACCACCCTGGAACTCCATCGGGTGCATGTCAAACTGGTTCTCTCGATTCTCAGAAAACACAAATTATACCTCAAGGCAGAGAAATGTGAATTTGAGAAAACTACAGTGCAATTCTTAGGATTCATAATTTCAATTAACGGCGTTGCAATGGACCCCCAGAAGGTCAAAGCAATCCAGGAATGGCCAGCTCCTGTAGACAGAAAAGGGGTACAACGCTTCTTAGGTTTCTCCAACTTCTACCGGAGATTCATTGTAGGATTTTCAACTATCGTGGCTCCCATTACTCAACTGACACGCCAGCATAGTCGTTTTCAATGGTCCTTGGAGGCTCAGGAAGCATTTCTAAAATTGAAAGCACTATTCTCGTCTGCACCAGTCTTACGACACCCGGATCCAGCCCTGCCTTTTATTCTGGAAGTTGATGCCTCAGAGACCGCTACTGGTGCCATCCTCTCACAGAGACAAGGGCTCAAGGCTCTATTACATCCCGTGGCTTTTGCATCCCGGAAATTAAGCATTCCCGAGAGAAACTATGATGTAGGCGATAGAGAGTTACTGGCCATCAAATTTGCCTTAGAGGAGTGGAGATATCTGCTGGAAGGAGCGTCCAATCCTATCACGATCTGATAGGACCACAAAAACCTGGAGTACCTGCGAACTGCTAAACGTCTAAGACCCAGGCAGGCTCGATGGGCTCTCTTCTTTTCCCGATTTAATTTTCACATATCTTATAGACCAGGTTCAAAGAACGGAAAAGCGGACGCACTTTCAAGGATGTTCCATGAAACTTCCCAGGTAACAGAGCCAAGTACCATTTTGTCTCCGCAAAATTTCCTTCTGGTTACTCAAGGAGACCTAATGTCCGCAATCAAATCCACATCTGCTCAATGCTCTGAACCCCAAGTGTCTTCTATGGAGAAACGCAATGATTTATTTTGGTCTCATGGAAAAATTTTCGTCCCGCTGGAATCTAGGCTCCTAACCCTACAGTCCTTTCATGACCACAAGCTAGCAGGCCATTTTGGGTCACAAAAGACCATGGAATTGATCTCACGTTTCTTTTGGTGGCCAGGCTGGAGACAAGACTGCAAAGACTATGTTTCATCCTGCATCCCGTGCCAGCGCAGCAAGGGCTCAAATACAAGGTCATGGGGTCTGCTCAAACCCTTGTCTATCCCTGAACGCCCATGGGCGGAAATTTCCATGGACTTTATTGTGGATTCACCTCCATCAGGGGGATTCACGACTATCTTTGTCGTAATTGATCGACTCTCAAAAATGGCACACTTTCTGCCTATGGTGGGTACTCCCTCTGCCTCTGCTACTGCTAGCATGTTTTTTAAAGAAATTATCAGGCTTCATGGTACCCCAGTGAGCATCACCTCTGACAGAGGGGTTCAATTTACTTTAAAGTTTTGGAAGGAATTATGCAAGACCTTGGAAATAAAAATTTGCTTGTCTTCTGCTTATCATCCTCAAAGTAACGGCCAGATGGAGAGGACAAATCAAACCCTGGAACAATACCTCCGATGCTTCTGTTCCGATTCCCAGGATGAATGGTCCTCCCTCCTGCCATATGCAGAATTTGCATATAACAACTCCATTCATTCCGCTACCAACCAGACACCCTTCTGGTCCAATTTTGGATTTCACCCTTCCTTTCTTCCAGTTTCCATCCCTGAATTATCCGTCCCTGCAGTGCAGGACCGAGTAAACTCTATCCAGTTAAATTTTCAAAAGATCAAAGCAGCGATGCAAAAAGCTCAGGATGACTACCGAAAGTACTACAACAAGGGAAGGAAGGAGAACCCGGCCTTTAAAGTAGGCGAAGAAGTATGGCTATCAACTATCCATCTCAGACTGCCAATTCCCTCTCGGAAACTGGGGCCAAAATTTATAGGTCCTTTTAAAAAAAAAAGGGTAATCAACCCAGTCGCTTTTGACATAGCTCTTCCTGATGCTTACAAGGTACACCCAGTCTTCCATGCATCCCTCTTAAAACCTATGGCTCCCAGTCCTTTTCCTGACAGAGAAAAGCCTCCACCACCACCGGTTCTAATCGATGGAGAAGACGAGTTTGAGGTAGAAAAAATTCTAAGTTGCAGAAAAAATGGCAGACAGCTGCAGTATTTAATCAAATGGAAGGGGTATCCTTCTGAGGATAACTCCTGGGAACCAGCCAGGAATCTACATGCTCCTCAACTTCTCCAGGCTTTTCACCGAGAACATCCAGAACTGATGTCAACCTTGGGTGTCCAGAGGCCACCCCTCGGGGGGGGGGCACTGTCAGAAGAAGCCTTCGTTCCGGTCCGGTCGTTTTTCTCGTATTCCCGGCGGAACGGCGTTTCGGCGCATGCGCGTTCGCGGCTCAGCGTTACGGCGCTCGCGCACGCGCACTGGTGCACACCCAACGTGATTCCCTCGGAAGCCTATAAAAGGCACTCAGAGGATCAAACAAATTGCTGGTTTGTCTCAGCTTCCTGTAGTACCTGAACTTGTATCCTGTATCTCTGCCTGACTACCTGTTGTGACCCGGATTTGCCTTTGGACTTCTCTTGCCTCTCTCCTGGACCTGACCTCTGCCTGTTTATCGGATTCCCACCAATCTCCTGTGTTTGACCCTCGGCCTGTTACCTGGACTGTCTCCTGTCTCCTAGCCTGACCCCCTGCTTGTACCTGGACTTCCTTGATCTTGTCACCTTACCTTGCAGATCCTGCAGTGCCATAGCACCATCCCGGTGTTTGATCCTCTGCCCAGCTCTGGACCTCCTGCCTGTTGTCTCTGTCTGCACCTGCCTACCAGTACCTACACAGCGGCTCCTCTCTATCAAGACCTCACCAGCAAGCCACCTACGGTCCATTGGGGAGCTTGTGCCTCTTTGTGCCGTTCACCCCCTGTCCCAACTCCAGGGGGCGGACTGCGCTTAGTCGCGAAGGCGAAACCGCTCTCGGCATCTCGGCCTCGGTAAGTACTATCTCTGACAAACACAGGACTATTAGACTGGGTAGAGGTCAGTGGAACCCTGAGGTCAGGTTGGTTACAAGGTGATGTGTTACAAGAGTTAAGCTGGATAGCTGAAACACAAACAGAATGCAGAGAGCCCCGAACAAAAGATTGAAAACCCCACCTGGCCGAATGAGGCAGTCTATCCAAAGGATGGATTGAGCCTCTTAAACAGGCTTGAACGGACGTAGTAGCAGTAGGGTGAGGCCAGGTTACAGAAGCCGGGTCCATGGCTGATCAAACTGTCAGGTCACCTTGAGGCTAGGTGACAGATGCACTCTGTAGGAGTCAGAAGTGCACTGCTAGGTAGTGGACCCTAGGACTGTTTGCTGCGGATTGAACCCTGGGAGGTTCAGGAAGCAGGTCTACTGGATCGCTGACACAGATCCAGAGATGGGAGCTAGAGCATAGATTCCCCAGGGCGCAGAGTCTAAGAGCCAGCAGGTGTTCACCAGAGCCTTTAATGGTAAGGATGGACTGAGCTGCAGGCTCCAGGTCGCAGCCCCCAGGGTCTCACAGCTCATGCTCACGGTAGACTACAGGAGAAGAGGAAGGGGGCAAAAGGCTGGAACAACAAGGAAAGTAAGGGACAAGCCAAGGTCGGGGCCACAAGCAGACAAGGGCAACAGAGTTCACGCCAAGGTTCAGGGTCACAGGCAAACAGGGATGGTCGGGGACACGCCAAAGGTCAGGGTCACGAGCAGACAGGAATAGTTAAGAACAGGCCAAAGTTGGTAAGTGGAATCAGACGTAGGAAACACAGCAAGTATACATGAAAGCTAACACACAATGGTTGATCAGCACTGCTGGCTTGCAGTGCACAGGTTAATAGAGGGTTCCCTGATAGGGCCTGGGGTGGGGCCATGCTTACAGGAGAGGTTATAAAATCAGTCAGGTGAGAGGCAGTTGGTCTTTAGAGATGAACACATGGAGACAGATAAGCTGACAGACAACTCTATTGCATAACCATGACTAGGGATGAGCCGAACACCCCCCTGTTCGGTTCGCACCAGAACATGCGAACAGGAAAAAAGTTTGTTCGAACACGCGAACACCGTTAATGTCTATGGGACACGAACATGAATAATCAAAAGTGCTAATTTTAAAGGCTAATATGCAAGTTATTGTCATAAAAAGTGTTTGGGGACCTGGGTCCTGCCCCAGGGGACATGGATCAATGTAAAAAAAAGTTTTAAAAACGGCTGTTTTTTCAGGAGCAGTGATTTTAATAATGCTTAAAGTCAAACAATAAAAGTGTAATATCCCTTTAAATTTCATACCTGGGGGTTGTCTATAGTATGCCTGTAAAGGGGCGCATGTTTCCCGTGTTTAGAACAGTCTGACAGCAAAATGACATTTCGAAGAAAAAACCAATTTAAAACTATGCATTGCCGACAATACACATAGAAGTTCATTGATAAAAACGGCATGGGAATTCCCCACAGGGGAACCCCGAACCAAAATTAAAAAAAAAAAATGACGTGGGAGTCCCCCTAAATTCCATAACAGGCCCTTCAGGTCTGGTATGGATTTTAAGGGGAACCCCGCACCAAAAAAAAAAAAACGCTGTGGGGTCCCCCCAAAAATCGCCGTTGTGTGTTTGCAACGATTGCAAGAAGTTATGTTTGGATGCGTGCTTGCAATGATTGCAAGAAGTTATGCTTAGATGTGTGCTTGCAACAATTGCAAGAAGTTGTGACTGGATGCGTGCTTGCAACAATTGCAAGAAGTTATGCTTGGATGCATGCTTGCAATGTTTGCAAGAAGTTATGCTAAAATGCGAGTCTTGTAATGAATGTAAGAGTTGTGCTTAAATGTGTGCTTGCAACGATTGCAAGGGAGTTTATGTCGCTGGAGATGTGTTTGTAGTGACTGTTAGAAGTTTGTATAACTGCATGTGCTTGCAAAGCCTGCAAGAGTTATGCTTGGATGTGTGCTTGCAACGATTGCAAGAAATTGTAATTGGATGCGTACTTGCAATGATTGCAAGAAGTTATGCTTGAATGCATGCCTGCAATGTTTGCAAGAAGTTTATGATTGGATGCGTGTTTGCAATGATTGCAAGAAATTGTGCTTGGGTGTGCTTGCAACGATTGCAAGAAGTTATGTTTGGATGCGTACTTGCAACGATTGCAAGAAGTTGTGCTTGGATGTGTGCTTGCAATGATTGCAAGAAGTTATGTTTTGGATGTGTGCTTACCAAGAATGCAAGAAGTTTATGCTTGGATGCGTGCTTGCAACGATTGCGGGAAGTTGTGCTTGGATGCGTGCTTGCAACGATTGCAAGAAGTTGTGATTCGATGCGTGCTTGCAATGATTGCAAGAAGTTGTGCTTGAATGTGTATGAAATTTAATCTGATATGAATCGGTTGTAAAATGTATGAAATGAATCCGATACGAATCGGTTGTAAGAAATCTGATAAGAACCGATTGTAGAGTGTATGAAAATTAATCCAATATAAAATCGGAATGTGGAGAGTATGAATATGGATCTGATATGAATCGTTGTGCCACCGATGCGACTAGATTTGAATCAAACTGTAGCATGTATGAAATTAAACTGAAAGAAATCATTCGTAAGTTGTATACAATGAATTCTGATATGAATCGATTTGTAAAGTGTATGAAATGAAACCAACTTAAATCGGATTGTGCGACTACAAGAGGGAATAGAAGTGAGGCGAAGGTTTTAACGAATGAATCAGGACCATGACTGAACTTCGAAGGAAGACAGGGTGTGGCTTTTTCTTTTTTTTTTTTTTATTATTATTTTTTTTTAACTTGACTGACCTGGAGGAAAATGACAGATGACAACCGGTGAAGGGTTTGACTACCTGACTTGAAAAAGTGACTTGTAACTAGGGATGAGCCGAACACCCCCCTGTTCGGTTCGCACCAGAACATGCGAACAGGAAAAAAGTTTGCTCGAACACGCAAACACTGTTAAAGTCTATGGGACACGAACATGAATAATCAAAAGTGCTAATTTTAAAGGCTTATATGCAAGTTATTGTCATAAAAAGTGTTTGGGGACCCGGGTCCTGCCCCAGGGGACATGGATCAATGCAAAAAAAGTTTTAAAAATGGCCATTTTTTCAGGAGCAGTGATTTTAATAATGCTTAAAGTAAAACAATAAAAGTATAATATCCCTTTAAAATTCCTTGTTGGGGGGTGTCTATAGTATGCCTGTAAAGGGGCGCATGTTTTCTGTGTTTAGAACAGTCTGACAGCAAAATGACTGTCAGGGTATCACTGGCACCGGACCTGGGCGTCGGCGCGCGCCTATGCGCCGGCGCGCTCCATTACACACATCTCAGCAAAATCTTGTTGTTCCCGGGCGTCAGCGCGGCGCTAGGGCACGCGCGGGTATGCGGCGCTCGGGCGCGCACGCGTGTGCACGCGTACGGGCGTGCGCGCGTTCGCGATAGTGCCGGTTTGGCGCCAAAGTGCACATAAAATTCCCCCTGTGCCTCTGGCACATTGCTGCTTCGTCTCAGCTTGTGATTCGTGTTAACCTGAACCTGGTTGCTGTTACCCATCTGACCCGGCTTGTTTGACTATCCGTCCTGCTCCTATCCGACCCGGCCTGCCTGACTACTCTTCTTCTACCTGCCTGATACTGTTGCCAATCTCTGCCTGCCTACCGACTCTGCCTCTGCCTGCTGTTTTTGCCTGTCTCATATCCTTGCTGACTCGGACCGTCTGTATAACTGCATGTGCTTGCAAAGCCTGCAAGAGTTATGCTTGGATGTGTGCTTGCAACGATTGCAAGAAATTGTAATTGGATGCGTACTTGCAATGATTGCAAGAAGTTATGCTTGAATGCATGCCTGCAATGTTTGCAAGAAGTTTATGATTGGATGCGTGTTTGCAATGATTGCAAGAAATTGTGCTTGGGTGTGCTTGCAACGATTGCAAGAAGTTATGTTTGGATGCGTACTTGCAACGATTGCAAGAAGTTGTGCTTGGATGTGTGCTTGCAATGATTGCAAGAAGTTATGTTTTGGATGTGTGCTTACCAAGAATGCAAGAAGTTTATGCTTGGATGCGTGCTTGCAACGATTGCGGGAAGTTGTGCTTGGATGCGTGCTTGCAACGATTGCAAGAAGTTGTGATTCGATGCGTGCTTGCAATGATTGCAAGAAGTTGTGCTTGAATGTGTATGAAATTTAATCTGATATGAATCGGTTGTAAAGTGTATGAAATGAATCCGATATGAATCGGTTGTATGAAATCTGATAAGAACCGATTGTAGAGTAGGGATGAGCTTCGTGTTCGAGTCGAACCCATGTTCGACTCGAACATCGGCTGTTCGACCGTCCGTCGAATTGCGAACGATATGGGCCGTTCGCGCCAAATTCGTGTGGCGCGTCACGGCCCATAATTCACTGCGGCATCGCAGTGCATTGCTGGCTGATGATTGGCCAAGCATGCACTATGACCCGCATGCTTGGCCAATCACAGCGCCGCCTGAACAGAGAGCCGTAATTGGCCAAAGCCAAGGAGGCTTTGGCCAATTATGGCTCAGGGGATTTAGTACACGCCCCACACTATATAAGGCCGCCTGCACGGCGGCCCTGTGTAGTGTGTGTTCCGGCGTTGAAAGAGATAGACAGAGAGACAGTGTTTGATTTGAGTTAGATAGATTAGGCAGAACAGTCAGTCAGTTAGCTGCACTTACAGTGTATTGTGTATATATATGCATCCCAGGTGTTGCATATATATATATACACTGTATTCAGTTTAGCTAGATCCGTTCCTGTTATCTTCTATCTAGACTATTTACATTCAGTGCAGTGTGTCCTGCTCACAGTGTTCAGCTAGATCCGTTCCTGCTATTTACATTCAGTACAGTGCTTCCTGCTCACAGTGTTCAGCTAGATCCGTTCCTGCTATTTACATTCAGTGCAGTGCGTGCTGCTCACAGTGTTCAGCTAGATCCGTTCCTGCTATTTACATTCAGTGCAGTGCGTGCTGCTCACAGTGTTCAGCTAGATCCGTTCCTGCTATTTACATTCAGTGCAGTGCGTCCTGCTCACAGTGTTCAGCTAGATCCGTTCCTGCTATTTACATTCAGTGCAGTGCGTCCTGCTCACAGTGTTCAGCTAGATCCGTTCCTGCTATTTACATTCAGTGCAGTGCGTGCTGCTCACAGTGTTCAGCTAGATCCGTTCCTGCTATTTACATTCAGTGCAGTGCGTCCTGCTCACAGTGTTCAGCTAGATCCGTTCCTGTTATCTTCCTACTGACAGGCAGGCTTGTCTGGTTACAGTATATAAAGCTACCTGAAGAAAATTACAGGTGTTCTTTTTGATCCTATTAGTACCACGGTCAGGCAGCTAGACTATTTACATTTAGTACAGTGTGTCCTGCTCACAGTGTTCAGCTAGATCCGTTCCTGTTATTTACATTCAGTGCAGTGTGTCCTGCTCACAGTGTTCAGCTAGATCCGTTCCTGCTATTTACATTCAGTACAGTGCGTGCTGCTCACAGTGTTCAGCTAGATCCGTTCCTGCTATATACATTTAGTGCAGTACGTCCTGCTCACAGTGTTCAGCTAGATCCGTTCCTGTTATCTTCCTACTGACAGGCAGGCTTGTCTGGTTACAGTATATAAAGCTACCTGAAGAAAATTACAGGTGTTCTTTTTGATCCTATTAGTACCACGGTCAGGCAGCTAGACTATTTACATTTAGTACAGTGTGTCCTGCTCACAGTGTTCAGCTAGATCCGTTCCTGTTATTTACATTCAGTGCAGTGTGTCCTGCTCACAGTGTTCAGCTAGATCCGTTCCTGCTATTTACATTCAGTACAGTGCGTCCTGCTCACAGTGTTCAGCTAGATCCGTTCCTGCTATTTACATTCAGTGCAGTGCGTGCTGCTCACAGTGTTCAGCTAGATCCGTTCCTGCTATATACATTTAGTGCAGTACGTCCTGCTCACAGTGTTCAGCTAGATCCGTTCCTGTTATCTTCCTACTGACAGGCAGGCTTGTCTGGTTACAGTATATAAAGCTACCTGAAGAAAATTACAGGTGTTCTATCCCAGCTTAGTGCAGCTACAGGCCATTAGTATGTCTGGAAGGCCAAGAAGGAGAGGCAGACAGTCACAAGCCAATAAGAGAGGGCAAGCAGGCTCTGTGTCTAGTGCTGGTCGTGGAGACGGTGCATCCTCATCAGCACGTGGCCATGGGACACGCTTGGCCTTTTTTTCGGCAGCTGGCCGTGTTGAGCCGCAACATGCGGAAGACTTGGTCGAGTGGATGACCAAGCCGTCCTCATCCTCCTCATCCTCTCTCACCCATGCCCAGGGTGCTTTGTCTGGCAAAGCAGCGGCCTCTTCCCTCAGCTCAATGTCATCAGTGACTCCTTCCCTAGCCCCACCATGTCCTCCTGAGGATTCCCTCGAACTGTTTGACCACAGTGTTGGGTACATGCTCCAGGAGGATGCCCAGCGTTTGGAAGGCTCTGATGATGATACTGAGCTCAATGAAGGCAGTAACATGAGCACGGACAGAGGGGGTGCCCAAGAAGGACAGCAATCTGGCAGTCATGCTCCCCCTGCTGCAGCATACTGCCAGGTTTGCTCCAGTGATGAGGAGGGAGGGGATGATGAGGTCACTGACTCAACGTGGGTGCCTGATAGGAGAGAGGAGGAGGAGGAGGAGGAGGAGGAGGAGGAGGAGGAGGTGGCACATCACCAACTAGGCAGGATGCCCTCCAGGGGCCAGGCTAAGGGCAGCACATTGACTGCATCACACCCCAAAGCTCCACATGTGCAGGGCGCTGCAGTCTCTGCGCGTTATTCAAAAAGTTCTTTGGTGTGGGCCTTTTTTGAGACGAGTGCATCAGATCGCACCGCTGCTATTTGCAATATATGTCTCAAGCGTATCTCGCGTGGCCAAAACATCTCCCGCTTGGGTACCACATGCTTGACCAGACATATGTTGACCTGCCATGCAGTTCGTTGGCAAGCGTATCTAAAAGACCCACACCAAAGAACAAAGACGATCTCTCCTTGCTCCTCATCAGCTGAGATTTCCAACCCCACTAGACCTTCAGTCCTCTCTGCGACCTGCAGTGAGAGGAATGAAGGTGTAGAATTAGGTGTGTCACAGCCAAGTACTTATGGGCAATCTGCTTTTGGTACACCGACGTCAGATTGTACCAGGCAAATTTCCCTGCCCCAGCTGCTGCACCGCCGAAAGAAGTTTGCTCCCAGCCATCCACATGCCCAGCGGTTGAATGCTAGCTTGGCAAAATTGCTAGCACTTCAACTGCTGCCTTTTCAGTTGGTAGACTCTGCCCCCTTCCGTGAGTTTGTGGAATGTGCGGTTCCTCAGTGGCAGGTACCCAAACGCCACTTTTTCTCACGGAAGGCGATTCCGGCTCTCTACCGGCATGTGGAAGGCAATGTCCATGCCTCGCTGGACAGGGCGGTCAGCGGTAAGGTGCATATTACCGCTGACTCATGGTCCAGCAGGCATGGACAGGGACGTTACTTAAGTTTCACGGCGCATTGGGTGACTCTGCTGGCAGCTGGGAAGGATGCAGGACAAGGTGCAGTAGTGTTGGAGGTTGTTCCGCCACCACGCCTCCAAAATGCTGATTGTGACACACCTCTCTCCTCCACCCCCTCCTCTTCTTCTTCCTCCATGGCCTCTTCCTCGGAACCAGCGGTGCTCCGTAGGCGTTCAAGGGGCTACGCAAGTACGCAGGCCAAAAGATGCCATGCGGTGCTTGAGCTGGTGTGCTTGGGGGACAGGAGCCACACTGGGGCAGAGGTTCTGTCAGCTCTGCAGGGGCAGGTTCAGAGGTGGTTGACGCCACGCCAACTTAAGGCAGGAATGGTGGTTTGCGACAATGGCACCAACCTCCTCTCTGCCCTCCGACAGGGACAACTGACCCATGTGCCCTGTTTGGCTCACGTCCTTAACTTGGTGGTGCAGCGGTTCTTGGGCAGGTACCCGGGCTTACAGGATGTCCTGAGGCAGGCCAGGAAAGTCTGTGTGCATTTCCGCCGGTCATATAATGCCAGTGCTCGGCTGACGGACCTCCAAAAGGAGTTTAACCTGCCCAAGAACCGCCTAATCTGTGACATGCCCACCAGGTGGAACTCGACGTTGGCCATGCTGCAGCGGCTGCACACGCAGCAGAGGGCCATCAATGAGTACCTGTGCGACTATGGCACCAGGACAGGGTCAGGGGACCTTGGTTTTTTTTCCCCACGCCAGTGGGCCATGATCAGGGATGCATGCACTGTCCTGTCACCATTCGAGGAGGCCACGAGGATGGTGAGCACTGACAGTGCATGCATCAGTGACACTGTCCCCCTTGTCCACCTGTTGGAGCACACGCTGCGTGGGATAATGGACAGGGCACTTGAGGCAGAACAGAGGCAGGAAGAGGAGGACTTCCTTAGCTCTCAAGGCCCCCTTTATCCAGACAGTGTTCCTGCGTGCCCGCCGATCACACAGGAAGAGGACGAGGAGGAGGAGGAGGAGGAGGAGGAAGATTGTGTCAGTATGGAGGTGGAGCCTGGCACTCAGCATCAGCAGTCTTTAAGGGATCAGTCCCAAGGAACACATGGACTTGTACGTGGCTGGGAGGAGGTGGCTGCGGACGTTGTTGTCCTTAGTGACCCAGAGGACTCCGGACCGAATGCCTCAGCAAACCTACGCTGCATGGCCTCCCTGATCCTGCAAAGCCTGCGTAAGGATCCTCGTATTCGTGGTATCAAGGAGAAGGACCAATACTGGCTGGCAACCCTCCTTGATCCACGTTACAAGGGTAAGGTTGCGGACCTTATCTTGCCATCGCAGAGGGAGCAGAGGATGAAACATCTTCGGGAGGCCTTGCAGAAAGGTCTGTGCAACGCGTTCCCAGAGACTGGGAGGTTACAAACTCCTGTTTCTGGACAACGTGTTGCTGAGGCTTCGGTCAGTCAAAGAAGGAGCGGTGGAGAAGGTGGCCGTCTGACCGATGCGTTCAGACAATTTTTTGGTCCGCAGCCCCAAGGTATGATCGGTTCCAGCAACCATCGCCAGCGTCTGTTTTACATGGTGCAGGAATACCTAGGGGCAAGATCAGACTTGGACACCTTTCCCACCGAAAATCCTCTGGGTTACTGGGTCTTGAGGATGGATCACTGGCCAGAGCTTGCACAGTATGCAATTGAGCTACTGGCCTGTCCTGCATCCAGCGTTCTTTCGGAACGCACATTCAGTGCTGCTGGAGGCGTGGTAACCGATCACAGGGTGCGTCTGTCCACCGACTCGGTCGATCGGCTGACCTTCATAAAAATGAATCAGTCTTGGATCACCACCAGCTACCAAGCACCTGATGCAGATGTAACCGAATAATTTTTTTTGAAATCTCAGATCCCTTCAAAGACTGCCTATGCTGATGCTGAGTGACTATCCCTGAGTAATTATCCTCTTCCTCCTCAATCATCACGCTGATAGCTTGTAAGAACATTTTTGGTTCTGGGCGCCACCACCAGTGCCTAAGGCACAATTTTTCAGCCCCTGTTTAACAGGGGCGTGTAATTACAATTTTTGATGTAATACTTTGCAGCAGGGCTCGTTCCTGCATTCCAACTAGAGTGTCTGTGAGGGGTTGCAGTGTTGTGGCACCAGCACCAGTGCCTAAGACCCAATTTTTCTGCCCCTGTCTAACAGGGGCGTGTAATTACAATTTTTGATGCAATACTTTGCAGCAGGGCTTGTTCCTGCATTCCAACTAGAGTGTCTGTGAGGGGTTGCAGTGTTGTGGCACCAGCACCAGTGCCTAAGACCCAATTTTTCAGCCCCTGTCTAACAGGGGCGTGTAATTACAATTTTTGATGCAATACTTTGCAGCAGGGCTTGTTCCTGCGTTTCAACTAGAGTGTCTGTGAGGGGTTGCAGTGTTGTGGCACCAGCACCAGTGCCTAAGACCCAATTTTTCAGCCCCTGTCTAACAGGGGCGTGTAATTACAATTTTTGATGCAATACTTTGCAGCTGGGCTTGTTCCTGCGTTTCAACTAGAGTGTCTGTGAGGGGTTGCAGTGTTGTGGCACCAGCACCAGTGCCTAAGGCCTAATTTTTCAGCTCCTGTTCAACAGGGGCATGTAATTACAATTCTTGATCTAATATTTCACAGCAGGGCCCTGTGAGGGCTTACAGTGTTTTGGCCACAGCAACACCTAAGGCCCAAATTTCTGCTGAGTATATAGGGCAGGACCCTACTTTCAAACATCTAACTTACAAACGACTCCTACTTGCAAACGGAAGGAGACAACAGGAAGTGAGATGAAATCTACCCCTAAGGAAGGGAAATTCTCTCCTGTAAGAGTTAATATGGGAAAACAATTTTTCCTTTCCACTGATGCTTTCCAATCCTTGTTCCACAAAAAAACCCAAATTTTCAAAAAACATTTTTCATTGGGACAAAAAAGTGAGGTGAAATCTTCTGAAGAGGAGGAAAGACGCAAAACAAATGTCACAGGGGTGATAACCCTTCCCTATGTTTTCCAAAAAGCTTAGAAAAGATTTTTTGGCTGGAGCTAAACACATTAAAAATGTTCAAAATTACAAACAGATTCTACTTAACAACAAACCTACAGTCCCTGTCTTGTTTGCACCGCCTGTATACTGCTGTTCAGAGTATATAGGGACCTTTCCTTATTTTAATTTGGGTGCGGGGTTCCCCTTAATATCCATACAAGACCCAAAGGGCCTGGTAATGGACTGGGGGGTACCCATGCCGTTTGTCTCACTGATTTTCATCCATATTGCCATGACCCGACATGACATTAAACCCGCAAGCAGTTTTAAATGAGATTTTTTCCTTTAAAAATGACATTTGGTGCAGGGACTGTTCTAAACATGGGAAACACGCGTCACTTTACAGGCATACTATAGACACCCCCCAGGTACGATATTTAAAGGAATATTTCACTTTTTTTTTTTTACTTTAAGCATCATTAAAATCACTGCTCCCGAAAAAACGGCCGTTTTTAAAAGTTTTTTTTGCATTGATACATGTCCCCTGGGGTAGGACCCGGGTCCCCAAACCCTTTTTAGGACAATACCATGCAAATTAGCCTTTAAAATGAGCACTTTTGATTTCGAACGTTCGAGTCCCATAGACGTCAATGGGGTTCTAACGTTCGTGCGAACTTGCGGTCCGTTCGCGGGTTCTGGTGCGAACCGAACCGGGGGGTGTTCGGCTCATCCCTATTGTAGAGTGTATGAAAATTAATCCAATAAAAAATCGGAATGTGGAGAGTATGAATATGGATCTGATATGAATCGTTGTGCCACCGATGCGACTAGATTTGAATCAAACTGTAGCATGTATGAAATTAAACTGAAACAAATCATTCGTAATTTGTATACAATGAATTCTGATATGAATCGATTTGTAAAGTGTATGAAATGAAACCAACTTAAATCGGATTGTGCGACTACAAGAGGGAATAGAAGTGAGGCGAAGGTTTTAACGAATGAATCAGGACCATGACTGAACTTCGAAGGAAGACAGGGTGTGGCTTTTTCTTTTTTTTTTTTTTTTTATTATTATTTTTTTTTAACTTGACTGACCTGGAGGAAAATGACAGATGACAACCGGTGAAGGGTTTGACTACCTGACTTGAAAAAGTGACTTGTAACTAGGGATGAGCCGAACACCCCCCTGTTCGGTTCGCACCAGAACATGCGAACAGGAAAAAAGTTTGCTCGAACACGCAAACACCGTTAAAGTCTATGGGACACGAACATGAATAATCAAAAGTGCTAATTTTAAAGGCTTATATGCAAGTTATTGTCATAAAAAGTGTTTGGGGACCCGGGTCCTGCCCCAGGGGACATGGATTAATGCAAAAAAAGTTTTAAAAACGGCCATTTTTTCAGGAGCAGTGATTTTAATAATGCTTAAAGTCAAACAATAAAAGTATAATATCCCTTTAAAACTCCTTGTTGGGGGGTGTCTATAGTATGCCTGTAAAGGGGCGCATGTTTCCCGTGTTTAGAACAGTCTGACAGCAAAATGACTGTCAGGGTATCACTGGCACCGGACCTGGGCGTCGGCGCGCCCCTATGCGCCGGCGCGCTCCATTACACACATCTCAGCAAAATCTTGTTGTTCCCGGGCGTCAGCGCGGCGCTAGGGCGCGCGCGGGTACGCGGCGCTCGGGCGCGCGCGCGTGTGCACGTGCACGCGTACGGGCATGCCCGCGTTCGCGATAGTGCTGGTTTGGCGCCAAAGTGCACATAAAAATCCCCCTGTGCCTCTGGCACATTGCTGCTTCGTCTCAGCTTGTGATTCGTGTTAACCTGAACCTGATTGCTGTTACCCATCTGACCCGGCTTGTTTGACTATCCGTCCTGCTCCTATCCGACCCGGCCTGCCTGACTACTCTTCTTCTACCTGCCTGATACCGTTGCCAATCTCTGCCTGCCTACCGACTCTGCCTCTGCCTGCTGTTTTTGCCTGTCTCATATCCTTGCTGACCCGGACCGTCTGACCCTGCTTGTGCCTGCTGTTGTCCTTGCTGTTGCACCTTCAGCTCCAGCTCCAGTGATCTCTGCATCTACAAGTGTTCCAGCTTGCTGCCTCCAGTCTCTACCTGATCTGCAGTCCAGCCATCCCTGTGGGATCTCTCATCACTTCAGCTCCAGAGACTCCGCTCTACAGGCACTCCTACCCCACTGTGCTCAGGAGACCACTGTTCCCACTCCAGTGGCTCCTGAACCAGCGTTGTATGAGAGGTCTTCTCCTACAAGTCAGGCTCTACTACCAGGTACCTAACAGTACGAAGCAGCCATGTCTGAGCCTGCAGGAGATACCTCTCCAATGAAGGAGATATGCACACACCTGTCGGCCCTCACCCAAGCAGTGCAAGCCCTTCAGGATAATTATAACAGACTGGAAGGACAAGTTCAGAATCTGGCAGGGTCTAACCCTCCTGCCTCTTCTTCAGCTGCTGCTCCAACACAGACTGCTTCAGGGCCCGCAGTTGTGATGCTTCCGCCTGAACCACGGGTCCCCATTCCGGAAAGATTCTCCGGAGACCGGGCTAAGTTTCGGGCCTTCCGCAATGCTTGCCAGCTCTTTTTTGCCTTACAGCCCAGAACTTTTTCACTGGAAGCCACTAAAGTTGGATTTGTAATTTCCCTCCTGCAAGGGGAACCTCAGACCTGGGCCCATCGTTTACTTGAAGGGGACTCTGCTCTAACTCAATCCTTATCCGCCTTCTTCCAAGCCATGGCACAATTGTATGAGGACCCTCAACAGACTGCCTCAGCTGAATCTGCCCTGTTCGCGCTCCAACAAGGCTGCAGACCTGCGGAGGACTATGTTACTGAATTCAGACGTTGGAGCGCGGACACACAGTGGAATGACGCGGCCTTGCATCCCCAGTTCCGCATTGGACTGTCTGAAAGCTTGAAAGACGAACTTGCTCGTGTAGGTATTCCAAATACCTTAGAGGCCTTGATCACCCTAACCATTCAGATCGATCGTCGCCTCCGAGAGCGACGATCTGAACGATCAGTTCAACCAAATCGCCCGAAATGGATGACAGCCCGAGCTCCAATGCCTGTAACACGCTACTTCCCTGCATCCAGTCCTAATTCAGTCAATACCACACCAGATACCTCCGAGCCAATGCAGCTGGGTGTGATGCGACCTGCCCTGTCTTCCGAAGAACGTGCCCGACGTCGGCAATTAAATCTGTGCCTTTACTGTGGAGGAACCGGGCATTTTTCCCTTCGGACGCATCTTTCCCCTATCCGAGAAAGAACAAGAAGTGCTGAAGTCTTACATAGATGAAAACTTGGCCAAAGGATTCATTCGCCATTCTACTTCTCCAGCAGGTGTGGGAATATTCTTTGTTGCTAAAAAAGACAAATCTCTCCGCCCGTGTATTGACTACCGAGAACTGAATAAGATCACGGTCAAAAATCGGTATCCCCTACCTTTGATACCCGAACTGTTTCAGAAATTAAGGACTGCCGTCATTTTCACTAAGCTTGATCTAAGAGGGGCCTATAATCTGATCCGCATTCGGGCTGCGCATGAGTGGAAAACAGCTTTTCGGACCCGATTCGGGCATTATGAATATTTGGTCATGCCTTTTGGATTCTGCAATGCCCCTGCGACTTTTTAACACCTGATTAATGATGTGCTTAGAGACTTCCTAGACCTGTTTGTGATCGCATATCTAGACGATATTTTGATCTTTTCAGAATCCCTGGATCTCCATCGAAAACATGTTTGCCAAGTGTTGGGTCGTCTCCGCTTACACAGACTTTATGCAAAAGCGGAGAAATGCGAGTTTGAGCAAGAAAGCATTCAGTTCTTGGGCTTGATAATCTCCTCAACTGGCATCAGGATGGATCCACAGAATGTTTCTGCTGTTCTGGACTGGCCGGTACCCCTAGACAAGAAGGGGGTTCAACGATTCATCGGGTTTGCAAATTTCTACAGAAAATTTATCAGGGGTTTTTCTGCAATAATCGCACCAATCACACAACTAACCAAACAGAATACCCGTTTTTCCTGGAATCACCTAGCCCAAGAGGCTTTTGAGAACCTCAAGAGACTATTCACCTCAGCACCTATCCTCAGTCACCCTGAACCATCCTTGCCATTTATTTTGGAAGTGGACGATTCTGAGATAGCGGTCGGTGCGATACTCTCACAACGAAAGGGCAGTAAAGATGATATGCATCCTGTGGGGTTTTTCTCCCGAAAACTCTCCTCTGCGGAGAGGAACTATGATGTTGCAGACCGGGAGCTTCTTGCCATCAAAACTGCATTAGAGGAGTGGAGGTACCTGCTGGAGGGGGTCATGCATCCAGTACTAATTTATACTGATCACAAAAATTTAGAATATTTACGATCTGCTAAAAGGCTAAGACCCCGACAAGCCCGCTGGGCGCTGTTTTTCTCACGCTTTTCCTTCCACATTACTTATCGGCCAGGTTCAAAAAATGTCAAACCAGGCGCATTATCACGAATGCATGACAACCCAAAGGACTTATCTGCTCCGGATACCATTTTACCTGCAAACAATTTTCTGCTCATACAAACTGATCTTCTCTCCCAGATTAAGGAAGCATCCTCTGAATCAGCCAGACCCACAGGGATTACCTTAAGTAACAAGGACGGACTGTTCTGGAAAGGGAGCCAAATCTTTGTTCCTGAGGAGGTTCGGGTCAAGGTCTTAGCACTTCTTCACGATCACCCACTGGCAGGTCACTTTGGGGTTCGTAAAACCCTGGAATTGGTACAGCGTACCTTCTGGTGGCCCAATTTAAAGGACTTTTGCGAGAAGTATGTTAGCTCCTGTCCTATCTGTACCCAGAATAAAACTTCCAGGAGTCGAGCTTGGGGCCTGTTAAAACCCTTACCGGTACCCGATAGGCCTTGGAAAATGATATCCATGGACTTTATTGTAGAGCTTCCATGTTCTGAGGGGTGTTCTGCTATCTTTGTGGTAGTTGACCGTTTTACCAAAATGGCCCATTTTCTTCCATTAAGAGGAACTCCGTCAGCTATTGAAACAGCTCACATCTTCATCAAGGAGATCGTTAGACTCCACGGAATCCCCGTAAACATAACCTCTGACAGAGGGGTACAATTTACCTCACGCTTCTGGAGAGCACTGTGTGAGTCTTTAAAAATCAAGCTGGCCTTGTCATCGGCCTATCACCCTCAGACCAACGGTCAGACAGAGAGGACCAATCAGACTCTTGAATAGTATATCAGATGTTTTACTTCCTTCTCACAAGATGATTGGGTATCCTTGCTGCCCTTGGCAGAATTTGCCTACAATAATGCCAAGCATTCAGCCACCGGTCAATCTCCCTTTTTCGCTAATTATGGTTTCCATCTAACCTTTTTACCCGATTTCCTTCCAGAGTCCTCAGTTCCAGCAGTACAGAGCACGGTAGATTTCATCAATCATAACAACCAGATGTTGCAGGAAGCAGTATCCAAGGCTCAGGCGGACAGCAAGAGGATCTTTGACCGAAGGAGAAGAGGGGAATTGAAGCTTCAGCTGGGCGATCAGGTATGGCTTTCTACAAGTAATATCAAACTAGCTTGTCCTTCTAAGAAGTTGGCACCTAGGTTTATGGGACCTTTTCCGGTTAAAAGGAAGATTAATGAAGTCTCGTATGAACTGACTTTGCCTGACTCTCTTAAAATTCACCCCGTGTTTCATGTGTCTTTGCTCAAACCTGCTGTACCTGATCCCTTTCCTGGTAGAGGAACTAGACCTCCTGAACCTATTGTGATTGATGGTAACGAGGAATTTGAAGTGGAGGCTATCCTCGATTGCAGGAAAAGACAAGGGCAGATCCAGTTCCTAATCAAATGGAAGGGCTACGGCCCAGAAAGTAATTCATGGGAACCTGATAGTAATGTGCATGCTAGGCGTTTAGTTCGAGCCTATTTTGCTAACCATCCTGAAAAAAGGCTTTTGGGCACCCGGAGGTTGCCCCTTGGGGGGAGGCAATGTCAGGGTATCACTGGCACCGGACCTGGGCGTCGGCGCGCGCCTATGCGCCGGCGCGCTCCATTACACACATCTCAGCAAAATCTTGTTGTTCCCGGGCGTCAGCGCGGCGCTGGGGCGCGCGCGGGTACGGGCGTGCACGCGTTCGCAATAGCGCCCGTTTGGCGCCAAAGTGCACATAAAAATCCCCCTGTGCCTCTGGCACATTGCTGCTTCGTCTCAGCTTGTGATTCGTGTTAACCTGAACCTGATTGCTGTTACCCATCTGACCCGGCTTGTTTGACTATCCGTCCTGCTCCTATCCGACCCGGCCTGCCTGACTACTCTTCTTCTACCTGCCTGATACCGTTGCCAATCTCTGCCTGCCTACCGACTCTGCCTCTGCCTGCTGTTTTTGCCTGTCTCATATCCTTGCTGACCCGGACCGTCTGACCCTGCTTGTGCCTGCTGTTGTCCTTGCTGTTGCACCTTCAACTCCAGCTCCAGTGATCTCTGCATCTACAAGTGTTCCAGCTTGCGGCCTCCAGTCTCTACCTGATCTGCAGTCCAGCCATCCCTGTGGGATCTCTCATCACTTCAGCTCCAGAGACTCCGCTCTACAGGCACTCCTACCCCACTGTGCTCAGGAGACCACTGTTCCCACTCCAGTGGCTCCTGAACCAGCGTTGTATGAGAGGTCTTCTCCTACAAGTTAGGCTCTACTACCAGGTACCTAACAATGACATTTCGAAGGAAAAAACCCATTTAAAATTACTCGCGGCTATTGCATTGCCGACAATACACTTAGAAGTCCATTAATAAAAACGGCATGGGAATTCCGCACAGGGGAACCCCGAACCAAAATTTAAAAAAAAAATGACGTGGGAGTCCTCCTAAATTCCATACCAGGCCCTTCAGGTCTGGTATTGATATTAAGGGGAACCCCGGCCAAAATTTAAAAAAAAATGACGTGGGGTTCCCCCTAAATTTCATACCAGACCCTTCAGGTCTGGTATGGATTTTAAGGGGAACCCCGCGCCAAAAAAAACAAAAACGCTGTGGGGTCCACCCAATTATCAATACCAGACCCTTATCCGAGCACGTAACCTGGCAGGCCGCAGGAAAAGAGGGGGGGACGAGAGTGCGCCCCCCCTCCTGAACCGTACCAGGCCACATGCCCTCAACATTGGGAGGGTGCTTTGGGGTAGCCCCCCAAAACACCTTGTCCCCATGTTGATGAGGACAAGGGCCTCATCCCCAAAACCCTGGCCGGTGGTTGTGGGGGTCTGCGGGCGGGGGGCTTATCGGAATCTGGAAGCCCCCTTTAATAAGGGGACCCCCAGATCCCGGCCCCCCCCTGTGTGAAATGGTAAGGGGGTACTTACCCCTACCATTTCACTAAAAAACTGTCAAAAATGTTAAAAATGACAAGAGACAGTTTTTGACAATTCCTTTATTTAAATGCTTCTTCTTTCTTCTATCTTACTTCATCTTCTTCTTCTTCTGGTTCTTCTGGCTCTTCTGGTTCTTCCTCCGGCGTTCTCGTCCAGCATCTCCTCCGCGGCGCCTTCTATGTTCTTCTCCTCAGGCCGCTCCGCACCCATGGCATGGGGGGAGGCTCCCGCCCTTCTCTTCATCTTCTTCTTCATCCTCTTCTCTTCTTCATTCTCTTCTCCGGGCCGCTCCGCACCCATGCTGGCATGGAGGGAGGCTCCCGCTGTGTGACGGCGTCTCCTCGTCTGACGATTCTTAAATAACGGGGGGGCGGGGCCTCCCGGTGACCCCGCCCCCTCTGACGCACAGTGACTTGACGGGACTTCCCTGCGACGTCAGGAGGAATGCCACAGGGAAGTCCCGTCATGTCCTGTGCATCAGAGGGGGGCGGGGTCACCGGGTGGTTCGGGGTTCCCCTGTGGGGAATTCCCATGCCGTTTTTATCAATGAACTTCTATGTGTATTGTCGGCAGTAGTTTTAAATGGGTTTTTTCCTTCGAAATGTCATTTTGCTGTCAGACTGTTCTAAACACGGGAAACATGCGCCCCTTTACAGGCATACTATAGACACCCCCCAGCTACGAAATTTAAAGGGATATTACACTTTTATTGTTTGACTTTAAGCATTATTAAAATCACTGCTCCTGAAAAAACTGACGTTTTTAAAACTTTTTTTCCATTGATCCATGTCCCCTGGGGCAGGACCCGGGTCCCCAAACACTTTTTATGACAATAACTTGCATATAAGCCTTTAAAATTAGCACTTTTGATTTCTCCCATAGACTTTTAAAGGGTGTTCTGCGGCATTCGAATTTGCCGTGAACACCCCAAATTGTTCGCTGTTCGGCGAACTTGCGAACAGCCAATGTTCGAGTCGAACATGAGTTCGACTCGAACTCGAAGCTCATCCCTACTTGTAACGTGTTTAAGCGTCAGGTGCATGAAATTAAATAAAATGAGTGAAATGTTTATGCCATGATAGAGGCACAAATCGGTGTGCCGCGACTGTGCCAATGAGGCCAAGCCAACTGGGCTTGCCGGGATGAATCGATGCCTGATAGATGCCCTGGACTCGAATCAGGGCACGGCATGTGACAATGAAATGAATGAAATGTTTGCCTTAGAGTGAAATGAAATGAAAATGTTTTGCCATGACAGAGGCACGAATCGGTTGTGCCGCAGCTGCGACTGACAGCGAACTAGACTCTGGAGCATGTACTGAAATAAGGCAAAAAGAAAAAACACTAGTGCACACCGGAACTAATCGGTGCATAACGGATGCGACTGGATTTGAATCGGAGCACGGTATGTAACAGTGAAATTAATGAAATGTTTACCCTGACAGAGGCACAAATCAGTCGTGCCACGACTGCGACTGACAGCGAACCAAGCTCTGGTGCAGGTGCTGGATGAGGCCGAAACATTTTTTTTTTCTCGAATGCGACAAATGACGAGTCGGACTGTGGAGAACAGAATGAAATGAGGCCAAGACAACTGGGGCACGCCGGGATGAATTGATGCATCTCGGATGCTACTGGATTCGAATCGAGGAGCAGTACGTGACAGTGAAATGAGTGAAATGATGAAATGAATGAAATGATTTGTTATGGTAGAGGCACCTGCCATGACAGAGGCACGAATCAGTCATGCCGTGACTGCGACTGACAATGATCCAGACTCTGGAGCATGTACTGAAATGTGGCCAAAAATACCTGGGGCCCGCCGGAACGAATTGTTGCATCACAGATGCGACTGAAATCAAATCGGAACATGATACATGACAGTGAAATGATTTCCCATGACAAAGGCACGAATCAGTGAGCCGTAAACTGCGACTGACAACGAACCGGACTCTGGAGCATGTACTGAAATGAGGCCAAATAACTGGGGCACACCGGGACGCATCGGTGCATCATAGATGCGACTAGATTTGAATCGGAGCGCGGTACATGAAGGTGAAATGAGTGAAATGAGTGAAATGATTGAAGTGATAAGCCATGACAGAGGCACGAATCTGTGTGCCGTAATTGCGACTGATAATAAACCGGACTGTGGAGCATGGTATAAAACCTGAGACAAGAACAACTGAGACATGGACTGGACAAACAGGTGCGAAGCGGACGCAACTGGATTTGAATCAGAGTGAGGTACGTAAAAATGAATGAAAAATGTTTTAGAAATGATAGAGGCACGAATCGGTGGCTGAGTGCTACGGCTATGTGCAGGGTTTCTTAACGAATGACTCGTAAGTTCCGTATCGGGGTTTAAGCGACACATGGTATCTAGCAAATGGTGATACATGTGTAGCACTAACTCACGGTGGAGCTGCTGGTTTAAGCGGGTCTGTTACCTTCACTCTGCTTCCCTCTGTTTCACCGGCACCAGGTCTAGGGTTCCGTTGTGTTTACTTCTGGACGACACACACACCAACACTGGAGTACATTTTCAATGCTTTATTAAACAAATGACTTAGGAATTAGCAGGAAAGAGGTAGAAAGGAAACTCGCACAAGAAACTCAAATATTCTCTGAAAGGGTTCTCTTGGCAAAAGGTCTTGGTATAATTCAAGTACTATTTGAAATGTGCTCCCCTCGTGGGACACACTCCTTGCTCATCTGGATAGGCCTCTCTCACTGGTCTAGCAGCCAGTATGCAGCACGAATCAAAGTCTCTGCCACAGACTTGTTTGGGAGTAAAATCCATACAATCCTCTGCCACAGGATGTATAGATTTGCTGTAGTGAAAGTCAGTGACAGTGCTTGAACCTTTAAGCTGAGCCGGCAACACTATGCTGTATAGTTACTTTTGGATACGTCCTCCAACCGAGTCACCAGGCCCCTCTATAGACCAGCATGCAGCTTGATCTCTCCAAGAGGGGTCCTCCCCTGGGATCTCCTCGGTTGTCCAGCTTCGTCACACAGGACCAACAGCTCAGGACCATTCCTCGGCCGCAGTGGTAGCCTCCAGACAAGCCTCTGGAACCACCCCTGCGCCGCTATATCGTGGGCCTCCCGGACGGAGGACCACGAGGTAGCTCCTTAACGCATACCTGTCAGCCAGGAGGGCCAGCAGGTGGCTGTAAAACGAACCCCAAAATATGGCGTCTGTCCCATAAATACCCTCGCCCAGAATGCAACTCGGAGGACCACCTCCACCGAGCATGCCTCCGGGACAGAGGAGCATCCATACACTTCAACACGTTGCCTTTCCAACCCTGACCAGTGGTAACAGCGACGGAAACACCCACAACGTCAGCCAAGCTGGAACAGAGGCGAACTTTTAACCTTCCTAACACACAATTTACTAAATTTACCTAACATGCGGTAGATTGCAAATCTACCAGCGCTACACATGAAATTAAGAAATGTCAACAAAACCTTACCTGTGACAGCTGAGCCAGACACGTTTGTACAAAAAACTATGAATGGGAACGGAAGCCTCTCAGAAACTGCGAACGGGAACTGAAAGTCGCTGAAATTTCGAAAGAGCAACTCACGAACGCCAACGAGTTGGAAGAGTCGGCCTAGTGACGGAACGTACCACGCACAGGAAACCAACAAAGACCACAGGCGAGCGGGCTGGTTAAATACCCCCCGGGCTCCTCCAATAAATTCAGGCCACCATACTGGCCTTCCTACATATACACTGTATTCAGTTTAGCTAGATCCATTCCTGTTATTCTCTTCCTAATATACTGACAGGCACGCAGGTGTTTTTACAGTATTTACAGTTCATGTACTGTGTACCCCGCACAGTTGCACCTACAGTATAGCTACCTGAAGACAAGTGCTTGTGTTCTTCTTCTGATCCTATTAATAGCACAGGCAGGCTCTTGATGTATTTACAGTTAATGTACTGTGTACCCTGCACAGTTGCACCTATAGCTACCTGAAGACAAGTGCTTGTGTGCGTCTTCTGATACTATTAATAGCACAGGCAGACTCTTGAAGTATTTACAGTTAGTGTACTGTGTACCCTGCAAAGTTGCACCTACAGTATAGCTACCTGAAGACAAGTGTTTGTGTTATTCTTCTGTTCCTATTAATAGTACAGACAGGCTCTTGAAGTATTTACAGTTAGTGTACTGTGCACCCTGCACAGTTGCACCTATAGCTACCTGAAGACAAGTGCTGGTGTGCTTCTTCTGATCCTATTAATACCACAGGCAGGCATTCTGCTAGCTACTGTATAATCAGTATATATATATATATATATATATATATATATATATACATCCCAGTTTTGTGCAGCTACATCTCACTGCAGTGTAGGCCATTAGTATGTCTGGAAGGCCAACAAGGAGAGGCAGACAGTCGCAAGCCAATAAAAGAGGGCAAGCAGGCTCTGTGTCTAGAGGCAACAGTGCTGGTCGTGGACACGGTGCATCCTAATCAGCATGTGGCCGTGGGACACGCTTGTCCTTTTTTTGGCAGCTGGCCATGTTGAGCGGCAACATGCGGAAGACTTGATAGAGTGGATGACCAATCCATCCTCATCCTCCTCATCCTCTCTCACCCAGGCTCAAGGTACGTTGTCTGGCAAAGCAGCTGCCAGCGTGGCCTCTTCCCTTGGCTCAATGGCATCAGTCACTCCTTCCCTAGCCCCACCATGTCCTCCTGAGTAGTCCTCCCAACTGTTTGACCACAGTGTTGGGTACATGCTCCAGGAGGATGCCCAGCGTTTTGAAGGCTCCGATAATGGTACTCAGCTAGGAGGAAGGCAGTAGCGTGAGCCCAGACAGAGGGGGTGCCCAAGAAGGACAGCAATCTGGCAGTCATGTTCCGCCAGCTGCAGCATACTGCCAGCATTGCTCCAGTGATGAGGAGGGAGGAGATGATGAGGTCACTGACTCCACTTGGGTGCCTGATAGGAGAGGGGAGGAGGAGTAGGAGGCACATCACCAACAAGGCAGGATTCCCTCCAGGGGCCAGCTTAAGGGCAACACACTGACTGCATCACTCCACAGAGCTCCGTATGTGCAGGGCGCTGCTGTCTTTGTGCGTTATTCCAAAGGTTCTTTGGTGTGGGCCTTTTTTGAGACAAGTGGATCAGATCCCACCGCTGCTATTTGCAACATATGTCTCAAGCATATCTCGCGTGGCCAAAACATCACCCGCTTGGGCACCACATGCTTGACCAGACATACGTTGACCTGCCATGCAGTTTGTTGGCAAGTGTACCTAAAAGACCCACACCAAAGAACAAAGAGGACCTCTCCTTGCTCCTCATCAGCTGGGATCTCCAACCCCACTATACCTTCAGTCCTCTCTGAGACCTGCACTGAGAGGAATGAAGATGTAGAATTAGGTGTGTCACAGCCAAGTACTTGTGGGCAATCTGCTATTGGTACACCAACGTCAGATTGTACCAGGCAAATTTCCCTGCCCCAGCTGCTGCACTGCCGAAAGAAGTTCGCTCCCAGCCATCCACATGCCCAGTGGTTGAATGCTAGCTTGGCTAAATTGCTAGCACTTCAACTGCTGCCTTTTCAGTTGGTAGACTCTGCTCCCTTCTGTGAGTTTGTGGAATGTGCAGTTCCTCAGTGGCAGGTTCCCAAATGCCACTTTTTCTCACGGAAGGCAATTCCGGCTCTCTACCAGCATGTGGTAGGCAATGTCTTAGCCTCGCTGGACAGGTGCATATTACCGCTGACTCATGGTCCAGCAGGCATGGACAGGGACGTTACCTAAGTTTCACCGCGCATTGGGTGACTCTGCTGGCAGCTGGGAAGGATGCAGGACAAAGTGCAGTAGTGTTGGAGGTTGTTCTGTCACCACGCCTCCAAAATGCCACTACTAATGATCGTGACACACCTCTCTCCTCCACCCCCTCCACTTCTTCTTCCTCCATGGCCTCTTCCTGTGCTTTGTCCTCAGGACCAGCAGTGCTCCGTAGCCATTGAAGGGGCTACGCAAGTATGCAGGCCAAAAGTTGCCATGCGGTGCTTGAGCTGGTGTGCTTGGGGAACAGAAGCCACACTGGGGCAGAGGTTCTGTCAGCTCTGCAGGGGCAGGTTCAGAGGTGGTTGATGTCACGCCAACTTAAGGCAGGAATGGTGGTTTGCGACAATGGCACCAACCTCCTCTCTGCCCTCCGACAGGGACAAATGATCCATGTGCCCTGCTTGGTGGTGCAGCGGTTCTTGGGCAGGTACCCGGGCTTACAGAATGTCCTGAGGCAGGCTAGGAAAGTCTGTGTGCATTTCCGCCGGTCATATAATGCCAGTGCTCGGCTGGCAGACCTCCAAAAGGAGTTTAACCTGCCCAAGAACCGCCTAATCTGTGACATGCCCACCAGGTGGAACTCAACGTTGGCCATGCTGCAGCGGCTGCACACACAGCAGACAGTGCATGCACCAGTGACCCTGTCCCCCTTGTCCACCTGTTGGAGCACACGCTGCATGGAATAATGAACAGGGCACTTGAGGCAGAACAGAGGCAGGAAGAGGAGGACTTCCTTAGCTCTCAAGGCCCCCTTTATCCAGACAGTGTTCCTGCGTGCCCGCCGATCACACAGGAAGAGGACGAGGAGGAGGAGGATTGTGTCAGTATGGAGGTGGAGCCTGGCACTCAGCATCAGCAGCAGTCTTTAAGGGATCAGTCCCAAGAAACACATGGACTTGTACGTAGATGTGGGAAGGTGGCTGCGGACCATGTCGTCCTTAGTGACCGAGAGGACTCCGGACCGAATGCCTCAGCAAACCTATGCTACATGGCCTCCTTGATCCTGCAAAGCCTGCGTAAGGATCCTCGTATTCGTGGTATCAAGGAGAAGGACCAATACTGGATGGAAACCCTCCTTTATCCATGTTACAAGGGTAAGGTTGCGGACCTTATCTTGCCATCGCAGAGGGAGCAGAGGATGAAACATCTTCGGAAAGCCTTGCAGAAAGGTCTGTGCAACGTGTTCCCAGAGACTGGGAGGTTACAAACTCCTGTTTCTGGACAACGTGTTGCTGAGGCTTCGGTCAGTCAAAGAAGGAGTGGTGGAGAAGGTGGCCGTCTGACCGATGCGTTCAGACAATTTTTTGGTCCGCAGCTCCAAGGTTTGATCGGTTCCAGCAACCATCGCCAGCGTCTGTTTTACATGGTGCAGGAATACCTAGGGGCAAGATCTGACTTGGACACCTTTCCCACCGAAAATCCTCTGGGTTACTGGGTCTTGAGGATGGATCACTGGCCAGAGCTTGCACAGTATGCAATTGAGCTACTGGCCTGTCCTGCATCCAGCGTTCTTTTGGAATGCACATTCAGTGCTGCTGGAGGCTTTGTAACCGATCACAGGGTGCGTCTGTCCACCGACTCGGTCGATCGACTGACCTTCATAAAAATGAATCAGTCTTGGATCACCACCAGCTACCAAGCACCTGATGCTGATGTAACTGAATACATTTTTTTTCAAAGACTGTCTATGCTGAGTGACTATCCTGATTAATTATCCTCTTCCTCCTCAATGATCACGCTGATAGCTTGTAAGAACATTTTTGGTTCTGGGCGCCACCACCAGTGCCTAAGGCCCAATTTTTCAGCCCCTGTTTAACAGGGGGGTGTAATTACAATTTTTTATGCAATACTTTGCAGCAGGGCTCGTTTCTGCATTCCAACTAGAGTATCTGTGAGGGGTTGCAGTGTTGTGGCACCAGCACCAGTGTCTAAGACCCAATTTTTCAGCCCCTGTTTAAGAGGGGCGTGTATATACAATTTTTGATGCAATACTTTGCAGCAGGGCTCGTTCCTGCGTTCCAACTAGAGTATCTATAAGGGGTTGCAGTGTTGTGGCACCAGCACCAATGCCTAAGGCCCAATTTTACAGCCCCTGTTTAACAGGGGCGTGTAATTACAATTTTTGATGCAATACTTTGCAGCAGGACTCGTTTCTGCGTTCCAACTAGAGTATCTGTGAGGGGTTGCAGTGTTGTGGCACCAGCACCAGTGCCTAAGACCCAATTTTTCAGCCCCTGTTCAACAGGGGCATGTAATTACAATACTTGATCTAATATTTCACAGCAGGGCCCGTTTCTGCGCCCACCAAGAGCGAGTGAGGACTTACAGTGTTGTGGCACTAGCACCACCACCACCAAAGGCCCAATTTTTCTGCCCCTGTTCAACAGGGGCATGTAATTACAATTCTTAATCTAATATTTCACAGCAGGGCCCTGTGAGGGCTTACAGTGTTGTGGCCACAACAACACCTAAGGCCCAAATTTCTGCTGTGTATATAGGGCAGGCCCCTACTTTCAAACATCCAACTTACAAACGACTCCTACTTGCAAACGGAAGGAGACAACAGGAAGTGAGATGAAATTTACCCCTAGGAAGGGAAATTCTCTCCTGTAAGAGTTAATATGGGAAAAATTTGTCTCCTTTTCACTGATGCTTTATCACCAATCCTTGTTTCACAAAAAAACCCAAATTTTCAAAAAACATTTGTCATTGGGACAAAAAGTGAGGTGAAAACTTCTGAAGAGGACCACAGACAGCAAAACAAATGTCACAGGGGTGATAACCCTTCCCTATGTTTTCCAAAAAGCTTAAAATAGATTTTTTGGCTGGAGCTAAACACGTTAAAAATGTACCAGTTCAAAATTACAAACAGATTCTACTTAACAACAAACCTACAGTGTCTGTCTTGTTTGCACCGCCTGTATACTGCTGTTCAGAGTATATAGGGCCTGGTGGCCCCACGCCTTTCTATTTTTTAATTTAGGTCCGGGGTTCCCCTTAATATCCATACAAGACCCAAAGGGCCTGGTAACGGACTGGGGGGTACACATGCTGTTTGTCTCACTAATTTTCATCCATATTGCCAGGACCCGACATTACATTACATTAAAGCCGCAAGCAGTTTTAAATGACTTTTTTCCTTTAAAAATGACATTTTGTGCAGGGACTGTTCTAAGCACGGGAAACAGGCACCACTTTACAGGCATGCTATAGACACCCCCAGGTACGATGTTTAAAGGAATATTTCACTTTTTTTTTTTAACTTTAAGCATCATTAAAATCACTGCTCCCGAAAAAAGGGCCGTTTTTTTTGCATTGATACATGTCCCCTGGGGCAGGACCCGGGTCCCCAAACCCTTTTTAGGACAATACCATGCAAATTAGCCTTTAAAATGAGCACTTTTGATTTCGAACATACCCATAGACGTCAATGGGGTTCTAACGTACGTGCGAATTTTAGGTCCGTTCGCAGGTTCTGGTGCGAACTGAACCGGGGGGTGTTTGGCTCATCCCTACTGTGAACACTCAAAAACTGATCTACTTTATTGTATTGGGGCGAAGATTACCATTGCACGTGCCTGGAAGCAGCCTTCTGTGTCCTTCCTGGCAGCGAAGAGGAAAATATCTTGGATATTGACTCAAGAAAAAGCAATAGGTATTATCCAAGACAATGTTAAGAGAGTTGACACGATTTGGGCACCCTGGACTGACTATGTCCTATCCTCATCATAACAGACCAGGTTTTCTTCCTCCCCCTCGGTGTCTACGCTGTCCTGTGTCTCTCTTCTTCTCCTCTTTTCTATCCTCTCCTTGTCTCTTGTGCTTCCCTCTCTTCCTCTTGTGCTAGCCCTTCTTTGGTTACTTTGTCCTGTTTTACGCCCTAGCATGATCGACAACACAAATTTTCTCAATGTAGAAATATTCACAAGTTCCAGATAGGTTATACTGGCGATTATAAGTTTGTATACCTATGAGTGGGTGGTTGTATTTTGTGTAAGCTTCCCAGTCCACCCACTACTGGGATCACATCTTGGGAATTCAGCCTGGAGGGCCGGGGAAACCCCGTAATTCGGAGTTCACTCTAGTGATCTTCACAAGGCCACGTTTTTTATTAAGGTTCAGGTGATTGATCATCGGTTTTCGGGGGGTAAAATTCTGAGTGTAAGTCCTAAAACATCTCTTTATTCCGCTTAAAATAAGGCATAACTTTGTTCCCAGGCTTACAATCCTCCCTACCTGTTCAGCTTGATTATCTCCCCACTCTTCCAATCTCTCTCCCATATATATGCTCAGCCTCTATCTTGTTGTATGATGTTGTAGACTTCTTCTGTTTAACTTTTTTATGAAACTTGTTGCTGTATTACACTTTCATAACAATAAAAATATTAAAAGATAAAAGAAGCCTTTTCTGAATGGAGACACCTTCTGGAGGGCACCATATATCCTGTAACTGTCCTTACTGACCACAAAAATCTTGAATTTATTAAATCTGCAAAGAGGCTCAATGCAAGGCAGGCAAGATGGACTCTTTTTTTTCAAGATTCAATTTTGTAATTTCTTACAGACCAGGATGTAAAAATGGCAAAGCATATGCTTTGTCGAGAATGTCTTGTGACTCTACCGACTTAGAACCAGTGAGTACTATCTTACAAGACAGACACTTTTTGGGAGTAATGCACCCTGTAGAGCTTCTTTCAAAGATTAAAGAAACTTATGATAGGGACCCACTCTTAAACAATCCTCCAAGGGATTTACACGTGGACTTTCATGAGGGTCGAGACCTTTGAAAAAAGAATTTATGTCCCTGAAGAGGCATAACTTAAGGTCCTTCAGCTGGTGAATGATTCGAAATCTGCTGGTCACCCTGGAATTAGAAAAATGGTAGACCTCCTTGCTCATACCTTTTGGTGGCCTTATCGGAAAGATGCAAATGAGTATGTTCTCTCATGTGAGACTTGTGCCTGACATAAAGTACCACGCTCCCTCCAGGTAGGTCTGATACAGCCTCTCCCTGTGCCATTGCGACCATGGGGATCAATTTCCTTGGATTTTTTTGTAGACCTACCTCCTTCCAAGGGATTTACAACTGTCATGGTGGTGGTGGACCGTTTAACTAAAATGGTTCATTTTTTGCCTATCACTAACATTCCTTCAGCTGAAGACACTGCTGAAATATTAGGTGTATAGGTGGTCCCGCACTTATGGCTATAGGTATTGTTGAAAATGAACTGCTGCCCCTACCGGTACAACCACCCAGGTGGAATGTAAAATGCAAGTGAAAAATGAAAAAATGGCGCTGTTCTAGAGTGCAATATCTGCAGGAGTTGGAATATCACAGTGCGACAATCTATGTGACCCTATATTCTATCTATCTATCTATCTATCTATCTATCTATCTATCTATCTATCTATCTATCTATCTATCTATCTAGATATAATATCTCAAGTGTAAAAATAACTTACAATTCAATTAATTGAAGACAATAAATTTGCAAATTAAAAATATAAATCAAAAAATATAAATGTGCATAAACTGTCAAGTACAAAGTGCTTCACTAGTGTAATCTAGTGCTAATAATACACATATGTGAAATTAATATCGCTTATATACAATTCATGTGAACATTAAATTAATAATCAGTGATCATATATTGTACATCCATCAATCCAAATGGATGGCTCTTGGCCTGGGACTCAGGAAGCCAAACCCTGAGAGAGCTCTTAATGTGGAGACTGGTTTGTGAGAGAAAGATAAAAGCATAGAATACCAGGCCCGATGCTGCACAGTGGCAGATACTGTGAAAGCGAGATATGCCTGTGTGGGGTGAGTCGTTCAGGTGAGTGCAATACCTATAGGGGCACCATAAGAATCACGAAAGCACGCATTTGAAGAGCACCTGTCACTTTAAATTTGACCATTCGGATTGATTAATGTAAAATATATGATCACAGATTATTCATTTAATTTTCACACAAATTGTATATAAACACAATATTAATTTTGCATATGTGTATTATTAGCACTAGATTACACTAGTGAAGCACTTTGCACTTTATGCACATTTATATTTATTTTTTGATGCAAATTTATTGTCTTCAATCAATTGAATTGTGAGTTATGTTTACACTTGAGATATAATATAGGGTCATATAGAATTTACAGACTGCATGGGCTCCCAGATAAATAATATCTGATCGAGGAGTCCAGTTCACATCTGTCAGGGCTGAGCTCAGCCCTTTCTCTCCCATCTCTCTCCACAATTACCCAGCCGTTGATGATCCTGCTCGTCAGTCCAGTCCAGAGGAGCTCTGCCTTCACCTTGGTCACAACAAACTATCTCCTGCATTCCTGTTTAAAGACTGGCTTTGCTGACATCCCTTCTGGCTCCAGATCCTGCTTGCTGTTCCACTACTTAGATCCCTGAATTCTGCTTGGCTGACTATCCTTTCTGGTTACTGAACTTTGGCTATGTTTTGACTACATTTGTTCTCTTTACTTTTATTATTAAACAAGTGTGATTTAACTGTACTTTTGTCTCGGTCTGATTTCATGATTTCTGACAGTAGGCAAAGGCCATGAATTCAGGAGATACAGTCAATCCACTTGTTGGTAATATTTTTTCCAGATTAGATGAGATTGGGGGCGATCCAGTTCAATGCAGAGGGTTTCTCAACCATGGAGAGATATACTTTGAGATGCTGCCCCAGGCATTTCGCACGGACAGAAGCAAAGTAGGTTTTGTGATATATTTGCTTTCTGAGAGAGCCTTGGCCTGGGCAAACCCTCTATGGGAGATGTAAAAACCTGTTGTCTCGAGTTCCATTGTGAACAGATTAAATTCCTGGGCTATGTCATTTCCGCTGCTGGTTTTTCGATGGACCTAGAGAAACTTTCGGCAGTCCTACAGTGGCCCTGACTCGTGGGTTAACTTCCTCTGCAGCGTTTCCTGGGCTTTGCCAACTATTATCAGAATTTTATTCGTAACTTCTCATCTCTGGTCAAGCCCCTGACTGATATGACCAGAAAGAATGGTAACCCACAGAGTTGGTCTCCAGGGTCCATTAAGGCCTTTGAGAGTCTCAACGCTGCCTTTGTTTCTGCTTCTGTGTTGGCACATCCTGATCCTACGTTACTTTTTATCCTTGAGTTTGATGCTTCTGAGACTGGTGTTGGTGCCCTTATGTCTCAACATCCTACCTCTGAGAGCGTTATGCATCCTTGTGGCTACTTTTCCAGGAAATTGTCACTGGCAGAGTGCAATTACAAGATTGGTGACAGAGAGCTGTTGGCGATCATTTTAGCCCTGAAAGAATGGAGACATCTCCTCGAAGGTACCACTGTGCTGGTTCTCATTCTTACTGACCATAAGAATCTCACATTCTTGTCTGAGGCTAAACGCCTCTCTCCCAGAAGGGCACAATGGGCTCTTTTCTTATCAAGTTTCAATTACATTGTCTCATTCTTACCCGGTACTAAGAATGTAAGGGCTGAAGCCTTGTCATGACAAATTTTCCTCCACTTCCAAGTTGAAAACGGTTACGGTTCCTGTGATTCCTCCTGATCGTACTCTGGCTACCATTCTCACCAGTCTCACTTCTTCTTTGGGTGACAAAATTCTTGCTGCTCAGGTCCATGCTCCTCTTGAGAAACCTTGTGACCACTGCTTTGTCCCAGAGTGTCTCTGTACTGCCGTGCTCCAGACTTACTATTCTCCCAAGGCAGATGGCCACCCTGGGAAGAATCGACTCATTTGGGCCATTTCCCAACAATTCTGGTGGCCTAGTCTATGTGCTGATGTAACTGCCTTTGTAGCTGCCTGTTCTGTGTGTGCTCAGAGTAAGACTCCACAACACCTTCCAGTGATCCTCCTACAACCCATACCCAATGGAGAGAGGCCCTGGACCCACCTGTCTATGGATTTCATTGTGAAGTTACCCAACTCCCAAGGCAACACTGTTATTCTTATGGTGGTTGACCGGTTCTCAAAGATGTGTCATTGCATTCCACTTAAGAAGTTGCCCACTTCTAAGGAACTGGCTTCCATTTTTGCTCAGGAGACCTTTCGCTTACATGGGCTGACCAAGGTGATTGTCTCGGACAGGGGTAGTCAGTTTGTGTCCCGGTTGTGGCGAGCCTTTTGTGCAGAGTTGGGAATTCAGATTGCTTTCTCCTCTGTGTATCACCCGCAGTCTAATGGAGCCACAGAATGAGCCAATCAGTCCTTGGAGCAATTAACAAATTATATATTTCTGACCATCATAACAACTGGTCAGACCTATTACCATGGGCAGAGTTTGCTCACAACAGTGCCTTGATTTCTGCTTCCTGATTGTCCCCATTTATGGCGAATTATGGTTTCCAACCTTCCATGTTGCCCGACTCATTTGTTCCGCAGAGTATTCCTGCATTAGAGGAGCATCTCCGTGGTCTTCGTTCCACTTGTAGGACCCACTGATTATGGGGTACTTTGTTGCAGTAAGTGGGCTTAGCACCATATAGCAATATGGTGTGACGAAACCCTTATACTTTTTGATAATGTTTTTTTTCTTGAAAATGTTTAGGTGTTTTAAACTAGCCTTGCTGGAGGTAAATGTCTTTTTTGCATGTGTGCGCTGTAATATTTTCTTCTTCGTTCCACTTGGGCACAAGTCCAGGAGGCTTTGCGACATGCTAATGATAGGTACGGACTCCATGCTGACCACAGACACCTGCCTGCCCCTTCCTACCAGGTTGGGGACAGGGTCTGGCTGTCATCTCGTAACTTCTGACTTCTTGTTCCCTCACTGAAGTTCACACCTCGGTTTATTGGGCTTTTCTGTAGACATTCGCAGGATCAACCAAGTGGCTTACGCATTAGACCTTCCTTTTAATATGCGTATTTAAAAATGCATTTAATGTCTCCTTATTAAAACCTTTGGTCTGCAACCGCTTTACCACCTCGGTGCCAGGTCCTCACCCTGTACAGGTTGAGAACCATGAGGAGTATGAAGTACAGTCCATTGTTGACTCCCGTAGGTTCCGTGGGCGCATACAGTACCTGGTGCATTGGAAAGGGTACGATCTGGAGGAACGCTCTTGGGTCTCATCCTCGGACATACATGCCCCTCTCCTCCTCCGTGATTTCCATAGAAGTTTTCCCCTCAAGCCTGGTGGTCCTCTGAGGGGGCGGGGTTGCTGAGGAGGGGGTATTGTCAGGGCTGGGCTCAGCCCTTCCTTCTCTGAGCTGGCCGCTCAGCTGTCTGCTAATTGCCAGCTCCCATCTCTCTCCACAGTTACCCAGCTGTTGATGATCCTGCTCATCAGTCCTGCCTACTTCAGCTGTCCAGTCCAGAGGAGCTCTGCCTTTGCCTTGGTCACATCACAAGAAACTATCTCCTGCATTCCTGTTTAAAGGCTGGCTTTGCTGACATCCCTTCTGGCTCCAGATCCTACTTGCTGTTCCACTACTTTGATCCCTGACTTCTGCTTGGCTGACTA
Organism: Lithobates clamitans; assembly: GCA_037952925.1. Classification (NCBI taxonomy): domain Eukaryota; kingdom Metazoa; phylum Chordata; class Amphibia; order Anura; family Ranidae; genus Lithobates; species Lithobates clamitans. The sequence continues at coordinate 1,161,070 of JBBGZY010000589.1, read as the reverse complement.
TCCATTCCGGTTACTGAACTTTGGCTATGTTTTGACTACGTTTGTTGTTTTTACTTTTATTATTAAACAAGTGTGATTTAACTGTTAGAAGTAATCATTTTTCTGGTTGTACACATCCCCCACCAGACTCTCTAGGTGCTAGGGGAAGAAGAATTCATATTGGATAAAATTCTTGACTCCCGTATTCATTGTGGTAAACTACAATATCTAATAAGATGGAAAGGCTATGGACCACAAGAGGATTCTTGGAAGCCTGATGAGCATGTTCATGCCCTCAGATTAACAAGAGAATTTCCCCAGAGATTTTCTCAAAAACTTGGCCCTGAGATGTCCTGGAAGGTTGGTATATTCATGGCTGGTGGTTTTGTTTTTGTATTTTTTTATTGTCTCCCAGTACTTTGGGTGGACTTTGAGCTTTTTTTTTTGTAAGGTTTCTTGAGCCAGTTGGAAAAACATTACACATTGGCATTGTCATTCATGCTATTTATTCCAATCTCTTTGGTAAATTTTTTATTCATGAATTATTTATTGATTACCTGGCCATTAACTGTCAATTCATTTTGATATAAGTGTGAAATTACATTCCTTAAGCAGCCATCAAAATGTTTTTTCATTTCAAAGCCTAAAAAATAGACAAAGGTATAACAGCAACTAGAAGTAATATCTCATATTGATTTTCATTTGCAAATTCAATAAAAGTGTTTGAACTAATTTAAAGTTCAACAATTAAGTCAATTGTTTATCTTTATTTTACAAATACTGTTTTAAATATTTAAACCCTCTACGAGCATGCAATTTTCATTTCTATCAATGTTTTACAAAATGGTGTTATTGGCTCTTTTCATTTATTTTAACACACAGTATAGCCAATTAGTTTTGTAATTTTAGATTTAAAAGGTAGGGAAGGGTTAAACTTCCTAACAATTAATTGTATCGCTATCTTTGAATTATTGGGGAAATTTCCCTTCAGTTCCTATTCCAGAGACACAACATAGGAAATTTTCCAAAGTAAAGGAAATTCCCTTTCTGGATAGTTTTTTTTTTTTTTCTCTTTCCCCTTCCAAATATAATCTTTATTAACACCCACAGCGGGTGAGATCAGGTCAATACAGCAAAAAATAAAAATATAACTAATATAACTTAATAATATAAGTTACAACTAAGATATAACCTCATTCGTTAAATATGTGTTGGCACTAGGGATGAGCTTCGAGTTCGAGTCGAACTCATGTTCTACTCGAACATTGGCTGTTCGCAAGTTCGCCGAACAGCGAACAATTTGGGGTGTTCGCGGCAAATTCGAATGCCGCGGAACACCCTTTAAAAGTCTATGGGAGAAATCAAAAGTGCTAATTTTAAAGGCTTATATGCAAGTTATTGTCATAAAAAGTGTTTGGGGACCCGGGTCCTGCCCCAGGGGACATGGATCAATGCAAAAAAAAGTTTTAAAAACGGCCGTTTTTTCAGGAGCAGTGATTTTATTAATGCTTAAAGTCAAACAATAAAAGTGTAATATCCCTTTAAATTTCGTACCTGGGGGGTGTCTATAGTATGCCTGTAAAGGGGCGCATGTTTCCTGTGTTTAGAACAGTCTGACAGCAAAATGACATTTGGAAGGAAAAAACTCATTTAAAACTACCCGCGGCTATTGCATTGCCGACAATACACATAGAAGTTCATTGATAAAAACGGCATGGTAATTCCCCACAGGGGAACCCCGAACCAAAAAAAAAAAAAAAAAAATGATGTGGGGGTCCCCCTAAATTCCATACAAGGCCCTTCAGGTCTGGTATGGATATTAAGGGGAACCCCAGCCAAAATTTAAAAAAAAAATTGACGTGGGGTTCCCCCTAAATTCCATACCAGACCCTTCAGGTCTGGTATGGATTTTAAGGGGAACCCCGCGCCAAAAAAAAAAAAAAAAAAGGCGTGGGGTCCCCCTAAAAATCCATACCAGACCCTTATCCGAGCACGCAACCTGGCAGGCCGCAGGAAAAGAGGGGGGGACGAGAGTGCGGCCCCCCCCCCTCCTGAACCGTACCAGGCCACATGCCCTCAACATTGGGAGGGCGCTTTGGGGTAGCCCCCCAAAACACCTTGTCCCCATGTTGATGAGGACAAGGGCCTCATCCTCACAACCGTGGCCGGTGGTTGTGAGGGTCTGCGGGCGGGGGGCTTATCGGAATCTGGAAGCCCCCTTTAACAAGGGGACCCCCAGATCCCGGCCCCCCCCCTGTGTGAAATGGTAAGGGGGTACTTACCCCTACCATTTCACTAAAAAACTGTCAAAAATGTTAAAAATGACAAGAGACAGTTTTTGACAATTCCTTTATTTAAATGCTTCTTCTTTCTTCTTTCTTCCTTCATCTTCTTCTTCTTCTGGTTCTTCTGGCTCTTCTGGTTCTTCCTCCGGCGTTCTCGTCCAGCATCTTCTCCGCGGCGTCTTCTATCTTCTTCTCCTCGGGCCGCTCCGCACCCATGGCATGAGGGGAGGCTCCCGCTCTTCTCTTCATCTTCTTCTCTTCTTCATCTTCTTCTTCATCTTCTTCTTCTTCTTCCTTCTTCTCTTCTTCCTGTCTTCTCCGGGCCGCTCCGCAGCCATGCTGGCATGGAGGGAGGCTCCCGCTGTGTGACGGCGTCTCTTCGTCTGACGGTTCTTAAATAACGGGGGGCGGGGCCATCCGGTGACCCCGCCCCCCTCTGACGCACGGTGACTTGAGGGACTTCCCTGTGACGTCACGGGGAATGCCACAGGAAAGTCCCGTCATGTCACCGTGCGTCAGAGGGGGGCGGGGTCACCGGGTGGCCCCGCCCCCCGTTATTTAAGAACCGTCAGACGAAGAGACGCCGTCACACAGCGGGAGCCTCCCTCCATGCCACAGCATGGATTGCGGAGCGGCCCGGAGAAGACAGGAAGAAGAGAAGAAGAGAAGAAGGAAGAAGAAGAAAAAGAAGAAGAAGAAGATGAAGAAGAAGATGAAGAAGAGAAGAAGATGAAGAGAAGAGCGGGAGCCTCCCCCCTCATGCATGGGTGCGGAGCGGCCCGAGGAGAAGAAGATAGAAGACGCCGCGGAGAAGATGCTGGACGAGAACGCCGGAGGAAGAACCAGAAGAGCCAGAAGAACCAGAAGAAGAAGAAGATGAAGGAAGAAAGAAGAAAGAAGAAGCATTTAAATAAAGGAATTGTCAAAAACTGTCTCTTGTCATTTTTAACATTTTTGACAGTTTTTTAGTGAAATGGTAGGGGTAAGTACCCCCTTACCATTTCACACAGGGGGGGGGCCGGGATCTGGGGGTCCCCTTGTTAAAGGGGGCTTCCAGATTCCGATAAGCCCCCCGCCCGCAGACCCTCACAACCACCGGCCACGGTTGTGAGGATGAGGCCCTTGTCCTCATCAACATGGGGACAAGGTGTTTTGGGGGGCTACCCCAAAGCACCCTCCCAATGTTGAGGGCATGTGGCCTGGTACGGTTCAGGAGGGGGGGGGGCCGCACTCTCGTCCCCCCCTCTTTTCCTGCGGCCTGCCAGGTTGCGTGCTCGGATAAGGGTCTGGTATGGATTTTTAGGGGGACCCCACGCCTTTTTTTTTTTTTTTTTTTTGGCGCGGGGTTCCCCTTAAAATCCATACCAGACCTGAAGGGTCTGGTATGGAATTTAGGGGGAACCCCACGTCAATTTTTTTTTTAAATTTTGGCTGGGGTTCCCCTTAATATCCATACCAGACCTGAAGGGCCTTGTATGGAATTTAGGGGGACCCCCACATCATTTTTTTTTTTTTTTTTTTTGGTTCGGGGTTCCTCTGTGGGGAATTCCCATGCCGTTTTTATCAATGAACTTCTATGTGTATTGTCGGCAATGCAATAGCCGCGGTAGTTTTAAATGTGTTTTTTCCTTCCAAATGTCACTTTGCTGTCAGACTGTTCTAAACACGGAAAACATGCGCCCCTTTACAGGCATACTATAGACACCCCCCAGGTATGAAATTTAAAGGGATATTACACTTTTATTGTTTGACTTTAAGCATTATTAAAATCACTGCTCCTGAAAAAACGGCCGTTTTTAAAACTTTTTTTTGCATTGATTCATGTCCCCTGGGGCAGGACCCGGGTCCCCAAACACTTTTTATGACAATAACTTGCATATTAGCCTTTAAAATTAGCACTTTTGATTATTCATGTTCGTGTCCCATAGACTTTAACGGCGTTCGCGTGTTCGAACGAATTTTTTTCCTGTTCGCATGTTCTGGTGCGAACCGAACAGGGGGGTGTTCGGCTCATCCCTAGTTGGCACAGATCCGCAAAGGCATTTATAGAGCCAGTCCCCGACCAGCACGGCCTCATATTAACTTCTAAAAGAGGTGTATCAAAGGAATTCAAGTAGCACACCTGACATCACTCATTCCCTTTTTCCTATTTCCAATCAAATAGCAAAGATAACAACAAAACAAACAAACAAACAAACAACAACAAAATAACAATTAAAAAAAAAAAGGGGGGCGAGAGAGGGGAAAGTGTAGAAGAGAGGGGAGGGGGGTTGGTTATTTTTGGTTCCGGATAGCCAAGGCATATAAAAGGTAGTATTCATGTATGGCGCTCCTGTCCAAGGAGGGCCACCCCCTCCACAGACAGGATAAACTCTTTCCAGGCGCTCCAAGTCATAGAATATTTATCCTGTTGATGTTGCTCAGCCGCTAGCAAGTCCTGCATTCCACTAATGTCTGCCACATTACGCATCCAATCAGCCGCCGTTGGTGGTGATTGTTTTTTCTAGTAAAGTGGGATGCAGGACTTTGCAGCATTGAGAAGGTGTCTTAAGATTGATTTTTGATAACATTTGGCAGAGATATCAGAAACATGCAATAAAAAGAATGCCGGATCACCAGGAATCTTATATTCCGTAAATTTTTGAGTCACTTCCCGGACTGTCGTCCAGAAGTGAGTCAGTTTAGGACATGACCAATATATATATGGAATAACGTACCTCTGTCTCCCTGACATCTCCAGCATTGATCAGTAATATCAGGATAGTATTGATGTAAGAGATGGGGGGCGAGGTACCATCTCGTTAGTAATTTGTAATTAGATTCTTGAATTTTCATACAAACTGAGGACTTCAGAGCGAGGCTAAAAATATTCCAAGTTTGGACCGGAGTAGATTTTCATTGTAAGTCCTGTTCCCACTTATATAAGAATGGCAGATGAGGTGGGGCTATCGGACAGTTCAGCCAAGAGTATGTTCTGAATAAAACCTGTGTTATATTGCCTTTGTCAGAGCAATATTCTTCAAGCATCGTCAGGTGACAAAGTTCCGGGGATTAGGTATGGTGTTAAAGGGGCCCTCCTCTATCATTAATTCCTCGATGGAGGACCATCTGCCATTCATTAGGAAGTGGGATGCTTGGGTTATGCCCAGCCATCGTAAATTACCAAACGTATGAGGGCAAAGGCCTGGAGGGAATTGTGGGTTTCCTAAAATGGGGAACAGCGGGGAATCCAAGGACAATGAGCGTCAGTAGAAATAGAGGAGTGAATCTACCTAATTGGACAATGACAGAAATAAACCTGTCACAGAGGGTCTAACACTTCCCTACTCTATACAAAACTTAAAAAACATTTAAATAAATACACTTTAAAACTACATGATATACCATCAAATCCTCCTTTAAACTGAAAGAAAACATCTCCATGTAAAAAAAAGTATAGCAGGTTTCAGCCACAATAATAGTCATAATATTTAAACATCAAAATGGCAAAATCCTAAAAACGCATTAGAAATGTTGCCAGGCAAAAGAAAACATTTAACTATTACTAACTAAATTACAAGAATCTTATTCCTGTAAACACTAGGTCACAAGATCTCAGTGATATAAAATGCTCAAACTGAAGCATAATTGTGTAAACATATTATCAAGTGGATGGGGAAGCTAATTAAAATGCATAGTATATGGGAAGGAACAATAAACAATAAATCTGTAAATCCTGCAGAAAAGATAGAAAGCAAAATTAAAAAAAGAAGCCAAACAACTGGAGGGTGATATACAAATTAAAATATAATTTACTTTATGGAACTAAACCAACAATAAAATTGTTTTATTTCTTTTCTAACTCATCTTTCTTGTTCTTATATTATTGCATGATTAACTAATTGTACAATGCTTTCAAGAGTTTTCAATCATTTTTAAAGTGTATCTAAACCAAAAAACAAAATGTATTATATATTGCAGCATACCAGTGCTTGAACAAGGTGGCTGAATGTGTTTTATTTTTTCAGGTTTTTATCCTTTTTAAAATTGTAATCCCTTTATGGTTACTTACGCCAGTGGTTCTCAACCTCAGTCCTTAAGTACCCCCAACAGGCCATGTTTTGGGAATTTCTCTTAGATAAAATAGCTGTCCAAAATACCAAGCCATTGACTCTGATTTAAAGCACCTGTGCAAAATAAAGGAAAACCTGCAAACATGACCTGTTGGGGGTACTTGAGGACTAAAGTTGAGAACCACTGACTTATACCACTGAATCTATGAAGGAGGCCATTGGTTGTCATACAGGATAGACTTCAAACATGTCTGCCTTTGTTCATCTGAATGACATAGCTAATTGATGGGATTATTAGTTTACAAAACAAAGATAATATTGTCTTTGCTTTCTTTTCAACTCACTGGATTTTACAAGGTCACCTAATTTTTGGCAAAATAAAGAGGTATTTTCTGTACATGCTGAAAATATCCTTAGCTTAAAAATGAATGAAGTCAGTACATCACATGCTATACACTCACCGGACACTTTATTAGGTATACCTTGCTAGTACTGGGTTGGAGCCCCTTCAGAACATCCTTAATTCTTTGTGGCATATATTCCACAAGGTGTTGAAAACATTCCTCAGAGATTTTGGTCCATATTGACATGATAGCATCATGCAGTTGCTTAGATTTGTCGGCTGCACATCCATGATGCAAACCTTCCATTCCACCACATCCCAGGGGTGCTCTATTGGATTGAGATCTGTTGACTGTGGAGGCCATTGGAGTAAAGTGAACTCACTGTAATGTTCATGAAACCAGTCATGAGGTGATTTCAGCATTGTGACATTGTGCATTATCCTGCTGGATGTATCCATCAGAAGATGGGTACACTGTAGTTATAAAGGGATGGACATGGTTAGCAACAATACTCAGGTAGGCCGTGGCATTTAAACAATTTTCAATTGGTACTAAGGGGCCCAAAATGTGCCAAGAAAATATCCCCCACACCATTAAACCACAAGCCTAGACCAATGACACAGGGCAGGAAGGATCCATGCTTTCATGTTGTTTACACCAAATTCTCACCCTAATGTCTGAATGATGCAGCTGAAATCAAGACTCATAAGACTAGGCAACATTTTTCCAATCTCCTATTGCCAATTTTGGTGAGCCTGTGCAAATTGTAGCCTCATTTTCCTCTTCTTAGCTGACAGGAGTGGCACCTGGTGTGGTTTTCTGCTGCGGCAGCCCATCTGCTTCAAGGTTCGATGTGTTGTGCGTTCAGAAATGGTATTCTGTATACCTTGGTTGTAGAAAATGGTTCTTTGAGTTACTGTTGGCTTTCTATCATCTCAAACTAATCTGACCATTCTCCTCTGACCTCTGACATCAACAGGGCATTTTCCTCCACACAACTGCCGCTCACTGGATATTTTCTATTTTTTTGGACCATTCTCTGTAAACCCTAGAGATGGTTATGCATGAAAATCCCAATAGATCAGCAGTTTTAAAACACTCAGACCAGCCCATCTGGCACCAACAACCATACCATGTCAAAGTCACTTAAATCCCCTTTCTTCCCCACTCTGATGCTCGATTTGAACTTCAGCAAGTCGTCTTCACCACATCTAGATGCATAAATGCATTGAGTTGCTGCCATGTGATTGGCTGATTATCTATTTGTGTTACCAAGCAATTGAGCAGGTGTACCTAATAAAGTGGCCGGCGAGTGTAAATTTTATTATTGCTTTTAGTCAGACGTACTTCTCAGGAGTCCATAGGCATGGAAAATAAGATGCCTTAAAGCGGGGGTCCACCTATCTATCGTTTTTTTTTTTTTGGAGTTCATTCACAAACTTTTCTTCTCATGATTATCTACTCACATGTTCTGTGTAATAAGTCCGCCTGTGTCCGATTTCGTTGTAAAGAATAACTTATAAAATTCACTGAAGGCGGTTTCCATCTTCATTGTGGGCATTTGAAGCCCACAAGCATGTATTTCCTGGATGCGGTGAATGCTGTGCTCCCAGCATTCACCGAGATGTTGTGATGACGCTGTTGCACAATGCATGCTGGGAAGCCTGAGACTAGCTCCCAGGGGACTGTGGGAGGTCTGGGAGAGGCTAGAAACACACCTACTCCCATGGGAGGAAAACCAGGAAGTGCTAAGAAGATTAGAAAAAAAAAAGGTAATTACGGCGATTTAAATTTTTTTACACAGCATGTCAGCATCTAGGCAAGGAAGAGAATGCATAGAGATAATGTTCAAAATTTTGGTGGGACCCCGCTTTAAGCACTTCCCATATACAGACCACACCCCAAAATAATCCTGTTGGGCTGCCTAATTTTATTTATTTTTTTAACCAAAATACACAGTGTAGGAAAACAAAAACATAATTTGAATGTAACAATTGGTCCAGAAGTGCCCAGGACTGGAGAATCAGATTTAACCATTTCAGTTGCCTCACTTGTGTGCCCCTTTTACAGTTTGTTGATTCAACTGACTTTGTCATTACCAACTAAAAAAGAAGCTTTTAAAAAATAGACTATGCTGTAACAAAAATGAGTAAAAAAAAACAAGCTAAAAAAAGTTAAACATAAAATGGTAAACAAAGGAAAATAATTTAAGTGCCAAAAATAATAGCTGAGGGAAGAAGGGGAGAAAAGAGGTAATTAAGTATGAAATATTTTTTTGAGGACAATCCTAAACAGGCAATCACAAGGGCTTTTCTCTGAGTCCGAACGCTTATTCTTAGAGGTTGGAAGGTGACTGAGCCTCCTACTCTGAAGGAATGGATAGCCTAGATAGGAGTTACCTTTCAATTAGAAAAATACATCTTCTAGCACTGTGGCCTGGCAGATTTGACACGCTATGGTCCCCATGGTTGAACACACCTGGACTTAATTCTGGACAGATTACTTCTGTAAATACCACTGTCAGTGTAATTTGGGGCAGTGGCTGTTTCTACAGGATCGTGCATATGCAAATATTTTGTGGTTTGGGGGGCAGGGGAGGCAGGGGAGGCAAGGTATCCACTGAGTATCTGAATACAGGGGGTCCCCTAGTTACAAACATCCGACTTACAAACGACTCCTACTTACAAACGGAGGGAGACAACAGGAAGTGAGAGGAAATCTACCCCTAGGAAGGGAAATTCACTCCTGTAAGAGCTATTATGGGGAGAAGGTGCCTCCACTGATGCTTTATCACCAAGGCTTGTTTCCACAACAACCCAAAATTTTCAAAATCCAATTGTCATTGGGACAGGAAGTGAGGTGAAATCTTCTGAACAGGGGCACACACAGCAAAACAAATGTTAAAGGGGTGTTACCCTTCCCTATGCTATCCAAAAAGCTTAAAAATAGTTTTTTTGGCTGGAGCTACACTTAAAAAATGTACCTGTTCCGACTTACAAACAGATTCAACTTAAGAACAAACCTACAGTCCCCAACTTGTTTGTAACCCGGGGACCCCCTGTATATGTAAGTGACACAGTTTTAACTGGAACCTGATCTTTGTATAGTTTTCCTGTGTTCTTCTCTCAATAAAATCCTTTGAGTAAAAAAAAAAAAGTATGAAATAATTTTAAAAAATGGTTATTACAGTATACAATATGGAATTTTTATTTAAAAAAAAACTTTCACTTGCCAGATTGATCTAACTAACTTTATGTGCAGACAAAAGTAACTCCTTTTTACATTTTCATTAAAAAGTTCCTTCAGCATCCTCAGTAGTAGCTGAGGTCTCCTCCAAGGTGCATTGTCCAATCTTAGGCCTTTATTGGAAACTCACACAAGTAAATGTGTTTTTTTGTCCATGATATCTGGGGCCCTAAGATCTAACCCAATGATGGCAAGTGGCTTTGCAAGCAAGAGACCAAATAAAAATATGGTACTGATAGAAATCAAGAGGTTAAAAAAGCCTTAAAGTGGTTGTAAACCTCAGTCACGGAATCTGAACAAAGCACACATATCTGTAGTGTTTACTTGTCTTATCTTCAAAGCTCTAAGTGTCATTTCTCTCTGGTGCTTTGTTCCTCTGTTATCAGCATGTGTCACTTCTGAGTAGTTTTCCTGACACATGAGGAATATTTGTGAAGGGGAGGGAGCTCAGCACACAGCTTATCTATTCAAAACACAGCTCCATGTCCTTCCCTTGCTCCTGTGCCATGTGTGAAGGAGGGTGTGTTCCTTTCCTCCAATCAGCTGTCACATAATGTACAAGAGATCTAACCACAGCTCTCCGTCATCTCCTCTGTGCTCCTGACAAATGAAGAAGAATTTTATCACAAGTCTGCACTTTGAAAGGGTTAAAGAGAAGAGAAGACTGCAGATAAACAAGTAAAACTTATGTAGGAGGGTTTGTTTCATCTCTGTGTATCATCTGCAGATATTCACTCCACTGAGTATATAAAAGCGTTTACAACCACTTCAATAACTGTGGTCGGTGGCACAGACTGAAGTTGGGACTATTTGCAATCAATAAATAATGTTTAATAGATAGACTTGAAAGCATACTTTAGCTTTTGCAGTCTATCAGAAAACCCAATTATGTTTGTTGGTTTCTCCGTTCACACAGCATACCTAAAAATATTAATTAAAAAAAAATATATTTTTTACCTTTCAAGGTTTTTTTTTTTTAGAAGGCTTTTTTTTTAGAAGGTGGTGGGACAAAGTGGGAAGTTTATCTCATTAACATAAAATGCAGAAATCATTTGTTAGGGCAATATTCAAATCTAGTTTACAACTGTTAAAGTGGAACTTTAACCATAAACACTTTCTTCAGCAAGAAACATATATTTCTCAATAATTATGCTACCAAAATTAGTGTGTGCTATAAATTGCCTCCAGCATTTTTCCTGTTACTTCTTGCTTGAGGGTGCCTTTTTACTGAAGCCCAGAGCCCCTGAAAAGCAGTAAATCTTTAGGCTGTCAGCTGATTGGCCTCTTCAATTTCAGCACATTGCCTAAAAGCAGAGCATGTGGAGAGCAGGGTGAGACCGTGTATTACCGGATTTTAAACAGTATAGACACTTATTTCTAATGTTTTACATAGCAATACCTAAAAAAGGGGCCATCCTGAAGTGATCTAGGAGGACTTAAAGTGGTAGTAAACTCTCCCTGTTCAATTTCCCCATTTAAATAATTAAAACATATTCTACAAATTGCTGTCTCTAGATCTCTTCTAGCCTGATTATTTTTCTTGCAATCTGTCACTGTTCACTTCTATGACATCACCCATGCATCCACAAAATGTCCCTTGTTCACGGCATGCTAAATTGTGCCATTAGTCTACTCTGTAATATGTCATGCCTCTGGCATGTCCTCTCTGCAGCATTGCTCTGCAATAATACGAGAGTACAGGCCCATTCACAATTTCCTGTTTACACCCCATGTGACTTGCAATGTCACAAGGGGTGTAAACATTGATGCATAGCATGGCACAGGATCAAAAACAAGGCTTGGTGGAAGCATCACTGGGCATGCATAAGATTACGGCAGGGAGAAACAGAAAGGACAGAAGCCCACACCACTGCTGTACTCAACATGGCTTCGGCCGGGAAGGAAGAAAATAAAAATAACACAGAAAAACAATAATAAATATCTAAAGGGATCAATAATTAGGCAGAATGTAATGGAAAGCTTTATCAAATTGGCTGCATTGAGAAGGAGCACTCGAGGGGCAGAGTTTACAACTTTAATTTTCTTACTAAAGTTCTAACTTAATGAAATCTGCAAATACACAGCAGACAGAGGTAACTTTTCCCCTGGTTGATAGGATGAAGGAATTACTCTTCACCATGGTTATAGATCACAAATGTCCAGTGATTGCATAACAATAAACTCATGTGCCCACTTTGGATGTCATACTCCCAAAAACAGTGGCTTACTGTATATAAATTACTTGTTGTAGTTTTGAGTGTCTTCCTGAGAGTTATACTGTGTGATACATTAAATGAGGAATGATATTGATCAAATTTGGCCATGGTCATATTTGGTCAAATATGTCACCACCATCCCTGCCACTTTTCTTATATAGCTGATGAAAGCTCAGGGCCCTGTCATTCAGTTAGTGGTACCATTGAGATCTGTCATGTGTACTGGGTCTTCAGGGGTTTTTTTTGGCAAGTCAGTGGGCAGTGGGCCCATTTCCTTGTTATCTCTCACCTTGACTATTGCAACAGTCTCCTACCTTTAAATAGTTTATCCCCTCTTTAGTCTATCATGAAGGCTGCTGCCAAACACAGTACCTTACAAATCTGAATGTCTGCCACTCATTTTTGACAGCCTTCTTACTGCCTTCTACTCACCCAATGAATAACATTAAAAATCCCAACAGCATACAAAGCCATCCAAACTACATCATCAACATTGTCTCAAAATATCACCAAAACCATTCACTTCACTCCTTTAAGATCTCCTGATCTATAGCTCTCATGTCACCTACTATGCTAAGCCCCAGGACTTCTCCAGAGCCTCCTATTCTCTGGAACTCTCTATCTCAATCTGTTCAGCTACCACCTACTCTGTCCAACTTAAAACTCATCTCTTCAGGGAAGCCTATCCTGCCTCTGCCTAAAAATCAGACTTTCGGATTCTCCATCAGTTTAACCCCTCACTTAGTTAAAACCTTTTGTGTCAGTTGCTCGTCCCTTTTAGACTGAACGCTCTTACTAGCAGGGCTCTCCTAACCCTTTTGTCTTGAACTGTAATGTAACTGTACCATCTCCTTTATAAAGTGCTGTGCAAACTGTTGCTGCTGTAAAAATCCGATGTCATAATATATTAATAACTGTTTATCTTGCCATTAAAGTCCTTATTCAGGCACTTTCTGTCTCACAATTGTGCTTCTTCTTTTTGAAAATAACTTTTCAGTGAGAAACATGTCAGAGGTGACCCCTGCAGCTGGTAAATCAACAAGAAAAGTTGCTACAGCCCAGAGTGCAGTGATGTGTTTTCTTTTCATGCTCCCCTGATGAAAACTAAATATGGACAGCACAGGCATCTTCCTCCATTGTTCTATTTAAGAAGCCAGATGAGAGCAACTAATGCTGAAATGAGTGCATGTTGTAGACAGGATAGAGGCTAGAGGTGATCAGCAGCACAGAAATGTAGAAAGCATGAAAATGTGGGGAAAAAAGAATTATACAAAATAAATAATACACACTAAATATTGTACACTTAGATTTTAGATCATTTGTAAATACTGATCCTGTTACTCCTGTCTGAAGTTCCCTACAATAGAAGAGGTATCAAGGTGATACTACAGTCTAATTTTTTATAACATGTTATACTTATCTGCTCTGTGCAGTGATTTTGCACAGAGCAGCCCAGATCCTTCTTTTCTCAGGTCCCTCTTTGGCGCTCCTGGTTCTTCCCTCCTGTTGCGTGCCCCCTGTTGCGTGTAACCAGAGCCAAGCCGCAACTTCATGTGTTCATTAAAACATGGAGCCGTGGTCTGGCCTCGCCCCCTCTTTCTCATTGGCTCGCTGACTTTGATTGACAGCAGCGGGAGCCAATGGTGCTTCTCTGCTTTCTCAGCTAATGAGGAGGGAGAGTCCCAGACAGGCGAGTGCAACATTGCTGAATCAAATGGGCTCAGGTAAGTATGATGGGTCTGAGGGGGCTGCTGCATACAGAAGGCTTTTTGTCTTAATGCATAGAATGCATTAAGACAAAAAAACCTTCTGCCTTTGCAACCACTTTAAGTTCACCTCTCCGGTGACCTATGTCTCCTACCTTCCCTCTGTTGCAGCCTCTGTTGGGTTTTAGCCTTTCACACCTTTGGGAGAGTGTAATGGCTATGTTTTTTCCCATGTGTAGTTGCTGCATCTTTTGAGCCATAATTTACTACAGGATATAGGGTTCAGATGATGGAGCCACAGCTAGTAGTGGGGGGCAGTAGCATCCCACACTCCCAGAAGTATTGAACACTGAAGAGTCTTACAGAAGCTGTAACAGTGACATTTTCTTTCACAGGAAATGTACTTATTATTAGAGGTACTATATAGCACCATCAATTAACACATATACAGCATGTTGTAAATTCACATCAATCCCTCCCCTCAAGGAGCTTACAATCTAAGGTCCCTAACTCACATACTTTTAACAAGTAAGAAGGTGCAATGCCCAGATACCTCAATATGACATTGTATGGTCCATAATAGTCCAGAAGCAGGTATCAGGGTCTGTCAGGCCTGCCACCAGGGAGACCAGAAGCAAGTTTCAGCAAAACTAGGAAAAAACAAGGAAAGGGGCGCCTCCGAGTATAGATCATAAAAAATTATTATAAAAACAATATCCACTCACATGGAAAGAAGTAAAGTTAAATTTGAATGCATCTCTGGGTTGAGGAGGTGGGACTACAGCTTCTAACTTGGAGGATGCAGCACATCAGATCCCAGGGAGGATAAGGTGGAACTGCTGGTCACAGCAAGTCCTCTTTGTTGCTGACAAAGTGCAGCACATCAAAACCCAGAGAGGGTGAGTTGGGATCTCAGATAGTCCACTTTGCAGGGTGTAGATTCCAGGGAGGATGAGGATGGTAAAGCGCCAGAGCCTGTGACAAGCCGCGCTGCAGCTTTACGATTCCCGTCTGGTGTCTGCAATGATGGGAAACAGCCATGCGGTGAGGATTCAGAATGAAGCTGGGAAAGCAAACAGTGTGGCGCCGGGCTGTGACGTCACTATAATGCGACGTGTTTCTGATCGTGCATGCTATGAATGGTATGATATCCACGCTCATTTCTCAAGTATAGAGTTTGGAATCAAAGGGCAGTGTTTATATAATCAGAACAAAATCAGTCAGAACAAATGTATGTGAACAGGGGAAAAAAATACTGATGGCAATACACAGTTATAAGTAATTACAAAAAATTATAAAAAGGACCACTAGACATAAACAATAGATCAATATACTGTAATTGTATAACTATATAATGAGCAAAAACAATAATAAAATTAATTGGTAATTAGTAGTAAAAAAATAATTACTTAAAAAATTAAAAAAATGGAAAAATGAATGAATGAATGAATGAAAAAAAGTGACAATATAATAAAATGATGAAGAGATGAATGAAAAAAATGTGTCAAAATGACTAGTACCATAGATGTTCGTAATGTGATATATTAATACTAAAAAATGTATATATATTATTTATAACTATAAATATATAAATATGAGAAAATATATGTATATTAAATATATTAAAGAAAATGAAAACAATAAAAATCAATAAGAAGTTAAATCAATTGATCAATATATAGTAAAAAATATAGGAAAACAAACAAAGGCTCACACACCGCTTCAGGCAACAAAAGTAGATACAACTGGTTCAAGGTGCTAATCCCGGCTTACCACCGTCAGTAGTATAAAGAAGAGGAATTGATTGCACATTTGAATCCAAAGGATGCTGCTAAAGTTTTGTTTATTGGTATAAGCCAGACAAACGTGCAAAAATGTATAATTGATGCGTTTCACACAAAAGAACCATGCTTGTCCACAACATTTGAGATGCTCTCAGCACAGGCTATTTAAAGGCATGTATCAAATCAGGAGCCAACCCAAAATACCTGTGACTTGAGAGCAGTCAATAGAAAATAACAACGACCATAAAATCATTTCTTAATTGCTAAAAAACATCTTAGTATAATTTCAAAATAGTCAGAAAAAAGAAAAAAGAAAAATATAAACATATAAACAAGATATATGTTAAAAAACAAATGGAGAGCAAGAAGCATATAAACATTTAAATAATTAAATCATGTGTATCAATATATATATTATAAAAAATCTGAAATTGTCCAGGGAACAAGGAAAGATAACAAAAGTGCAAAAGTGCATGTGCAATAAAAGACATATGTATGTGTCAACTATATCTCATGTATTGGTCAAGAATCAAACAACTTAAAACCAATATAAACATGAAATAGGCACTAGCACTTAGGTAAGTCAATTCATGGACCTATAGACCCACTAGCAGATAGGAGAAGCCAATTCCAAGAATGGCAATATATATATATATATATATATATATATACAGCTAGAGGAGCTATACATCTTTGTGTCCAGGGTGGGACCATGAAGAACATGGGACCATACCTGGAACCATGGAACACGAAAAGCACAAAAGAAAAAGCCACCCAAATGTAGTCACCCTTTAGCGTACAGGGGTAAAGAGCAAAGGACATAAAACCAAAAAGGATGCATAGGAAGGAAAGAACCAAAAAAAAGGGAGGAAGAACGAAAAAAGAACACCCGCATAAACCCACAAACCAAAGGGATGAAAAAAACCCTGAGTGGGAACCAGGCTAATTGTAATAATGTGCAATGTCCCACTCAAAATTCATCCCAAATGGAATGTGAGTTTTAAAATAAAAAATCCAAAAGACTTTCCTTTTACAGAGAAGTTTAAAGACATCACCGCCTCTCTTGGGTGTATGAATTTTTTCTATGATCTGTACCCCAACAGCCGAAGTGCTACCTTCGTGATATTGGTTAAAATATTTGGCAACATTTGTTGGGAGGTTTTTTCTATACTATAAAGATGTTCCTGAAACCTATCTCTGAGACGTCTCATGGTACGACCGATGTATTGTACCTTACAAATGGTACATGTGACAATGTATATTACATAACAGATGTTACAGTTGTAAAAGGATGTTAATTTATGTTCCTTGCCATTGGAGTGTGAGCGCACTACATTCCCCTTGGTGATTCGTGTACAGCAATGAACACCCGGTCGCACCACATCTGTAATTACTTTTGCAGTGCAACCAAGTATGTGATCTAATTTTGCTTGATTCAAACAAACTTGGTGACAGGTAGTTCCCCAAGGTGGAAGCATGTCTGGAGACAAAGTTGATACCGTCTTTGAGTAAATCAGCACAAATCCGGTCCTTAAATAGAACCCGTAAATATCTATATACAATTGTCCTGATATCATTAAACTCCTGACTAAAGGGCGTGCTAATGGTTGGTCTCCCTTTATTGAAACTTTCTCCTTTGCTTCCACTATCACTGTAGTTGGTCCATTTAGTAAAATATATATATATAATAAAATAAAATAAATTAGCCAACATAAAAAAGAGAGAATTATGTACTATAATATGACAATAAATAAGGGAGAAAAAGTAATAAAGAGAAAAATATAAAAAGAAAAAGAGGGGGGGGCGTGGCTTGGCGCGTGGCTTAGATGGAAGCACTGTAGAGGAGCTCCACTCAATCACACGGCCTTTCAGCCTGATACCCATCCTCAGAGCCGTCAATGCCAGGCAGAAAGCTGTATAGCACTCCCCAGACCCGTCCCTGCCGTGGACAGCCGCCATCCGCTGCTCGAGATATCGCAGATTTATTTAAATTACAGTCATCAGCGGGCAGCAGCAAGGCCGGTCTCAAGATGGCGCCGACCCAGCGCAGTACACAACACGAGGAGGATTTCAGTGGCGACTCGGAGTCAGCACAAGAGGACACAGGTAGGGGGAAAACTAGATCAAACAAACCCCTGACTTATGCGGACATGTCCTGCTTTACAGCGGATATAAAATCCGCATTCTCTGCAGCAATTACAGACCTAAAAACTAATCTAGTAGTCCTCACAGAAAAAATAGCAGCAACAGAGCATGCAGGGAGGCAAAGAGATAAAGAACTCCACAGACTGGACAAGGTTACAGTCTCCCATGCACAACATTTTATTGATATGAACAGGCATCTGGACCTCGATAATCGCGGAAGGAGGAACAACATTAGAGTCAGAGGGGTCCCAGAATCAGTTGAAAGTGATCAGATTACCCCTGCCCTCCAGAGAATGTTTAACAGTTTACTAGAGCGCCCAGAAGATGCAGTAATTGAATTCGTAAGGGCACACAGAGCTCTTAGACCTAAGGGTCCAGAAACGGCACCCCTGAAAGATATAATTTGCTGTCTGCAGAATTTCCAACTAAAAGAGGACATAATGCGTAAGGCTAGACGAAATGACAGAATTATTTTCAACGGTGAAACCATAATGCTGTTTCAAGATTTGTCACAAATCACGCTGAAAAATTGCAGGGCCCTGCGACCTCTACTTGAAAAACTCAGGGACAGAGATCTTAAATACACGTGGCGTTTTCCTTTTGCACTTATTGTTACCGCAAACGGACACCAACATATTCTACGCACTCCATCGGATCTTCCAGATTTTTGTGAAGGCCTGGGACTAGATCCAGTAGAACTACCTGACTGGTATGCTGACTTTACCCTACCCCCACATGATAGGAGTCCAATTCATTCTCCATTTTCCACGCCAGAAAAGAGACTCTCCAAGAAGATGAAGCATGCAAAGTCTGGAGGATCCAAAGCTGGCACACCAAATCAGAGATTTGTCCGGGATCGGGAGCAAGCAGAAGGATAAAATTCAGTCAACCCCACCGCATCACCAGTATGTTCTGGAACATTATTCTCCGTGTGTGACCAAGAGAATCGTGGGTATTATGAACTCTCTCTCAAGCTATGATATGATTTAAGTCAGACTCTAGTTATTGAATAATGATAGCTATCTATTGCAGAGGTCGAGGACACAGATCGCAATTACATATCCTGATCTAGCTCTGAATGTAATTATATACCCTACATTGACTTTGTTAATAAATATACACCCTACTTGGAATAGTTAGCTAAGGCAGAACCATGAGAGAGAATACTGGCGACCGCTGGATTCATATGTTTAGTTTGAGCTATGGGCCTACTGTCTATTAAGTTAAATTTTACTTTTCAATAATATTAGTTATGCTTATGCGATTAGATAGGAGACTCCGTCCTGATTGCGGAGGTCCCCAGTGTAATTGAAGTTCATTACTTATATATTTTTGTCGGGAGGGGGGACCAGCTGTACACATGGAGAGCTATGGGGGTCGGAGGGGATGTGGACAGAGAGGATGGTTTAGAGTGACAGAGTTTTACACTTTTGAGGAGGTGGACGTCTGGGTTGCTCACAGATTAGGTGGGTGGCGGAGACGTCGATCAAACGGGTAGATTAATTTAAGAATATAGTATAAGCTTATATATAGGCTGTGTGAGTTGATATTTTTGGAGGTACAAATAGTTGTTGGTTCTTAGTACATTTAACTGATTACTCTCTGAGTAGCCGCCTCCTACTTTCCCCACAAAGTGAACAGAATCTCGGGAAGGTTTCCAGATTCTGGTTCCACTACCGAAGTCTAGATAGGGCTCTATCTAGAGATAAAACATATTTCTCCATATTTTGTTCCCTTTTTTTTTTTTTTCTCTCTTCCTTTACCTTTTAAGTTATACTTAACTACATTGTTAGTCTACGACAAGAAGTCTAATTAGCATTTCAGTTTTCATTTCAGACATTCTCGGACTGGATCACTCCTGAGTCTTCATCATGGCATACACTTCACTGGGATGTCGACCAACAGTGATATCTCACAACGTCAAAGGGTTAAATATACCAGAAAAGCGCACTACCCTACTCAGGGAAATTAAGCGAGGTAAGCCACATTTTGTGTTGTTGCAAGAAACACACTTTAAGACACACCAGATACCCAGACTCACCGACTCAACTTTCACAAGAGTATTTCATGCTACTAATGATTGTGCCAAATCAAAGGGAGTCTCTATATTAGTGAGCAAGGATGCTCCCTTTGAGTTGACGAAACAAAAGATTGACCCAGAAGGCAGATTTCTGTTTCTAAAAGGGAAATATGAAGGTACTCCTATTACTATAGCAAATGTCTACTTCCCAAACAAGGCACATTTAACTTTTTGTAAAAAAGTGGTTCACCAGCTTCAGGGGTTCACTTCCGGCTGCTTAATATTGGGAGGAGACTTCAACATCCCTCTGAATCCATTGACAGACACCTCGAATGGTGTTACTAGCATCAGATATAGGATACTTAAAAGTATTAAAACACTCTTCCATTCCCTTCAACTAGTGGACTCTTGGAGATTTCTCAACCCGGATGGGCGAGATTTCACCTTCTACTCGAGTCCACACAAGAAATATTCCCGGCTGGATTATCTCTTTATCACACAATCTGATCTTCCTGTCCTTACAGAGGCCCATATAGGGGTACAATCCATTTCGGATCATGCCCCCATAGCTTTGTCCTTAGACCTAATTAATTCATCGCCAAAACCTCAGATGTGGAGACTAAACTCTTCCATACTGTCTGATCCAACTCTCCTGCCCAAATTGACTGATACTCTCAAAGACTATTTCATTTACAACAACACCCCAGAGACTGATCCTCTCATAATTTGGGAGGCCCACAAATGCACAGTAAGGGGCGAATTGATAAAAATGGGTTCTCAACGTAAAAAAAAAAGAGAAAAAGAAATTAAAACATTATATGAGCGTATCCATAATCTTGAATCTATACATAAACAATCCCTATCAGTCAATTCCGCCACGGAGTTGTTAGCCACTAGGAAAGAACTGCAGCTAATTCTTGATAACAGGACTAAACGCTTCCTGTTTTTCAAAAGAAGAATATATTATGAGTCAGGTAATAAGACAGGGAGAGCTTTAGCCAGAGGTCTACGAGATCATAAGTATGGCAACACCATTACGGGCATTAAACGAAAACATGGCACATTAGATGTTACCACAGAGGCAATAGCAAAACACTTTCACTCATTTTATACCGATCTCTACAACCTTCCACGACAACACAGACAACCAGACATGATAGGAGACAGAACTCAGATCATACAAGATTTTCTAAATAAAAGTGGACTACCCTCACTTGATGAAATAGACGCTAATGCTCTCGAACGCCCGATAGATTCAATAGAAACTAGAAACGCTATCAAACACCTGAAACTGGGCAAGAGCCCGGAACCAGATGGTTTCAAGGCTATTTATTATAAAACTTTCATAGACTTATTGACAGACCCATTGGTGGGGGCATTGAACTCCCTGTCCAAACCCAGAGAAGTGACTCCAGACTTGCTCTCTGCCTTCATAACGGTAGTACCGAAACCTGGTAAGGATCCCTCGGAGTGTGCAAGCTATCGCCCCATCTCATTACTTAATCTGGATATAAAAATATTTGCAAAGATACTCGCCGACAGATTAAGACCCCACCTACAACAGCTGATCGGACCAGAACAGGTAGGCTTTATGCCAGGTCGCGAGGCTAAAGATAATGTAATCAAGTCATTGCTCCTAATTCACTCAGCTAGATCTCATGGCACGGAAGGCCTTCTCCTGTCAACGGACGCGGAGAAGGCCTTTGATCGTGTGGCATGGGACTATATGCTGGCAACGTGTGGACATGTCGGTCTGGGCTCTAGGATGTTGGCGTGGATCTCAGCTTTGTATCAAAATCCAACAGCAAAGCTAAAAATAAATGGCACACTTTCCGAGAAGGTCCATATTACTAATGGGACGAGGCAGGGTTGTCCTCTTTCACCCCTCCTATTTATATTGTCATTGGAGCCTTTTATCAGAACGATCAATGCTGACCCTTCTATAACTGGCTTCCGGGTATTGGACAGGGAGTTCAAGATAGCTGCCTATGCGGACGACTTATTATTCTTTCTAACCAATCCCCATGTCACCATTCCCAACCTATCTAGAATGTTCACACATTATGGATATATCTCCAACCTAAAGATAAATTACTCTAAATCGGATACCATGAACGTGACTCTACCGGAACACACGCTAAGGTCCACAGTAGAGAACTCTCCCTTTAAGTGGGACTCTAAGTCCTTGAAATACTTAGGTATTAAATTGACACCTAAAATTGAGTCAATTTACGAACATAATTTCCCTCCATTAATTAAAAACATTGAAAGGGATTTAGCCAAATGGCATGCCGGAACCTTCTCCTGGTTTGGCCGAGCAGCCATTGTTAAAATGACTGTCCTCCCTAGGCTTTTATACTTCATGCGTACTTTACCAATTAAACTACCAAGTAGTATGTTTGCAAGTCTACGCTCTATGCTCCTGAGATTCATTTGGTCACATAAAAACCAAGAATTAAATACACAACTCTAACAAGACTAAAAGAGCATGGAGGGATGCGTCTGCCCAACTTTAGAGACTATTACTTATCTTCCCATCTCGCGAGAATCATCAATTGGCATTGCCACCAAAAATCTAAAGATTGGGTTAATTTAAAAAGGGATCTTAACTCTATCCGGCTGCAATTTGCGCCTTGGATACCTTGGTCAGCATATCCGATTGACTTAAAACAACACCCCCTAACAGGAACCACTCTAAAATTGTTCCATGAGCTAAATAGAGAGAAAATGACCTCTTCTATACCGGGACCGCTTACCCCACTATTAGATAACCCTGATTTTATCCCAGGGATGAGGAACTCTCAACTCAGGTCACAAAGTCACAATAAACCACTTTTAGCCAGAGACTGCTACAAAAACGGTGGAATTAAAGACTTTTCCACCCTTAAAGATGATAACAACTTACCTCAGATGCCATTTTGGGCATATCTTCAAATACGAAGTTATCTTTACAACAGGGGCAGACTAGGAAATTTCTCCAGGCCTCTGACGGAACTTGAGTCGGTGTGTCTCTCTAGAGAGAAGGTTGACAGAACAACCTCGCTAGCTTACGCCTGGTTACAAGAAGATAAAAGACCAACAGATGACAGACTCAGGAGGAGATGGTCCGAGATAATACAGGTAAATATCTCTTCCAAACAATGGAAGAATGCATGTATCTTATCACATAAGTGTTCAATTAGCACTAAAATGCAGGAAACAGCATTAAAGTTAATGACTCATTGGTACTTAACTCCAGTGAAGCTGAGTAAGTGGAACTCTCAGATATCGAATTTGTGCTGGAGATGCATGTCAGACACGGGCTCCTTATTCCATATTTGGTGGCAGTGTCCCCTAATTACTCCTTTTTGGGACAAGGTAAAAGAGCTAATTTCAGTAATTACAGCAACCACCTTAACACTTGACGTGGCTTGTTGCCTGTTACACATCTCAACTTGGCCACTAAAGAAATACAAACATTCTCTTACAAAACATTTATTAAATGCTGCGAAATCGCTTATTCAGATTCACTGGAACTCCACTAAGATCCCTTCGATTGTAGAATGGATCCACAAAGTGGTAGAAATTTATGAAATGGAAGACACGTTAGCACAGTCCAATGAACAGGTAGAAAGATTTCATAAAACATGGCAACCATGGACGATTTTTAAATACTCGTCAGCCTTTAATAAGTATACAGCTGGAAACAATACCGAGACTGATATTGTATGAATAATTAATTAACAGTTAGGAACCCTGATTGGTCAAGAAAGGAGTATATAAGTAGACGAGTACTATTCCCTATGCTTGATTTTTTTTTTTTTCTCTCTCCTTCAGTTTTCCCTCTTCTCCTTATGATTTTTTCTCTACTGTTAAGATAGTACAAAAGTCAGGTAACTATATTATCACACAACAGTTCAAGGAATCTAGAATAAACAGTTGGAGACATGCAAGCTATAGAGAATTAAAAAAGTAATGACCCAACAGAGATGTCTAGTATATGCAGACCCATCTTTGAGTGAATACAAAGTTGAATATTTACATGTTCCTTAGTTACAAGAAGCTTATTTAAATAAGAATAATTTGATGTGATTATTGAAAACCTGAATTGTAATGAAGCATTTTATTTTCCAATAAATAAAAAACTTGTTATGTAAAAAAAAAAAAAAGAAAAAGAAATATCTGAGAAAGGGGGTACGTCCCAAGAAAAGGTTTTTATGGGGGGGGGGAAGTGGAAAGAAGAAAGAAAAAGGAAAAGGGGGGTAGCTGGTATATAAAAGAAGGATTGGAAGAGAAAAGAGGAGAGGGGGGGAGGGGGTAATACTGGGGAAAGGGTGCAAATTGGATATTCTATATTATCTCTATTATCTCTAATGTCATGGCCGGATTACCACATCCTCACTGGAATACGAACCCGCCATTCCCATGTATAAGATATAGAGAAATATAGGAACATGTGGTAGGAATAACAAAAACAAGGTTAAAAACTGATGCTGTCAAATAGTCAGATTGTGCGGCCATTGAAGATCAATCCAAAGGGGCATAAAAGGCCATACACCACAAAATCTGATGAGCAGTTGTAGAAATCATCGGAAAGGTTTCACCTTTGTAGAAGAAAGATTTTTGCTATGCTGGACAAAAGAACAGGTTTTGCAAAGAGCTTTTTTGCATTGATACATTACCACCAGGGGTATGAGGGTAGTAGGGCTGGGGGTAGTGTGAGTTGTTTTTTAATTTACTGGGGGCAATTTGTTTTTGAGGTTGGGGGCTTTTCAATAGGTGACTCTAGGTACCGGTGGGAGGATAGTTTTGAGATGGGGATCTTGTTGTAGAATGTTCCAATGTTTACTGAGTATTTTTTCCATTTTTGTATATTGAAAGTGAAAAGTAGTAATGAACCTAGTAGAGTGGTCTGTCTGTTCTCATACTATTTTGGCAGGTTTGCCCTTAGAATAGAAGTCACATGCCTTCTCTACTAGTTCCTCTGGGTATTCCTTGTCCACAAATTTCTTTTTGAGTGGGATACTTTGTAAAGCATAGTCAGTATCCAAGGTACAATTCTGTCATAAGCGACAGAACTGTCCCTTAGGTATGTTTTGTATCCATTTGGGATAGTGACAACTCTTGTGGTGCAAGAACAAATTGCCAGCCATAGGTTTAGTATAATATTTGGCGATTTTGGTATCAGCTAAATGGCCTAATTCCAAATCCAAGAAAGCAAGGTAAGTGGGATCTGAAATGTGGGTAAAGGATAGACCATAGGGATTATGATTGCAGTGGTCCACAAAGGAAGTGATGAGGTCAGGGGGGCCATCCCAAATCACAATAATATTGTCACTATATAGTAAAAAAAAATGATATTAGCGGAAAAGGGATTGTGTCACCAGAGGTAGTTATTTTCCCAACAGCCCATGGCTAGATTTGGGTATGATGGGGTAAAATTGGCACCCATGGCAGTTCCCTGTATCTGCAGGTAAAAATCACCGTCAAAGTAATTATGAATAAGACAAAAATTTGTGGCTTCCAAAATGGAAGCAGCTTGTCTAGGATTAATAAGTGGGTCTTGGGCAAGAAAAAATTCCAGAGCTAGTAGGCCAAATTGGTGGGGAATGGAAGTATAGAGGGAATTAATGTCTAGAGAAAGCCACATATAGGAAGGTTCCCATTTGTATGGTGCAAGGAGTTCCAAGGGATGGGAACCATCTCTGATATAGGATTGTAACTGCTGAACTAGGGATTGCAAATATTAGTCAATATATTGGCTAAAACAGGTAGTCACACTGTCCATAGCAGTCACAATGGGTCTGCCAGGAGGAGATGTAGAATTTTTGTGGATTTTTGGTAAGTGATAGAAATATGGGATCTGGTAAAAACTTTTTCAGAAAAAGAGGCTTCTATTTTATTGATAATTCCATTGTCAAAAGCTGATTTTACCAAAACATCAACCTCATGGGCAAAATCGCTGGTGGGGTCCTTCTTAAGATTACTATATGTGGCCCTATCAGAAAGAAGTCTCTGGGCTTCTTTGATATAGTCTGCTCTGTTCTGCAACATTATCCCTCCTCCTTTATCAGCAGATTTTTTAATGATATCCACCGTATGTATCAGAGAGTCAAGAGCTTTGGTTTCAGCAGCAGAAAGGTTGTCTTGGTTAGATGGCACAGTGGAGGATGACTGGCAAAAAAAATCAGCGTACACCACTCTATAAAAACTCTCAAGGTAAGGACCCTTAGATTGAGCAGGGTAAAAAATGATTTTGGCCTAAAAGATGAGTGGACTATTGGGGAGAGGTGGCGACTAGGGATGAGCTTCGAGTTCGAGTCGAACTCATGTTCGAGTCGAACATTGGCTGTTCGCAAGTTCGCCGAACAGCGAACAATTTGGGGTGTTCGCGGAAAATTCGAATGCCGCAGAACACCCTTTAAAAGTCTATGGGAGAAATCAAAAGTGCTAATTTTAAAGGCTTATATGCAAGTTATTGCCATAAAAAGTTTTTGGGGACCCGGGTCCTGCCCCAGGGGACATGGATCAATGCAAAACAAAGTTTTAAAAACGGACGTTTTTTCAGGAGCAGTGATTTTAATAATGCTTAAAGTCAAACAATAAAAGTGTAATATCCCTTTAAATTTCATACCTGGGGGGTGTCTATAGTATGCCTGTAAAGGGGCGCATGTTTCCCGTGTTTAGAACAGTCTGACAGCAAAATGACATTTCGAAGGAAAAAACCCATTTAAAACTACTCGCGGCTATTGCATTGCCGACAATACACATAGAAGTTCATTGATAAAAACGGCATGGGAATTCCCCACAGGGGAACCCCGAACCACCCCGAACCACCCGGTGACCCCGCCCCCCTCTGACACACAGGACATGACGGGACTTCCCTGTGGCTTTCCTCCTGACGTCACAGGGAAGTCCCGTCAAGTCACCATGCGTCAGAGGGGGCGGGGTCACCGGGAGGCCCCGCCCCCCATTATTTAAGAATCGTCAGACGAGGAGACGCCGTCACACAGCGGGAGCCTCCCTCCATGCCAGCATGGGTGCGGAGCGGCCCGGAGAAGAAAATAAAGAAGAGAAGAAGAGAAGAAGGAAGAAGAGAAGAGGATGAAGAAGAAGATGAAGAGAAGAGCGGGAGCCTCCCCCCATGCCATGGGTGCGGAGTGGCCCGAGGAGAAGAAGATAGAAGACGCCGCGGAGGAGATGTTGGACGAGAACGCCGGAGGAAGAACCAGAAGAGCCAGAAGAACCAGAAGAAGATGAAGGAAGATAGAAGAAAGAAGAAGCATTTAAATAAAGGAATTGTCAAAAACTGTCTCTTGTCATTTTTAACATTTTTGACAGTTTTTTAGTGAAATGGTAGGGGTAAGTACCCCCTTACCATTTCACACAGGGGGGGGCCGGATCTGGGGGTCCCCTTCTTAAAGGGGGCTTCCAGATTCCGATAAGCCCCCCGCCCGCAGACCCCCACAACCACCGGCCAGGGTTGTGGGGATGAGGCCCTTGTCCTCATCAACATGGGGACAAGGTGTTTTGGGGGGCTACCCCAAAGCACCCTCCCAATGTTGAGGGCATGTGGCCTGGTACGTTTCAGGAGGGGGGGCGCACTCTCGCCCCCCCTCTTTTCCTGCGGCCTGCCAGGTTGCGCGCTCGGATAAGGGTCTGGTATGGATTCTTGGGGGGACCCCACGCCGTTTTTCTTTTTTTTTGGCGTGGGGTTCCCCTTAAAATCCATACCAGACCTGAAGGGTCTGGTATGGAATTTAGGGGGAACCCCACGTCATTTTAAAAAAAAAATTTGGCCGGGGTTCCCCATAATATCCATACCAGACCTGAAGGGCCTGGTATGGAATTTAGGGGGACTCCCACGTCATTTTTTTAAAAAATTTTGGTTCGGGGTTTCCCTGTGGGGAATTCCCATGCCGTTTTTATCAATGAACTTCTATGTGTATTGTCGGCAATGCAATAGCCGCGAGTAGTTTTAAATGGGTTTTTTCCTTCGAAATGTCATTTTGCTGTCAGACTGTTCTAAACACGGGAAACATGCGCCCCTTTACAGGCATACTATAGACACCCCCCAGCTATGAAATTTAAAGGGATATTACACTTTTATTGTTTGACTTTAAGCATTATTAAAATCACTGCTCCTGAAAAAACGGCCGTTTTTAAAACTTTTTTTTGCATTGATCCATGTCCCCTGGGGCAGGACCCGGGTCCCCAAACACTTTTTATGACAATAACTTGCATATAAGCCTTTAAAAGTAGCACTTTTGATTATTCATGTTCGTGTCCCATAGACTTTAACGGTGTTCGCGTGTTCGAGCAAACTTTTTTCCTGTTCGCATGTTCTGGTGCGAAGCGAACAGGGGGGTGTTCGGCTCATCCCTAGTGGCGACATGCTGTGTGAAGAGGCTCAATGAGCCATCTTCCTCAGTTAAAGATTCCAAAGCATCTATGATGTCACCATCATATTCAAAGGAACTTGGAGAAGGGATAGGTGGAAGTGGGACAGCACAGTCAGTGATTTATTTTGTTTAATATGAAAAAACCTTTTGAGGGTAAGATTGAGAATGTATCTATTGAGATCTTTAAATAAAAGAAAAGGGATTTGGTTTGTTGATGGGGCAAAGTTAAGTCCTCGACTAAGCAGAGTAGTGTCCACAGTAGAGAGGTTGTAGGATGAAAGATTAAATACAGTTTGCGGGATTTGAATATGTTGGTTTTTGGACTTTTTTCATCCTCCTCTGCAGCCTCTCGGTGAGTTTTCTTGGTGAGTTTTCTTGTTTTGGGGTCTGCTCGAGGAGGACTGGAGACTAAAAAGGTGGGATCTACAGAGAGAGATGAGCATGAAACGTGGGGTGTGGGAGTGAGAATTACTTGGAGAGGGAATGTTGGGGGGATGATCAGCGGGGGGGGGGGCAGGGGCATCCACAGACCTATGGACGGTCAAGTGAATGGCTGCAGATGGATCAGAAGTATTTGGTAAACTATTAATTAGTAAGTGAACATCTATAGATTCATCAATGGAGTCCACAGGGGTATTGACTAGAGGATTAGGATCTATCGAGTCAGTAGCATCATCCAGCCGGATGACATTAGGTGGTAGAATAGAAAAAGGAGGGAGGGATGGGCTGGCAGTTTGATGTACGGTTATCTGCCATAAAGCACCTTGAGAGTGACCGGATAACCCTATATGTGTCCTGATAATCCTAGTCCCACATGGGTAGGCAGAAAAATCAAAGAGGGGTGCCCCAGGGATTTTATGGGTAGGGGAATATCATCAGATACAAAGGTATAACGCGTATATACAAAAGTACAACATGTATTAATAGACAAAACTGAAGTTTACATACAGCAATGTGTCAGGAAAAGTTCCATCTGTTGGTAATATCTGTCATTTGGCGTGCAGTACTGAGGTCCACCAGCAGGTGTCACCTGGCAGTTTGGAACTGTCAGGAGAGCTTTTCCCTGCTGATGTTATGTCATCTTTGGGCTGCAGTACTGGCGTCCACCAACGGATGGATCCTGGCAGTGTGGAGCAGACAGCACCTCCTACAATCAGGTGTCACTTGAGGCCAATTACAGGCATATAAATACCCAGCAAGCACTCACATGTTTGCCTTGGTTTCATCCCTGCACCCTGACCTGCTAGCTTGTTATCTGATTGTCAGGTCATCTCGAGGCTAGGTGACAGATGCACTCTGTAGGAGTCAGAAGTGCACCGCTAGGTAGTGGACCCTGGGACTGACTGCTGTGGATTGAACCCTGGGAGGTTCAGGAAGCAGGTCTACTGGATCACTGACAAAGATCCCACTGGGAGCGAGAGCATAGATTCCCCAGGGCGCGGAGTCTAAGAGCCAGCAGGTGTTCACCAGAGCCTTTAATGGTAAGGATGGACTGAGCTGCAGTCTGGCTCCAGGTCACGGCCCCCAGGGTCTCACAGCTCACGCTCACGGTAGACTACAGGAGAAGTGGAAGGAGGCAGCAGGCTGGAGCAACAAGGAAGTAAGGGACAAGCCAAGGTCGGGGCCACAAGCAGACAAGGACAACAGAGTACATGCCAAGGTTCAGGGTCACAGGCAAACATGGATGGTCGGGAACACGCCAAAGGTCAGGGTCACAAGCAGACAGGAATAGTGAAGAACAGGCCAAAGTCGGTAACAGGAATCAGACGCAGGAACACAGCAAGTACACACGGAGGCTAACACACAATGGTTGATCAGCACTGCTGGCTTGCAGTGCACAGGTTAATATAGGGTTTCCTGATAGGGCCTGGGGTGGGGCCATGCTTAGAGGAGAGGTTATAAAAGCAGTCAGGTGAGAGGCAGCTGGTCTCTAGAGAGGAATACATGGAGACAGGTGAGCTGACAAAGAAACTTCTATTGCATAACCATGACACTGATCATGAATTATTCTGAACCTGTTCCTGTGCCCTGAACCTGTGACCCGTGTATCTGATCCTGTCTCTCTGTCCTGATCCCTATCCTGTCCTACCTGTTACCTTGCATCCCTGCCCTGCAGTCTTATCCATCCATCCTCTTCCTGTCCTGTGTTCCTTACCCCATCTGCTGATCTCTCTGTGTATGACCTTGGCCTGGCTTACATTTATGTTTCTGGAACATCAGTGGCGGCCCGTCCATAGGGGGCGCCTGGGCGCCGCCCCCCCCACCTCCAGGCAGCAAAAAAAAAAAAAAAAAAAAAAAAAAAAAAGTCAAAAAAAAAAAAAAAAAAAATTTTTAATACCGGCCCTTTAAAAAAAAAAAAAGGAAAAAAAAGGTCCTTAAGTGCACTGTGTTCGGACGCCGGATACAGTGCGACGCCGGACACAGTGCACTTATAGGAAGCGCCACGTCTATGCAATCACGAGATTGCAGACGTGGCGCTGCATTTGCGGGCGTTTAGCCCGCCTTGGGGCCGTTTTCTGAAGCGCCGAGAAGCTTCCGCTCGGCCATAGCAATACATACTACAGGCGCCGGGCGGAAGCTACTTGGCACTTCAGATTTGATTGACATCTGCCCTGAGGCAGATGTCACTTCCTGGTTCTCTCTCTCATTGCGCCCGAGAGAGGAAACAGGAAGAATGCTGGAGCCAGTGTGAGGAGGAGGACACCGCAGGAGACTGAAGGTAAGTACCGCTGTGTGGAGAATCGGGGGGACACCTGCTGAGGGGGGGCTCTGGTGGGGGGCTCTGATGGGGCACCCGCTGTGGGGGGGGACTCTGATGGGGGACACCCTGCTGGGGGGGGGACTCTGATGGGGGACACCCTGCTGGGGGGGGACTCTGATGGGGGACACCCTGCTGTGGGGGGGACTCTGATGGGGGACACCCTGCTGTGGGGGGGGACTCTGATGGGGGACACCCTGCTGTGGGGGGGACTCTGATGGGGGACACCCTGCTGTGGGGGGGACTCTGATGGGGGACACCCTGCTGTGGGGGGGACTCTGATGGGGGACACCTGCTGTGGGGGGACTCTGATGGAGACACCTGCTGTGGGGGACTCTGATGGAGACACCCTGCTGTGGGGGACACCCTGCTGTGGGGGGGACTCTGATGGGGGACACCCTGCTGGGGGGGGGACTCTGATGGGGGACACCTGCTGTGGGGGGACTCTGATGGAGACACCTGCTGTGGGGGGACTCTGATGGAGACACCCTGCTGTGGGGGACACCCTGCTGTGGGGGGGACTCTGATGGGGGACACCCTGCTGGGGGGGGGACTCTGATGGGGGACACCCTGCTGTGGGGGGGACTCTGATGGGGGACACCCTGCTGGGGGGGGGGACTCTGATGGGGGACACCCTGCTGGGGGGGGGACTCTGATGGGGGACACCCTGCTGGGGGGGGGAATCTGATGGGGGACACCCTGCTGGGGGGGGGGACTCTGATGGGGGACACCCTGCTGGGGTGGGGACTCTGATGGGGGACACCCTGCTGTGGGGGGGGACTCTGATGGGGGACACCTGCTGTGGGGGGGACTCTGATGGGGGACACCCTGCTGTGGGGGGGACTCTGATGGGGGACACCTGCTGTGGGGGGGGACTCTGATGGGGGACACCTGCTGTGGGGGGACTCTGATGGAGACACCTGCTGTGGGGGGACTCTGATGGAGACACCTGCTGTGGGGGGGACTCTGATGGGGGACACCTGCTGTGGGGGGGGACACCTGCTGTGGGGGGGGACTCTGATGGGGGACACCTGCTGTGGGGGGACTCTGATGGAGACACCTGCTGTGGGGGACTCTGATGGAGACACCCTGCTGTGGGGGACACCTGCTGTGGGGGCTCTGATGGGGACACCCTGCTGTGGGGGGACTCTGATGGGGACACCCTGCTGTGGGGGACACCTGCTGTGGGGGGCTCTGATGGGGACACCTGCTGTGGGGGGCTCTGATGGGGACACCCTGCTGTGGGGGACACCTGCTGTGGGGGGACTCTGATGGGGACACCCTGCTGTGGGGGGACTCTGATGGAGACACCCTGCTGTGGGGGGGACTCTGATGGGGGACACCCTGCTGGGGGGGGGACTCTGATGGGGGACACCCTGCTGGGGGGGGGACTCTGATGGGGGACACCCTGCTGGGGGGGGGAATCTGATGGGGGACACCCTGCTGGGGGGGGGGACTCTGATGGGGGACACCCTGCTGGGGTGGGGACTCTGATGGGGGACACCCTGCTGTGGGGGGGGACTCTGATGGGGGACACCCTGCTGTGGGGGGGACTCTGATGGGGGACACCCTGCTGTGGGGGGGAACTCTGATGGGGGACACCTGCTGTGGGGGGGACTCTGATGGGGGACACCTGCTGTGGGGGGACTCTGATGGAGACACCTGCTGTGGGGGGACTCTGATGGAGACACCTGCTGTGGGGGGGACTCTGATGGGGGACACCTGCTGTGGGGGGGGGACACCTGCTGTGGGGGGGACTCTGATGGGGGACACCTGCTGTGGGGGGACTCTGATGGAGACACCTGCTGTGGGGGGACTCTGATGGAGACACCCTGCTGTGGGGGACACCTGCTGTGGGGGGCTCTGATGGGGACACCCTGCTGTGGGGGGACTCTGATGGGGACACCCTGCTGTGGGGGGACACCTGCTGTGGGGGGCTCTGATGGGAACACCTGCTGTGGGGGGCTCTGATGGGGACACCCTGCTGGGGGGACACCTGCTGTGGGGGGACTCTGATGGGGACACCCTGCTGTGGGGGGACTCTGATGGAGACACCTGCTGTGGGGGGACTCTGATGGGGACACCCTGCTGTGGGGGACACCTGCTGTGGGGGGCTCTGATGGGGACACCCTGCTGTGGGGGGACTCTGATGGGGACACCCTGCTGTGGGGGACACCTGCTGTGGGGGGCTCTGATGGGGACACCTGCTGTGGGGGGGCTCTGATGGGGACACCCTGCTGTGGGGGACACCTGCTGTGGGGGGACTCTGATGGGGACACCCTGCTGTGGGGGACTCTGATGGGGACACCCTGCTGTGGGGGACACCTGCTGTGGGGGCTCTGATGGGGACACCTGCTGTGGGGGGCTCTGATGGGGACACCTGCTGTGGGGGGACTCTGATGGGGACACCTGCTGTGGGAGACACTGATGGCAACTCTGATGTAAGGGGACAGAGGCTGCATTTGATGTGACAGAGGCTGCATGTAAGGACGGACTGCTGGGGACACCTGATGGCATCTGGTGGCAGGCGACGTGGCTAGTGACACACTCGGGGCTCCCACTGATTCTGCATTATGGTGAGTTGAACGATTTCATTTTTTATTACAATGTAATAATAGAAATAATGAGCTTCAATCATCCTGACACCATAACAACCATGGTGCCGGGATGATTGAAGCACTAACACCAGGTGTTTGGAGTATCTTTATCTGCTGATTGTTAAACTTTGTAGAATACACATTTCTTTTGTTGTGTAGGATCTGGGCCTGCTGTCCCTCTCTCCCTCGCCCTCTCCCTCCATCCCTCGTTCATCTCAGACGCTAACCACACTACCTTAGAGCCACGCCCACTATTTCGCTGAAACCACGCCCATTTCCACCAAGTGGGAGGGGTCAAAAAAGGGCGGGGTCTGGCGCCCCCCCATCCTAAAACTTCACCAGCCGCCACTGTGGAACATCCCCTGTCCATCTGCTGATCTGCTGCGTATGACCCTGGCCTGGTTATTGTTTATGATTCTGGTATTTCCCATTTATTGTACTTATCTGTCTGTTGTTATTTGTAGGTCTCTGTCTGTTGGTTGGTTATTGCACTGTGTCATATTGGAGATGGTTGTACTTATATTAATCACTAACTTTAATAAATCATTTTATTTTCACTTTCATGTGTTTGGTGTTCCTCTGTAGCTAACCACGCTGTTCTGGTTACACCTGGCACATGACACAATGTTAAAACCAAAAAACTATGGTCAAATTATAACAATATACAGCTAAATTCTGAATCAAAGAGCTGGTCTAATGGTAGGAGGTAGGGATGAGCCGAACACCCCCCTGTTCGGTTCGCACCAGAACATGCGAACAGGAAAAAAATTCGTTCGAACACGCGAACACCGTTAAAGTCTATGGGACACGAACATGAATAATCAAAAGTGCTAATTTTAAAGGCTAATATGCAAGTTATTGTCATAAAAAGTGTTTGGGGACCTGGGTCCTGCCCCAGGGGACATGGATCAATGCAAAAAAAAGTTTTAAAAACGGCCGTTTTTTCAGGAGCAGTGATTTTAATAATGCTTAAAGTCAAACAATAAAAGTGTAATATCCCTTTAAATTTCATACCTGGGGGGTGTCTATAGTATGCCTGTAAAGGGGCGCATGTTTCCCGTGTTTAGAACAGTCTGACAGCAAAATGACATTTTGAAGGAAAAAACTCATTTAAAACTACCGCGGCTATTGCATTGCCGACAATACACATAGAAGTTCATTGATAAAAACGGCATGGGAATTCCCCACAGGGCAACCCCGAACCAAAATTAAAAAAAAAAAATGATGTGGGAGTCCCCCTAAATTCCATACAAGGCCCTTCAGGTCTGGTATGGATATTAAGGGGAACCGCAGCCAAAATTTAAAAAAAAAATTGACGTGGGGTTCCCCCTAAATTCCATACCAGACCCTTCAGGTCTGGTATGGATTTTAAGGGGAACCCCGCGCCCAAAAAAAAAAAAAAAAACGGCGTGGGGTCCCCCTAAAAATCCATACCAGACCCTTATCCGAGCACGCAACCTGGCAGGCCGCAGGAAAAGAGGGGGGGACGAGAGTGCGGCCCCCCCCTCCTGAACCATACCAGGCCACATGCCCTCAACATTGGGAGGGTGCTTTGGGGTAGCCCCCCAAAACACCTTGTCCCCATGTTGATGAAGACAAGGGCCTCATCCCCACAACCGTGGCCGGTGGTTGTGGGGGTCTGCGGGTGGGGGGCTTATCGGAATCTGGAAGCCCCCTTTAACAAGGGGACCCCCAGATCCCGGCCCCCCCCCTGTGTGAAATGGTAAGGGGGTACTTACCCCTACCATTTCACTAAAAAACTGTCAAAAATGTTAAAAATGACAAGAGACAGTTTTTGACAATTCCTTTATTTAAATGCTTCTTCTTTCTTCCTTCATCTTCTTCTTCTTCTGGTTCTTCTGGCTCTTCTGGTTCTTCCTCCGGCGTTCTCGTCCAGCATCTCCTCCGCGGCGTCTTCTATCTTCTTCTCCTCGGGCCGCTCCGCACCCATGGCATGAGGGGGGAGGCTCCCGCTCTTCTCTTCATCTTCTTCTTCATCTTCATCTTCTTCTTCATCTTCTTCTTCTTCTCTTCTTCCTTCTTCATTTCTTCTGCGGGCCGCTCCGCATCCATGCTGGCATGGTGGGAGGCTCCCGCTGTGTGACGGCGTCTCTTCGGCTGACGGTTTTTAAATAACGGGGGGCGGGGCCTCCCGGTGACCCCGCCCCCCTCTGACGCACGGGACATGACGGGACTTCCCTGTGGCATTCCCCGTGACGTCACAAGGAAGTCCCGTCAATTCACCGTGCGTCAGAGGGGGGCGGGGTCACCGGATGGCCCCGCCCCCCGTTATTTAAGAACCGTCAGACGAAGAGACGCCGTCACACAGCGGGAGCCTCCCTCCATGCATGGATGCGGAGCGGCCCGCAGAAGAAATGAAGAAGGAAGAAGAGATGAAGAAGAAGAAGAAGAAGAAGAAGAAGAAGAAGAAGAAGAAGAAGAAGAAGAAGAAGAAGAAGATGAAGAAGAAGATGAAGATGAAGAGAAGAGCGGGAGCCTCCCCCCTCATGCCATGGGTGCGGAGCGGCCCGAGGAGAAGAAGATAGAAGACGCCGCGGAGGAGATGCTGGACGAGAACGCCGGAGGAAGAACCAGAAGAGCCAGAAGAACCAGAAGAAGAAGAAGATGAAGGAAGAAAGAAGAAGCATTTAAATAAAGGAATTGTCAAAAACTGTCTCTTGTCATTTTTAACATTTTTGACAGTTTTTTAGTGAAATGGTAGGGGTAAGTACCCCCTTACCATTTCACACAGGGGGGGGCCGGGATCTGGGGGTCCCCTTGTTAAAGGGGGCTTCCAGATTCCGATAAGCCCCCCGCCCGCAGACCCCCACAACCACCGGCCACGGTTGTGGGGATGAGGCCCTTGTCTTCATCAACATGGGGACAAGGTGTTTTGGGGGGCTACCCCAAAGCACCCTCCCAATGTTGAGGGCATGTGGCCTGGTACGGTTCAGGAGGGGGGGGGCGCACTCTCGTCCCCCCCTCTTTTCCTGCGGCCTGCCAGGTTGCGTGCTCGGATAAGGGTCCGGTATGGATTTTTAGGGGGACCCCACGCCGTTTTTTTTTTTTTTTTTTTGGCGCGGGGTTCCCCTTAAAATCCATACCAGACCTGAAGGGTCTGGTATGGAATTTAGGGGGAACCCCACGTCAATTTTTTTTTTAAATTTTGGCTGGGGTTCCCCTTAATATCCATACCAGACCTGAAGGGCCTTGTATGGAA
Organism: Lithobates clamitans; assembly: GCA_037952925.1. Taxonomy (NCBI): domain Eukaryota; kingdom Metazoa; phylum Chordata; class Amphibia; order Anura; family Ranidae; genus Lithobates; species Lithobates clamitans. The sequence continues at coordinate 1,124,337 of JBBGZY010000589.1, read as the reverse complement.
TTTAGGGGGACCCCCACATCATTTTTTTTTTTTTATTTTGGTTCGGGGTTGCCCTGTGGGGAATTCCCATGCCGTTTTTATCAATGAACTTCTATGTGTATTGTCGGCAATGCAATAGCCGCGGTAGTTTTAAATGAGTTTTTTCCTTCCAAATGTCATTTTGCTGTCAGACTGTTCTAAACACAGGAAACATGCGCCCCTTTACAGGCATACTATAGACACCCCCCAGGTACGAAATTTAAAGGGATATTACACTTTTATTGTTTGACTTTAAGCATTAATAAAATCACTGCTCCTGAAAAAACGTCCGTTTTTAAAACTTTTTTTTGCATTGATCCATGTCCCCTGGGGCAGGACCCGGGTCCCCAAACACTTTTTATGACAATAACTTGCAAATAAGCCTTTAAAATTAGCACTTTTGATTTCTCCCATAGACTTTTAAAGGGTGTTCCGCGGCATTCGAATTTGCCGCGAACACCCCAAATTGTTCGCTGTTCGGCGAACTTGCGAACAGCCAATGTTCGAGTAGAACATGAGTTCGACTCGAACTCGAAGCTCATCCCTAGTAGGAGGACAATCAATCATATAGAGATTCAGAGATCCCAACAAGTTTCGGAAATAGGTAAATTCCTTCTTCAGGGTCTGATTTAATGCAAGCTGTATTGTCTAGTAACAAAACCGCAAAAGTATAAATATATTAGAATCAATTGTGTATGAATATATAGCACATATTATAATAGGGGTGAGAAGGTATGGCAGGCAACAATCTGGGAAACAGCAAAGGGGACATAAGGGGCAGGCAATCATGAATCTAAAAATATTTACAGAATGACCATTATCAGCAACGTGCAATACACATCAGAATCCACTTTTGTTAGGGTCTGCATCTCAAGATACAGCCATCGTGTAGATCAGTCACATGGAGAAACACTCCGTGTTAAAGTGAGATGAGGAGAGCAGAGAGATCTCTGGCCAGATATTGGCAGATTATCAGAGAGGCGTAGTTGCAAAAATAAGATGTAAGGAAATGTAATTGCCTCTCTGCCACAGAGGGAGGGGCATGCTTGTCTGACAGCTGAGTCCACGAGGATCATCACAGTGGAGCCCCTGGGCATAAAAAAGTACGGTGTATAAATATGATATAAGGGTCAGAGAAATCAGTTACTACAGATCGAAGGTCTGGAATGTATAAAGGCTGTTACATATAAGCTAATTAAACTGAAATGGCATGCTGCAAAGCTTGATGGTGCTGGCCAAGTATTACATATTAGGGCAAACCATCTATATAGGGCTTTGAAAAAAGTGTGCTAGTAAGCACACTTACAATGTCAATTCAAAGTTGAAGTACAAAAAAGAAACTGAAATCAACTTAAGGAGATCCTGGCTGTGTAGCAGCTGCTAATAATACTGACAGGATATATGAAGGTAGATTAGTGGTGTACACCTCCTGAGGGGAGAATGGCCCAATCATAGGGAGGGAAGGCATCAGCTGACCATGGGGCACATCCAAGGATTAGACGAGGTGCCCCTAATCAGCTGTAACACCTAATCATCTGGGGATCCAGCAGCTAGACGGTCCACCCAGCGCGGTGACGTCAGTTGTCGGAGGGCCGCCGACACGGGGTATGGGCGGAAGTTCCCCAGGTAAGATGGAAGCTGTGAATCGCGCATGCGCGGACCCGCATGAACGCAGATCCGGGATGATGCAACTTGCACATGCGCAGTCCTGCATGGACACAAGTCCAGGATGCGGAAAAAGGGACACAGGCCCAGGAAGTCTTGGGGCCTCCCCGTGCCATTGAACCCAGCCGTAAAGTGCGTCAAGTATCAAAGTCAAAGGCAGAGAGGATAGAACAATAAACATTAACCACAAATGTCTGTGATATAGCCAGGCATATAGTGGGACATACACATAGACGCAGAGCCTGTAAAAATAGACAAACAGGTTAGAGATGTTTAAAACATAAAATATTAATCTTATGGTAAAAAGTCATGTACAGAATAACAAGCAAGTGGCAGTTGGCATATATATATATATATACACACACACACACTTACATAATCATGTACAGTATGGACCATAGAGTAAAGAGTGTCAGGGGGGAGGGAGAGGAAAAGCAAGAAGGGAAAGCCAAATCTGACATCATCAGCAATATAGGAACAAATGAGCATTGGATAGTATATGGGCATTAGCAAAATCACACATCTCTCTCAAAGCCTCCAGAAGAAAAACCCTGTAAGAAAGGCTTAAAGTTAAAGGCCTCATTCAGGGCTGGAGGTACAGTGGCATTCAAGCCCGAAATCCATCTCCCGTTGGAGGAGAATCTTATAAGATTGCCTCCTCGAGGGCTCGGAAGTATTCGATCCAGCACCAGGACTTTAATCCTGGGGAGAGGGCCGTGGTGAACCTGGGCCGTATGTCTCCCCAGGGGTAGATCCCAATTGCTGGTTTTCATGGCTAAGACATGAAGATAAATTTTTATCCATGTGACAACATCTGCATTTATGCGGATCTGCGCATGCGCAATTTGCAGATTCCATCTTGCCTGCGGAACTTCCGCCCATACCTCCAACATCTGACATCACCGCGCTGGATGACGCGGTGGCGCCGAATGCCACCTAAGCCGGGGGACCGTCCAGCTGACAAATATACAGGTGATTAAGTGTTACAGCTGATCAGGGGCATCTCTAATCCTTGGACGTGCCCCTTGGTCAGCTGACGCCTTCCCTCCCTATGATTGGGGCATTCTCTCCTCAGGAGGTGTACACCACTGAATCTATCTACCATGAAGGTGTCCTGTCAGTATTATTAGCATCTGCTAAACAGCCACGATCTCCTTATCACCCAGGGGAACACGGTCTTTGCTGCTTGCTGTTTGCTGGAAGTAAGTTGAATTCAGTTTCTTTTTTGTACTTCAAATTTGAATTGACATCGTAAGAGTGTGCACACTCTTTTCATAGCCCTATATAGATGTTTTGCCTTAATATTCAGCTTAGGTACTTGGCCAGCACCACCAAGCTTTGTAGCATGCCATTTCAGTTTAATTAGTTATATGTGTAGCAATAACTCTCAGTGGAGCTGCTGGTTTAACCACTTCCCGCCCGCCCTATGGCGGATTGACGTCCGGGAAGTGGTTCTGTTATCCTGACTGGACCGCGGCGATCGGTGGAGCGGTGTGTCAGTCTGACACATTGCTACACCGATCTTGGTAAAGAGCCTCCGGCGGAGGCTCTTTACCACGTGATCAGCCGTGTCCAATCACGGCTGATTACGCTGTCAATAGGAAGAGCCGTTGATCGGCTTTTCCTCACTCACGTCTGACAGACGCGAGTAGAGGAGAGCCGATCGGCGGCTCTCCTGGTAGGGGGGGTCTGCGCTTATTGTTTATCAGCGCAGCCCCCCCGCAGATCACCACACTGGACCACCAGGAATCGCCACTAGGACCACCAGGGAAGGGGCAACATGTGGATGGCCAGGTATGTACCCCATGGCCATCCACATGTGCCCAGTGTGCCAAATCTGTGCCAATCAGTGCCCACAAATGGGAACTGATTGGCACCATCATGTTACAGTGATGCCCAGCAATGCCACCCTTAGGGGCATTACTGCAAACAAGCAGTGCCACCCATCAGTGTCCATTCATGCCACCTGTCAGTGCCCATCCGTGCCCATCAGTGCCCATATATCAGTGCCCATCCGTGCCCATCTGTGCCAACTATCAGTGCCACCCATAAGTAACCATCAACGCCACCTACGAGTGCCCATCAATGCCACCTATGAGTGCCCATCAGTGCCGCCTATAAGTGCCCATCCATGCCACCTATGAGTGCCCATCAGTGCCGCATACCAGTGCCACCTATCAGTGCCCATCAGTGCCACCTATCAGTGCCCATCAGTGCCGCCTATCAGTGCCCATCATCAGTGCCTGTCAGTGCCACCTCATCAGTGCCACCTCATTGGTGCCACCTCATTGGTGCCCATCAGTGCCGCTGTATCAGTGCCCGTCAGTGCAGCCATATCAGTGCCCGTCATTGAAGAAGAAAACGTACTTATTTACAAAAAGTTTTAACAGAAACAAAGAAAAACTTGTTTTTTTTTTCAAAATTTTCGCTCTTTTTTTATTTGTTGCGCAAAAAATAAAAACCGCAGAGGTGATCAAATACCACCAAAAGAAAGCTCTATTTGTGGGAACAAAATGATAAAAAATTTGTTTGGGTACAGTGTAGCATGACCGCGCAATTGTCATTCAAATTGCGACAGCACTGAAAGGTGAAAATTGGGCTGGGTGGGAAGGTGTCTAAGTGCCTGGTATTGAAGTGGTTAAGCAGGCTTGTTACCTTCACTCTCGACACCTCTGTTTCACCGACACCGGGTCTAGGGTTCCGTTGAGTTTACCTCTGGACAATATAAGCACCAAACACTTGAGTAGGTTTTTCAAAGCTTTAATAAACTGAACAAGGGAAGTAGCAGGAAAAGGGTAATAGGAAAACTGCAGGGAAGCTCAAATACCTTTCTGTTGCATTTCTTCAGAACATTCTTTGTAATTGAACACTTGCAATTGAATAGTCCCCCTTTTGTAGGATTCAATCTTTGCCCGCCTGGATAGACATCTCTCACTTGACTAGCAGCCAGCACGTAGCACGAACAAAAGTCTCTGCCACAGACTTATCTGGAATAAAACCTCTGCCACAGGATGTATTGGTTTGTGGTGAAAGTCAGATACAGTACTTGAACCTTTAAGCCAACCCAGCAGTACTATACTTTAAGATTACTTTGGAATGCGTCCTCCAACCGAGTCACCAGGCCCCTCTCCAGACCAGCACTCTGCATGATCCTTCCATGACGGGTCCTCCCCTGGGATTTTCTCGGTTGTCCAGCTTCTTCACTCAGGAAAGTCAGCTCAGGACCATTCATCCGCTGCTGTGGTAGGCCCCAGACAGGCTTCTGGGCCCACCCACTTGTCGCAGCGACATGGGCCTCCGGAACGGAGGACCACGAAATGGTATTCCTAGTGCATACCTGTCGGCCAGGAGGGCCAGCAGGTGGCTGAAAATGAACCCTAAAACATGGCGTCTGTCCCATAAATACCCTCTCCCAGAATGCAACTCGGAGGACCACCTCCACCGAGTTATCTCCGGGACAGAGGAGCACTCATTTGCTTCAACACGTTGCTTTTCCAACACCTGCCGATGGTGACAATGACACCCACCGACACAATGTGGAACTGCATGCAACGTCAGCTAAGCTGGAACAGAGGCAAATCTAACTTCCTATAATAAGCGACCCACTAAATTTACCTATCAGCGGTAGATAAAAATCTACCAGCGCTACATATGTAGCAGCCTTTATACATTACAGACCTTTGATCTGTAGTAATTGATTTCTCTGACCCTTATATCATATTTATACACCATACTTTTTTATGCCCAGGGGCTCCACTGTGACAATCCTCATGGACTCCTTTGTGACAGAGAGGCATTTCCATTTCCTTCCATCTTATTTTTGCAACTATTCCTCTCTGATAATCCTCCAAAATATGGCCAGAGATCTCTCTGCTCTCCTCATGTCACTTTAACATGGAGTGTTTCTCCATGTGACTGATCTACATAATGGCTGTGCCTTGAGACGCAGACCCTAACAACTCTAGATTCTGATGTGTATTGCACTTTGCTTATGATGGTCATTCTATAAATATTTTTAGGTTCATGATTGCCTGCCCCTTATGTCCCCTATGCTGTTTCCCAGATTGTTGCCTAGCCTGCCATACCTTCTCACCCCTATTATATTATGTGCTATAATTCATACACAGTTGATTTTTGATCTAGTATATGTTCTACTTTTGCTGTTTTGTTACTAGACAATACAGCTTGCACTAAATCAGCCCCTCAAGAAGGAATTTAACTATTTCTGAAACATGTTGGGATCTCTAAATCTCTATATGATTGATCGTCCTCCTACAATGAGACCAGCTCTTTGATTCAGAATTTAGCTGTATATTGTTATAATATGACCATCGTTTTTTGGTTTTAACCATGCTGTATGTAAACTTCAATTTTGTCTATTAATAAATGTTGTACTTTTGTATATACGCTTTATACCTTTTGTATCTGATTATATCCCCTGCCTAGAAAATACCTGGGGCACCCCTCTTTGCTTTTTCCTTCTATAATTGGGATGTGGCTTGGGTTCAGCTCTTACAGACTATAGGTAGTCTCCAATCACATATTGTTCACATGTGGAGGCAGGTCTGTTGTAAAACTGATTTAAGTCGGCTAGTAGTTTGTTTGTTTTTTAAGATAAGGTGACCAGATTTTTAAAATGAAATCCGGGGACATATTTTTTTTTTTACTAGTAATGGCAGCAATTGACAACTCTTTGCCCGTCTCCGCTGCCCACCTCACAGCCTGTCAAGTCTAAAGCCCCATACACACTATCAGATTTTCTGCTGATTTTTTCCTTCAGATTTACCAAAACCATATCATATGAGGTCAAACCTTAGGAGTTTCAATTTATATGCAATCAGGCAGGCCTTTGCACTACATGGTTTTGGTAAATCTGAAGACAAAATCAGCAGAAAATCTCATAGTGTGTATGGGGCTTTACTCTTCGGGCCCCGGTGTTCTGCCGAGAAAGTTCCGCTCGGCGGATTAGTTCCCCCACTACTGCGCATGCGCAGTAGAAGCCGGCGGAAATAGCCGAAGCGGAACAGCTGAAAATCAGCTGTACACGGCGCCTGTAAGAGGGCCCCTCGCGGGCTCGCTTCGCTCGCCACGCTTCGGGCACGGCCTCGCTGCGCTCGGCACTTTTAGATTCCCCCTCTAGGTCCACTTGGATAGAGGGGAAGGAATCTGGACCCAGAGCGCAGGCGCCGTGTACAGCTGATCGAAGCGTTTGAGCTTCGGCTATCTCCGGTGGCCAACAGTACTACGTACTGCGCAGGCGCTGCGCCTGCGCAGTACAGGGGGGGAACCTATCCGCCGAAGGAACTTATTCGGCAAGACACCGGCTACTACTGGGTGGGGAGCAGAGGAAGATCCCTCCACCAGGGAAGGCAAGGAGATAAGCAGGCAGGCGGCTGGCCGGGACTTGAGCCAAGGCAGAAGAACATGCGAGTGGAGCTAAATGGGCATGCGCCCGAAACGGAAGAAATAGTCCCTCCGCTCCGACCAGCACATGATCATCAGAAAGGGGCACAGATAATGGAAAAAAATAAACCCCCATTAGCTAGTAGGAGCGGCAGAGGAGGGGGGGTGCAATTCAGATTTTTTCTTTTTATTCTGCACGGGCTATCTTTGAAATTGCCCTAGCCCATGTTCAAATCCAATCAGGGGACAAAACTGGGGACAGACTTGGTCTGGGGACAGTGTCCTCAATCCGGGGACTGTCCCCAGAAACCGGGGATGTCTGGTCACCCTATTTTAAGAGCATGTTTCAGAAATAGTTAAATTCCTTCAGGGGCTGATTTAATGCAAGCTGTATTGTCTAGTAACAAAACAGCAAAAGTAGAAAATATATTAGATCAAAAATCAATTGTGTATGAATTATAGCACATATTATAATAGGTGAGATGACCAGAAGGTCGGAAATGGCAGATTAGAATTAATGTTGGTGGCAGAAATTCCCATGAGGGGAGGAGGATTTTTTTAGGTGAGGGGGTAGTAAAGTAGGAGGGTGACAGTGGGGATGAGGGGTGTATGTGGGTCTGTAGGGTGATGTAGGTGGTGGAGGATGAGGATGGGAAGGACATATGTATCTGGAGTCATAAAATGGTTATGTAGATTTTTGTTTCCAGTTAAAGACTCGATCCAAATTGAAATTGTCTATGTCTCTTTTTAATTTTTAATTTTATTTTGATGATGAAATCCTCATCTGACTTGGTGTTTTTCTTTAGTACATCAAGCCAAGAGAGGGGAATGTTAACTTTCTGACCAATAATGTCTAGAGCTTTGTTATTCCTATCACAGGTTCCTATGTTCCTCTTTATGTTATATATGGGGGTGGCAGGTTCGTATCCCAGTGAGTATGTGGTAATCCGGCCATGACATTAGAGATAATATAGATAATAAAGAATATCTTCCAATTTGCACCCTTTGCCAAATAACTGTTCTGCCTTATTATGACGCAATTGAAGGTTTTTATACACATTATTACGTAGGTACCACATTAATTAATTCAATTGTACTTTTATGGTAACAAGGGGCATAACATAGGCAGGCTAATTCTAATCAGGACTCAAAAGAATGCAAACATGTACTGAAAACATTATTAGTGCCTTGTGCACAGTGAGGGTAGAGTGCAATACATATAAAATAGAATACAATTATATACAGAACTTACAAATCTCCTTCACAGTCTCCTCTCTATTGATCAATATTTTGATCACTAACCATACCTGCTATCACCTGGAACCTCCACAAGCTTAGGTGGAGGTAGTCCTGGCCAAAGAGGCAAAAACTCCATTGTGGAGAATATAGTCGCTGAGCAGCTTTTTCATTACAAAATGACTTTTCATTGTGAAAAACAAACGATTGATAAGACATATTTACAGAGTTCTGGCTGTACACTCCTGTGGCCAGAATGGCCTCTAGCTTAACCACTTAAGGACCGCCTCACGCCAATGTACGTCGGCAAGGCGGCACGGCAGGCAAAATCACGTACATGTACGTGATTTGCCTCCCGCGGGTGGGGGGTCCGATCGGACCCCCCCCGCCGCCCGAGGCGGTCCCGTTCTGTCCCCCGGCGATCAGAGACGAGGGGGAGGCCATCCGTTCGTGGCCCCCCCCCTCGCGATCGCCGCCGGCCAATGAGAACACTCCTTTGCTGCTGTATGCTAAACAGCAGCAAAGGAAGTGATGTCATCTCCCCTCGGCTCGGTATTTTCCGTTCCGGCCCGAGGAGAGAAGACATCTATGTGAGTGCACCAACACACACACACACAGTAGAACATGCCAGGCATACAAAACACCCCGATCCCCCCCCCGATTGCCCCCCGATCCCCCCCCCGATCACCCCCCCCCCTGTCACAAACTGACACCAGCAGGTTTTTTTTTTTTTTTTTTTTTTTTTTTCTGATTACTGCTAGGTGTCAGTTTGTGACAGTTACTGTGTTAGCACAGTTACTGTTACCCCCCTGTAGGTCTAGGGTACCCCCCTAACCCCCCCTAATAAAGTTTTAACCCCTTGATCACCCCCCGTCACCAGTGTCGCTAAGCGATCATTTTTCTGATCGCTGTATTAGTGTCGCTGGTGACGCTAGTTAGTGAGGTAAATATTTAGGTTCGCCGTCAGCGTTTTATAGCGTCAGAGACCCCCATATACTACCTAATAAATGTTTTAACCCCTTGATTGCCCCTAGTTAACCCTTTCACCACTGATCACCATATAACCGTTACGGTTGACGCTGGTTAGTTCGTTTATTTTTTATAGTGTCAGGGGACCCGCCGTTTATTACCGAATAAAGGTTTAGCCCCCCGATCGCCCGGCGGTGATATGCATCGCCCCAGGCAGCGTCAGATTAGCGCCAGTACCGCTAACACCCACGCACGCAGCATACGCCTCCCTTAGTGGTATAGTATCTGATCGCATCAATATCTGATCCGATCAGATCTATACTAGTGTCCCCAGCAGTTTAGGGTTCCCAAAAACGCAGTGTTAGCGGGATCAGCCCAGATACCTGCTAGCACCTGCGTTTTGCCCCTCCGCCCAGGCGAGCCCAGCCCACCCAAGTGCAGTATCGATCGATCACTGTCACTTACAAAACACTAAACACATAACTGCAGCGTTCGCAGAGTCAGGCCTGATCCCTGCGATCGCTAACAGTTTTTTTGGTAGCATTTTGGTGAACTGGCAAGCACCAGCCCCAGGCAGCGTCAGGTTAGCGCCAGTACCGCTAACACCCACGCACGCAGCATACGCCTCCCTTAGTGGTATAGTATCTGAACGGATCAATATCTGATCCGATCAGATCTATACTAGTGTCCCCAGCAGTTTAGGGTTCCCAAAAACGCAGTGTTAGCGGGATCAGCCCAGATACCTGCTAGCACCTGCGTTTTGCCCCTCCGCCCAGGCGAGCCCAGCCCACCCAAGTGCAGTATCGATCGATCACTGTCACTTACAAAACACTAAACGCATAACTGCAGCGTTCGCAGAGTCAGGCCTGATCCCTGCGATCGCTAACAGTTTTTTTGGTAGCATTTTGGTGAACTGGCAAGCACCAGCCCCAGGCAGCGTCAGGTTAGCGCCAGTACCGCTAACACCCACGCACGCAGCATACACCTCCCTTAGTGGTATAGTATCTGATCGCATCAATATCTGATCCGATCTGATCTATACTAGCGTCCCCAGAAGTTTAGGGTTCCCAAAAACGCAGTGTTAGCGGGATCAGCCCAGATACCTGCTAGCACCTGCGTTTTGCCCCTCCGCCTGGCCCAGCCCAGCCCACCCAAGTGCAGTATCGATCGATCACTGTCACTTACAAAACTCTAAACGCATAACTGCAGCGTTCGCAGAATCAGGCCTGATCCCTGCGATCGCTAACAGTTTTTTTGGTAGCGTTTTGGGGAACTGGCAAGCACCAGCGCCCTAGTACACCCCGGTCATAGTCAAACCAGCACTGCAGTAACACTTGGTGACGTGGCGAGTCCCATAAGTGCAGTTCAAGCTGGTGAGGTGGCAAGCACAAGTAGTGTCCCGCTGCCACCAAAAAGACAAACACAGGCCCGTCGTGCCCATAGTGCCCTTCCTGCTGCATTCGCCAATCCTAATTGGGAGCCCACCGCTTCTGCAGCGCCTGTACTTCCCCCATTCACATCCCCAACCAAATGCAGTCGGCTGCATGAGAGGCATTTTTATGTCCTCCCGAGTACCCCTACCCAACGAACCCCCCCAAAAAAGAGGTAGTGTCTGCAGCAAGCGCGGATATAGGCGTGACACCCACTATTATTGTCCCTCCTGTCCTGACAATCCTGGTCTTTGCATTGGTGAATGTTTTGAACGCTACCATACACTAGTTGAGTATTAGCGTAGGGTACAGCATTCCACAGACTAGGCGCACTTTCACAGGGTCTCCCAAGATGCCATCGCATTTTGAGAGACCCGAACCTGGAACCGGTTACAGTTATAAAAGTTAGTTACAAAAAAAGTGTAAAAAAAAAAAAAATATATGAAATAAAAAAAAAATAGTTGTCGTTTTATTGTTCTCTCTCTCTCTATTCTCTCTCTCTATTGTTCTGCTCTTTTTTACTGTATTCTATTCTGCAATGTTTTATTGTTATTGTTATTGTTATTATGTTTTATCATGTTTGTTTTTCAGGTATGTAATTATTTATACTTTACTGTTTACTGTGCTTTATTGTTAACCATTGTTAACCATTTTTTTGTCTTCAGGTACGCCATTCACGACTTTGAGTGGTTATACCAGAATGATGCCTGCAGGTTTAGGTATCATCTTGGTATCATTCTTTTCAGCCAGCGGTCGGCTTTCATGTAAAAGCAATCCTAGCGGCTAATTAGCCTCTAGACTGCTTTTACAAGCCGTGGGAGGGAATGCCCCCCCCACCGTCTTCCGTGTTTTTCTCTGGCTCTCCTGTCTCAACAGGGAACCTGAGAATGCAGCCGGTGATTCAGCCAGCTGACCATAGAGCTGATCAGAGACCAGAGTGGCTCCAAACATCTCTATGGCCTAAGAAACCGGAAGCTACGAGCATTTTATGACTTAGATTTCGCCGGATGTAAATAGCGCCATTGGGAAATTGGGGAAGCATTTTATCACACCGATCTTGGTGTGGTCAGATGCTTTGAGGGCAGAGGAGAGATCTAGGGTCTAATAGACCACAATTTTTTCAAAAAAGAGTACCTGTCACTACCTATTGCTATCATAGGGGATATTTACATTCCCCGAGATAACAATAAAAATGATTTAAAAAAAAAAATATGAAAGGAACAGTTTAAAAGTAAGATTAAAAAAGCAAAAAAATAATAAAGAAAAAAAAAAAAAAAAAAAAAGCACCCCTGTCGCCCCCTGCTCTCGCGCTAAGGCGAACGCAAGCGGCGGTCTGTCGTCAAACGTAAACAGCAATTGCACCATGCATGTGAGGTATCACCGCGAAGGCCAGATCGAGTGCAGTAATTTTTCCAGTAGACCTCCTCTGTAAATCTAAAGTGGTAACCTGTAAAGGCTTTTGAAGGATTTTAAACATGTATTTATTTTGTTGCCACTGCACGTTTGTGCGCAATTGTAAAGCATGTCATGTTTGGTATCCATGTACTCGGCCTAAGATCATCTTTTTTATTTCATCAAACATTTGGGCAATATAGTGTGTTTTAGTGCATTACAATTTAAAAAAGTGTGTTTTTTCCCCAAAAAATGCGTTTGAAAAATCGCTGCGCAATTACTGTGTGAAAAAAAAAAATGAAACACCCACCATTTTAATCTGTAGGGCATTTGCTTTAAAAAAATATATAATGTTTGGGGGTTCAAAGTAATTTTTTTGCAAAAAAAAATAACTTTTTCATGTAAACAATAAGTGTCAGAAAGGGCTTTGTCTTCAAGTGGTTAGAAGAGTGGGTGATGTGTGACATAAGCTTCTAAATGTTGTGCATAAAATGCCAGGACAGTTCAAAACCCCCCCAAATGACCCCATTTTGGAAAGTAGACACCCCAAGCTATTTGCTGAGAGGCATGTCGAGTCCATGGAATATTTTATATTGCGACACAAGTTGCGGGAAAGAGACAATTTTTTTTTTTTTGCACAAAGTTGTCACTAAATGATATATTGCTCAAACATGCCATGGGATAATGTGAAATTACACCCCAAAATACATTCTGTTGCTTCTCCTGAGTACGGGGATACCACATGTGTGAGACTTTTTGGGAGCCTAGCCGCGTACGGGACCCCGAAAACCAAGCACCGCCTTCAGGCTTTCTAAGGGCGTGAATTTTTGATTTCACTCTTCACTGCCTATCACAGTTTCGGAGGCCATGGAATGCCCAGGTGGCACAAAACCCCCCCAAATGACCCCATTTTGGAAAGTAGACACCCCAAGCTATTTGCTGAGAGGTATAGTGAGTATTTTGCAGACCTCACTTTTTGTCACAAAGTTTTGAAAATTGAAAAAAGAAAAAAAAAAATGTTTTTTCTTGTCTTTCTTCATTTTCAAAAACAAATGAGAGCTGCAAAATACTCACCATGCCTCTCAGCAAATAGCTTGGGGTGTCTACTTTCCAAAATGGGGTCATTTGGGGGGGTTTTGTGCCACCTGGGCATTCCATGGCCTCCGAAACTGTGATAGGCAGTAAAGAGTGAAATCAAAAATTTTCACCCTTAGAAATCCTGAAGGCAGTGATTGGTTTTCGGGGTCCCGTACGCGGCTAGGCTCCCAAAAAGTCCCACACATGTGGTATCCCCATACTCAGGAGAAGCAGCTAAATGAATTTTGGGGTGCAATTCCACATATGCCCATGGCCTGTGTGAGCAATATATCATTTAGTGACAACTTTATGAAAAAAAAAAAAAAAAAAAGTGTCACTTTCCCGCAACTTGTGTCAAAATATAAAATATTCCATGGACTCAATATGCCTCTCAGCAAATAGCTTGGGGTGTCTACTTTCCACAATGGGGTCATTTTGGGGGGTTTTGTGCCACCTGGGCATTCCATGGCCTCCGAAACTGTGGTAGGCAGTGAAGAGTGAAATCAAAAATTTACACCCTTAGAAATCCTGAAGGCGGTGATTGGTTTTCGGGGCCCCGTACGCGGCTAGGCTCCCAAAAAGTCCCACACATGTGGTATCCCCATACTCAGGAGAAGCAGCTGAATGTATTTTGGGGTGCAATTCCACATAGGCCCATGGCCTGTGTGAGCAATATATCATTTAGTGACAACTTTTTGTAAATATTTTTTTTTTTTTGTCATTTTTCAATCACTTGGGACAAAAAAAATAAATATTCAATGGGTTCAACATGCCTCTCAGCAATTTCCTTGGGGTGTCTACTTTCCAAAATGGGGTCATTTGGGGGGGGTTTGTACTGCCCTGCCATTTTAGCACCTCAAGAAATGACATAGGCAGTCATAAACTAAAAGCTGTGTAAATTACAGAAAATGTACCCTAGTTTGTAGACGCTATAACTTTTGCGCAAACCAATAAATATACAATTATTGACATTTTTCTTACCAAAGACATGTGGCCGAATACATTTTGGCCTAAATGTATGACTAAAATTTAGTTTATTGGATTTTTTTTATAACAAAAAGTAGAAAATATCATTTTTTTTCAAAATTTTCGGTCTTTTTCCGTTTATAGCGCAAAAAATAAAAAACGCAGTGGTGATCAAATACCATCAAAAGAAAGCTCTATTTGTGGGAAGAAAAGGACGCAAATTTCGTTTGGGTACAGCATTGCATGACCGCGCAATTAGCAGTTAAAGCGACGCAGTGCCAAATTGGAAAAAGACCTCTGGTCCTTAGGCAGCATAATGGTCCGGGGCTCAAGTGGTTAATTGTTGGCATGCTGACTTTTGTAAACACAGACAATTCTACATAAAATGTAAGACGTACAAAAGACAAATATGACTTCAACATGGCTACTACTTTTCAAATCACTATATATATATATATATATATATATATATATATATATATATATATATATATTTATATATATACCCATTACAATTAAAGTATTTGAATAAATAGTATCCTAGACTGTGATTCCAAGAGGGAAACAAATCAAACACAGAGATTTCTTTAATTTAGTCATTTTTGCAGTGTCTGGTGTAGATCCAGGTGACTTCTCCTAAAAGTTTTGCACAACTGTACATGAAATAGATGCTGTATTGAGTCTCCAAATTTCCTTATAGATAAATGTCTCTTAACAATCCACAAGTCACCTAGCTATAGTTTTAGATCCTTCCAAACTTTTGGGATCTGGAATTGGGGAGAAAACACATAAATGAGTTTGTCAAAAACCTTAAAAGATCAGCAACATTGTCTGTGAGATCCAAATAGAGGACTTTAGCTGCTGAGACAAAATATAAGCAAGTGAGCAACACACTCCCAAACAAAATCTCATAGGGAGAGGAGAGTCTAACATTCCCCTTAGGGGCTTCATAAAATATAAGAAAACATTCAGGGAAATGTTTTTTAGTTTCTTACTCTACTTTTTCCGCTACATTGTAGACAGCAGGGGGGTGTCAAAATAAAACCTCAAAACTTCTAGTAAGGACTCACCTATAAAAATGATTTCCTCTGTTACTCTTTGTAGAATCTGACACTCTGTACTTACAAACTACTTCTGATAACACTTTTTACTGCGGCCTTTGCAGTAGCATTTGCCACTGGACATCCAGAAAACATGTCTATACAGACAAAATGCATACTCATAAGATCTTGACGTGGGCATCTGGATATATCTTTTTGTAACCTCTGGAAAGGATGTTCAACTTTTGGTAACACCTTTGGTAACAGGTAAAACAAGAAGTGGTATGTTATAAAAAAACAACTGTGGAGAACCCTGGCTCTATCCCATGCTCATTTACTAAGGCAGCCATAACTGCCTGTGACTGATGACACGGTCCATCTGTCAAAGAGTGACTGGCAGACATAAAAGATCACATTTTTCCAAAGTCCTGTTTCATAAGAAGTTGCCCCCTGTGGACCACTTGTTCTTCTCGTTCTGGGGTCCTTAAAGTTGAATTATTAATCCCATCTATACTGGGCCAGAACTAGGGTGGAATCTGTGAGTTGCACAGATCCAGCAAGTGTCCGTAATGCAGCATCCTAAGTCACCTGGTCTGCTTCCATGTGTGAGTTTTAATGTTAGTATGGCTACCTCAGCAAAAAGCTGGAAGGCTAAAAACAGCCAATCAATTAACTTGGCATGCCTTATTGGTTTACCTGTTGAAGTAAAAACAAACTTCTGGCCCTGCAAATGGAACCAAAAGCTCTTTATATCTCGACTATCTATATAAATATATATACTCTTTTTATAGCTCACAGGTAGGGATGAGCCGAACACCCCCCCGGTTCGGTTCGCACCAGAACCCGCGAACGGACCGCAAGTTCGCACGAACGTTAGAACCCCATTGACGTCTATGGGACTCGAACGTTCGAAATCAAAAGTGCTCATTTTAAAGGCTAATTTGCATGGTATTGTCCTAAAAAGGGTTTGGGGACCCGGGTCCTACCCCAGGGGACATGTATCAATGCAAAAAAAACTTTTAAAAACGGCCGTTTTTTCGGGAGCAGTGATTTTAATGATGCTTAAAGTAAAAAAAAAAAAGTGAAATATTCCTTTAAATATCGTACCTGGGGGGTGTCTATAGTATGCCTGTAAAGTGACGCGTGTTTCCCATGTTTAGAACAGTCCCTGCACCAAATGTCATTTTTAAAGGAAAAAATCTCATTTAAAACTGCTTGCGGGTTTAATGTCATGTCGGGTCATGGCAATATGGATGAAAATCAGTGAGACAAACGGCATGGGTACCCCCCAGTCCATTACCAGGCCCTTTGGGTCTTGTATGGATATTAAGGGGAACCCCGCACCCAAATTAAAATAAGGAAAGGTCCCTATATACTCTGAACAGCAGTATTCAGGCGGTGCAAACAAGACAGGGACTGTAGGTTTGTTGTTAAGTAGAATCTGTTTGTAATTTTGAACATTTTTAATGTGTTTAGCTCCAGCCAAAAAATCTTTTCTAAGCTTTTTGGAAAACATAGGGAAGGGTTATCACCCCTGTGACATTTGTTTTGCGTCTTTCCTCCTCTTCAGAAGATTTCACCTCACTTTTTTGTCCCAATGAAAAATGTTTTTTGAAAATTTGGGTTTTTTTGTGGAACAAGGATTGGAAAGCATCAGTGGAAAGGAGAAATTGTTTTCCCATATTAACTCTTACAGGAGAGAATTTCCCTTCCTTAGGGGTAGATTTCATCTCACTTCCTGTTGTCTCCTTCCGTTTGCAAGTAGGAGTCGTTTGTAAGTTAGATGTTTGAAAGTAGGGTCCTGCCCTATATACTCAGCAGAAATTTGGGCCTTAGGTGTTGCTGTGGCCAAAACACTGTAAGCCCTCACAGGGCCCTGCTGTGAAATATTAGATCAAGAATTGTAATTACATGCCCCTGTTGAACAGGAGCTGAAAAATTAGGCCTTAGGCACTGGTGCTGGTGCCACAACACTGCAACCCCTCACAGACACTCTAGTTGGAACGCAGGAACGAGCCCTGCTGCAAAGTATTGCATCAAAAATTGTAATTACACGCCCCTGTTAGACAGGGGCAGAAAAATTGGGCCTTAGGCACTGGTGCTGGTGCCACAACACTGCAACCCCTCACAGACACTCTAGTTGGAACGCAGGAACGAGCCCTGCTGCAAAGTATTGCATCAAAAATTGTAATTACACGCCCCTGTTAGACAGGGGCAGAAAAATTGGGTCTTAGGCACTGGTGCTGGTGCCACAACACTGCAACCCCTCACAGACACTCTAGTTGAAACGCAGGAACAAGCCCTGCTGCAAAGTATTGCATCAAAAATTGTAATTACACGCCCCTGTTAGACAGGGGCTGAAAAATTGGGTCTTAGGCACTGGTGCTGGTGCCACAACACTGCAACCCCTCACAGACACTCTAGTTGGAATGCAGGAACGAGCCCTGCTGCAAAGTATTACATCAAAAATTGTAATTACACGCCCCTGTTAAACAGGGGCTGAAAAATTGTGCCTTAGGCACTGGTGGTGGCGCCCAGAACCAAAAATGTTCTTACAAGCTATCAGCGTGATGATTGAGGAGGAAGAGGATAATTACTCAGGGATAGTCACTCAGCATCAGCATAGGCAGTCTTTGAAGGGATCTGAGATTTCAAAAAAAATTATTCGGTTACATCTGCATCAGGTGCTTGGTAGCTGGTGGTGATCCAAGACTGATTCATTTTTATGAAGGTCAGCCGATCGACCGAGTCGGTGGACAGACGCACCCTGTGATCGGTTACCACGCCTCCAGCAGCACTGAATGTGCGTTCCGAAAGAACGCTGGATGCAGGACAGGCCAGTAGCTCAATTGCATACTGTGCAAGCTCTGGCCAGTGATCCATCCTCAAGACCCAGTAACCCAGAGGATTTTCGGTGGGAAAGGTGTCCAAGTCTGATCTTGCCCCTAGGTATTCCTGCACCATGTAAAACAGACGCTGGCGATGGTTGCTGGAACCGATCATACCTTGGGGCTGCGGACCAAAAAATTGTCTGAACGCATCGGTCAGACGGCCACCTTCTCCACCGCTCCTTCTTTGACTGACCGAAGCCTCAGCAACACGTTGTCCAGAAACAGGAGTTTGTAACCTCCCAGTCTCTGGGAACGCGTTGCACAGACCTTTCTGCAAGGCCTCCCGAAGATGTTTCATCCTCTGCTCCCTCTGCGATGGCAAGATAAGGTCCGCAACCTTACCCTTGTAACGTGGATCAAGGAGGGTTGCCAGCCAGTATTGGTCCTTCTCCTTGATACCACGAATACGAGGATCCTTACGCAGGCTTTGCAGGATCAGGGAGGCCATGCAGCGTAGGTTTGCTGAGGCATTCGGTCCGGAGTCCTCTGGGTCACTAAGGACAACAACGTCCGCAGCCACCTCCTCCCAGCCACGTACAAGTCCATGTGTTCCTTGGGACTGATCCCTTAAAGACTGCTGCTGATGCTGAGTGCCAGGCTCCACCTCCATACTGACACAATCTTCCTCCTCCTCCTCCTCCTCCTCCTCGTCCTCTTCCTGTGTGATCGGCGGGCACGCAGGAACACTGTCTGGATAAAGGGGGCCTTGAGAGCTAAGGAAGTCCTCCTCTTCCTGCCTCTGTTCTGCCTCAAGTGCCCTGTCCATTATTCCACGCAGCGTGTGCTCCAACAGGTGGACAAGGGGGACAGTGTCACTGATGCATGCACTGTCAGTGCTCACCATCCTCGTGGCCTCCTCGAATGGTGACAGGACAGTGCATGCATCCCTGATCATGGCCCACTGGCGTGGGGAAAAAAAACCAAGGTCCCCTGACCCTGTCCTGGTGCCATAGTCGCACAGGTACTCATTGATGGCCCTCTGCTGCGTGTGCAGCCGCTGCAGCATGGCCAACGTCGAGTTCCACCTGGTGGGCATGTCACAGATTAGGCGGTTCTTGGGCAGGTTAAACTCCTTTTGGAGGTCCGTCAGCCGAGCACTGGCATTATATGACCGGCGGAAATGCACAGAGACTTTCCTGGCCTGCCTCAGGACATCCTGTAAGCCCGGGTACCTGCCCAAGAACCGCTGCACCACCAAGTTAAGGACGTGAGCCAAACAGGGCACATGGGTCAGTTGTCCCTGTCGGAGGGCAGAGAGGAGGTTGGTGCCATTGTCGCAAACCACCATTCCTGCCTTAAGTTGGCGTGGCGTCAACCACCTCTGAACCTGCCCCTGCAGAGCTGACAGAACCTCTGCCCCAGTGTGGCTCCTGTCCCCCAAGCACACCAGCTCAAGCACCGCATGGCATCTTTTGGCCTGCGTACTTGCGTAGCCCCTTGAACGCCTACGGAGCACCGCTGGTTCCGAGGAAGAGGCCATGGAGGAAGAAGAAGAGGAGGGGGTGGAGGAGAGAGGTGTGTCACAATCAGCATTTTGGAGGCGTGGTGGCAGAACAACCTCCAACACTACTGCACCTTGTCCTGCATCCTTCCCAGCTGCCAGCAGAGTCACCCAATGCGCCGTGAAACTTAAGTAACGTCCCTGTCCATGCCTGCTGGACCATGAGTCAGCGGTAATATGCACCTTACCGCTGACCGCCCTGTCCAGCGAGGCATGGACATTGCCTTCCACATGCCGGTAGAGAGCCGGAATCGCCTTCCGTGAGAAAAAGTGGCGTTTGGGTACCTGCCACTGAGGAACCGCACATTCCACAAACTCACGGAAGGGGGCAGAGTCTACCAACTGAAAAGGCAGCAGTTGAAGTGCTAGCAATTTTGCCAAGCTAGCATTCAACCGTTGGGCATGTGGATGGCTGGGAGCAAACTTCTTTCGGCGGTGCAGCAGCTGGGGCAGGGAAATTTGCCTGGTACAATCTGACGTCGGTGTACCAAAAGCAGATTGCCCACAAGTACTTGGCTGTGACACACCTAATTCTACACCTTCATTCCTCTCACTGCAGGTCTCAGAGAGGACTGAAGGTCTAGTGGGGTTGGAAATCTCAGCTGATGAGGAGCAAGGAGAGATCGTCTTTGTTCTTTGGTGTGGGTCTTTTAGATACGCTTGCCAACGAACTGCATGGCAGGTCAACATATGTCTGGTCAAGCATGTGGTACCCAAGCGGGAGATGTTTTGGCCACGCGAGATACGCTTGAGACATATGTTGCAAATAGCAGCGGTGCGATCTGATGCACTCGTCTCAAAAAAGGCCCACACCAAAGAACTTTTTGAATAACGCGCAGAGACTGCAGCGCCCTGCACATGTGGAGCTTTGGGGTGTGATGCAGTCAATGTGCTGCCCTTAGGCTGGCCCCTGGAGGGCATCCTGCCTAGTTGGTGATGTGCCACCTCCTCCTCCTCCTCCTCCTCCTCCTCTCTCCTATCAGGCACCCACGTTGAGTCAGTGACCTCATCATCCCCTCCCTCCTCATCACTGGAGCAAACCTGGCAGTATGCTGCAGCAGGGGGAGCATGACTGCCAGATTGCTGTCCTTCTTGGGCACCCCCTCTGTCCGTGCTCATGTTACTGCCTTCATTGAGCTCAGTATCATCATCAGAGCCTTCCAAACGCTGGGCATCCTCCTGGAGCATGTACCCAACACTGTGGTCAAACAGTTCGAGGGAATCCTCATGAGGACATGGTGGAGCTAGGGAAGGAGTCACTGATGACATTGAGCTGAGGGAAGAGGCCGCTGCTTTGCCAGACAAAGCACCCTGGGCATGGGTGAGAGAGGATGAGGAGGATGAGGACGGCTTGGTCATCCACTCGACCAAGTCTTCCGCATGTTGCGGCTCAACACGGCCAGCTGCCGAAAAAAAGGCCAAGCGTGTCCCATGGCCACGTGCTGATGAGGATGCACCGTCTCCACGACCAGCACTAGACACAGAGCCTGCTTGCCCTCTCTTATTGGCTTGTGACTGTCTGCCTCTCCTTCTTGGCCTTCCAGACATACTAATGGCCTGTAGCTGCACTAAGCTGGGATAGAACACCTGTAATTTTCTTCAGGTAGCTTTATATACTGTAACCAGACAAGCCTGCCTGTCAGTAGGAAGATAACAGGAACGGATCTAGCTGAACACTGTGAGCAGGACGCACTGTACTAAATGTAAATAGTCTAGCTGCCTGACCGTGGTACTAATAGGATCAAAAAGAACACCTGTAATTTTCTTAAGGTAGCTTTATATACTGTAACCAGACAAGCCTGCCTGTCAGTAGGAAGATAACAGGAACGGATCTAGCTGAACACTGTGAGCAGGACGTACTGCACTAAATGTATATAGCAGGAACGGATCTAGCTGAACACTGTGAGCAGGACGCACTGCACTGAATGTAAATAGCAGGAACGGATCTAGCTGAACACTGTGAGCAGGACGCACTGCACTAAATGTAAATACCAGGAACGGATCTAGCTGAACACTGTGAGCAGGACGCACTGCACTGAATGTAAATAGCAAGAACGGATCTAGCTGAACACTGTGAGCAGGACGCACTGCACTGAATGTAAATAGTCTAGCTGCCTGACCGTGGTACTAATAGGATCAAAAAGAACACCTGTAATTTTCTTAAGGTAGCTTTATATACTGTAACCAGACAAGCCTGCCTGTCAGTAGGAAGATAACAGGAACGGATCTAGCTGAACACTGTGAGCAGGACACACTGTACTAAATGTAAATAGTCTAGCTGCCTGACCGTGGTACTAATAGGATCAAAAAGAACACCTGTAATTTTCTTCAGGTAGCTTTATATACTGTAACCAGACAAGCCTGCCTGTCAGTAGGAAGATAACAGGAATGGATCTAGCTGAACACTGTGAGCAGGACGTACTGCACTAAATGTATATAGCAGGAACGGATCTAGCTGAACACTGTGAGCAGGACGCACTGCACTGAATGTAAATAGCAGGAACGGATCTAGCTGAACACTGTGAGCAGGACGCACTGCACTAAATGTAAATACCAGGAACGGATCTAGCTTAACACTGTGAGCAGGACGCACTGCACTGAATGTAAATAGCAGGAACGGATCTAGCTGAACACTGTGAGCAGGACGCACTGCACTGAATGTAAATAGCAGGAACCGATCTAGCTGAACACTGTGAGCAGGACGCACTGCACTGAATGTAAATAGCAGGAACGGATGTAGCTGAACACTGTGAGCAGGAAGCACTGCACTAAATGTAAATACCAGGAACGGATCTAGCTGAACACTGTGAGCAGGACGCACTGCACTGAATGTAAATAGCAAGAACGGATCTAGCTGAACACTGTGAGCAGGACGCACTGTACTAAATGTAAATAGTCTAGCTGCCTGACCGTGGTACTAATAGGATCAAAAAGAACACCTGTAATTTTCTTAAGGTAGCTTTATATACTGTAACCAGACAAGCCTGCCTGTCAGTAGGAAGATAACAGGAACGGATCTAGCTGAACACTGTGAGCAGGACACACTGTACTAAATGTAAATAGTCTAGCTGCCTGACCGTGGTACTAATAGGATCAAAAAGAACACCTGTAATTTTCTTCAGGTAGCTTTATATACTGTAACCAGACAAGCCTGCCTGTCAGTAGGAAGATAACAGGAACGGATCTAGCTGAACACTGTGAGCAGGACGCACTGTACTAAATGTAAATAGTCTAGCTGCCTGACCGTGGTACTAATAGGATCAAAAAGAACACCTATAATTTTCTTAAGGTAGCTTTATATACTGTAACCAGACAAGCCTGCCTGTCAGTAGGAAGATAACAGGAACGGATCTAGCTGAACACTGTGAGCAGGACACACTGTACTAAATGTAAATAGTCTAGCTGCCTGACCGTGGTACTAATAGGATCAAAAAGAACACCTGTAATTTTCTTCAGGTAGCTTTATATACTGTAACCAGACAAGCCTGCCTGTCAGTAGGAAGATAACAGGAACGGATCTAGCTGAACAATGTGAGCAGGACGTACTGCACTAAATGTATATAGCAGGAACGGATCTAGCTGAACACTGTGAGCAGGACGCACTGCACTGAATGTAAATAGCAGGAACGGATCTAGCTGAACACTGTGAGCAGGACGCACTGCACTAAATGTAAATACCAGGAACGGATCTAGCTGAACACTGTGAGCAGGACGCACTGCACTGAATGTAAATAGCAGGAACGGATCTAGCTGAACACTGTGAGCAGGACGCACTGCACTGAATGTAAATAGCAGGAACGGATCTAGCTGAACACTGTGAGCAGGACGCACTGCACTGAATGTAAATAGCAGGAACGGATGTAGCTGAACACTGTGAGCAGGACGCACTGCACTAAATGTAAATACCAGGAACGGATCTAGCTGAACACTGTGAGCAGGACGCACTGCACTGAATGTAAATAGCAGGAACGGATCTAGCTGAACACTGTGAGCAGGACGCACTGCACTAAATGTAAATACCAGGAACGGATCTAGCTGAACACTGTGAGCAGGACGCACTGCACTGAATGTAAATAGCAGGAACGGATCTAGCTGAACACTGTGAGCAGGACGCACTGCACTAAATGTAAATACCAGGAACGGATCTAGCTGAACACTGTGAGCAGGACGCACTGCACTGAATGTAAATAGCAGGAACGGATCTAGCTGAACACTGTGAGCAGGACGCACTGCACTGAATGTAAATAGCAGGAACGGATCTAGCTGAACACTGTGAGCAGGACGCACTGCACTGAATGTAAATAGCAGGAACGGATGTAGCTGAACACTGTGAGCAGGACGCACTGCACTAAATGTAAATACCAGGAACGGATCTAGCTGAACACTGTGAGCAGGACGCACTGCACTGAATGTAAATAGCAGGAACGGATCTAGCTTAACACTGTGAGCAGGACGCACTGCACTGAATGTAAATAGCAGGAACGGATCTAGCTGAACACTGTGAGCAGGACGCACTGCACTGAATGTAAATAGCAGGAACGGATGTAGCTGAACACTGTGAACAGGACGCACTGCACTAAATGTAAATACCAGGAACGGATCTAGCTGAACACTGTGAGCAGGACGCACTGCACTGAATGTAAATAGCAGGAACGGATCTAGCTGAACACTGTGAGCAGGACGCACTGCACTAAATGTAAATACCAGGAACGGATCTAGCTGAACACTGTGAGCAGGACGCACTGCACTGAATGTAAATAGCAGGAACGGATCTAGCTGAACACTGTGAGCAGGACGCACTGCAGTGAATGTAAATAGCAGGAACGGATCTAGCTGAACACTGTGAGCAGGACGCACTGCACTAAATGTAAATACCAGGAACGGATCTAGCTGAACACTGTGAGCAGGACGCACTGCACTGAATGTAAATAGCAGGAACGGATCTAGCTGAACACTGTGAGCAGGACGCACTGCACTGAATGTAAATAGCAGGAACGGATCTAGCTGAACACTGTGAGCAGGACGCACTGCACTGAATGTAAATAGCAGGAACGGATCTAGCTGAACACTGTGAGCAGGACGCACTGCACTAAATGTAAATACCAGGAACGGATCTAGCTGAACACTGTGAGCAGGACGCACTGCACTGAATGTAAATAGCAGGAACGGATCTAGCTGAACACTGTGAGCAGGACGCACTGCACTAAATGTAAATACCAGGAACGGATCTAGCTGAACACTGTGAGCAGGACGCACTGCACTGAATGTAAATAGCAGGAACGGATCTAGCTGAACACTGTGAGCAGGACACACTGCACTAAATGTAAATAGTCTAGATAGAAGATAACAGGAACGGATCTAGCTAAACTGAATACAGTGTATATATATATATGCAACACCTGGGATGCATATATATACACAATACACTGTAAGTGCAGCTAACTGACTGACTGTTCTGCCTAATCTATCTAACTCAAATCAAATGACACTGTCTCTCTCTCTCTCTATCTCTCAGCACACCGGAACACACACTACACAGGGCCGCCGTGCAGGCGGCCTTATATAGTGTGGGGTGTGTACTAAATCCCCTGAGCCATAATTGGCCAAAGCCACCCTGGCTTTGGCCAATTACAGCTCTCTCTACTGACGGCGCTGTGATTGGCCAAGCATGCGGGTCATAGTGCATGCTTGGCCAATCATCAGCCAGCAATGCACTGCGATGCCGCAGTGAATTATGGGCCGTGACGCGCCACACGAATTTGGCGCGAACGGCCCATATCGTTCGCAATTCGGCGAACGACCGAACAGCCGATGTTCGAGTCGAACATGGGTTCGACTCGAACACGAAGCTCATCCCTACTCACAGGCTTTGCTAAAACATGGAGATCTGCTTCTTGAGCTGGGGGAAAAGAATCCAATGACTCTGAATACAGAGTATCCTTCTGGGTGATAAACTGCATACTCAGTAATTGTATTGCCATCCTAAGTATAAAGCTGGGATCAAATCTACAAAAAATTAAATATCTGGGTCTTCAAGGAGTGTGTCCTGTATTGGGCTCACAGCAGCTGATTCCTACGTCATCAATTTAGCTTCCTTTGTCTCAAGCCTCCTCTAATAGAGGCAATAAGGTGGCTGGATTCAAATGTACACATTTTTCATTGTTAGATTTGTACATACACAAACAAAACAAATTCATATTTTGAACCTTTCATTAGATAAACATTAGTTAGCTGTATATTTGCCATACAGAATGTGGGACCATTAAAAATTAAATATTTGACCAAAATAATGTCTGTAACTTTGTCTAATAGCACCTTTGCATAAAGCTACTAGAGATGAGCCCGATGCGTTCGCCTGTTCGCCAATAGCGAAAAAATTTGGGGTGTTCGCAGCAAATTCGAAAGTCGCAGAACACCCTTTAAAAGTCTATGGGGGAAATCAAAAGTGCTAATTTTAAAGGCTTATATGCTTGGTATTGTCATAAAAAGTGTTCGGGGACCCGGGTCCTACCCCAGGGGACATGTATCAATGCAAAAAAAAGTTTTAAAAACTGATGTTTTTTCGGGAGCAGTGATTTTAATAATGCTTAAAGTGAAACAATAAAAGTGAAATATTCCTTTAAATTTCATACCTGGGGGGTGTCTATAGTATGCCTGTAAAGTCGCGCATTTTTCCTGGCAGAACAGTCCCTGCACAAAATTACATTTCTAAAGGAAAAAAAGTCATTTAAAACTACTTGCGGCTATAATGAATTGTCGGGTCTCGGCAATACAGATAAAAGTCATTGAAAAAAACGGCAGGGGGATCCCTCCAAAAATCCATACCAGGTCCTTTGGGTCTGGTATGAATATTAACCCTTTCATGACTAAGCCTATTTTTGAAATTTGGTGTTTACAAGTTAAAATCCGTATTTTTTGCTAGAAAATTACTTAGAACCCCCAAACATTATATATATATTTTTAGAAGAGAATCTAGAGAATAAAATGGAGATTGTTGCAATATTTTTTAGCACACGGTATTTGTGCAGCTGTGTTTTAAACGCAAATTTTTGGAAAAGTGACACTTTCATGAATTTTAAAAAATCCAAACAGTAAAGTTACCCCAATTTTTTTGTATAATGTGAAAGATGATGTTACGCCGAGTAAATAGATACCAAACATGTCACCCTTTATAATTGCACGCACTCGTGGAATGGCGACGAACTACGGTACCTATGAATTTCCATAGGCGACGCTTTAAAAATTTTTTACGGTTATCAGGTTTGAGCTACAGAGGAGGTCTAGGGCTAGAATTATTGCTCTCGCTCTGACGATCGCGGCGATACCTCACATGTGTGGTTTGAACACCGTTTACATATGCGGGCGCGACTTCCGTATGCGTTTTCTTCGCTGCGCGAGCTCGCGGGGACAGGGGCACTTTAAAAAAAATTTTTTTTTTTTTTTTTATTTATTTTATTTATTTTTGTACTTTTATAAATTGTGTTTTAAAATTTTTTTTTTTTTTTTACTTTTATTGCTGTCACAAGCAATGTAAACATCCCTTGTGACAGTAATAGGTGGTGACAGGTACTCTTTATGGAGAGATCGGGGGTCTAAAAGACCCCCCATCCCTCCTTTACACTTCAAAGTATTCAGATCGCCGAAAACGGCGATTCTGAATACTGTGTACTTTTTTAAAATCGGCGCCATTGGCAGCCGAGTAAACGGGAAGTGACGTCATGACGTCGCTTCCGCGTTTTCAACAAGAAGGCTGGAACGAAGCCGCTCGCAGCTTCGTTCCAGTCCGCCCCCAGCCGCCGAAGGCAGCCGAACCGACACCGGGACTCCCGATTGCACGGGAGGCCCGGTAACAGCGGCGGGAGGCGGCGGGAGGCGGCGGGAGGGGGGGGATGTCCCCTCCCGCTCCTCCGGTATAACAACCGAGCGGCTTTTAGCCGCATCGGTTGTTATATACGGGTAGCCGATCGCCCGCTGAAAACAACGGTACCGGGATGATGCCTGCAGCTGCGGGCATCATCCCGGTATAACCCCGGAAAGCCGAGTACGCATATGTGCGTACGGTCGGCGGGAAGGGGTTAAGGGGAACCCCAAACCAAAATTTAAAAAAAAATGCGTGGGGGTCCCCCCAAATTCTATACCAGACCTGAAGGATATTAAGGGGAACCCTGTGCCAAATTTTTTTTTTTAAATGGCGTAGGGGTCCCCCTCAAAATCCATACAAGAACCTTCAGGTCTGGTATGCATTTTAAGGTGAATCCTGTGCCAAATTTTTTTCTAAAAATGGCGTTGGGGTCCCCCCAAAAATCCATACCAGACCCTTATGTGAGCATTCAACCTGGCCGACCGCAGGAAAAAAAGGGGGAATGAGAGAGCGCCCCCCCTCCAGAACCGTACCAGGCCACATGCCCTCAACATGGAGAGGGTGCTTTGGGGTAGCCCCCCAAAGCACCTTGTCCCCATGTTAGTGGGGACAAGGGCCTCATCCACACAACCCTTGCCTGGTGGTTGTGGGGGTCTGCAGGCGGGGGGCTTATTGGAATCTGGAAGCCCCATTTAACAAGGGAACCCCAGATCCAACCCCCCTGTTTGAAATGGTAGAGGGTACATTGTACCCCTACCATTTCACAAAAAATTGTCAAAATGTTAAAGAAAACACAAGACACATCTTGGGACAAGTCCTTTATTGAAAAATAAAAAAATAAAAATGTCCCATGAATTCCATTCATCTTCTTCTCTCACTCCGCCAGACCGAAACCCCCCCGCATGCCGCCACCGATCCGCCTCCATGGGAGGCACCCGCCTTAATGACCATCCTCTCAGGTGACAGTTCTTTTATAACTGAGGGCGGGGCCAAACGGTGATGAACCCGGGTGACCCTGCCCCCCTCTGATGCACGGAGACTTCCCAATGGCTTCCCCTTGGCATCAGAGGGGGGTGTCAGGGGGGGCGGGGCCACACAGTGACTTACCTGGGTGAAACTGCCCCCCTCTGATGCACAGGAACTTCCCAATGGCTTCCCCGTGGTGTCAGAGGGGGCGGGGCAACCCGTTTGCCACCCATGGAGGCAGATCGGTGGCGGCCTGCGGGGTTTTGTTTTTTTCGACCCGGCGGAGCGAGAGAAGAAGTTAAATGGACTTCGTGGGACTTTTTTATTTTTATAACCGTTACCATTTCAAATGGGGGAGCGGGATCTGGGGCTTCCAGATTCTGATAAGCCCCTCGCAGACTCCCACAACCACCGGGCAAGGTTTGTAGGGATGAGGCCTTTGTCCCCATCAACATAGGGACAAGGTGCTTTGGGGGGCTACCCCAAAGCACCCTCCCCATTTTGAGGGCATGTGGCCTGGTACAGTTCAAGAGGGGGGGTGCTCTCTCGTCCCCCCTCTTTTCCTGCGGCCTGCCAGGTTGCATGCTCGGAAAAGGGTCTGGTATGCATTTTTTGGGGGAACCCCACTCCATTCTTTTAATTTTGGTGGGGGTTCCCCTTAAAAGGTCTGGTATGGATTTTGAGGAAGACCCCTACACCATTTAAAAAAAAAAAGCAGCACAGGGTTCCCCTATAATATCCATACCAAACCTGAAGGCCCTGGTACGGAATTTTGGGGGACCCCCACACAATTTTTTCTTTTAATTTTGGTTCGGAGTTCCCCTTAATATTCATACCATGGGTCTGTATGGGACTTTTATCTGTATTGCCGAGACCTGACAATTCATTATAGCTGCGAGTAGTTTTAAATGACTTTTTTTCCTTTAAAAATGTCATTTTGTGCAGGGACTGTTCTAAAGACAGGAAAAATGCGCCACTTTGCAGGCATACTTTAGCCACCCCCCAGGTACGAAATTTAAAGGAATATTTCACTTTTATTGTTTCACTTTAAGCATTATTAAACTGCTCCTGAAAAAAACTTTTTTTTGCATTGATACATGTCCCCTGGGGCAGGACCCAGGTCCCCCCAAACACTTTTTATGAAAATAACTTGCATACTAACCCTTAAAATTAGCACTTTTGATTTTTCAATTATATACAGAACTTACAAATTTCCTTTACCTTCCTCGGATATTTTTCTTTTTATATTTTTCTCTTTATTACTTTTTCCCCCTTATTTATTGTCATATTATAGTAAATAATTATCTCTTCTTTATGTTGGCTAATTTATTTTATTTTATTATATATATTTTTTGCTATATATTGATTAATTGATTAAGCTTCTTATTGATTATTATTGTATACATTTTTCTTTAGCCACTTCCGCCCCAGAAGATTTGGCTGCTGGATGACCAGGCCATTTTTTTGTGATTCTGCACTGTGTCGCTTTAACTGACAATTGCATGGTCATGCAGCGCTGCACCCAAACAAAATTGATGTCCTTTTTTCACACAAATAGAGCTTTCTTTTGGTGGTATTTGATCATCTCTGCGTTTTTTATTTTTTCTGCTATAATCAAAAAAAGAGCGACAATTTTGAAAAAAAAAACCCACAATATTTAGTACTTTTTTTTTTTTTTTTTTTTTTAGAAAATATTTTTTATTAATATTTCACAGGTTTACAGAGTAAGAAGATACATTTAAGTTCCTCAACCATAGTTGAATAGTGATACATAAAAGCCAACATAAAGAAATAATTATGATTTGTTTGTTAACACTTGAGTTTCCAGTAAAGATATTGCTGTCGTTACATTAACAGTAGCATGAATGTATCATCTCACAATGAAGAACCTAAATTAGTAACTTGTCCTTAACATTAAGATAGGAACTGTGGTGTCTAAATTGAACAGTCCTTCTCTGAGGAGTGTTGGCACCTCCATAGGTCGAATAGCTCCGATGTGTTGATGAACTTTTCCAATGTAGTTCTTCGGTTGTTTACTTGTTTAGGGTTTGTACAGTCAATGGTTTTGTCTGGCACTGCATTGAAGTCCCCGCATAAGATTACATGTCCTTGTTTCATAGATTCTACTTTTTTCCATATTTTTTTAAGGAATCTTAATTGGTTGTTATTTGGCAGATATACGTTAACCAGAGTGTACTTCACTGAAAAGATTTTGCATACCAGTATGATATATCTGCCTGAAGTGTCCAGATGAGTTGCGATCTCTGAGAATGGGATGTTGTCTCCTATAGCAATCGCAACACCCCCCTTTTTCCTTGGGCCATTTGCCATAATAACTTGAGGGAATCTGCGATTGCGAAATACTGGGGGTTTGTCTGCTATAAAGTGTGTCTCTTGAAAGCAAATTATGTCACTTTTTTGCCTTGACGCCTCCTTCCAGGCCATTTGGCGTTTATGGGGGCTATTAAGACCCTTGACATTTAATGATGTAATCGTGAAAGACATTTTGAAATACTTGTATGTCGTACCTTATATTAGAGTGGTTGAGATAGGAAGTCAATAGGTTGATTTAACGGTGTCGGTTATCCTCGTGATGGGGATGATGAGGCAAAGGACTCTGGTGTCCGGGTAGCTTAGTCCCATGTGTTCTTACTTCTGTTCCTGTAGATGATATAACAAAAAGAAAAAAAAAGGTGCAAAGAGAAAAGAGTAACCAAACTAATAAGAAATAAAAAGAGTGATTCCTTGAGGAATCTGAGCGGATAATATTCCGTTTCCAATTCGGGGGGTAAAGCAATAAAAGCTAAGTGGCTGTTCCTGGGCCATTGGGGATCCTTGCTGTGAATGTGGTGAACTTCAGCCTGTTTCTGTGTCAGAACTAGCACGGGTGGAAGAGGGTGAGTGAGGTTTGTCATTGCCGTTGTTATATGGATCTATAATTTGCCAGTCTCTCAGGAGGCGGATGCCCTCTTTAATATTAGTCACCAAATGAGATTTGCCTTGTGATTAGTAACTTAGCTGGGTATATCCACCTGTACTGGATATGGTGGTTGTTTAGTGGCTTAGTTATGGTTGCAAGTTGTCTACGCTGTTGCATAGTGAATGCTGACAAGTCAGCATAGAAGGAAAGATCCTGTATTTCTTGTGGTAGGTTTTCTCTTCTTCTGGCTATCATCATGAACTGGTCTTTTATATGGTAGAAGTGAATCCTCACTATTGTATCTCTGGGCAGGTGGTCCGGGATATTTCTGGGTCTTAGGAGCCGGTGAATCTGATCAATGATCAGTTCTTCCAGGGGCGTTTCTGAAAGCGCGGCCTTCATTATGTTGATAAAGAATTCTTTTAGATCTGGGGGTTTAATCGATTCGGGTATCCCCCGAATTTTGATGTTGTTACGTCTCGATCTGTCTTCCAAATCTGCTAATTTTGTTTTAATGGCGTGGATTTCGTCATCCCTGTCATTATGTGCGTCTACCAGATCATTGAAAGTAGATGTAAATTCTCCCATCTTCGATTCAATGTGAGTTACTCTGGAGTCTACTGCTGCCACTTCTGTTTTAAACTGCTGTGTAAATGCCAGCATGTCAGCATGGAGTGTAGAGCGCAGGGACACCAGCATGTCCTTGAGCGTAGTGTCCATGACCGGCTGGTTTTGTGTGGGGAAGTCAATGATAGAGTCCTGTAGTTCTCTGGTATCATCCAGAGAGGACTCAAGGCCACTAAGATCTGCTGTTTCTGCAGGGACTAGGGACATTTTCATCTTGTTTTTAGCAGGGCTGGATGATGCAGATGGGGGTGGTGGGTACTGACCTTGTCCCTGAGGAGAGTTGTTAGATGTGTGGCTGGGTCCCGATCTCCCCTGCTGGTATCTCTGCGCTCCGGAGCTGAGGCCGCGTGTATCGCCGGCCTGTCTGCCGGCGCCATCTTGGCCAGGGAGACGGCGCGGCTGTATTAGGAAATCAGTCATCTTCCCTGGTCTTGTTGTGCCTTTTCGTTTGCGGGAAGGCATCCGGGAATGTTGCTGGTGTATACCGGGTATCTGGTGATATGAAACGCGGCTCTTAGTCCCTGTTTCCCCGTTAGAGCCCAGGATAGTGCGGAGCTAGTCTAACATGCGTCCATCGTCTCCGCTGGCTAGCCACGCCCCCCAATATATTTAGTACTTTTTGCTATAATAAATATCCCCATTTTTTTTAAAAAAAGCAAATTTTTTCTTAGTTTAGGCCAATATGTAATCTTCTACATATTTTTGTTATAATAAAAAAAATTGCAATAAGCGGATATAGCTTGGTTTGTTATAGCGTCTACAAAATAGGGGATAGATTTATAGCATTTTTATTATTTTTTTTTTACTAGTAATTGGGGTGATCTGCGATTTTTTTCGGGGCTGTAACATTATAGCAGACGCATCGGACACTTTTGACACATTTTTGGGATCATTGGAATTTATACAGCGATTAGTGCTATAAAAATGCACTGATTACTCTAAAAATGTCACTGTCAGGGAAGGGGTTAACACTAGGGGCAATCAAGGGGGTTAATTGTGTTCCCTGTGTGTGTTTCTAACTATTGGGGGAGGGGACTGACCTAGAGGAAATGACAGATCGTGATTCCTAGCTATTAGGAACTCACGATCTGTCTTTCCTCAAAGAACAGAACAGAATTCTGTATATATATATATATATATATATATATATATATATATATATATATATATATATATATATATATATATATATATATATATATATATATATATATATATATATATATATACATATATATATATATATATATATATATATATACATATATATATATATATATATATATATATTTTCTCATATTTATATATTCTAGTATATTATAGTATAGTATATTCTAGTTTTAATATTATAATATATATTATAATATATTTTAGTAATAATATATCACTTTACGAACGTATATGGTAATAGTCATGTTGACACATTTTTTCATTCATTTTTTCATAATTTTATTATTTTTTTCACATTTTTAAATTTTTTCATTCATTCATTTTTTTCATTAATTTTTTAATTTTTTGATTAATTGATTTTTTACTACTAATTGCCAATTTTATTATTGTTTTTGCTCATTATATACGGTAATTATACAATTTCGGTATATTGATCTTTTTATAATTTTTTATAATTACTTATAACTGTATATTGCCATCAGTTTTAATTTATTCCCCCTGTTCACATATATTTGTTCTGACTCCGCCCCCGCTTCATTATATAAACACTACCCTTTGATTCCATACCCTATGCTTGGGAACGGAGCGCAGCTATCATACCATTCATAGCATGCACGTTCAGAAACGCGTTGCATTATAGTGACATCACAGCCCGGCGCCACGCTGTTTGCCTTCCAAGCCTCGTTCTGGATCCTCACCGCACAGCCGTTTCCTATCATTGCGGACACCAGACAGTAATCATAAAGCTGCAGCGCGGCTTGTCACAGGCTCTGGTGCTTCACCATCCTCATCCTCCCTGAAATCTACGCCCTGCAATGTGGACTATCTGAGATCCCACCTCATCCTCTCTGGGTTTTGATGTGCTGCACTTTGTCAGCAACAGGACCTGCAGTTCCACCTTATCCTCTCTGGGATCTAAAGTGCTGCATCCTCCAAGTCAAAAGCAGACTCACTGTGACCTGTAGTCCCACCTCCTCAGCCCAGAGATACATCCAAATTCAACTTTACTTCTTTCCGTGTGAGTGGATATTGTTTTAATAATAAATTGTTTATAATATATACTCAGAGGCTCCCCTTTCCTAACTGACATACTAGGGTCCTTTTAGACAGGAGATGATTAACCTACCAATATGTCTTTGGAGTTTGGAGAGAAACCAGAAGAAACCCACACAGGCACCGGAAAATAGGAGAACATGCAAACTCTGTGCAGGTAGTGCTGTGGTTGAGATTTGAACCAATAACCTTATTGCTGCTAGGCAGATGTGCTAGTCACTGTGCTGCCATAGTCAGAGCCCATATATTGATTTAGAAACTGACAGGTCTCTTTTAAACTCTTCTTCATTTTTTTTTTTTTTCACAACGCATACCCTTTAAATCTTTCCATTAAGCAGTGTACAAAATGAATCTTCCTAAAATCTATCTACTGCCGAAAGCACATTTGTACAGTAAAAATAAAAAAGTTGCAAAAACAAGGTACTCAAACTGATGACTGTTTTGGGCCACTTGTTTCTATACTAAACAAATTCAATTTGGCAAGCAGCTCATCATCAATCATTTTATTTATCCCTTTGGTGTTTTAACACTTCCAGGAACATTTCCCATTTTTTTTATTACAAAACAGTTGATTGCAGTAAAAAGTAGAATTAATTGTGTTTTTGTTCTTTTTTTTAAAGGACACCTAAGCATGAAATATATTTTCCATCATATAAAGGAGGTAAAATTTACAATTATAAATAAACATTATGTAGACATATAGTTCACTGTATGTGGAATATATTATATCGAATTAGTAGGTTTCCTGTAATTATCTTATTCAGAGCAATTTTGAAGGAACAATGAAGAAAGACATTTCTTTACTCCATCCTGATATACATTTGTTGAGAGTTCATTACTGTTAAACTTTTATATATACATATTTATTTATTTATTTAATTATGATTGATACATCTCCTTTAAGATATAAAAGTATATACTGTATATTTATTGTAATTAGCAATTAGTGGAGCAATTTATCTGCATGTCCTCAGATTAATCTACCCAGCAGAGAATATTTTATTCCCTAATTTAGTAACTCCTGATGGTCTCCTGTTAGGAACATCTTGTATGCTCCTATGGTGCTGGTCTCCACCTTCCTGTAGCCTGCTCAGCTGCTGTACCATCCCTGGCCTATAGGTTGTTTGATGGGCAGTAGGCCTTGCTCTGGCAGCAACAGAGTGACAGAACTCTCCTTCGGCTGTATCCACATTGCTTGGTTCTGTGGTGCTGTGACACAATTTTTAAACATCCGAGACCTATGGGCTAGGTTTGTAAAAGATCTGTCACTGGGGATAATAAAGGGTAATTAGGTTGGAATACACAGGTGAGAGTGAAAGGGAGGGGTGGACAGGGGAACACGGTTAATTAGCAGGGAAACGGGGTAGTAGCTACTGACACCAGCCCCTAGGCCTACCCCTTAATCACAATAAATAATTTCACAAAAAGGAAATACTTTTAAATTTGTTTTTGGTTGTTCATAGATAATTTATGGTGATTTTATTTTTAGGGAAGCCAAGGTTGGAGGTGATGGGGGCAAATGGGGTTTGTGAGGTAGAATCTGGAAGGTAGCCATTTATGGGACCTCCTGGTACCCTCTTTTTTATTGTTATGTATTGTTTGCACTCTCCCCCCCTCTTTTTTTTGGGGGGGGACTGTTGAATGGAGAGAGTGGGTGGTCTTTCGAATGTACGGAAGAGGAAGATTGGAAAAGGTGCCCATGTTTTGAATAGGTAATTGTATGTAGATTGTGGAGTATGAGGTAATTATATGTACAGTATAGTGGGGTATGTGAAATGCATTCTTATGTATATTACAGGAATACTACTGTTTATTTTAATTGTTTTTGTTTTGGCTTGTTTCCTTTTTCAAAAACATAATAAAAAAGAGTTTAAGGCCTCATGCACACTGGATGTTAAAATTACGTTATAAAAACACCAGTGAGTTTTTCAATGTTTTTGCAATAGTGTTTTTAGCATTTTTTTAGCGTTTTCTCAATTTTTTTCCCCCAATAGATCAAAAACGTTAAAAAACGCTGATGACCCGCGTTTTTGAGCATTTTTTAACGTTTGACCTTTTTACAGCTGAAAAACTCCTCTCAGAACTCACTATTTTTGTTTTTTTTTACAGCCAAAATACACCCCAGCCAAAAACAGCCAATGTGTGCATAGACACATATGATAACATGAAGGGGAGTTGAAAAGAAGGGGAGGACTTGGATATAGAAAGATACCAAGAGAAACACAAAGCAGTGTAATTATCACAAAAATAGAAAATATGTATTAATAAGATTTCTGCAAAAAGGCAACATTCACCACACTACAGTAAAAACCATTAAAGACAACATTGTCAATAGTGTTAAAAACAAAGAAAAAAAACAGGGCTCACATGCATTACCCACTATTATACCAGGAGTCAACCGTATGCAGGGATGTGGCACTTAGTTGAAAGCACTAATGGCCCAGGAATTGCTGAAACAATTATGGATCTAGCTAGACCAATGGTTTAGACACATCAAAAATAGTCCTTGAAAACAATGAGGGGAACCAATCCGTCCATATTGTGTGGACTGCTTGTTGATTAAACAAATGCCTGCAAGCGCTTAATGGAAGATGAAGGACCAGATCAACTAGCATCCATCACTTAGCACAGTTTTAAGGGACACTCCAAGAAAAACTTTTCTAGTGGTTCATAAAAATGGTTACAAGTGTAGTGATGCAACCTATAAAACCCATAAATAGCTTGCTTGTATAGACAAATAGTACTAGTGCTAATCATGATTCTAATTCCCACATGTATAAGAACAAAATGGCCAATATGTGGATCTAATTATAGAGACCACCTAACATAAGCATCCATACATTATTAGCAATATAGCTTTTAATATCCACAGAAAAATTGAGGAATTGAATTAGATGACATTATTTAATTGAGAGGATGAAAATAAATATAAGTGATTAATGAGTAAATAACAGGCCTTATTTTAGACCCAATGACATCATCACTGAGTCTCTGTGCCTATCTAAGCAATGCAGGCAGATCATGGTGGGAGGGGTCGGCAAGGTGCTGTACATAGCTTACCAGCACAGCACCCTGCCTCAGTACTATGTGTATTGTAGTAAATACAGTTGTAGTAAATACAGGGGGACAAGAGAAGGAAGAAAACATATAGAACTATATTTTTCCTTCCCTGGTTCTTCCCGCTCCCCAAAATGCAAATAGGAATTTAAAATAAAACCTTTCCGTTTTCATTGCATGCCTTTTTTTATACCCAATGACATCATCACTGGGTCTCTGTGCTTATCTATGCAAAGCAGGCAGATCATGGGGAAGAAGATGTTCATATGTCGCGATCATTGTTGATATATCAGGGTTCCAAAATGACAGGTAGACTTAATTTGGTGTTGAGGCCCTTGGGGGCCATCGTTTTTAAACTAAATATCCACTCTTTTTCCCTACAGAGGAGGACCGTATCAAAATCCCCCCTCCGCTTGGGCAAAAATTCAGCAGATGAATGATGGAACCTATCAAAATGTTGGGCTACAGGAGGACGTACGGACTTGTCATTGCTTTTGAGATTCCTAATGCTAGCATGATGCTCACCGATGCGGATGCGCAACTGACTTTTGGTCTTTCCCACATAAAGCTTTTTACAGGGACACACAAGGATATATAACACCCCTGAGATACTGCAGTTGATGAACTGCCTTATGGGGTACTTTTTTTGCGCATCAGCATCTGTGAAGCTAGCCGTACGTTCGTCAAACCGGCAAATATGACAATGTCCACAAGGGAACATGCCATGCGGATGCGACATGTCGGATATCCAGTTTGTCATCGGAGTCTGAACAAATTCTGAGGGGACTAAGTTGTCTCGAATATTTCTCGCTCTCCTAAAAACCAGTAGAGGATGAGGACCAACAAATTGTGACAAAGCATTAGATCTATGCAAGACATGCCAGTGTTTGTTTAAAATAGACTTAACCTCATTCCACTGAGAGCCGCATCAAGTTTTGATACAGACAGGAGAGGTATAAACTGACAGAGGTCTACCTTCTATTGGCCGAATGAGATCTTCCCTTTTAGCAGATGATGCTCTTTTCCGTGCCTGTCTAATTGTCTTATGGGAGTAGCCCCTATTTCTAAACCTTATTTAAAGGTCCTCTGCTTCTGACCTATAGGTTACTTCATCAGAGCAATTTCTCCAGATACGGAGAAATTGACCTATAGGGATTCCTCTAACAAGTGATGGTGGGTGATGACTTGAGGCCAGAAGTAAGGTATTGGCAGCTTTTGGCTTTCTAAAAGTTTGGGTCTTGAGTCTACCATTGATGATAGAAATGGGTAGATCTAAAAAGGATAAAATTTCAGTATGGAAGGTAAACTCAAGTTTATTGTTTTTGGCATTTATATTAGGTCCTGAAATGAACTGAAGCAGTTCTTCTTTGTTCCCACCCCAGATTAACAGAACATCATCGATGTATCTAATTCAGAGCTGTACATGATGTAAATACAGTGATGACACATAGACCTCATTTTGCTCCTACCTGCCAAGATGAAGGCAGGCATTGGCGGGTGCCCAAGGTGCCCCCATGGAGGTACCTCTAAGTTGATGGTAGTACATCCCTGCAAATTGAAATAAGTTGTGGGTGAGAGCAAAGTCGAGTAGGTCTAAGATTAACTCATTTTGTGAGCCCATGGTGGGATATTTTTCTTCTAGGAAAATGGGTACAGCAGAGATGTCACATTCATGGGGGTGGAGGTGTAGAGAGACTCAACATCTTTTGGACCTTTTGGAGGACATCCCTTGTATCCTGAACGAAGGATGGCAACTCCTTAACCATCCCACCGACCAGGGCATCAGGGAACTGACCAATCTGTTTGAGTGGACCTTCATTGGCAGAGATTATTGGCCTTCCAGGTGGTTTAGATAAACTTTTATGGACCTTGGGATCACATATATATAGTGGAAATATTGAAATCTTTAACCATAAGGAAATAAAATTCAAATTCTTTTTTGGAAAGGGATTGGATGGAAGATTAGAATAAGTTAGGTGGTCATCTAGTTGTCTCATTATGTATCATTATTTCGGCTTCATAGTCCTGCTCCGATAAGAGTACAACACTCCCCCTTATCACTAGATTTAATAACTAGGTTAGGGGCCTCCCTTAGTTCTTTAAGTGCTACTTATTCATCTGGTAAAAGATTGTCATTGGTAATTTTGTCCCAATTGATCCCATTAGGTCTTTCTGGACTAAGGCAAGAAAAATCGCAAGCCAGTGATTATTAATGAATTGTGGCATCTTGGTAGACTTGATGTTAACATTTGCTTGTCTCTTCCATGGGTCACAAGAAAAGTCCTCCTCATCTGTGTCTGAGGAGGATTCTCCCATCAGAGAGACAAGGTCATCCAAGGCTGTTGCTGTTCCCTGGTGCCCCCAAGGTGCTCCTGACTATTGCAGTCATGTGATGTTGTTGTATGTACAAGTCTGTAATAGATCTTCCTGAGAAAGAGATTAAGGTACTTAAAAATCTCAAATTGGTTCATATGGTTAGAAGGTGAAAAAGACAGACCACAATGTAATAATCGTATATGTCTGTCTTGTAGTTCAAAATCAGAGAGATTAATTATCTCCATTGTATCCATATTGTCACTTTGGGACCCAATCTCCTCCTCAGTACATTCTATTTGTGTTTCTGGCTCCTCATAACTGTTTTGTTTGTTTTTTTTAGGGCAATTTTCCTCCTACTCCACCTTATACGTTTCTGGTGTTTTGCCTCTGTCCGTGGCTGGCGCTTTCAGGATTCCACGTGGTGGTGGTGACTCCTGTTGGTGGGCCATTTCCTCCTCTAAAAAATAACAGATCAGAGATCATCACCATCACTTTCAGATGAAGTGGGGGCTCCCTTGGATTGGGATCGCGAGTGATAGCGATGTCTTCTAGAACCATTAAGGCTGCGATTAATGGTCAAGTCAAATTTCTCACTGCGGGCCCAATCATCCCAATCGTCCAGGTCACGTTTAAATTTAGAATGTTTAGTCAGTCTAAGATGTCTTTGTGCTTTGTCAATTTCTTCTTTTTACAGTTTATTGACTGTGGAAAAAAAAATCTGAAGCCAAAAACAGCAGCTGTAAAAGTGTCCAAAAATATCCTGTGTGCATGAGACGTTACTGTAAAAGATCTTTCTACAATGGCTCTGAACAATGTTTCTCTATGCCTTAAATCTGACTCTTGCTAGCCTATTCTTGTATTACTATCTTATCTGTTGCCTGTCCTGACCTCAGCCTGTCCCTGGAATATGCTCTAATCTGCTGCCAACCCTGACCATTGCCTGTCCCTGTATTAAGTTTACTGTCTGCCACCTGCCCTTATGCTTATGTCTGTCTAACCTTGGATTGTGAATCTGACTGCCATCAACATTGACTTACGCCTGCCTCTAGATATCACTACTTGCTACTCACCTACTGAAACATAAGTCCTTGACTGCTGCTTCCCAGGACCTTAGGTATTTATTTAATATCTTTGCTCTGCCTCTTGTACCACTTGGCCAGTGACTATAGCGTTGTCAATTAGGTACAACCAAGAACCAGTTGGCCTGCTTGTCTTAGAAATATGGGCTGCTTTAGGCAAAGTTAAATTAGCCAGCTATAGTATTTGACCATTGGTATTGGGACAAGTATTACAGCTCCCTTGAACAGATTATTCGTTCACTGGGGGAACACGTGCCCATTGCTTGCTGACCTTCATTTAGAAAAGTAAACTTAATCCAATTCACAACCTTTTGTTTATTAAATGACAGAGAGCCAGAGAGCTATAGGGCGAGTTTCCTGTCTCCTGAGACATAACTGACCTAATAAGAAAGTACAATTTTTCCATATGAGACCTTACCCAGGGTGGCCTTGTAAAAGGGCAAAGGGGTGTTTTTACAAGTACACTACATTTGCAGAATTGTGAATATTTGCCCTCCAATGTTTTTTTCAGAGTTGCTCTCGATAGTCGATAGTGTTTGAATTATTAATAATTCACATATCTAATTTAAACCATACATTTGGGTATCAGCAATTACAAAAAAATAATAATTTCCTTTGAAGCATGATGGCATGATGCTATCTTCTCCCTAGATTTAGTTTATGGACAAAAAACAATGAAAATTTTGTTCCTCCATAAATACACAGTGAGTGAGCATTGTCACCCTAGGAAGGGGAGTGGAAGGAGGAAGAAAAGCCTGAGAAAACAAAAAAAAAAATAATGCCACATCCAAGGACTGGTAAACTGGAAATATACCATTTTATTTTGCGGCTTGCATTTTTAAGTATAAATAATATGTTCTATCCCTACTATATTATGTTCTGTCATTACTGATTTTTAAAAATAATAAACTGTACAATTTATTTATTGGCACGAAACTCTGTCCAAGTGTAAATCTATTCTTATGCATATTTCTAAAAATGTATGACTGCTGGCTATGAATGGTAGTGAGTAAGGATGTCAAAATGCGTCTCAAATATCAAAATAATTTAATAAAAAATTTCAGTATTGCCCATGTAAAACAGATTGTTCCTTTAATTGTATAGCCTGCATTAGTTAAAGCTGAACTCCAGCTTTTGTTACACTTTACATTGTTCGTTTGGTCAGCTTGATCTCTCACTAACATGTGAGGCCGCTGGGTGTGCTGTATAAACTGTATGTAGCTAAGGCTACATACAGCATACAGCACTATGTTCTGGGTTTGAGTCGAGACCTTCTTGTCTCATACCCGGAACAAAATAAAGTCTACCTGAGCAGCACTTCCTCTTACTGGATGAGTCAGAGAGGCGGGCTGATGATGTCACAACCTCTGACTCTGCCAATCAGAATAAGCTTTGTATTCAATGCATACTGCATGAATACTTTGATTTCTATGAATGGCTGAATGCCGCTCAGACTCTTTTGTGTTCCGGGTATGAGACAAGAAGGTCTTGGCTTGAACCCAGAACATAGTGCTGTATGCTGTATGTAGCCTCAACTACATACAGTTTATACAGCACATCCAGTGGCCTCACATGTTAGTGAGGGACATAATTTGTAAAGTGTAACAAAAGCTGGAGTTTAGCTTTAAAGCAGTTCTAAAGCCTTAAGGTTTTTTACCTTAATACATTATCTGCATTAAGGTAGAAAACATTTTGTAACGTGTCTCTCCCCTATCAGCCCCCCTTATACTTATCTGAGTCTGATCTAGATCCAGCATTGTGCATGAGAACAGTGGCTGTCTAGACTCTATCTTTCCTCATAGGGCAGATTGATAACAGCAGGAGCCATTGGATCCTGCTGCTATCAATCAACTTCTATGACGAGGGAGTGGGAGGCATGACACTAATGCCCTGTACACATGACCGGTTTTCCTGTCGGAATAAACTCTGAAGGTTTTTCCGACGGAGTTCCGACGGAATTCTGCTCAAGCTGTCTTGCATACACACAGTCACACCAAATTCCGACCATCCAGAACGTGGTGACATACAACACGTACAACGGGACTAGAAAATGGAAATTCAATAGCCAGTAGCCAATAGCTTCTGTCTCGTACTTGCTTCTGAGCATGTGTCGTTTTTGGTACGTCGGAACAGCATACAGACGAGCGGGTTTCCCGATAGAGAAATTTAGAACATGTTCTCTATCTAAGTCCGTCTGAATTTTTGACGGAAAAAGTCCGATGGGGCATACACATGGTCGGTATATACGATGAAAAGCTCATATCTGACTTTTTCTGACAGACATTCTGCTCGTGTGTACACAGCATTAGGCTGCATTCACACTTTTGCATGGTGGAAACAAGTGTTCCTGCTTTCGATTTTGTTTGAGTGATTTGCATGCAACTTTTTGTGCTGCATAGCGACAGCATTTGTCTCCCAAAAAGAGGCTCTTGCTTCATGCAATTTTTAAAGGCCCAGTTTGCCACGATTGCCAAGTGATCCTGTTGCACAACAACCCCAGGCAGAATTGCATCGCTTTTAGGGTGCCATTAAGGGATAATGGCACCCAAAGTGTGTTGTGTGTTTTGTGGATCGAAAGCGATTTCAAATAGCTGCAATTTTGCCTGTGATTCCAGAACTTGAAGTGTGAATGGAGCCTTAATTTGCTAAATCACTGCATTTCATAAACAACTATCAATTTGTTTAGATCAAATTTTTATTTTTAGCTTTTCTTCATCATTTGTTGCATATCAACAATGCTAATCTCCTGCACTTTCTGTCTCCATTCCAGCCAGCAATAGCTGTATGTCATTTCTCATGGAAGGTTTTCTGAAAACAATGGACTACATAATCTACTGTTTGAACAACCAATCATAGTTTCCACGGGAAGTCCATTTGACACGGTGACTGACAGCACAAGAGCTCACCTGGGAGACAGGGGCAAAGCCTTGTCACCCAATAACCAGAACAACTCCCAACAACGACCTTCATAGCAGATTTACCAGGTATTATTTTGAAGAAAGCTGCAGATATGAAACTATTGAGAGCTACTTTTGAAATTTAAATTAACAAGTTGAAACGTATAGACAATTTTAATGATTGGATTTACATAAACTTTAAAAAGAACATTTAGTATTGGTAAACATGATGTTATGTTTTGCTGCGTTTTTTTGTTTTTTTTTTATTTTGCCTGAAAACGTTCTCAAAGGTAAAATTAGCATGTACATCAGCAATCTAAGCCACACATACATTTAAAACAAATCTTTTCAATCTTGCACAAATACATGGCAGAAGCATTTTATTGGTAAATGATCAATCATTGATTTGGATCCTCATCCATTTTCATGAAAAGAGTTTTTACAGAGAATACTGATCAGCATCGAAGAACTTGACTGTAATATTAATGAAAGAAAATGTACTTTACACTTTTATCTTGAAAAAAAAATAGTACATGTAATATACATCACATTTAGATTCAGCTTTAGGTTCTTGATCTCAGTTCACTTGCAAACTAGAGAAGAACTAGGTTATTGCTCAAAAGAAATGAACACAGTTTTATCTGAAAAATATAGGTAAAGTAATGCAAAAAGTTTACATATACAGTATGCTCTGTTTTATATGACTGCACAATATGTGGAAAGTGTCAATATGTTTTACAGCCTCTAATTATGTTTTGAATTTCATTGTTTTTATTAAAACTTTGATAAAGGTTACAATCTTTAACAAGAAACACGTAGTTCTGTAAATGAAGATCGTATCATATGTAATCAGGTTATTTCTTCTTGTATATGTCCTTATGCCAATCCAAAATCAGCTGTCACATTATTTTATGCTCATATAGAACTCACTAGCCCTAAGCACTAACCCAGAAACATAGTGCTGTATGCTGTATGTAGCCTCAACTACATACAGTTTATACAGCA
Source organism: Lithobates clamitans (assembly GCA_037952925.1). NCBI lineage: Eukaryota > Metazoa > Chordata > Amphibia > Anura > Ranidae > Lithobates > Lithobates clamitans. Next base: position 1,079,798 of record JBBGZY010000589.1, on the reverse strand, counting down.
CATCCAGTGGCCTCACATGTTAGTGAGGGACATAATTTGTAAAGTGTAACAAAAGCTGGAGTTTAGCTTTAAAGCAGTTCTAAAGCCTTAAGGTTTTTTACCTTAATACATTATCTGCATTAAGGTAGAAAACATTTTGTAACGTGTCTCTTACCTATCAGCCCCCCTTATACTTATCTGAGTCTGATCTAGATCCAGCATTGTGCATGAGAACAGTGGCTGTCTAGACTCTATCTTTCCTCATAGGGCAGATTGATAACAGCAGGAGCCATTGGATCCTGCTGCTGTCAATCAACTTCTATGACGAGGGAGTTGTTGGGAGTTGGGAGTATGTTATCCAAATTATCCAAATGTACCTTTTGTCCCTGGTTTAAGATAGGTACGCAGTTTACCCTACCCAATGAGAAAACCTTTACACCTTCTTTTTAAGTCAGTTGTGAAACACATGGAGTGATATACATGATGTCCTACAAATGCGGAGCATTTTATATTGGCAAAACAATACGCCAATTTAGACAAAGGATATATGATCATGTATACTACTCCCAGAATGTTAAAATGATCACCCCCAGTCAGCCACCACCTGGGCCTCTATCACAAATTCAACACTTTTTTCAGTATATTGTACTGGAGGTCATACCAGAGGACCCAAGTGGTGGGGATTGGGAAATACATATCCTCCAGAAGGAGATTCTCTAGATTGAAAGACTGGAGGCTACCAAACCCCCAGGGATTAATGAAGTCCTATCTTACAAACCATTCCTTTAAAATTTAAAATAAAATATAAAAAAAGAGAAGGCATATCCTCACTGGGCTACAAAGTGGATATATCTGTTTACAGTATATGTACAGGTATTAGTTTTGCTTTTGATAAATTATCATTAATGTATGTTTTCATTTGAAATAGATTTACCTAAGCTCCCGAAAGAAGCGATAATAGGTCACGAAACATGTAGAGCCGAAATACATGAGGACAAGTGGCACCCCAGTATCTTGAGGATTGGTATATGTTGATGTATACAACTGCAACAAACACTTTACATACTGTATTTGATACTCTATCCTCTGGGGAATCCACAGTCTGTCCAAGAAGTATTTTTAAGAATTCTTTCCATTTTTATGATTGTACTTTATATACTATAGTTTTAATATAGAGCAATAAATTGTTTACATTTTAGGTATCTATGTACCTATAAAGTCCATTATTTCTCCCTTTAAGTTTCAAAATGCTATAGGGGCAAAGATGTAGGCTCAATTTAATCCATCCAAATACACAGGCAACATGCCTTGGCCCTATCCCCCGCTCCCTTGTAACAGAATTTGACTGACATCAGCGGGAGTCAATGATTCTCATTACCTTTGCAAAGTCTGTAAAAGTGGGGAGAGAGGAGAGAGCTGCTACAGATAGGCACAGCACTGGATCAAATGAATGCTCAGACAAGTATATGGACAGTTAGGGGATGATACTGCTTCCCAAACAATTTTTTTTTTTATTCAAGGTAAAAAATGTTTAGGCTTTAGAACCTCTTTTAGAGACCATTCGGGTTAATAGTTTAGGCTAGAAATAATTAAAATCCAATGTGGAAATGAATATATGATTGTAAATTTTGACCCTAATAGCGCTTTAATGATTCCCAAAGGAGATGTCCACCACAAACTTTCTTCCCTTCTATAATTTCACCTAAGTACCTCTTCCTCCTTTCAACTCAATATATATTTGAGGAATCACAATAGCTGAGCTGAAAAATATTCCATAACTTTAGATGAAATAAACAAGTACACTGAACAGTGTTTTTAAATGGGCCTGGAGTTATTCTTTCAATTGTTCTGTCTAGTTTCTGTTCTTTAATAATTAATCAAGCATGAGAAGCAGCTGTAAAGTAATAATATATTTCAAATTGTCTATGCATGATGAAGTGTCCCATTCCTAACCATTATATGAGTTAATGTACCCAGTATTTCTTCAGTAACAGCATAATGTCTCTTTTCTTCTGTGGACAAAATCTTGATCGCTGCAAATATCATTTTAATCTGCCACGGTAGATGTGTTATTCTTTATAAGGCACATGTGTGGATAGATTATTGCTACGTGGGGCCCTCAACAGAATATTAGCTTTTAACTTCATCACTACCCTTTGAGTAGCCAAAGACAGGGCACTAAAGATACTTGCAGGTATCTTTACGATTTGGTAAATCTTTTTAGTCTAGAAGGCATGTGCACTCCATAAACTAGTCTTAAAGGATATCTAAACCTAAGAACAAACATTTAATATATTGCAGCAGAAAAAGATTTTCAGCGAGTAAAGAAAATACTTGTTGATCATGCCAGAAATGCAGTGTCCTTGTACATTGATTGTGCTTAGCTGAAAGCACAGCCTTGTTTTCTTTCTGTAAACTACTAATTATCCCAGCCTCATGTAAAAGAGATTAAGAAAGAAAGAAATTTTTAACTTCCAGCCTGGATGACAGCCATGTCATCCAGGTGCCTCCATAGATGCAATGAAGTGAGCGAGGGTAGCTGCCCTAGAAAAAGTGTATGTATATGATATCCAGGTGAAAAAAAAAAGAAAAACCAAGAAAACCAATGCAGCCCCCACATTCAAGGACTGACAATGTCAGAGTTTCTATGACAAAAAAATTATATTTTATTATTTCTATCATTTTAATCTATGAAACCAGATTTCAAACTGGTCGAAGGACAGTGTCGGACTAAGTTTAACTTTCCCAAGAGACAGAAAATGACTTACCGTATATACTGGAGTATAAGTCGAGTTTTTCAGCACATTTTCTTGTGCTGAAAGTGCCCCCCTCGACTTATACTCGAGTCAAGCACTTTTCTGCAGCAAAAAAATTCATTTTCCAAACCAAATTTGGGGCCCCGTATCTCAGGGCCACTTGGAGCTAGGAACCCCAAATGTGGTGTGCAAACACAGTGGAACTGGTACCACAACATATCCAAAGCTGGGGTTCCTAGCATCAGGTGGCCCCGAGATACGGGGCCCCAAATTCGGTTTGGAAAATATCATTCTCTGCTGCAGAAAAGTGCATGACATTTTCTGAACCGATTTTGGGGCCCTGTATCTCAGGGCCACCTAGTGCTAGGAACCCCAGCTTTGGATATTTTATGGTGCTAGTTCCACTGGGTTTGCACACCAAATTTGGGGTTCCCAGAACTTAATGCCCCCGAGATACGGGGCCCCAAAATCGGTCAACTATGTCCATCTGCAGCAATGTCATTTCGGGACCCTTTGGGTTCAGAGACCCCAAATTTTGGCTGCAGCTAGGGGGCATCTAGGAACCCTTAACTACCGAGATTGAAGTTTGGCTGACCTACGGCTGCAAATAGGCACAGTAAGGCTGCAAATGGGCATTGTTGACCCTTTTTTCCACTAATGCCCCGTACACACGGTCGGATTTTCCGACGGAAAATGTGTGATAGGACCTTGTTGTCAGAAATTCCGACTGTGTGTAGGCTCCATCACACATTTTCCATCGGATTTTCCGACACACAAAGTTTGAGAGCAGGATATAAAATTTTCCGACAATCTGTTGTCGGAAATTCCGATCTTGTGTACACAAATCCGACGGACAAAGTGCCACGCATGTTCAGAATAAATAAAGAGATGAAAGCTATTGGCCACTGCCCCGTTTATAGTCCAGACATACGTGTTTTACGTCACTGCGTTCAGAACGATCGGATTTTCCGACAACTTTGTGTGACCGTGTGTATGCAAGACAAGTTTGAGCCAACATCCGTCGGAAAAAATCCTAGGATTTTGTTGTCGGAATGTCCGAACAAAGTCCGACCGCATGTACGGGGCATTACAGTAGCTGTGCATTTCTCACCCTCGTCTTATACTCGGGTCAATACGTTTTTCCCATTTTTTTGTGGTAAATTAGGGCCTTGACTTATACTCGGAACGACTTATACTCGAGTATATACGGTAATTTGGTCTGCAAACATGTTATGGACAAGTCAAATAAAGACAAGGATCCTTTCATCTCAGAACAATGGGGTTCCTGGTATTCATAGAGAAGAGAAACTGGTCAGGTCTTACAAATGTGCATTGTACATCGTCTGTTTGCCCAGGTGGTCCTTGGTCTCAAGCTGAAGGTCTCTGTGAGAATTTATTAAGTGAAAGTCAACATGGGAAAGACTACTAGAATCTATAAGTATCTTAAAGTTTAAAGGGAGATGAGTTATACTTTTCTTTATTAAAACAGAATGATACAGACCGCATTGATTATATTGTGAATGCTAACTTTAACCACTTAAGGACCGTAAGGATTTGCCCCCTTAATGACCAGGCCATTTTTGCGATACGGCACTGCATCGCTTTACCTGACAATTGCGCGATCGTGCGATGCTGTACCCAAACAAAGTTGTGGTCCTTTATTTTCCCACAAATAGAGCTTTCTTTTGGTGGTATTGATCACCTCTGCGGTTTTTATTTTTTGCTCTATAAACAAACAAAGAGCGACAATTGTGAAAAAAAAAAAAAATTATTACTTTTTGCTATAATGCATATCCAAAAAAAAACCCACATTTATTCATCAGTTTAGACCAATATGTATTCTTCTACATATTTTTGGTAAAAAAAATTGCAATAGGAGTATATTAATTGGTTTGTGCAAAACTTATCACGTTTACCATCTATGGGATAGACTTAGGGACTTTTATTTATTTTTTATTGTTTTTACTGGTAATGGGTGCAATCTGTGATTTTTAGCAGGACTGCCACATTGTAGCAGACAAATCTGACCCCAAACAACACTTTTTGGGGACCAGTGACATTTTTACATTGATCAGTGCTATAAAAATGCAGTGATCAATGTAAAATTGACACTGGCAGGGAAGGGGTTAACAGTAGGGGGCGATCAAGGGGTTAACTGTGTTCCCTGGGTGTGTTCTAACTGTAGGGGGATGGGCTCACTGGAACATGACAGAGATCACTGTTCCTGATCACTGGAAACAGAAGATTTCTGACATGTCCCCTGTCAGAACGGGGATCCACTTGTTTACACTGTCAGATCTCCGTTCTGCCTCTGTACTAGGCGATCGCGGGTCGCTGGCGGACATCTAGTCCACCCGACCCACAGGCACACTCCTGCAGCGTGCATCGGTAAGGGAAGTGCGCTGTTGGCGGCGTGTACCTGCCCGCAACTGCACCTGTGCGAGCTGCCCTACACATATGCCGTTTCATGCACGAGACGTGACCTGCCGCCGTATAACCACAGCGGCTGGTCGGCAAGTGGTTATTGTGTGTAAGAAATGTGTAATATGGGAGATTCTGAATTTCTCAGTAATCTGCATTTCTAGTTTGCTATTACAATACCCTAAGGAGATAGGTCCCGCTGAGGTAAAGAAGTGACCTTATCTGTATAGTCCCTTATTTAGCCACCATTGGAAGGCAAGGATGTTGATCCCGGGGGGGGGGGGGGGGTGCCGGATTATGAAATAGATGGGAGAGAGGCCTCGTGCTGGAAATTAGCGCAGCCTGTTTGTGAAGTGCATCACAGAATGCCAGAGAGTGGGATAGAGTAAGTACTCCTGAGTCCTATCTTTATCCAGCCTTGTGCCCAAGTGCAGGGCTCAATAAGAGCACCAAGAGCCATTGGCTCCTGCTGATGTCAATTAAATCATGTGAAGAGGGGGAGGGGGACTCAATAGACACACACAGCCCGGCCTAGGAGTGAGCGTGCAGGTGTGCCCCCATAGGAAGCGCCTTCCAATTACAGCGCGCTCTGCTAAGAAAGCCATAATTGGCCAAAGGCATGGTGCCTTTGGCCAATCATGGCTCAGGGGGACTAAGTCCATGCCCCATACTATATAAGGCTGTTTACACGGCGGCTGTGTGTAGTGTTGTTGGCATGGACAGAGAGATAGCTTGATTTAGATTAAGCAGGCAGGTTATTCAGTTAGAGGCAGTGTATGTGATATATATATACTCTGCATTTAGCAGAGACTCAGTGTTTACTCGATATTCAGTCAGTGCAGGCAGTGTATATATATATATATATATATATATATATATATATATATATATATATATATATATATATATATATATATATATATATATATATAAATTTATATATACTCTGCATCCAGTGTAGCCTATACTGTATCTACAGTGCATTCCGTGGTGTACTGTTTCTAATACACTTCAGGCGATGTATGAATATATATATATACAGTCTGGTGTATATATACACTAGATGCAGAGTGAATGAAAGAAAACAAGTCCAATAACAGAAGAGCTGCCCACACAGGGGTTTCAGCTTTCCACAGCAACAATGTAAGTTACAAATGGAAAATACAGAGCCACGTGGCCCTCTTAAGCAGCACTGCTGCTCAGGCTTTATGCTTCAGCCCTCTTGGCCATATAACAGATCCTCTGTATAAACACTGTACCTCTTTTCCAGCTTTTTGTGCTGCTCAGCCCACAGGCTTGGGCCCTCTGTCTAACTATACCATGCAGATGTGCATGCTTCTCCCATGCATGCCTGGACTCCTCAGGAGGGTGGAGCCCAGAACCCTGGTCCTCACTCTACTATTAGGCCCACACACGCCTGAACAATCAGTGTGCTGGTGAGTCTCAAAACCCAGACCCAGAACTGGGGATTTCACCCCACCCAGCTCTCTAAGAAATTCCCCAGCTCCAGGTCCCAAAGTGGACTTTACTTAATGATGAGGAAACTGAAAAGCCAGTTTCCTCCAAAATAAGCAAATACACTGGAGCTATATATATTCTGCATCCAGTATAGCCTATATCTAAAGTGCATTTGGTGGTGTACTGTTTCTAATACACTTCAGGCGGTGTACACAATACAGTGCAGCCATAGTACAGTTTCTAATACAGTACGGGCAGTGTACACAGTATCTAATACAGTGTACATCTTCTACTACACTTCTGGTGGTGTACACAGTACACAATACAGTGCAGCCATAGTACAGTTGCTAATACAGTGCAGTCAGTGTACACAGTATCTAATACAGTGTGTACAGTTTCTACTACACTTCTGGTGGTGTACACAGTACACAATACAGTGCAACCATAGTACCATTTCTAATACACTGCAAGTGTTGTACACAATATCTAATACAGTGTGTACAATTTCTACTAAACTTCTGGTGGTGTACACAGTATACAATACATTGCAGCCGTTGTACAGTTGCTAATACATTGCAAGAGGTGTACACAGTATTTAATACAGTGTGTACAGTTTCTACTACACTTCTGGTGGTGTACACAATACACAATACAGTGTAGCCGTAGTACAGTTTCTACTACTACTTTTCTGGTGGTGTACACAATATCTAATACAGTGTGTACAGTTTCTACTACACTTCTGGTGATGTACACAGTACACAATACAGTGCAGCCGTAGTACAGTTTCTAATACAATGCAGGCTATGTACACAGTATCTAATACAGTGTGTACAGTTTCTACTATACTTCTGGTGGTATACACAGTACACAATACAGGGCAGCTGTAGTACAGTTTCTACTACTTTTATGGTGGTGTACACAGTTTCCAATACAGTGTGTACAGTTTCTACTACACTTCTGGTGGTGTACACAGTACACAATACAGTGCAACCGTAGTACAGTTTTTAATACAGTGCAGGTGGTGTACACAGTATCTAATACAGTGTGTAAAGTTTCTACTACACTTCTGGTGGTATATACAGAATCTAATACAGTGTGTACAGTTTCTACTATACTTTTGGTGGTGTACACAGTATATAATACAGTGCAGCCATTGTGCATTGCTAATACAGTGCAAGCAGTGTACACAGTACACAATACAGTGCAGCCGTAGTACAGTTTCTACTATTTTTCTGGTGGTGTACACAGTACACAATACAGTGCAGCTGTAGTGCAGTTTCTACTACTTTTCTGATGGTGTACACAGTATCTAATACAGTGTGTACAGTTTCTACTACACTTCTGGTGGTGTACACAGTACACAATACAGTGCAAGCATAGTACAGTTTCTAATACAATGCAAGTGGTGTACACAGTATCTAATACAGTGTGTACAGTTTCTACTACACTTCTGGTGGTGTACACAGTATCTAATACAGTGTGTACAGTTTCTACTACTCTTCTGGTGGTGTACACAGTACACAATACAGTGCAACCATAGTACAGTTTCTAATACAGTGCAAGTGGTGTACACAGTATCTAATACAGGGTGTATAGTTTCTACTACACTTCTGGTGGTGTACACAGTATCTAATACAGTGTACAATTTCTGCTACACTTCTGGTGGTGTACACAATATACAATACATTGCAGCCGTTGTACAGTTTCTACTACTTTTCTGGTGGTGTACACAGTATCTAATACAGTGTGTACAGTTTCTACTACACTTCTGGTGGTGTACACAGTACACAATACAGTGCAAGCATAGTACAGTTTCTAATACAATGCAAGTGGTGTACACAGTATCTTATGCAGTGTGTACAGTTTCTACTACACTTCTGGTGGTGTACGCAGTATCTAATACAGTGTGTGCAGTTTCTACTACTCTTCTGGTGGTGTACACAGTACACAATACAGTGCAACCGTTGTACAGTTTCTAATACAGTGCAGGTGGTGTACACAATATCTAATACAGTGTGTATAGCTTCTACTACACTTCTGGTGGTATACACAGTATCTAATACAGTGTGTACAGTTTCTACTACACTTCTGGTGGTGTACAGAGTATACAATACAGTGCAGCCATTGTACATTGCAAATACAGTGCAAGCAGTGTACACAGTATTTAATACAGTGCGTACAGTTTCTACTACACTTCTGGTGGTGTACACAATACATTGCAGCTATAGTACAGTTTCTAATACAATGCAAGCTGTGTACACAGTATCTAATACAGTGTGTACAGTTTCTACTACACTTCTGGTGGTGTACACAGTATACAATACAGTGCAGACATTGTACAGTTGCTAATATAGTGCAGGCGGTGTACACAGTAGTTTATACCTTGTGTACAGTTTCTACTACACTTCTGGTGGTGTACACAGTACACAATACAGTGCAGCCCTAGTACAGTTTCTAATACCATTCTGGTGTGTACACAGTATACAATACAGTTGCTAATAAAGTGCAGGCGGTGTACACGGTATCTAATACAGTGTAGTGTGGTGTTGCAAAACAAAAAAATACATCATGTCTGGAAGGCCACCAAGGAGAGTCAGATGCTCATAGGCCACTAAAAGAGGGCAAGCAGCCTCTGTGTCTACAGTCAACAGTGGTGGTCATGGGCATGGCGCATCCTCTGCAGGTGGCCGTGGGGCACGCTTATCCTTTTTTTCTTCTGCTGGACATGTTGTTGAGCCAGAACATGCAGACGAGTTGGTGGAGTGGATAACAAAGCCATCCTCATCCTCCTCATCCTCTGTCACCCAGGCTCAGAGTAGTTGTCCTTGCAACGCAGCTGCCAAAACAGCCTATTCCACTGGCTCCTTGTCCACAGTCAATCCTTCCGTAGCCCCACCATCATGCACGGAGGAGTCCCCAAAATTATTCAACCACAGTGTCGGGTACATGCTGCTGGAGGATTCACAGCGATTTGAAGGCTCCGGTGTTGGTTCCCAGGTTGAGGAAGGGAGTAATGTGAGCCTAGAGAGAGGAAATGCCCAAGAAGAAACTGGCAGTCATGTTCCCCCAGCTGCAGCATACTGCCAAGTTTACTCCAGTCACGAGGAGGGAGGGGATGATGAGGTCACTAACTGTACTTGGGTGCCTGAGAGAAGAGAGGAGGAGGAGGCACAACTCCAATGAGGCAGGATGTCCTCTAGGGGGCAGCTTAAGGGCAGCCACCCTATTGCATCACACCACAGAGCTCCGCAGGTACAGGGTGCTGCTGACTCCCCACTGACTTTTAAACGTTCCTTGGTGTGGGCCTTTTTCGACACATGTGCATCAGATCGCACCGTTGCTGTTTGCAACCTACTGCATGTCTGAAGCAGATCAAACATGGCCAGAACAGCAGCTGCTTGGGCACCACATGCTTGACCAGACACATGACAACCTGTCATGCAGTCCTTTGGCAACAGTACTTGAAAGACCCACATCAAAGAAAAAGGTGGACTTCTCCTTGCTCCTCATCTGGGATCTCCATCCCTACTATATTTCCAGTCCTCTCAAAAACCTGCACTGAGAGGAATGAAGGTATAGTAATAGGTGTCCCAAGTACTTGCAGCCAATCTGCTAGCAGTACACCACCATCTGATTTTAGCAGGCAAATTTCTCGACCCCAGTTGCTGAACCGTAAAAAGGAATTCGGTCCCAGCCATCCACATGCTCAGCGTCTAAATGCTAGTTTGGCCAAATTGCTAGCACTGCAACTGCTGCCTTTTCACAAAATTTGCTGCCTTTTTGTGACTCTGCCTCCTTTCATGAATTTGTGAAATGTGCTGTACCTCAGTGGCAGGTTCCAAAATGCCATTTCTTTTCACGGAAGGCCATTCCGGCTCTCTACCGGCATGTGGAAGGCAATGCTTTGGCGTCATTGTACTGGGCAGTCAGCAGTAAGGTTCATATTACGGCTGACTCATGGTCCAGCAGGTATGGACAGGGATGTTATCTTTCCTTCATGGTGGACTGGGTAACTCTGCTGGCAGCTAGGAAGGATGCAGGACAGGGTTCAGTGTTTGTGGAGCTTGTTCCGCCACCACACCTCCAAAATGTTAGTGGTGATTCTGCCACAGCTTTCTCCTTCACCCCTCCTCTTCTTCTTCCTTTATGGGCTCTGCAGATTTGTCCTCTGAACCAGTGGTGCTCCATAAGCGTTCAAGGGGTTATGCAAAAAGTCAGGCTAAAAGATGCCATGCGGTGCTTGAGCTGGTCTGCCTAGGGGACAAGAGCCCCATTCTGTCAGCTTTGCAGGGGCAGGCTCAGAGGTGGTTGACGACACGCCAGCTTCAGTCAGGAATGGTTGTATGCGACAGTGGCAACACCTTCTCTCCGCCCTCCGACAGGGACACTTGACCCATGTTCCATGTTTTGCACACGTCCTGAATTTGGTGGTGCAGCGGTTCTTGAGTAGGTACCCAGGCTTACAGGATCTCCTGAGGCAGGCCAGAAAAGTCTGAGGTCAGTTCCGCCGGTCATACAATGCCAGTGCTCGGCTGGCCCACATTTAAAGGGAATGCAACCTGCCCACCAACCACCTCATTTGTGACATGCCCTACAGGTGGAACTCAACATTGGAAATGCTGCAGTGGCTGCACACACAGCAGAGAGCCATCAATGAGTACCTGTGTGGGTATGGCACCAGGACAGGGTCAGGGGAGCTTGGCTTCTTGTTGCCATGCCAGTGGCTACTGATCAAGGATGCATGCACTGTCCTGTCACCAACTCAAGAGGCCTTAAGGATGGTGAGCAGCGACAATGCATGCATCAGTGACTCTGTCCCTCTAGTCTTCCTGTTGGAGCACACGCTTCGTGGAAACATGGACAGGGCACTTGAGGCAGAACAGCGGGAGGAAGAGGAGGACTTCCTTACCTCTCAAGGCCCCCTTTATCCAGGTAGCATTCCTGCGGGCCTGCCAAACACACAGGAAGAAGAGGAGGAGGATTGTGTCAGCATGGATGTAGAGGATAACACTCAGCAGCAGTCTTCAAGGGATTGTTTTCAGTCCCCAGAAACCCAAGGAGTAGTACAGGGCTGGGAGGAGGTAGTTACGGATCATGTGATCCTTAGTGACCCCGAGTACTCGTAATCAAATGCCTCTGCAAACTTACGCTGCATGGCCTCCATGATTCTGCAAAGCCAAAGGGACCCTAGGGTTTGTGGTGTCAAGGAGAGGGATCATTACTGGCTGGCAACCCTTATTGATCCACAGTACAAGGGTAAGGTTGCAGAACTCATCCTGCCTTCACAGAGGGAGCAGAGGATGAAACATATTCAGGAGGCCTTGAAGAAAGGTTTGTGCAATGCATTTCCAGACTTTGGGAGGCTACAATTTCCTGGTGCTGGACAACGTGTTGCTGAGGCTTCGTTCAGTCAGAGGAAGAGCGGTGGAGAAGGTGGCCGGCTGATCGATGCCTTTAAACAATTTCTTAGTCCTCAGCGCCAAGGTCTGATCGGTTCAAGCAACCATCTCCAGCATCTGCATTACATGGTGCAGGAATATCTAGGGGCAAGAGCAGACTTGGAGACCTTTCCAACAGAGCATCCACTGGGTTACTGGTCTTGAGGATGGACCTCTGGCCAGAACTTGCTCAATATGCAATTGAGCTACTGGCCTGTCCTGCATCCAGCACGCTTTCTGAACGCATATTCACTGCTGCTGGAGAGTTTGTAACGGATCAAAGAGTGCGCCTGTCCACAGACTCCGTTGATAGGCTCACATTCATAAAAATGAATCAGTCTTGGATCAGCAGCTATCAAGCACCTAATGCTGATGTAACTGATTAAATTTGCTATGGATGTGGGATCCCTTAAAGACTGCCTATGCTGACTATCCTATTCCTCCTCAATCTTGATGATGCTAGCTTCCAACAATATTTTTGGTTTAGGGCACCACCACCACCAGCCAAGGCCCAATTTTTCTTCTCCTGTTTAACAGGGACATGTAATTATACTTTTTCATCTAATTCGATTTCACAGCAGGGCCCATTCCTATGCCCAACAAGAGTATCTGAGAGGGGTTACAGTGTTGTGGCACCACTACTACCACCCAAGGCCCAATTTTTCTGTCCCTGTTTAACAAGGGCATGTAATTACAATTTTTCATATAATATTTCACAGCAGGGTCCGTTTCTGCGCCCAAGAGTATCTGTGAGGGGTTACGGTGTTGTGGCACCACCACCACCGCCCAAGGCCCAATTTTTCTGCACATGTTTAACAGGGGCATGTAATTACAATTTTTGATACAATATTTCACGGCAGGGCCCGTTCCTGCTCCCAACAAGAGTATCTGTGAGGGGTTACGGTGTTGTGGCACCACCACCACCCAAGGCCTAATTTTTCTGCCCCTGTTTAACAGGGGCATGTAATTACAATTTTTGATATAATATTTCAAAGCAGGGCCCATTCCTGCGCCCAACAAGCGTAACTGTGAGGGCTTACAGTGTTGTGGCACCACTTCCACCCAAGGCTAGACATGTGCAATTAGTTTGGTACGAATCGAAAATTCGTACGAATTTCCGTAAATTCGTACATTCGGGAGGATCTGAAATACGAATTGCTATGTTTCCGAATTTTGTATGAAATACGAAATTTCGTTTACGAATTTCGGATCCAAATTCCTAACGAACATTCGTAATTGTTACAAAAAGGTAACAAACCTAAAACTTTAAAACCCAGGAAGTTAGCACAGCACAGGGATGGTGGGAGCCCCTCATAATGATAAATTCATCATAACGAACATTCGTAATTGTTACGAAAAATTAACAAACCTAAAAGTTAAAAACCCAGGAAGTCAGCACAGCACAGGGATGGTGGGAGCCCCTCATAATGATAAATTCATCATAACAAACATTTGTGATTGTTACGAAAAGTTAATGAACCTAACGAAAATTTGTATTTTGTATGAATTTAAAATGAGTTTCGGACACAAATTATGAAATACAACTTAATTCTAATACGAAACGGAACGAAACTAAACAAATTTATTGAAGGCGCACATGTCTACCCAAGGGCCAATTTTTCTGCCCCTGTTTAACAGGGGCATGTAATTCCAGTTTTTAAAATAATATTTCACAGTAGGGCCTGTTCCTGCGCCCAACAAGAGTATCTGTGAGGGCTTACAGTGATGTGGCCCACCACGACCGCCACCCAAGGCCCAATTTTTCTGCCCCTGTTTATCAGGGGCATGTAATTACAATTACTGATATAATATTTCACAGCAGGGCCCATTCCTGCACCCAGAGTAACTGCGAGGGCTTACAGTGTTCTGGTACCACAACACCTAAGGCACAATTTTTGCCAGAGTATATAGGGCAGGCCATATAGTATATATACTGCTGTTCAGAGTATATAGTGCCTGGGGGCCTGGGGGACCCCCACGCCATTTAAAAAAAAATTGGGTGTGGGGTTCCCCTTAATATCCATACCAGACCTGAAGGGCCTGGTAAGGATTTTGGGGGTGACATCCATACCATTTATTTTTGGTATTTTTGGTATTTTTATCTATATTGCTAAGAGCCGACAATACATTACAGCTGCGAGCAGTTTTAAATGACATTTTTTCCTTAAAAATGTAATTTTGCTGTGACACTGTTATAAACATGTGAAAGATGCACTACTTCATAGGGATACTAAGGACACCCCCAGGCATGATATTTAAAGGAATATTTAATTTGTATTGTTTTACTTTAATCATTATTAAAATCAATGCTCTCGAAAAAACGTCCGTTTTTAAGATTTTTTTTGCATTGATACATGTCCCCTGAAGCAGGACCTGGGTCCCCAAACACTGTTTATGGAAATAACTTGTATATAAGCCTTTAAAATGAGTACTTTTGATTTTTCATGTTCGTGTCCCATAGACTTTAATGGTGTTTGCGTGTTCAAACAAATTGTTTGCCTGTTCGCATTTTCTGCTGCGTACCGAACCAGGGGGTGTTCTGCTCATCCCTAGTGACAACCAGTTACAATGGTCACATGATCGCTGATCCTTCCCGCTCCAGGCATTCACTTCAAAACATATTAAAGGGGTGCCAGGGTGGGTGGGAAACGAAAAATATTGATTCTATCATCTAATGCATTGTAACCACTTGCTGACCACCTAACTGGGAAAATATGTCAATAGTTGGCATTTAATACTGGGGTTTTGGCTGTAGCTATGTAGATGCCATAATCCTGGTACTACATTTTACTCAGACGTCACTCTTTTTGCTAAAAGTGATCCTAGCAGCGGGTTAGCCACCGGATCACTTTTATAAGTGGCAGGAGGGGCTTTCCTGTGCTTCTCAGGCTTACCTGGCTAATCAGGAAGCCAGAGAACAGATACAGCGCAGGGGGTGGCTGGCCACGGAGATGAGCCCAGGAAAGATGGATCAACTCACATCTATGGCCTTTTTTTTTTTTTTTACAAATATTTTATTTAGTCATAGGATACAGTCAAGGACATACAGCTGGGCATTCCAGAAAAAAGCATAACACAACATTGAAATTAAACATCGCAGATTAGAACACAACATTGCTTCAGAATGGCAATATATTGGAATGATGCTAAAGACAGTGTGTTAACTCCTGGCGTACTCAACGTATAAAGAAAAATTAACCATATATGCTGCCCCATCTATAGTCCCATACCAGTCCTAATCAATTTTATAATTTTATATATTAAAAAAAAGGTTATGGACCCCAGGAGCACGGATCCAAGGGACCAAAAAGGAAAAGGGCAAAAATAGAGGGGGAGAAAGAAAGAAAAGAACAGAGAAAAAAAGAATGGTGAAGAGGTGGGGAAAAGGGAAGGGATGGGGGGCAGGTATGTGGAGGTGAACCCCATGTGAGCACGCAGAATGCGGGGGGGATAAGATGAAACCCTTAGGTACCCCAGGGACAGAAGGGCAGCCCTGAAAAAAAAAGAATACATTTTAGCTATTCAGGTTGCTATCAAGGAGGGTTCTTCCCTTATCTGAAACCAAAAAGACGTTACAGAGTGACCAGGTCTTGGAGTAGTGTTCCTGCTGGTGTCGTGCAGAGAGAACCAAATCTTCCATTTTGCAGATCTCTTTTACTTTACGTAGACACATCCCTACTGTCGGGGGTAGTGGCGATTTCAGCGCCGTAGGGATACATGCCTTAGCGGCATCTAGAAGGTGACAGATAATAGATTTCTTGTATACCTTTTCTGGTATGTGGGACGCATGGAGGAGGAAGAAGGCCGGGTCCTCAGGTATCGTGCGGTCTGTAAAAATTTGAAGAATGCGTCTAACCTCTATCCAGAAGTGTTTTAGTTTGGGACAGTTCCAAAAACTGTGTAAAATGGTACCTCTGTCTCCCTGGCATCTCCAACACAGATCAGAGGAGTCGGAGAAAATTCTCTTCAGTCTCACTGGCGTTCTGTACCACCGGGTGAGAGTATTGAAATTGGTCTCTTGTGGTTTTGTACAAATCGATGATTTCTATGTAAACCTGAGGATACGTTGTCGCTGTATTGCACTAAGGGGTTTACCTAGATCCCGTTCCCATTCCCAAACGCAGTTCAGGGAGTGGGTTTCCATAGACGTGATTTGTAGTTCATAGTTGGCCGATAGCGTGTGGGGCATTGCTCCCGTCTCCAAGCAAAATTCCTCAAAGATGGTAAGGGGCCTGGTAAACACTCCCGGAGTGCTAAAGAAATGAGTGATCTGAAGAGCACTCCAAAATCTTATGGGGCGTACACACGGTCGGACTTTCCATCTACAAAAGTCCAACAGACGCCGACGGACTAAAGCTGGCTGGTAATCCGATCGTGTGTGGGCTTCTTCGGACTTTCAGCGGACTTTTTCAGCCTCAAATCCGACGGACTTTAGATTTGAAACATGCTTCAAATCTTTACGTCGTAACTACGACGGACCCCGAAATCCGCTTGTCTGTATGCTAGTCCTACGGACAAGAAAACGACGCATGCTCATAAGCAAACACTAAACGGAAGCACTCGGTCTAGTAAAGCTAGTATTCGTATTGTAGGTAGCACATTCCTCACGCTGCAAAATCTGTGATCGTTGAATGCAGCGCATTTAATGTCTTCTTTACGAATGCTATAAAGAACGAAGATGTTTTGCTGTTCATATTCAAACAGAGTTCTCCCAAACAGATTTCTGGATTCTTTTTCTCTTTGATCTCATGAATGACATGGTATGCTTTTTCAAAACAATGTTTCCATACTGATAATACTTTTTAAACTTTTTTTTTTTTTGGTGGAGTCATCTTTTCTTGTAATTTTTATCCAGATATTTATTTTATGATTGTTGTGGAACTTTTTTTCTGTTTATCTATAAATTTTTTTGTAAAGTTACCACAGGGAACCCATTTTTATATATATTTTTTTTAATTTTTTTGGTGTTTGTAAAGTTACCACAAAGAAACCATTTTTATTTTTATGTTTTTATTGTATTTTTTTTAATGTTTGTAAAGTTACCACAAAGAACCCTTTATAATTTTTGTTTTTATAGTGATTTGTTATTTTTTTTATATAAAGTTAACCCAAAGAACCGTTTTTGGTTATGTATCTTTTTTTTTTTTAAATACTTACCACTCGAACATTATTAACATTATTTTAATCTATTTTTGGTGTGTTTTTGCAAACTCAATGAGATTGTTGTCCCTTGTTAATTTAACATTGTGTCTAAAATCAATGATTTAAAATAAAAAAACCTAAACTCAAAAAAGATCCATTTATGCATGGTCTAAATAAAATAAAGAGGAAGTCAACGCTGGAAAAAGTATGTGTACAAGAAAATGGGGACCTTGAGGAGTCCATATAAGAGGGAGCACAATCTGGTCCAAGAATCCCAGAGATCAACAGCACCAGCAGATGATATAGATGTCCCCAGACTGTGGTACTACAACAGCCTGCGTCTTCTGTCAGACCAGACTGAACCCAGGTCATCACTTTCTTCTCTTCCCTGCAGCCTTTCCTCCATGCTGCCCTGCAGCCTTCCCTGCAGCCTTCCCTGTAGCCTTCTTTCGAGGCTGTGGCTCTGGTGTTTCAGTTGTGGCAGGAGGAGGAGGAGGAGGAGGGGGGGCTGCCTCATGTAGTTGGGTGTTTCGTGTTAGCGTGCCCTGCAGCCCCTTCTGGATTGTTTCCCCAAATAGTCGCTCACAAATGAGGCGCTGCTCCCAATCCATTTGAAGAAGCCTGCTGGCTAAGTAGCAGCCATAGGACTCTTCCGCTTCGGGGGGGCTCCTTAAAAAACGGGTGGCCTCTTGCATGAGGTGCAGGGATGCCTCCTGTGTGACCGTCCCCTTCCTGGCCCTTTTTTTGGGAAGGTGGAGGGGAGGCACTTGGGATTCGGTCAGGCTCCTACTGGGCTCAGCCACCTCACTTGGCCCAGCCACCTCACTTGGCCCAGCCACCTTACTGGGAGCAGCCACCTCCTGCCTGACACTGGGCCCAGCCTCCTCCAGGATGATGGTGAATCCGGCCTCCTCCAGGCTGTCCATGGGCCCAGTCTCCTCCTGCCTGCCACTTTCCCCACATTCCTCCTGGATGGACTCATCCTGTGTATAAAAAAAGGACATAGTTTTAGTATATTTTTTTGGGTTCATCAATGACACACAGTTTGCTTCTCATGACTAGCAAATTCAATGTGAATACATCTCTTTAATAAAAGAGTCTAATCAGACACCCTAATTATTTCAAGCAGGTGCCAAACATATTTAGCCACTACTGTCAATTGATATGTATACACAATTTTGATGGCAAAATTATTTTAGACAATTATAACATCCAGTTAACATCATTAATATTAGTACAGTAAATATTTGTTAAAATAATTTACCTGACTCCAGATGGTCATATCCGGTTCATCCAGGATGGAAGACCCAGCTTGCTCCTCATCAGCCTCTGCTGGGGTGGAGGGAAGGGTGGAGGGAAGGGTTGAAAGTGATGCCCTGGCTTCAGTCTGGTCATCAAGAAAACGGAGTTGATTGTAGTACCACAGCCTGGGTACATAAACATCATCTGCTGATGCTCCTGATCTCATTGATTCCTGGATCTTCTTATGTTCCCTCTTATACATGTTCCTCAAGACCCCAATTTTCTTGAGCAATGTCTCCATTGTTGCTTCCGGGATGGTCGCCTGGACAAAGGACAGAAGTCTCTCCAGCGTTGACTTCCTCACATGCTTTGCATAATACTGTGGGTGTTTCACCTCCCACAAATTCCTCATCTCTCTATATTTAGAAATAAAAGCAGTAAGGAACTCTGGATCCTTAAATAGGGGATTCATAATGTCTGTATAAAAGATAAAGTCACAAGACAAAAAACGCTTATTAGGTTTCTGCTAAACCCCATCATCTTATCTCTATGTAGGCCTCATCAATCTGTCAAGCCATATAGGCCGCTTGCTACAAAGTCTTGACCAAAAGTATAAATTTTAAATTACCTTCGTTTAGTAGCGTCCCGGTCCACTATCACCTACGCACAGAACGTACGTACGACACAATACGTAACAGCGCTTTATACACTGCACGTGCGTAATACTATGCCTACTTGGCCCGCCCCTGACGTTCTTTTTGTTTACGCATATAACCTGCCCTTGACTCTACGCACAGAACGTACGTACGACACGTGCGCAAGGTCCCTCTTTATACACTACGCATGTGTGAAACTCCGCCTGCGTCGCCCGCCCCTGACGTTCGATTTTAACTCATGTTCTCCGCCCATTTTTATTTACGGCGCGTAGTGGGGTGAATAATGGCGGAGACACATCAGGTGTGTACTACCTCAGGTAGCGAAGAAAGCCCGGAGGCCGGAACGTCAAGATCTGTGAGGCCTAGATTTAAGGCCTCCAATATGTCCTTCAAAGAGATGGTGGAAATGGTGGCCATTCTTAAAAAAAAGGACTATGATGGGAAGTATGGGCCGTACGCCCGGCCAAATTTGCGCAAGGCCAAAATAATGGCGAAGGTGGTGGACACTTTACAGGCTTATTTTGGGGTACAGCGCTCCAAGGATCAAATTAGAAAAAGATGGTCTGACCTCAAACTCAGGGAGCCGGATCAGTACAGACGGATCCGTAAAGTGCTGAAAAAAAGTAAGTACCTGTGTTTTCATCTTGTGTTGATTACCTCGTATACTGCTCCATGTGCTTTTCATTCCTATACGATTGTTTGCATCGTTTGAAACGATCTTTTAATAAACATCGTTACATATCTATATATATAATATATATATATATATATATATCTATATATATATATATATATATATAGATATATAGATATATATATATACACATATATATACACACACATATATATAGATATATATATATATATATATATATATATATATATATATATATATATATATATACACACACATACACATACACATATATATACATATCTATATGTGTATATATATGTGTGTGTATATATATATATATATATATATATATATATATATATATATATATATATATACATATGTATGTATGTATAAATGTATGTATATAGATATATAGGTAGATATAGATAGATATAGAAATTTTTTTTTTTTTTAATTTAAAGTAATATCTATTTTTATATTTAGATTTTGTTTGAGATTTAAGATTTATATTTAGTTATAGATATGGAGAGAGAGAGATCCAAAGATTTTTAGATATATTTTGATATTGATATCTAGATATCGAGATATCTATCTATCTTGATATGTCTTTATAAATTAAAATCTTGAAGTCTACTAGGAACTCTACACAAACAGACAATTTGTACACCACTTCACTACAAATGTTTGAAGATTAGTATGTACTAAAATATCTGTGTGCTAAGTATATTAATTTTTTGCTTCACATAGGGGAAAAATCACTTAGCCAACAAGAAGAACCTAGTCCCCCCCAAGCAAAAGAACATACTTGGGAAATCAGCCCAAGCCCCACTGAGGATGTGGAGGAAGGAGAGGTGGGCGACATGGGCACCCCACCAGGTGAGTGTCTGACACAACAGCTTACGGTAATCTATGCATGGCTGCCTTTTATTTTATGTAATTTTTCTACTCTATTTTAGGTGATCTGGTTGTGCTTGAGTCAAGCAATAGCGCCACCCCCGAGGATGTTCATGAAGTATGCGACATGGGCACCCCACCAGGTCAGTGTCTGAGACACCAGCTTTATGGTAAGGTAAACTATGTATGTGTGCATATTTCTAAACACATTTTTTTTCTCATTCCACTTTAGGTCCAAGTGACTATTTCACCACAGACAGTGCCCAACGGCTAATTGCTCAAATAATGGCCTGGAATGGGGAGATCGATCAAATGCGGAATCGGCTGGATCGTATGCAGCAGGAAATGAAGGACATGATTGATGTTTTGGGTCGAATCTAAATGCCCTTTTGTAAACCCCAAAACATCGATCATGTCCTTCATTTCCTG
This sequence comes from Lithobates clamitans, assembly GCA_037952925.1. Classification (NCBI taxonomy): domain Eukaryota; kingdom Metazoa; phylum Chordata; class Amphibia; order Anura; family Ranidae; genus Lithobates; species Lithobates clamitans. The sequence continues at coordinate 1,058,743 of JBBGZY010000589.1, read as the reverse complement.
GTTTGCTGACCCCATTCTGGGCCTTCTCTTTATTATTTTCTGTTAAATGATATGCCTGTTTAACAACATTTAAAAAAGGAGGCCTATTTTTCAAAAAAAACAAAAAAAAACAAAAAAAAAAGGATTTGAAAAAAGACAAAAAAAAAAAAGGATTTGAAAAAAGACAAAAAAAAAAAGGATTTGAAAAAAGACAAAAAAAAAAAGGATTTGAAAAAAGACAAAAAAAAAAAGGATTTGAAAAAAGACAAAAAAAAAAAAGGATTTGAAAAAAGAAAAAAAAAAAGGATTTGAAAAAAGACAAAAAAAATAAATAAAAAAAAGCCTGTTTGCTAAAATCAAAATGCCCAACAAATTTTATTTTTGATTATCTAAAAATATTTAACTCTAATTATATTATTCTAAATTTATTTAATATATCATTATATTTTTGGCTAGGAACATTTTATACTAAATGCATAACTGAATGGATACCAAAGATTAAAAACATCTGCTTAGAATTAAATAAATGTGTGGTTTGTTATTTCAATGCTCAGTATCAGTTTGTTTATAAATTTCAAAAAAGTTGTTTACAGTGGCAATGGAGCTTATTTAGAAATTTACAAGGAAAATACAGTTGGCACTACAACTGCTCGACCATAACCTAGGAGAAAGCCCAAAAGAAAGGCAAGCAATAAATATAATTCAAGATTTCATCAAGATTGTTTTTATTTTAAATCTTTAGATATCCTGGCCCATTGCAATGGCCCCCCTACCCATAAAATAATTAACATATTGCTGTCTAACTTGACGGGCACTTTGGGGGGCCAAGCCAGTATGGACAGTATCCAGGCCTGTAAGATTCTCAACGATAAGTCCGGCCTCAGGCCCAACTGGCACCATATAATTTTGAGAATGTTTGTGCAAAAAGTTGTGCAGGATGCAGCACGATAAAATGATAAAATTAAGTTTGTATTCCGCCAAATTAATGGAGGTTTGAAACAGGCAGAACCGGCTGGCCAGAATCCCAAACGCATTTTCAACCACTCTTCTAGCTCTGGCCAGCCGGAAATTAAAAACCCTCCTCTCCGGGGTGAGGGTTCTTTGGGGGAATGGCCTCATGAGGTGCTTGCTCAGAGCGAAGGCTTCATCGGCAATGAAGACAAAGGGGAGTCCTTCCACGTTATCCGCATCAGGTGGCAATCCCAGGCCACCACTCTGGAGACGCTGGCAGAACTCCGTCTGGGCAAATACTCCTCCATCCGACATCCGGCCATTCTTCCCCACGTCCACATATAGAAATTCATAGTGTGCCGACACCACCACCATTAAAACAATACTGTGGAACCCCTTATAATTAAAATAGTATGACCCCGAATGGGGTGGTGGCACAATGTGGACATGTTTCCCATCTATAGCCCCTCCACAATTGGGAAAGTCCCAACGGGTGGCAAAATGGGATGCCACAGTCTGCCATTCCTGTGGTGTTGAAGGAAACTGGGGAATCAAACAAGAAAACAAAAATCAGTCATTTTGAATCGAACATTGCAAGAAAATTATACAATTAAAAACATTATTCCACAGCATCAGTATAACATTAAATAATTTATATCTTCTGGAAGAAATAATATGGAAAGGCACACTTATCAGATTGCTCACCCCCTCTGATGGAACATTGATTACATTTTAGGGGGTGGTGAAATTACCAAAAAATATTAATTTTAGGACACACAGGGATTTATGGACTAAAAAGGCTACAAGACTGCAGTTGTCCCACTCTGCAAGTGCAGTTGCTCCCCAGCTTAAAGTAAATGAGGTAAGGTAAAAAGGCTTTCATGTTGCAAGGAGTACACAATCACATGCAAGGGCAATTAATGAAAACACTTTGTGGCTTGCATATGATTTGATGATGGAAATCAGCAGAGCTTCTGCTCATTTACTAAAGCACTGGAGCAAATGCACTTGTAGAGTGCACATGCATTTTGCAAAGTGCAACATATATTTGCTTTTTAAAAATCAACACCACAGAAGATTCTAGCAAATTATTAGGGGGGGGGGGTTGAAATCAAGCTAATTATAAGCACACTATTTGGATAGAGTTTAGGGGAAACAAAATACAATGCAGCTGACTAAATACATTCAAACTGAGTAGACTAGGTGAATATGTGACCAGCATTGTATGCTGGAGAGGTTATTGAAGGCAAATATACATGCATGACAAAAAAGAACATGAAACAAATCAAGCATGTGAGAAGAAAAAGGGGACATTCACACTATATTACAATGATGGTAAGTAGTGTTTGAGCTAAGAAATACATTACATTATCAAAGAATAAATAAAAGAACATGTGATGCTAATAAAAGAAAAAATTCTTACCTTAATATAGTCCTTCTGCAGGACCTGGATGATGGCAGAACAGGTCTCTGGGATAATGATCCCCAGAGCCTGGGGGGAGATGCCTGTCGAGAACTTGAGGTCCTGCAGGCTTCTCCCCGTCGCCAAGTACCGCAACGTGGCAACTAGCCTCTGCTCCGGAGTGATGGCTTGCCTCATGCAGGTATCCTGCCTGCTGATATAGGGGTCAGCAAAACCACCAAACAGTCAAAAACGGGGTCCGTCATCCGGAGAAAGTTCCTGAAATCCTCAGGATTATTCTCACGGATCTCACGGAGCAATGGCATGTGACAGAACTGGTCACGCTGGAGCAACCAATTCTTGGTCTATAAACTCCTCCTCGCCCTGTTCATGGACTGGTCTTGGTCTGAAGAATAAACTACAGCACCAAACACATACAATGCACGAGCTCGACGACGAGTACGTACAGGTAACATGGCTATAAAACGGTCGGCTGGTCGGAACGCACTTAACAGAACGCACTGAAGAACAGCAAGGCCTGTGAAGAACGACCTGAAAATCAGGAACGAGCGGCCAATAAAACAAAGATTTCTCAATGCCAACTGACCAAACGCACTGAAAAGCAGATACAAACCTCACAAGCACAGACTGAACAACAGTTAAAACGAACTGAAAAATACGAGTCTCACAAGCGCGAATCGTCTCTCACCAAACTTCTACTAACACGAGATAAACAAGAGATTAGCAGAAGGAGCCCAAAGGGTGTCGTACGGGCTATTGAACTTCCGTTTTATAGTCTTGCCGGACTTGATGTACGTCACCGCGTACTAGGCTGTCGAACTTTTGTGTGGTCGTGTGTAGGCAAGTCCGTTCGTTAGAAAGTCTGCCGCAAGTCCACCGAAAGTCCGCCGGAAGTCTGTCGGACAGGCTGTCGGACTTTTGTAGATGAAAAGTCCGACCGTGTGTATGCGGCATTAGTCTAAACGTACCCAACTGTGCCATCAGCTCCGAGATTGTCCGCCACGACCCCGCCTTTATGTAGTGGGATGCTTGTGTACAACCTGAATTCAGTAACTGCCGAAAGGCTGCATCACCAAGCCCTGGTGGAAAAGAGGATAACCCAGTATCGGGTACAGGGGGGAGGTCACAGATGATATACCAATGGAGGAGAGCAGATCCGAACAGAGTTTGGCAGTGTTGCCTATTAGAGGGTGGTTGGTAACCTCCCTAGGGAGGGAGGCAAAACACCAAGGGGCTCTGCCCGAAGGCATGGGCGATTGAGCGTGTTCAATCTGCACCCTTAATTTTAAATCTATACTGTATGTCTATTCCAATCAATTACTCCACTCCAAATGTATAGCTTGGTAGTACTTGCGTATATCCGGCACTGCCAGTCCCCCGTATCTCTTGGGGAGCATTAGTTGGCTGCATTGCAGCTGAGGATGCTTATGAGCCCAAAAGAAGTAAAAAAATAACTTCTGGCTCTGTTTGAAGTAGGTAGACGGGATACGAACCGTCAGTGCCTGTAGGAGGTAGAGCAATTTGGGGAGGATGCTCATCTTAATAATATTGCAACATCCGAACCAAGAGTGGAGGCCGGGGTTCCATCTGTCCAGTAGTATCTTAACTTTTTGCAATAGTGGGGGGAAATTTAGCTTGCAGATCTTTGCTATTTTGGGTGGAATCAAGGTAGCCAAGTACATTAGCGCTTTGTCAGTCCATTTAAACTTAAAATTCTGCTTGAGTTGCGCAATTGATATTTAAAGAAAATTAACCCCCATTTACTCCGACATGGTGAAATTGATGCAAAAGTTGGAAAGCGAGCCATACCTCTCAAGCTCCCTCATCAAATTAGGGAGCGTGATCAGAGGGTTCATGAGAGAAAATAGCATATCATCGGCATATGCTGAGATTTTATGCTGGGTGTCTCCTATCTGTATTCCCATAATGTCCTGATTTAGGCGGACTATGCAGAGAAACGGTTCCAGTAACAGGGCAAAGAGGAGGGGCGACAGGGGACACCCCTGACGTGTCCCATTATTGATTTGCAGAGTGTCTGACATGACTCCATTGGCCCAAACCCGGGCCGCCGGGTGAGAGTAAATGGAGGTAATCCACTGCAGTATTTTACTGCTGAAACCTCCATGACGTAAGTCTGCCAACATAAAACTCCAATTCATTCTGTCAAAGGCTTTCTCTGCATCTGTACTAAGAAACACGCATTGCGTCCGGGATGTATTAACTGCCTGTAATAAATTCAGAACTTTCGTAGTATTATCTCTTGCTTCTCGTGTGGGAACAAATCCCACCTGATCCAAATTGATCAGGTTTGGGATAAGATGTTGGATCCTATTTTCCAATATTTTGGTGAAGAGCTTGAGATCTAAATTAAGCAAAGAGATCGGCCAGTAGCTTCCACAGGAAGCCAGGTCTTTCCCCTCTTTAGTTATCACTGAGATGTAAGCTAGCAAGGTGTCAGTTGTGAACGTTGCGGAAGAGCCAAGTGCATTAAATAGTTTGACCATATATTGGGCCAGAGAGGGAAGCAGGGTTTTATAATATTGGACCGTTAGACCGTCAGGACCGAGTGCTTTGCCCAGTTTAGTGGCACCTACCGCTCCCTGGAGTTCTTCCATGGTTATAGGTTCTTCAAGGGTATCCCTATCTGCTTCTGATAATTGGGGCATTAGTGATGATGAGAGACACGAGTCTATCTGAGCTTGGGTGGGGGACTTTATCTGCAGATTGTACAGGGATTTATAGAATTCTTAAAATTTTTGATCTATGTCATGTGGCTTTGTGACCTTGGGCCTATTGGGTGGGACCAGGTGTGGGATGTAAGTCATTAATTTCTGCTCTCGCAGGGTTCTGGCTAATATTTTCCTGCATTTATCCCCAGATTCATAGGAAAAATTCCTGCAAACCTGTAATGCCGCCTTGGCCTTAAATTAAAGGAGATCCGAGATTTGTGTCCATTTGACAAGGAGGTCTCTCTCCATGGAGGGGGACTGAGCCCGTTTATGACTCTGTTCAGAGCATTTCTGCTTGATCCTGGCTCCGTGCTTAATCAGCATGCCTTGGATAACCGCCTTATGTGCCTCCCAGACAATTCCGGGGTCACAATCTGGGGTGTCATTAGTGCTAAAGTAAAAAACTAGCTCCTTAATTAAATCCCCTAGGACGTCTTTATCCTGTAAGAGGCTTTCGTTCAATCTCCAATTGGCAGGCCTGGTCATCAGGGAGTCATATAGGGCATGTGTCAGGAATATAGGTGTGTGATCTCACCAGGTAATAGAGCCTATAGTAGCGGCTTGTACTGCATGGAGTTGGGCATGTGGGACAAGGAAATAATCAATGCGGGAGTAAGATTTGTGAGGGGGGATATAAAGTATAATATTTTTCCGTAGGGTGAAGTAGGCGCCATACGTCAATCAATTAACTATTGTGCAAAGATTGGGCAATATGATTACGTCCACTGAAAGAGATAGATGACAGTCCAGAGGACATGTCCTCTACTGGTTTAATGGGAAATTTAAATCTCCCCCTACAATCAGATGTCCCTCTGTAAACTTGATCAGCCGCCCAAGCATCTTACCTATGAAGATCTCTTGGTGGTCGTTAGGGGTGTACAATGTCACCAGCGTAACCCTAACGTTACCCACCGTGCCCTTCACGAACAGGAAATGCCCTCCACGATCCATAACAGAGTCTATATGGGGCCATGGTACCCTGCCCGAAAGAAGGATAGAAACCCCCTTTGACTTAGCCGAATAATTGGTCGAGTGGTAAACTGTCGGAAATGACCAACTCTTTAGGATGGGCACTTTGTCATCCCTAAAATGTGTCTCCTGTATAAAGGCCACATCTGACTTGAGACGTTGCAGGTTATGTAAGAGCATCCGCCTTTTCCCCGGCGTGTTTAGGCCCTTAGCATTAAGTGAGATCACATTGAGGACGTCCATAACAGGGGTTGGGGTAAGGGAGGGTGTGGGAGAAAAGGAAGGGGAGGGGGAAGGGAGAGAAGGAAAGGCAAGGGTGAAATGAAGAAGGACTAGGGTTAAAAGAGAAAGCAAGCAATAGGAAAAAAAAGAAGTAGAAAACAAGTAGAAAAGTATCCACCCAAAATACAGAAGCAAAATATTGCTGAAACGCTCACCGGTTTAAGACCGGTATTCGAGCTTCGAACCTATGTGGGAGTATGGACGGAAACAGCCAGAGGTAGAACTTTGGACACGTCCGCCCACCCCGACTACATAAAGTAGTATAAACAATAGAGCCGACATTCTGAAATATAGAAATCAACATATAATACTGCGACATAACCTGGAAACATGAAAACGGTGCAGTAAATATGGCTTTTGACAAATTGTGGTCTGCATACATACAATAAAACCCCCCACAATATGTGACAACTTCCCTTTTCTAGAGGGGTCACATTCTCTGCAAGTCCCAGCTGAGGGCCGGCAAATGCGGCTCAGTGAGCCCCCCCCCCCCCGTTCCAAGGGGAGGGGACACCCGTCTGTGCTATAGAATGCCATCTGATCGCCCATCTCCCAAATCCCATGGGGAACCATGATTAAGGAAGAAGGCACACAGGGTGATTACACTCAGGCAATCTATCCATTAAAATACTAACTTAGGGAGAGTAAAGTAGCCGCCCCCAACATCCAGTCACAGAAATGCAATAAACATAAATACAAATAAAAAACATAAATGCAACAAAACAGGTAACCATTTCCCATGTCCAGAAGGCAGGGCAAGGCTCGGGTCTCAGTGGGACTGTCTCTGAGCTGCAGTACCCCCCCTTTCCCCCCACCCCCCAGCAGCCATATCACCCGGGGAACATAAGGGATTAGGGGGCATCTACCACACAGGGGCAGACAAGTCTAGGAATGCAAATGCTGGGAGTGGAACAGAAAAAATCAGGTGCAATATAAAAATAAATAAATAAATAAATGTACTTTATAAAATGTTAACGAAAGGTGAGACTCCTAAAATAATGGGCATAGTGTCAAAGGTGAGAACAGGTGATTGGAGATGAGGAAGGTGAAGGTAAAGTCAGGAAAAATAAAATATTTCTATGGCATGCTTTTTTTTTAATCTAATGCTTATCTAATTCCTTAGACATCGCTCTTTCTGCTAAAAGTGATCCTAGCAGCTGGTTAGCCACTGGATCACTTTTAGAAGCGGCAGGAGGGGCCACTACTTTCGGGTGCTTCTCGGGCTTACCTTGCTAATCAGGAAACCACAGAACGGATACAGCACAGGGGCGGCTGGCCACGGAGATAAGCCCAGGAAAGATGGCTTCAACTCACCTCTATGGATTTTTTAAAACATTAGATCAATGCTTTTTTTTTTTTATCTAATGCTTTCCATTTTAGAGGAGAGATGTGAGATCTTCTTGACCCCACATCTCTCCAAAAAGAGGACCAGTCATGCTTTATTGTTGTCACAAGAGATGTTTATATTTATTGTCACAGCAATAAAAGTGAAAAAAAAAAATGAAGGGACAGTGTAAAAAAAGAAAAAAAATTATAATAATCAAAACAAATTCAAAGCGTCCCATCCCCCATGCTCGCACGCAGTGGTGAATTCATTAGTAGTTCATGCCCACATATGTAAATGGTATTCAAACCACACAATTGAAGTACCAACGTGAACATCGGAGGGAGAGCAATAATTAACAATAAGTAGCACTAGACCTCCTCTGTAACGCTAAACTGGTAACCTGTAAAAATTGTTAAAATGTTGTCTATGGAGATTTTTAAGTACCGTAGTTTGGAGCCATTCCACGAGCGTACAGTATGCAATTTTATAGCATGGGTTATATTCTGTGTTTTTTTTTTTTATTATTCATTAAAGTATATTTTTTCCAAAAATATTTGAAAAACAGCTGCTCAAAAACCATGTGGCATAAAAAATTGCAACAACAGCCATTTTATTCTCTAGGGCCTCTGCTAAAATATATACACGGTTTAATGTTTGAGGGTTCTAAGTCATTTTCTAGCAAAACAACTACTATTACGAGTACAAATAACATACACATATGTGGTATCGCTGCAATCATCAGGAGCAGACAATTTTATTTTGGGTTATTCTTTGGTGATATGTTAGCAAGAAATATACAATTATATTTAAAAAAAATGTTTTGTTTTTTTTATTTTTTGAGACAGTTTTCCTTTGATAATAGGAAAAAAATCAGGAGATATCTGTTACCATTTACATCCAAAAGAAAGCCCATTCTGTCCTGAAAAAAACAAGGTATAATTCCACCTGGATACACTAAGTAGTTGTGATGATATGTACAGCTTTACTAATGCATGTCAAAGTTGCAAAATTGTGTTTAGGCATTAAGGCTGGATTCGCACCTATGCATTTTTAGTGCTTTTTGCATTTTGCAGATTTGCACTACAGAACGTGTTCCATAGGAAACCATGTTAAATGGACTACAGTGCAAATCTGCAAAATGCAAAAAGCACTAGAAATGCATAGGTGTGAATCCAGCCTAACATTTGTTTTACCCTAAGTCAGTAAGGTGTTAAAGTATAACTTGTTTTGGATAGAGTAGAGAGAGATATGGACACCTGTCAGCTTTTTAATGATGTTTGCGCACCTGTTAGGAAGATTCACCCTTTCCTTTCCATTATAACCAATAGCAAAAGTGAAAGAAAATCCCACATTTCAAGTTGTCACCAGAACAGGAATAGAGGGAACATCTTCTTCCACTGGGCACATTAGTCCTGGTGACAACCAGGAAGTTCCTCACTTTGAAAGGATTTCTTCTCACTTCCTGTTTTGGCTATGGGACAGGAAGTGTAGAGAAATCTCCCGAATGGGACACACATGGTAAAAATACTGACGGAGTTATTAACCTTTCCTTACCCTATCTGTAAAAAAAGTTTTGCCTTTAGTTCTTCTTTAAGTGGTTAAGTCAGTTTCATATCTTAAGATTCATGCCAGGTTCACTGTACAGATATACAAGCAATTGTAATTGGGATCATTTAAGTTATTAGCCCTTGCTGTATACACTGAGAATAATTATTTTATTTGCAAATGAACATTGGCTTGTCCTTGTGTCTTTATTATTCGTATGGTATTGTAAATAACACGAATCCTTTTTTTTTTTCCCTCCCTTAACTTAACATTAATTAATTAATACGAAAGGCTTCCAAACAGCTGCTAAATCTGTATAAATTGTGCTTTTCCTATTATTTATCTGCTTTATAAGGGCACTCACCGTTGGTGATTTAATTTTCTATGTCCACAGATACCACACAATTTACAGACTTTGCAGGAGGCTGGTGAACTGAGGGCTTATGAGGATTATCAGTCAAGGTCGAACAGCTGAACCAGTAATAATGAATGTTCTGTTGCTTGTCTTATCATTGCGTGAAGAATGTTGTTATTTTCATTCATTTTGCTTAAGGAAACCTGCAGATTATTCTTGGACATGTGTTCCTATGTCATGCTTTAATGTATTCCTGAAGAACATGCCTGCTACCTGCTTCAGGCCTTAAGAATACAAAACAAGAAACTGTTTTTGTAATTATTAACCCCTCTTAAATCACAATTGGTGGTAAAAGCAGTTTTTCTTTTCTTTGTTCCCTCTTTTTAGAATGTCTTTATACTCTAGATCAGTGGTTCTCAACCCTGTCCTCAAGTACCCCCAACAGGCCATGTTTTGGGAGATAAAATAGCTGTACAAAATACCAAGCCATTGACCCTGATTTAACCACTTAAGAACCGACCCAAAGCCGAATAACGGCTACAGGGCGGTTGCTTAACTCTGGGAGGGCGTACAGTGACGTCCTCTCAGAATCCTGCTCTCGCGTGCCCCCTGGGGCGCGCACCCGAGAACTTCCGTGACGGCCGGGTCCAGAGGACCCGGCGCATCACGGATCACGCTGATCGCGGCTGTTTACCATGTGATCACTCTGTCAAATGACGGAGCGATCACATGTAAACAAACCAGCATCATGTCATGACGCCGGTTCCTCCCTCCCCCCTCTGTGCCGATCGGTACAGAGGGGGGGGGGATCGCATGGCAGCAGCATTGTGGGCTGGATCTGTAGTGCCCACAGCGCTGCTCTGTGACAAATGCAGTCACATCCAGCCACCCATCCATCCATGCTCAGCCATCCCTCCGTGCTCAGCAATGCCCTGCAATACTCTGCATTACTCTGCAATACCCCGCAATACTCTGCAATACCCCGCAATACTCTGCAATACCCTGCAATACTCTGCAATACCCTGCAATACGCTGCAACACTCTGCAATACCCCGCAATACTCTGCAATACTCTGCAATACCCTGCCATACCCTGCCATACCCTGCCATACTCTGCAATACCCAGCCATACTCTGCAATACCCTGCCATACCCTGCCATACTCTGCAATACCCAACCATACTCTGCAATACCCTGCCATACCCTGCCATACCCTGCCATACTCTGCAATACCCAGCCATACTCTGAAATACCCTGCTATACCCTGCAATACCCTGCCATACTCTGCAATACCCAGCCATACCCTGCAATACCCTGCCATACTCTGCAATACCCAGCCATATTCTGCAATACCCAGCCATACTCTGCAATACCCTGCCATACTCTGCAATACCCTGCCATACTCTGCCATACCCAGTAATACTCTGCCATACCCAGCCATACTATGCCATACCCTGCAATACCCTGCCATACTCAGCCATGCTCAGCCATGCTCGGCCATACTCTGCCATGCCCAGCCATACTCGGCTGTACTCGGCCTCTGTATGTGGCCAGGCTGTGGAAGTCTCACACATGTGATATCGCCGTATTCAGGAGGAGTGGGAGAATCTATTTTGGGGTGTCATTTTTGGTATGTACATGCTATGTGTTAGAAATATTGTATAAATGGACAACTTTCTGTTAAAAAAAAGGATTTTAACTACTTCCCACCCGCCGGCCGTCATACGACGTCCTTGACTTTGTGTGGGTATATCTGAATGATTCCTGCAGCTACAGGCATCATTCAGATATCAGCTTTTTCAGCCGGCGATTCCCTACACCATAGGAATGATCATAGCGGCTGTTCCACTGCTTGATTGTTCTTACGGGAGGCGAGAGGGAACATCCCCCCTCCCGCCGCCCTCAGGTGCTTCTACCGACTCACCGCTATGATTGAAGCCAGGATCCTTTTTTTTTCTTTTTGATTTCCGGCTTTCCAGCCTAGAGGTGAGATGTGGGGTCTTATTGACCACATATCTCACTGTAAAGAGGACCTGTCATGCCATATTCCTATTACAAGGGATGTTTACATTCCTTGTAATAGGAAAAAAAGTGATCAAAAAATATTTTTTTTGGAAAAAAGCGTCAAACCAAAATAAATAAAGTAAAATGAACAATAAAAAAAAAATGTTTTAAAGTGCCCCTGTCCCCATGTGCTCGCATGCAGAAGCGAACACATACATAAGTCCCGCCCACATATGAAAACGGTGTTCAAACCACACATGTGAGGTATCGCTGTGATCGGTAGAGTGAGAACAATAATTTTGGCCTAGACCTCCTCTGTAACTCAAAACATGTAACCAGTAAAAAAATTTTACGCGTTGCCTATGGGGATTTTTAAGTAGCGAAGTTTGGCGCCATTCCATGAGTGTGTGCAATTTTGAAGGGTGACATGTTAGGTATCTATTTACTCGGCATAACTTCATCTTTCATATTATATCGAAAAATTGCTACGCAAATACTGTGCGAGATAAAAAGTTGCAATGACCGCCATTGTATTCTCTAGGGTCTTTGCTAAAAAAAACATATATAATGTTTTGGGGCTATATGTAATTTTCTAGCAAATATATGATGACTTTTACATGTAGGAGAGAAATGTCAGAATTGGCCTGGGTGCTCCAGAACGCCTGAAGGTGCTCCCTGCATGTTGGGCCTTTGTATGTGGCCAGGCTGTGTAAAGAATAGCATAATGTGTTTTGGGGTGTAATTTGTGGTATGCATATGCTGTGTGTGAGAAATAACCTGCTAATATGACAATTTTGTGAAAAAAAAAGGAAAAAAAAATCTTGATTTTGCAAAGAATTGTGGGAAAAAAATACAACTTCAAAAAACTTATCATGCATCTTTCTAAATACCTTGGAATGTCTTCCTTCCAAAATGGGGTCATTTGGGGGGATTTTTTCCTTTCCTGTCACGTTAGGGTCTCAAGAATTTCAGATAGGCCGTCAGTACTTCAGGTGTGATCAATTTTCAGATATTGGCACCATAGCTTTTGGACTCTATAACTTTCACATAGACCAAATAATATACACCAATATGGGTTATTTTTACCAAAGATATGTAGCGGTATAAATTTTGGCCAAAATATATGAAGAAAAATTACTAATTTGCAAAATTTTATAACAGAAACGAAGAAAAATGCATTTTTTTACTGAATTTTTGGACTTTTTCTTTTATAGTGCAAAAAATAAAGAACCCAGCGTTGATTAAATACCACCAAAAGAAAGCTCTATTTGTATGAAAAAAGGACAAAAATTTCATATAGGTACAGTGTTGCATGACTGAGTAATTGTCATTCAAATTGTGAGAGCACTGAAAGCTAAAAATTGGTCTGGTTATTAAGGGGGTTTAACTGCCCTTTGGTCAAGTGATTAAAGCACCTGTGGAAGATAAAGGAAAACTTACAAACATGGCCTGTTGGGCAGGGTTGAGAACCACTGCTCTAGATGACATCTTGTAATAAAGATAAGGCCCCTTTCACATGGGGTGGACTCAGCTGAGTGGGAGAATGAAAGGTCCGTGCCCACTCTGTAGAAACTGACAGAGCTCACTCTATGGGTAGCCAAGTGTAGACAGACTCCACTGTTTGTTTACACCCAACTGCCCTTCGATTCTATCCCTTTCTGTTTTTTTTTTTTTAAGCAAACTATATCAGATTGGAGGCAGAAGGGTGTAAATGAATTCAAATCTGTTTACACCTGTCAGTCCATAGAAGTAAATGGAGGGTCTGATCAGGTCCGCCTAAAAAACTGACAGGCAGACGTGATCAGACCCTTTTGTCCTGGTAAATGAATGCTTGAATTAACCTATTTTTTTAACCACTTGAGCTCCGAAAGATTTACCCCCTTTCATGACCAGGTTGTTTTTTGTGATACGGCACTGCGTTACTTTAATGCCGCGTACACACGGTCGGACTTTTCAGCTACAAAAGTCCGACAGCCTGTCCGACAGACTTTCGACGGACTTTTGGCGGACTTTCGACGGACTTGCGGTGGACTTTCTAACGAACAGACTTGCCTACACACGATCACACAAAAGTCCGTCGAATTCTTACGTGATGACGTACACCGGACTAAAATAAGGAAGTTCATAGCCAGTAGCCAATAGCTGCCCTAGCGTGGGTTTTTGTCCGTCGGACTAGCATACAGACGAGCGGATTTTTCGACCGGACTCGAGTCCGTCGGAAAGATTTGAAGCATGTTTCAAATCTAAAGTACGTCGGATTTGAGGCTAAAAAAGTCAGTTGAAAGTCCGGAGAAGCCCACACACGATCGGATTACCAGCCAGCTTTGGTCCGTCAGCGTCCGTTGGACTTTTGTAGACGAAAAGTCCGACCGTGTGTACGCGGCTTAACTGACAGTTGAGTGGTCGTGCAACACTGTACCCAAATAGAGATTTCCTTTGGTGGTATTTGATCACCCCTGCGTTTTTTATTTTTTGCACTATAAACAAAAAAAGACCGACAATTTTGAAAAAAAAAAAAAACAATATTTTTTACTTTCTGCTATAAAACATATTCAATAAAAACATGTACTGTAAAAATTCTATATTTTTCATCAGTTTAGGCCAATATGTGTTCTGCTACATATTTTTGGTAAAAAAAAATCAGAATAAGCGTATATTGATTGGTTTACGCAAAAGTTATAGCGTCTACAAACTATGGGATATTTTTATTTATTTTTAAAATTGTATTATATTTACTAATAATGGTGGTGATCAGCGACTTATAGGAGGACTGCAATATTGCAGCGGACAAATTGGACACTGACACTTTTGACACTTTTTGGGGACCAGTGACACTAATACAGTGATCAGTGCTAAAAAAAATGCTAAAAAAAATGCACTGTCACTGTACTAATGACACTGTCTGTGAAAGGGTTAACATCAGGGGCAATCAAAGGATTAACTGTGTGCCTAGCCTGTGATTCAGTGTAGTGGGGAGGTGAAATTCTGACTGCGTGTGGGCTCCATCGGACATTTTCGTCACACAAAATTTGAGATCTTGATCTCAAATTTTCCGACAAAATCTGTTGTCGTAAATTCCAACCACAAACCTCTTCTTTCTCTCTTTTCTTTATTCTTCTACTTACTTCTTCCTTTTTTCTTCTTTTATTCCTTCATACAACTCTTACTTTTCCCTATTTTGGGTTTCCAGATATTTGATAGTGAGCTTTAAAGTTATGTTAAGCCTAGCTTATACCAGATAATGAGTTTTCTATTATGACTCTAAGTTGGGAAATCTGGTTCCACTATACTAGAGTCCCTCCATGGGGATGTTCTCTGTCTTCCGATAGTGTGTACACAATTCCGATGCACAAAGTTCCAATCATGCTCAGAATCAAGCAGAAGAGCCGCACTGGCTATTGAACTTCATGTTTCTTGGCTCGTCGTACGTGTTGTACGTCACCGCGTTCTTGACGTTTGGAATTTCCGACAAGATTTGTGTGACCGTGTGTATGCAAGACAAGTTTGAGCCAACATTCGTCAGAAAAAATCCATGGATTTTGCTGTCGGAATGTCCGATCGTGTGTACGGGGCATAAGACTCACCTATCCAAACCTGTAAAGCAAAAATTGCTATGCATACCTTTTCTGAAGCTGCTCCGGTGGTTTCTATTTGTGGGAGTGTGCAGGGGAGGCAGCTGACAACAGACGTCCCATAGTAACTCTATGGGTGATGTCACTTCCCTGGCATTCCGCTTTCGGTGCTAGAGATCAGCTTCAAAAAAGGTATGTATAGTGATTTTTGCTTTACAGGGTTAGATAGATTAATTTTAGAATGTGGCTGCACTTCGATTTAGAGATTTTAGTTTTGAGTTGAACTTCCACTTTAAGTTTTTCTGTTCTTTCTGAAAAAATTTTTTCAGTGTGTTGTTGTTCATTTAAAAAAAAAAAAGTTCAAGAACAATGCGCACCTAAAGCACCTCAAAATATATTGCTCACATTCACCAAACTCCATCCCCATAGTAGAAATAAAAGTTAAGCGTAGTTAGTTTAGTTAGGTCTATTATACTTGATTAAAACTACTGCTGCTGGCTAGTTTTACACTGCTGTATTCTCTATGGCACATGTGTTAAACACAAGGCCTTCGGGTCAAATGCGTCCATCCAGGCCATTTCATGTGGCCCTCGCACCTCTCGTGCAGCTGCAGCAACCCCCCTCATCTCTGTCCCCACCTTGTCTCAGCAATCAGCAGCAGAAAAGACGACATAACTCAAATTCTGTGCCTCTCTGTTCAGCTGCAGCACCCCTCATCTCCACCTCCCCTGGTCTCAGCATTCAGCAAACTCCAGCCCCCCTTTGGTCCTCGTCCAGGTCCTGTACTTTCTGCTTCCCAGCTCCACCCCAGCTTCTTCCAGGGAGTAGCACAAGGTAAAGGGGGTGCACTGTTATGTAAGGGAGGGTGGAGAACTTTTGATAGTGGGGGGCTCTTGACATATGATGGAAGGGGAGTAGGATGCTCTGGACATGACCAGCCATTTTAGGACAACCATAATGCTGATGCGGCCCTCAATTCAATTTAGTTTGACAACCCTGCTCTATGGTATCTTAATTCTTTTGCCACTTGGTAATGTCCAGTTCCCCCCATGTCTTTTTCACAATAGTTTTAACCCTAGAAATAACCAGAATTTACGAACAGGGCCCCATATAGGCTTTAGTGGGATAAACCTCTAAGTTCTGGTTCACCCAATTTTAAGTAGGTTTACTTAAAATGATGATAATTTGGGAAATCAAACCCTGGCATATTCTCTCATCCCTCCAAATGAAATCACCTGAAAGCTGAACCCAACTTCCAGTGTTCCCCGAAACAAATTAACTTTTTATTAGACTATCCAGGCACTTTGTACTTCTTTGAACATTGAACCAGAAGAACAAAAAGAGTAAGAAACAGCATTTTTATTTGTTCTGCAGCCAAAACTATGGACAAGTTCAGAACCTCTGTCTGTTTTTTTTTTCTTTTGCTAACCCTAATTACAGAGCCACTTATAAGCCAATATCATTATTCAAGCATACTTTTAAAATATACTCAAACATTTATTCCAACAGAATAGCCCCATTATTAACTAACATAATCCACCAAGGTCAAGCTGGATTTTCAGTATAAAAACACACAAAAGATAATGTTTATTACCAAGGTTATTCTAAGTGGGTCCTCTGTTTTACCAGGGAGAGAAGTTTGACTTAAGCCTAGCACACACCACTAGTTTTTTTTTTTTTGTTCAACCCAGCAGATTGAACGAAAAAAACCTGACAGCTCTGGTCGGAGCCGCTGTATCAACAACCCGATGTTAGTACAGGAAACTCCCCTGCCAGAACACTCTGGTCAAGCCATTGGGAGCCGGTCAGCTACTGGTTTTCCAGCATGCATGTTTGAGAGAAGGTGGCCAGCTTAGCCAGTTAGACCAACTGCCATACATGCGGGCTGAAGGTCAGCTGGTTTTTATTGAACCAGCTGAAGTCGCCTGACAGTTAGCCTATGTTGTACTAGGCTTTACCTGTAGATGCAGCATCATAGCATGAATGGAAGACGTGTGTAGGGACTTTGTCGGTGACTGCTGATACAGACTAAACTGTAAAGAACAGAGCTGGTAAAGACTTGCAAAAGAGGTAACAGCAAAATATGTGAGAAGGCAGTTAACCCTGGATTAGATATCTCCAGTCACCATGTGGGATGGGGCGGGGGGGGGTCAGTAGTCTGGTGCGTAGTTATCAACCACAAACCTCTTCTTTCTCTCTTTTCTTTATTCTTCTACTTACTTCTTCCTTTTTTCTTCTTTTATTCCTTCATACAACTCTTACTTTTCCCTATTTTGGGTTTCCAGATATTTGATAGTGAGCTTTAAAGTTACGTTAAGCCTAGCTTATACCAGATAATGAGTTTTCTATTATGACTCTAAGTTGGGAAATCTGGTTCAACTATACGAGAGTCCCTCCATGGGGATGTTCTCTGTCTTCTTCTATGCAAGGCTTTTCAGAATCATACAAGCAAAATAGCCTTGACTTGTTATAAATGTTAATAATAATATTGTTCGGTATACAGTGAACAGTTTTCATCCATCAGTGCGTTTTAGGCATCTCATGAATCACCACCTTGTTTTCGGGATAAGGATTATTATGGTTGGTAACCTTGATATGGTATAGTATACAATGATCCAACCGCACTGAGCTGACACCCACTATTGTAACAGTGTTGTTGATACAATATTTGTTTTATTGAGAACCTTATTGTCTGTTAAAAAACGTATTCTCAATAAAAATCATTGGAAAAGAGAAGGCAGTTATCAGACAGAACAATTCCAAAGACAAAACAAATTGGATAGTTACACACATTACACATTTTAAGGCACACAGTTAACCCTTTGATTGGCTCTAGATATTAACCCCTTCCCAGCCAGTGTCATTAGTACAATGTCAGTGTAAATATTAACACAAACAAAGGGTTTCCCAGCACACTTACCAGCCACCCTGTGAAACATCCAAATTGATCCTGTCTAATAATTTACATTAAAAACAGAGGTTTTTTTTTGCACACATTGCAAATATATGCATAAGCCACAGTGCCCATGTTAAGGCTCCTCTGTATACTGCTGCCCTAACTCCATAATGTAACCATAAAAACAAACACAGGGCGCATCAGCCTAGTGCATCACCATAAAATATCCTTTATTGATAATTACAGTCATAAGTGATATACTCACAAATCAACATATGTACAAACTTAAAGTTTGATGTAAACCCAAAAAAAAGATTTTTAATTAAGGCTTGTACATTGTACAGTATAGGATTTCATGTAATCTGTCCAGTCTTGCCACGAAGAGTTAAAAAACAGACACACAGAGAAATAGGAGTCTGTTTCTCCCCCTTGCTGTGAGTGACAGGTGATTTACATATCTTATAGACAAGCCTGAGATAGACATTCTGTGTACTTCAGATCCCCTCCTCCTTTCTTCTCCAACTCTCCCAGGATTGGCTGCTCCACACCTCAGAATGATTGGGCATGCTGAAGTCATGTGGTGTCTTTTCTTGGTTTTGACTGTGTCACGGACATGGCCAGAGCGGAGGCTGTTGGAGAGGACTGTGTGCAAGCCTGTTGCCCACCGATTATGGGCCCTAGCATTTGAGGTGAATGAGAAATCCAATCTGAACTGTATTAATCGGACTCAGTCATGTATATGTTGTATGGGGACTCCTTACTGTATATTTGTGTCCCTGAAGAGGGAGGGGGGATTCCTCCAGCAGCCCCCTGCTGATAAGACTGATTCATTCTGCTGGGACACATCCTGTGAGGAGATGCTGGTGTTATCAACATGTGTTTATGTTAATTGAGAGAGCTGATCACATTAGCCACCAGCCCTGGCTAATAGACGAATGGTCTAGGCTGAGGAGGGGGGAGATTGTTGTTTTTATTGTTAATTGTATTAATGTGTGAAGCTCGGTGCCCACAAGACTGTCATCTGGTCTGGGTACATTTTGTAGTAAATTAGGTCATGTTAATTAGGTTAGCTTTGAGTCATCCCTGCTGTATAAAGGTCTGTGAGATCTCAAATAAAGAGTAGTTCTGATGTACTCCAAGACTGGTGTTGTCTAGTTCTTGGGGTTCCTGTGGCCAGATCCATTGGACTCGTGTTCCAGAACTTAGGAAGCGGTATATGACGGAAGCACTCAAGCGGAGTGTGGGGCGTTCCGTGACATTGGTGGCAAGCAGCGGGAAAGCTTCCTGAAGTCTGAAGTCTGGGACATCCAAACCTCCAACTGGATCCAAGATCAGCATAGCAGACTTCAGTCACCCCAGCGGAGATATGGACCTGGCATCAGAATTCCCGGGGCTGCTGCGGATCATCCTTTCAACGTACACCAGGACTGTGTCTGAGGATGAATACCTGGAGCTCAGGCAGCTGATTCGGGTGGAGCTCTGGATGGCAGCCCTCCGTCTCGCTGGTATAAAACAGGGCAAGTGCTTTCCAACCCAAGAGCAACGGGCCAGTGACCAACAGGCATTGCGGATGGCATTCCTGGGAGAGCAGCCCCAGGAGCAATGGGTGACTGAGTTGGACAGGTTGGTCCAGCAGGAGATAGAGCTGGACAATCGTTATCGGGCTTTGCAATGGCACGCAGAGGAGGGATATTTAGGGGAGACAACAGAATGCTCTCCGGAGGGATATGACTTTGGCGGCCCTGGATTGCTGTGGGAGAACCTTACAGATCTTTTTATGTTTGGCGATGAGGGGGAACCTGACCTTGAGGACATGAGAGACTATAGAGAGTCTATGCTCGGTCTTGCAGGGGTCTCAGAGCTCAAACCTGATCTGGACCATTTGCTAAGGAAGGAACAGCATCTGGAAAGGGCATACAGGAAACTGCTAGAACAAGTTCAGCAGCATGCCAGAGAATCGGCAGTGGAAAATCCGGAGATTGCCGTCCCCAAACCTGAAGTGCTGACAACAGGGCAGAGCTCTGCTAACCTCTGTCCAGAAATGATAACATCTTCTGGGTTCCATGGACAGGAGATGGTGAACCTCTATTCCCAGACATCAGTTGCAGAGACATGGGATTTGATAGACTTTTCTGCTGAGGAAGAACAACCTGATGAGCCTCCAGCAGAAGAGCTGCTATCAGGGCCAAAGTTCACTGTGTTCTGCCCAGCACCAACAGTGGCTTCAGCCTTCCTGAGAGAAGAGGTAGTCGGCCTTTCTCCCACAACACTGACAGGGACATGTGATTTTCTGCCAGCAGCATCTATGGAGTTAAAACAAACTTCTCCAGCTGAAGATCTGGTAACTGAACAGAGGGTCCAAGACCTCTGTCCCACACTTTTACCAATTCCAGAGACTGGGGATTTAATAGACGTTTCTGTAGAGGAGGAACCACCTGGCAAACCCCCAGCAGAAGTGCTGGCAACCGGACAGAGGGTCCAAGACCTCTGCCCCACACCTGCAGCAATTGTGGAGGCCCAAGGTGAGGAGGTGGCAGTCTATCGCGAGCTGCAGATCAGGATCCAGGGAGAGAATGCAGTCATCACCTCACAACTGCAGCTTGATCTGGTGTCGGTTGATGGGGCTTCAGTTCCCACCTGTATACCCCAGGAATGCTGGGCAGTCGGCCCAGATCCCCAACAGCAGGATGGAGTGAGCCCAGTCCCCCTGTCTTCTCTCCAGCGGCAGAAAGAATTCCAGGGAGAAGGGCCAGTCCGGGCCTCTCCCCAGCGGCAGATATGTTCTCTGAGAGAGGCAGAGAATGGCTGGGTGAGTAATGCACTGTTTGGGATGATTTGTTTGGGGTACTGTGTGGGTACAGGCAGTAGAGGACTGGAGCTGTTTACTAACTTCGGAGTCAACCCGTCTGGGGTCTCCTCCTGTGTTAGTCTCCTGCCGAAAGGGGAGAAATGTCACGGACATGGCCAGAGCGGAGGCTGTTGGAGAGGACTGTGTGCAAGCCTGTTGCCCACCGATTATGGGCCCTAGCATTTGAGGTGAATGAGAAATCCAATCTGAACTGTATTAATCGGACTCAGTCATGTATATGTTGTATGGGGACTCCTTACTGTATATTTGTGTCCCTGAAGAGGGAGGGGGGATTCCTCCAGCAGCCCCCTGCTGATAAGACTGATTCATTCTGCTGGGACACATCCTGTGAGGAGATGCTGGTGTTATCAACATGTGTTTATGTTAATTGAGAGAGCTGATCACATTAGCCACCAGCCCTGGCTAATAGACGAATGGTCTAGGCTGAGGAGGGGGGAGATTGTTGTTTTTATTGTTAATTGTATTAATGTGTGAAGCTCGGTGCCCACAAGACTGTCATCTGGTCTGGGTACATTTTGTAGTAAATTAGGTCATGTTAATTAGGTTAGCTTTGAGTCATCCCTGCTGTATAAAGGTCTGTGAGATCTCAAATAAAGAGTAGTTCTGATGTACTCCAAGACTGGTGTTGTCTAGTTCTTGGGGTTCCTATAGCCAGATCCATTGGACTCGTGTTCCAGAACTTAGGAAGCGGTATATGACGGAAGCACTCAAGCGGAGTGTGGGGCGTTCCGTGACAGACTGGATGTTAGTGATCATAGCAGAAGTTCAGTGTAAGAAATACACAGGAGAAAATGCATTTTGACAAGGGAAGTGTAGAGGTGGGCGGGGAGTCTACTGACATTACAACTCCACCCACCGAGCTCTGGGCAACAGACCCACCCAAAGAATCTGCATTTTTTCGGGTCTCATAAGAGACAGAGGGGAGACATTTGACAGGTAAGGATACATGCAGGAGACATGTATATCCTTATAGATAACCACTATGGCAGTAGTTTATAAAGGAGGAGAGTGGGTATACATCCACTTTAATATATGGTGTGCACTACATAAGTGTTATAGATAATTGTACCTATGTCCTATAAATTCAAGTACAGAGGAAAACATTGGATTGAGGCACTTAGGATCCACATAAGCAACACATGGAACCACAACGTCAGAATGGGTGGGGTGGTTGCCACTTTTTTGTACAGTTGGTTGGGATGTACAGTATTATCACTGATCACTGTATTAGTGTCACTAGTGATGTAAGTGTCAGTTAATGACCATCCCAGATAGTGTCTGTTAGCGCCAGATTGTCCACCGCCCTATCATAGTCCAACTATAAGTTGCTGATCGCCGCCATTACCAGTATAGCGTCATAGTTGCGTACATTCCAGTATATATACCGGTATCATAGTTTGTAGACGCTTTAACTTTTGCAAAAATAATATACACTTATTGGGATTTCTTTTGAAGCAGAATACATTTTGGCCTAAATTTATGAAGAAACTTGTTTTTTTTTTGATTGAATATGTTTTTAACAAAAAGAAGAAAATATTGTTTTGTTTTTTTTTCAGAATTTTCATTTTTTTTATTTATGTAATAAAAAATAAAAAAAACAGTGGTGGTCAAATACCACCAAAAGAAAGCTCTATTTGTGCAAAGAAAATTATATAAATGTGATTTGTGTACATTGCCAGTTAAAGTAATGTAGTACTGAATAGCAAAAAATGCCCTGGCCATGAAGGGAGTAAAAAATACAACTTTATAAAACTATTTAGCAAATAGTCCTTTTACTTCCATGAACATAAGAACAGACTTGCTTGCAGCTGTTTGTAAAGTTATGCTTGTGTAATATGGGCTGTGGCTGATAACTGCAGTGGATCTTTTTCCTTTGTTGCTGCTGTATTATCTGCAGTGTGGACAAGGTTAATCTGAATATTCATTAATGCAGAAGTGCAGCAGCCATCTTTAAAGAGGCCACTTTGCAATTCTCCTCTATAGAGTGCCTCCAGTGCAGGGAGCAGCCATCTTGGCTAGGTCTGGCTCAATGCTGGAGGATGGCAATTGGCTTATATAACAAAGCAAGGGGAGTGTGTGTCTGCAGGCTGTTGAGATGCAAAGTGGAGAGTGTCATATAGCTAGGAGGGGTGCAAAAATGAAGGCTGGGCTTCTGGCTGAACAGAACACTGCCATAGCTGACCACAATCCAATGAGACCTCATAGGAGCAAAGAGACTGCTCATTGCACAGGACCTTGCCTCAGAGGCTGGGAACTTTCTCCCTGGGAGAGTGTGAGTTGTGATTTGGAAGCCTGATGAGATCAGACTGTACTAGAGAGCACCCCCACCACTTGTAAGAAGGAAAAGAGGGATTGTCTGAGCAGAATTGAAACAGAGAAATCACAAAAACCTCTATCCCTTTCTCACTTGAACTTGACTTTTAATGAATGGTGCCCTGGGTCTGGTAAGAGATCAAATTTGCACAAGTTATGCTTTCTTCAAAGGCCCCAACTTTGCCAGCCATCTTTTTTTTTTTTTTTTCACTGGCTAGCGTGACAACATGGGGACTGTTATACCAAGTTGGGTCTATCTTTATATACTTGTTGCTAGACAAATTCTGTTCAGTTCAATTAATTACTGTTAGTCAGAATACTGCAGGTATTTAACCATATCTCTCAGAGTAACGTTATTATGTTATTTATTGTTTTTATAGGTACACTTGCTTATTCTTCATCGTTTAGGTTATGCTTGGCCTAATAAACTCTTTTAAATAACTTTTAAATAACTTGTTGGTAAGTGCTGGTTGTGCAAGTGTTATCTTCTGGTGTGCAGAGCAATCACAAATGGATTCAGCGGCTCCTCTGGGAGTAGCACTACACTTCCTTTGGTGACCAAAAACTTACAGCTATTTAGTGCCCAAGAACTGCCTACATGCATAAATGTATGTGTTTAGCAGTTAATAAGTAGTGCTGGGTGTGGGGGAAGCGACGGAGGACTCTGTGTCTACAGCACAAAGGGAAGACATCAGGGATCAGTTAGACCACTGATATCTCATTAAACATTAAAGAGGACCTGTCACCAGGGGTTTGTAAGTTAGTGGCAGAATTTAAGTAAAAAAAAAGTGTTAAAAAAGTAAAATTTATATATATATATATATATATAAAAAATACACAAATACATGCACACACATAGAGTAAGTGAAGAAGTTAGCCAGGTAAGCAAGTGGTCTATGAAGTAAGTGTGAGTAAAAGAAAAAGTGAAATAGAGATGAGAAAAGTTAAAAAAAACTATTTGATAGTGATTTAGAACACTGAATTCCACATTTCCTTCTCTCTGTCAAATAGAATGACCAGTAATAGGTTTTTTTTCCTTTATTATCCTGACTAGGTTTAAAGATACCTTTAAGACTCAAAACATTCATGTCTTCCACAGAGTGGTCTGGTTGTCAGAAACAATGTCCCAGTATATATTGTGTATAGTCATCTACTTAAGCTACCATGAACCAATAGGGGTCTTCGTCCTCCCTTCTTGAACCATTATTTGGTCAAACTTTTAAGCAGGACACAAAGAGACCCCCCAGTTTTTTTATTATTATTATACTTCTTGTGAGTCGTTGAATTATTGCACCACACCCAGATGTGGTGCAATATGTACCACATATTGTCGTATGTACATTTACTAAAAAACAATTATATTACTGATCCATCTGCCCCATTTGTACCAAAGGTATCTGACATTGGGGTCTGAGTGCATATGAGATGTGCTAATTAACCACTTAAAGTCCACCCTATAGAAGTTTTATTGCTACAGGGTGGCACCTCTGCATTGGATCACGTGTATATATATATACGTGATCTGATATTTCCGGGTGGGGGGTGCGCATGCGAGCCACTGGCGGCTCGCTCCCTCTGTAATTACTCACACCGGGAACTGATCGGCCGATACCACAAACTCTGCTGGTACCTGCCAAATATCCTGCAGAGAGACAGAACACTGGTCTGCCTATGTAAACAAGGCAGATTGCCTTTCTGATAGTAGGGAAGGGATTACATTTGTGTCCCTGCAAAGCAGGGAATACATTTAATCTCTTCCCCTAGTAAAAGCACCTACCACAGTGTAGTAAAACACTGGTTAGGCATACAGTTAACCCTTTGATCGCCCCTAATGTTAACCCCTTCCCAGCCATCATTAGTACAGTGCATATTTTTAGCTCTGATCACTGTATTAGTGTCACTGGTCCCCAAAAAGTGTCAAAAGTGTCAGTTAGTGTCCGAATGTCTGCCACAATATCGCAGTCTCACTATAAGTCACTGATCACCACCATTACTAGTAAAAAAAAAAAAAAAATATATATATATATATACATATATATATATATATATATATAGCGTCTACAAACTATGTGATATATATATATATATATATCACATAGTTTGTAGACGCTATAACTTTTGCGCAATATACTCTTATTGGGATTTTTTACCAAAAACATGTAGCAGACTACATATTGGCCTAAATTTATGAAGACATTTTATTTTTTTTCATTTTTTTATTGGATATGCTTTATAGCAGAAAGTAAAAAATATATATTTTTTAAAATTGTACATGTCTTTTTTTGCTTATAGCACAAAAAATAAAAAACGCAGAGATGATCAAATACCACCAAAAGAAAGCTCTATTTGTGAAAAAAAGGACATAAATTTCATTTGGGTACAGCATCGCATGACTGCGCAATTGTAGTGCAGTATCTAGTTACAGGTAAATTTAATTAGGCCTGGGGTCCTTTTCCAGGCCTGGTTGTTTTGATTCAGGAGTGTGAGTGTCAGAGTAGAGGGGGGTGTGGCCACCTACACTTAGGTTCAGAGATACCTCCTCTGCCTGACGGTGACTTGTTCTGGAAAAGGAGAGGATGAGCTGAGATCTGAGTGGCAGGAAACTCATGTGAGAGTTCTCACCAATCCTTAATTTGTTTGGTCAAGGAGATCTCTCATATAAGGGGGGTCACATGCTCCAGAGAGAGGGAGGGCCTGGGGCCCGAGGAAGAGAAGGAGGTGGGGAGAGAGATTCCAGGGAGACCGAGGCCTAGAGTTCCAGGAGGCCGAGGGCCTGGGGATACTGCTAGTATCGCGGTATACGAGCAGTCTACAAGATGAGCAACATGTTTTTTAAATGATAAAATATTATATAAATTAGCTGTCTACAAGATGAGCAACATGTTTTTTAATTATAAAATAATATATAAATTAAGCAGGACTAGAGCAAAGGATTGCTCTTGGCCTGGGACTCAGGAAGCCAAAACCTGAGAGAGCTGCTTTTTCTTTGTGAGAGAAAGAAAAGGTTTGCATTATTTTTGTTTTGTGGGTAACTGGGAGAAGCACTTCACCTCTGAGTTATGAACCTGCAATGTTTAGTTAGTGCCTGGATGGCAAGGGTTTATTTTCTGTTTTCTCTGTTTAATTTTCATGCAACCTTTTATAATAAAACTGGCTACAAGTCAGATTTTTAAGAAAACCTGTCTTTTGAACAACCTTTTTCCCTGGGAAGGTGATCCCCCTTGAGCTAACCCCTGTCAATAAATATACTGTCCCCAATGCATCTCCTGATAGAACAGAGCCTTGGAGGCACTCTGCACATACTCAGTTTGGTGTGTTTTGCTAGAGAGGTTTTTTTCTTGGGAGGGTGCATGTGATCAGCACAGGGCCAATCAGCACTGTCCAGACAGAGGATCAGGGGTCATGCAGTCTCATAGGACAGTCATAAGAGAATTAAAACTCCTCCTACGAGCTTTAATCAATGCTCTGTCAAACAGTGATAGAAGTGGCAAGGCTGATATATACTGCTGATGAAAAAAGGTATTTACTGTAGCAGTTTATATTTACTTAAATAATTGCATTTCCATGTTCTGTGTGCTGTAGGAGACCAGACATAGTGAATGCAGGGTCCTGGGTTTAGTAACACCTTAAAGTCTTACCTGACTGGAGAATAAAGCATGTTCCCTAAAATCTACTGTATAGCCTAATTACCCATGTCATACATTACACCATAGCTCTGACTTCTGGCTCTGGCAAGTGACAGCAATGCAGGAACTTTTCAGAGACCATAAGGTGGGAGAACATTTTGCTTAAAGAGGAGTTCCACCCAGGGGGCCGTCAAAAAAAAAAAAAAATTAAAAGTCAGCAGCTACAAATACTGCAGCTGCTGACTTTTAATTGGACACTTACCTGTCCCAGGGTCCAGCGATGCGGGGGTTCGAAGCCCCGCTCGTCCCCCCCCTCCGCTCGTCGGCGCCGGCATTTCAACTGTGGGCGCCGGGCTGTGGCTTCACAGCCTGGCACCCACTGCGCATGCGCGAGCGGCGCCGCGCGCCGTGATTGGCCGCTCAATCACCTGGGACCTGTAATGGGTCCCAGATGATTGACAGGAGGGAGGGAGCAGAGCGGAGCCCTTCCTGTGCCTGAGGGGAAGTGATGTCACCAGCCCAGGCAAAGGAACAGGCAGACTACGAGGGACCACCTAGCAACAGGCATTTAGAGGTAAGTGAAAAAAAAAAATGTCCAAATGTTTTTTTGGTTTTTTTTTTAGAATTTTTCCAGGTATTTTAGTTTTTTGGGTGGAACCCCACTTTAAATAAAGTAAACCAATTATCATTATCTCTCGTTAATCCCCGGTAATGTCTTGAAACACCCTAGGGTTCTGCAAAGCTCTGGTTAAGAAAAGCAACTCTTTACATTGCTTCTAAACAATGGGGTTGATTTACTAAAGGCAAAGAGGCTGTTCACTTTGCATTGGAAATAACACATAGTAAGAGATTTGCCCCCAAGCTTAGAAAATTTGGTTAAACTCCAGTTTGAAAAGAACATCCAGTCAGGTGCAAAAATAAAATAAAATAAAACAGCCTTTTTGACTGCACATGATTGAATGATGAAAACCAGCAAAGCTCCACCTCATTCACTAAGCTCTGGGTAAATCACCCCCAATGTTTTGTTTGAAGTAGGGCACAGCAGCATAGGTGGCATCATTTACAACTTCTGACATGTAAGCCATTTATTTAAATAGGTTATTATTTTCAGCCTTGGTCTTATAGTTACAGTGCAGACTGCATGACAGTAAAAAATGCAACATCTATACTGCATATAAGATTATGCTCAAAACTTTTAAACCCCAGGAAAATAAAAGCTAATGGGGTATGTATATATACAGTATATACCGTATTTATCGGCGTATAACACGCACTTTTTTTCCCCTTACAATAAGGGGAAAATCGTGGGTGCGTGTTATACGCCGATCCCCGCTATTTTGTGATGTGTCGGAGCGATCGCCGCGATCGCCGCCGACATTCACATAGCTTGTATTTTTAAACATGGCGCCGCGGAGTTTGGAGGGACTCGGGGGCGCTCGTTCAGTTGAACGAGCGCCGCCGAGGACACAGTGACTGGGCGGAGCCGAGATACACATAGCCGAGGGTTCTCGGCTTTTCTCGGCGCCGTTCACAGTCACGCCCAGTCCCGCCATTGGACCTGTGTTATGTCCATCATAGGGACTGGGCATGACTGTGAACGGTGCCGAGAATAGCCGAGAACCCTCGGATATGTGTATCTCGGCTCCGCCCAGTTACTATGTCCTTGGCGGCGCTCGTTCAGCTGAACGAGCGCCCCCGAGTCCCTCAGAACTCCGCGGCGCCATGTTTAAAAATACAAACTAAACGTTTGTATGTCGGCAGCGACAAGGCTGCATGGACCACTGGGGACAAGGCTGCACTGGGGCAAAGCTGAACTGGGGCAAAGCTGCACTGGGGACAAGAATGCACTGGGGCAAAGCTGCACTGGGGACAAGGCTGCACTGGGGCAAAGCTGAACTGGGGCAAAGCTGCAC
This sequence comes from Lithobates clamitans, assembly GCA_037952925.1. NCBI lineage: Eukaryota > Metazoa > Chordata > Amphibia > Anura > Ranidae > Lithobates > Lithobates clamitans. The sequence continues at coordinate 1,029,992 of JBBGZY010000589.1, read as the reverse complement.
TGGGGACAAGAATGCACTGGGGCAAAGCTGCACTGGGGACAAGGCTGCACTGGGGCAAAGCTGAACTGGGGCAAAGCTAAACTGGGGCAAAGCTGCACTGGGGACAAGGCTGCACTGGGCTAAGGCTGCACTGGGGTAAAGCTGAACTGGGGCAAAGCTGCACTGGGGACAAGGCTGCACTGGGGACAAGGCTGCACTGGGGCAAAGCTGTACTGGGGACAAGGCTGCACTGGGGCAAAGCTGAACTGGGGCAAAGCTGCACTGGGGGCAAAGCTGAACTGGGGCAAAGCTGAACTGGGGCAAAGCTGCACTGGGGACAAGGCTGCACTGGGGCAAAGCTGCACTGACAAGGCTGCACTGACAAGGCTGCACTGGGGCAAAGCTGCACTGACAAGGCTGCACTGGACACTGGGGAAAGGCTGCAGACGAACATTTAAATGTAAGTTTTTTTTCCTTAAACTTCCCTCCTAAAAGTTTTTTTCCTTAAAATTCCCTCCTAAACTTGGGGTGCGTGTTATACGCCGGCGCGTGTTATACGCCGATAAATACGGTATATACATATATATATATATTAGTAATACCTTGTTTTGCTAGTATCGTGGTATACGAGCAGTCTACAAGATGAGCAACATGTTTTTTAAATTATACCTTGATATACGAGCGCTGTCTTGCAAGATTAGCAGTAGAAGGATCACAGTTTCACACTTTTATGTAAAAAAAAAAAGTGGAATTACACTCACAATGTATATCCAGCGTTAAGGAGTCTGGTGCTCATCCATGTAAAGCCGCTGGTGTATACAGTACTGTATGTGGCAAGAGGTCCGGGGGGGGGCACTGGTGACTCCCGGCTCTTCCTGGAAAACTTGGAGACACTCGGAGATACTTTCAGCTGGGTGGGGCAGGCGTAATGTGCATGGGACAGCAGGCAGGAATGTTTTTATCCTCAAAACAAATTTAACTTAAATGAAACACATACAAGAATTGGATATAAAAGGCAGCGGCTGTTTATTATTGGTTTCAAAACAGTATTACTTCCACATATAAAGACTAAATAAATAAACTTTAAGCAACCTAGCCACTACGACTCAGGCTGCATATAATAACTTATCAACTTCAATAACTTACCAAACCGTATAAATCTAAATTAATAACTTTAAAATCTTACATACTAGTCCCCCTTTGTAAGCAGGTACTCTACAAAGGTGACACCACCACATAACTACAGCTGTGACAAAAGGGGAGGGGGGAAGGGAACACCACAGCTACGTCTTCTGCAGCGATTGAGCCTGACTGGATGGAACCCCCTTCATATAGCCCTTTTATGGGCCAGATAAATCCAGGTTTAACTGGATTTTCACAGGCTAACACACAAGACCCTAGGAGAGGTCACCTGAGACCAGAATTCCCAGGGGGAACTTGAAACTGCCTGATCCTGCGGCTCTCCCATGAGAAAAAGGGGAATTGAAACCGCCTTCTCCTTTTCCTATCATTCCGAGCAGCCGGAAGTGTCATTAGTTACCAAGTGTCTCTGAGTGTCTCCGAGTTCTCCAGGAAGTTCTGGGAGCCACCAACACCCCAGGACCTCTGGCCACATACAGTAATGTATACAACAGAAGCTTTACTGTATACACCAGAGGCTTTACTGTATGCACCAGCGGCTTTACTGTATACACCAGCGGCTTTACATGGGTGAGCATCAGACTCCTTAATGCTGGATATTGTTTTTAACATTGTCAGTGTAATTCCACATTTTTTGTTTTTTACATTAAAACTGTGATCCTTCTACTGCTCATGCTGCCCTTGGACCTCTGGCCACATACTGTATAAACCATACACTTTATACTATACTGTATTTTGTATTGCTGTAATCATTGTTATATGAATAAATGGTTTTGGAACGAGTTTCCATTATTTCTTATGGGGAAATTGGCTTTGATATACAAGTGCTTTGCATTACAAGCATGTTTAAATTATGCTTGCAATCCAAAGTTTTTCTGTATATATATATATACTGTGTATATCTATCTATCTATCTATCTATCTATCTATCTATCTATCTATCTATCTATCTATCTATCTATCTATCTATCTATCTATCTATCTATCTATCTATCTATCTATCTATCTATCTATCTATCTATCTATCTATCTATCTATCTATCTATCTATCTATCTATCTATCTATCTATATAATGTGTGTGTGCGCTGTATATATATGACATGATTTGTTTAAAAAGTATGGTTATCCTTTAAGAGCATGGTCTACTATGTCATGCGTACTTGGCAATTCTCTTTTTTATTCACCAGCCTGCATCGTATTTACACATCAATATTGAAAACAATTGAAATGCATCAGAATATTTCTTCATACAACATTCAGAATTTCCACTCTAGTTTCAAATATGCCTACAGTACCATGTGAATTATAATATGACATTAAAATTGCAACGGTGTCTCACCCATCTGTTTTCTCAATTTTAGTGCCTCTGTTTGCAGACACACTGCAGTTTGATGTAGTCAGTAAATATCAAGGTCACATTTATATAAAGCTACTATGACAGGTATACAGAAGCCAGGATCAGAGAATGACTAAGATGTGAGCAAATAAAGTTCTGACAAGTCGCTTTATTATACAGAAAGATTTGAATCTTCAAGATATATCAAAAGACGCCAAAGCAGACAATACATTCAAAAGTGTGAGAAAAGTAGAGAATTTTTCTGTTGTTAAACACTTCTATGGTGAATCACTTCATAGCTGTAAGCTTTTAACTCATTTTATATTCAGCTTTCCTCCTACACTGAACGTTGGCACTCACTTCTTAGAAGGAATTGGATTCTGGGACAACATAGAAGAATTTTCTGAGTTTTATGTAACATATACTGTAGAAATTGAATTAAAAAATATCTAAACCCAAGAATAAAAATGTTATGAATTGCAGGTTATCAGTCATCTGTGGCTGCATTTGTTTTAATTTTTTTCCAGACATTTTCCTCCTTATTTTTACCTGGTGACCCTGTCAGTAAAGCACTTCTTGTCCTAGGGTGACAACACTCATTCAATGTACTGCAGTGATGGCCTAGCAGCACTGTTACCCTAGGATAGGAGGTTTGTTAGAATTCCAGAACACTTCCCGTTCTGGTCTTCTCTATAAAATCAGGAAGGTGTGTAGTCTTAGCACCCTGTCTAAGCACATATCGAACGGATATAGCAAAATCAGTGGTATATTTAACAAACTAAAAGAGAGAAAATGATAGAAATGTTTTTAAAACTCCTAATTATGCAGCACCACTCCAGACCCCTGCCTCTGTCACTGTGGACATCTGGGTTCTGGTTCAGAAAGTTTGTTTCTACTTATCCTCAATGTATTCCAAAGAAGGGGAAACGGCACACTATTTTCCGATTCAAAGACTCTTCACAGAAATATCAAGAATACAACTGCATCCACATCCTCTCCTTCCGGGAGCACAGCTTCTCTTAACCACTTACCCACTGGGCACTTAAACCCCCTTCCTAACCAGACGAATTTTCAGCTTTCGGTGTTCTCACATTTTGAATGGCAATTACTCAGTCATGCAGCACTGTACCCATATGAAATGTTTGACTTTTTTTCATACAAATAGAGCTTTCTTTTAGTAGTATTTAATCACCTCTTTTTTTTTTCTTTTTTGCACTATAAAAGAAATAAGACAGAAAATTCTGTAAAAAAAACTCATTTTTCATTGTTTCTATTATAAAATTTTGCAAATTAGTAATTTTTCTTCATACACTTTGGACAAAATTTATACTGCTACATATCTTTGGTAAAAATAACCCAAATCGGTGTATATTATTTGGTCTTTGTGAAAGTTATAGAGGCCACAAGCTATGGTGCCAATCTCTGAAAATTGATCACACCTGATGTACTGATGGCCTATCTCATTTCTTGAGACCCTAACAAGCCAGGAAATTACAAATACCCCCCAAATGATCCCTTTATGGAAAGTAGACATTTCAAGGTATTTAGTAAGAGGCATGGTGCGTTTTTGTAGTTGTAATTTTTTCCCACAATTCTTTGCAAAATCAAGATTTTCTTTCACAAAATGTTCATATTAGCAGGTTATTTCTCACACACAGCATATGCATACCGCAAATTACACCCCAAAACACATTCTACTACTCCTCCTGAGTATGACGGTACCACATGTGTGAGACTTTTACACAGCCTGACCACATACAGAGGCCCAACATGCAGGGAGCACCACCAGGTGTTTTAGGAGCATAAATTACACATATCATTTCTTGACTACCTCTTTCAGTTTTGAAGGCCCTGGAGCACCAGGACAATAGAAAACCCCCCAAAATGACCCCATTTTGGAAACAAAACACCTCAACATATAATCTGTGAGGCATAATGATTCTTTTGAACATGTCATTTTCTACAAGTTTTTAGAAAATGTGGAAAGAAATTGAAAATGCATTTTTTACATAAAGTTGTCCATTTATATAATATTTCTAACATACAGCACGTACATACCATAAATTACACCCCAAAATAGATTCTTCTAATCCTCCTGAGTATGGCGATACCACACTTGGGAGGCCTTTTCACAGCTTAGCCACATACAGAGGCCCAACATGCAGGGAGCACCATCAGGTGTTCTAGGGGCATACATTTCAAATCTAAGTTGACTACCTATTACACTTTTGTGAGGCAATGTAGTGGCATGGATGTGGCATGGATGAGGCATGGATGAGCACGAATGGGGATGGGTGAGCCATAGATGGGGATGGCTGAGCATGGTTGAGTCATGAATGTGGATGGCTGAGTATGGCTTTGCATGGATGGGATGACTGAGTATTGCTGGGTATGGCTGAGTATGGATTGGATGGCTGAGTATGGCTGAGTACGGCTGGATGTGGCTGAGTACGGCTGGGTATGGCTGGGTATGGCTGGGTATGGCTGAGTATGGCTGAGCATTGCTGAATATGGATGGGGATGGATGGGATGGCTGAGTATGCTGGATATGGCTGGGTATGGCTGAGTGTGGCTGAGTATGGCTGAGTGTGGCTGAGTATGGCCAGGTATGGCTGGGTATGGCTGAGTATGGCTGGGTATGGCTGGGTATAGCCGAGTATGGCTGGGTATGGACGAGTATGGCTGGGTATGTCTGAGTATTGCTAAAAATGGCTGAGTATGGCTGAGTATGGCTGGATATTGCTGGGTATTGCTGAGTATGGCTGGGTATTGCTGAGTATGACTGGATATGGCTGAGTATTGCTGGGTATGGCTGGGTATTGCTGGGTATGGCTGAGTATGGTTGGGAATGGCTGGGTATGGCTGAGTATGGCTGAGTATGGCTAAGTATGGCTAGCTATGGCTGAGTATGGCTGGGTATTGCTGAGTATGGATAGGGGTGGATGGGATGGCTGAGCATGGATAGATGGATGAGTCCCCTAATCGTCACAGAGCAGCACTGTGGGCACTACAGAACCAGCCCACAGCGCTGCTGCAACCGAACTCTCCCCTCTCCGCTCACACTGTTCCGATTGGTACAGAGACTGGAGAGAGGAAGCGGACATGACAAAGGTTTGTTTACAAGTGATCGCTCCATCATTTGGCGGAGCAACCACGTGGTAAACGGCCGATGTCAGCGGCCATTTACTGTGATCCATGATGCACTGGGTCCTTGGGACCCGTCGGTCATGGATACTTCCATGTGCGTGCGTGCGTGCATGCAGGAGCGCAATTCTAGGAGGACGTCATAGTTATCGGCTATAGCGAGGTTGTTAACTGATTAAAGTGGATTTAAACCCTCACATATACCCAATGAAGTGAACAGCCTCTGATGATACACAGGGATGAAACAACTCTCCCTACATAAGTTTTACATGTATATCTGCTGTCTTCAGCTTTATATATTCTTTAGAAAGTTCACATCCTATTAAGAGATTTTCTCGTCCTGTTCAGCACTGATTGTAAAGCCTGGACAGCCAAGACAGCTGATTGGAGGAAAGGCACACTCCCCCCTCCACATAGGTAGAGACTCTCAGAGCTGTTCTATGAATAGGAGATACTGCTTGAGGGAATTGGGGAAAACTAGAGAGAGAGATAGGAGACTTAATACGTCTTGATCAGGAACCTTCGTTGTGGTGTTTTTTTTTTATTGGAATGTTTGTGAGATCATCCTGGAGTGCCAGCAGTTGTAATGCATGTGTAGAGGTTTTTGCCTGTTCGGGGATGATGCCCCACATGTGCAGAGCTGCCATGCCTTCTTCCAATGTGGTGACTGAGGTTATGATCCCACCTTAGGTGACAGATATTGTTGCAGGGTATTTACATTTGTGTGGAACCTTGTGGTTCCTCAAGGCCTTTGTAATGGTCGCCAAATTGCGACGACATTGCAGAGTGTGCCTGGACAGAAAGGATTTGTTCCTTTACATGGTAGAAGTGTACCCTTAACAACACATCCCTGGGTATCTCTGCAGGATGGAACGAGGGTTTGGGTACCCTGTGGATCCCATCTATTATGAGATCCTGAGCTTACAGGGACAGAACCATTGTGGAAAACAGAGCTTGGGCATATTGTTGCAGCTGGGTGGCTAGAACAGATTCTGGAACACCCCGAATTTTAATGTTGTTCCTTTTTGATCTGTCCTCAAAGTCTGCGACTTTTTCTTTGGAGCCAGGCTATTTCCTTTGTTCTCTGCAGTGTGTGCATCTACTAAGCTGCTAAAAGAAGTGTATTCACCCATTTTTTGTTCAATTTGGTCAACTCTGTTTCCAATAGCCTGGACCACTACCTAGCACTTATTGATCCCTGTTAATATATCAGATTGCAGGGATGCCCCTGCAAATATTTCTTTGATCTGATGTTGGAAAGGTAGTGTAAGGATTCCAGTGGTAATCGTCTGGCATGCGCGCACACATGGTAGACTACGAACACCCGTGCATGCTTATGCACATGCGCGTGCGCGGCGACCAGCGTGCACGCGCAGGAGTGCATACCTGGTGCCAATTGGCGCCAGACGGCCTATTTAAGCAGTCCTCTACCACTGTTCTGTGCTGACCGGTCTTTCAGCTGTGCTCCTGTTACCCTGAACCTGTGATTCCTGTCTGAATACCCGTTGCTGACCTTGGCTCCTGTTTGACCCTGCTTCTGGTTCCTGTTTGTCTGATCTCTGGCTTGATCCCGGCTTCCCTCTGACCCTGCTTCTGGACTACGTTTACTTGATTCCTGGCTCCTGATCCCAGCTCCTCATCTGACCTTGCCTTTGCCTGATGTCCTGTTACCATGCTGCCTGTCTGTTAACGAACCCGGCTTCTCCTATGACCTCGCTCCTGCCTCCTGCTTGGCTCAGTGCTGTTGCAACTACAGTCCTGCGACTAGCTGCAACTTCCTGCAACAGGTCTCTGGGTCTTCATCTGAAGGCAGTCGTGTCCCTCCTGGCTCTTGGCTCCTTCTGTTCCACTCTCAGCGGGACCTGGGCTGGAGATACAAGAGAGGCCGACCTTGTCAATTCAGTCTCCCTTCAGGTACGTGACAGTACCAGTCAGCCAGGGATTGAGTCTGAAAGGGAGGTCTCTCTGCTGTCAACCCTTTGTCGGACTGTTACCACACTCTCCCATGTTGTGCAAGGGTTGCATATGGACTTGGCCTGCATTCATGATCAACTACTGAGTGCATTCAGCTTAACCTACACCCAAGCAGTCCAACCTTATCTACCTGAGCCCAGGGTCCCACTGCCGAACGCTTTTCTGGAAATCGTAGGAAGTTCAGGACTTTCCAGAATTCCTGTGAACTGTACTTCTTCTTGCTTCCTCGCACATTTCCTACTGAAGAAGGGAAGGTGGGATTTCTCATTTCCCTGTTGCAAGAAGAACCCCAGGCCTGGGCTTTTCAGCTTCGGGAACAGCATGACCCTGTCCTGGCTTCAGTCAACTCGTTCTTTGCTGCCATGGCTCAATTATACGCTGACCCTTTTCGTCATCAGATGTGAAACATCATTAAGCCACCTGCAACAGGGCCCCAGGCCTGTGGAGGACTACGTCTCTGACTTTCGTTTGTGAAGTGCGGATACGGAATGGAATAACTCAGCCCTTCATTTCCAATTTCGCCAGGGACTGTCCAACTTCATCAAGGATGAGCTTGCCCGGGTGGAAACCCCCACCTCTCTGAATGACTTAATCTCTCTTTGTATTCAAATTGACCGCTGCCTGCGGGAAAGGCAGTTCGAAAAGGCCGGGAATCCTCACCTTATGCCTGTTTGCTCCTTGGACCTTCCACCTGCTTCTGCCTTGCCTAAAGATTCTTCTGACATCAAGGAGGTTCCTCGTGCCAGTTTCCCAAGGCCGCCTCTGACTAAACAAGAACGGGCCCGACGTCGCTATAACAAACTTTGTCTCTACTGTGGCGACGAGGGGCATTTCTTACAGACTTGTTTCCGGTGACATCATAGGAGAGCTCCTCCTCCTGCAGTTGCCGTATTGAACTCCAACCAGAACCACATCCTGCTGCCAGTCTCTTTTCAGTTAGATGGAAGAACTCTCTCTGTTTCTGCTATTTTGGACTCTGGGACCTGTAGTTGTTTTATAGATGCTTCCTTCGCAACCCTGCATAACCTGCCCCTGTGTGCCAAAAGAAATAGTTTCATGCTTCACTTGGCAGATGGTTCTAACATCAAATCAGGACCTGTCACCTCAGAGACTGAACCCATCCTGGGCATCGGGAACTCTTACGGTTGGACGTAATTTCTTCTACTCTATTTCCCGTCATCCTTGGTCAGCCCTGGTTAAAGGCACACAATCCCCTCATCAACTGGTCCACGGGGGAGGTGTCTTTTCCTTCCAACTACTGCAGAGAATTTTGCCTTCCTCCTATACCCAGTCCTGAAGCTTCTGTCCTCTGCATTGATGTGGATTCTGAAACAATTAAAGTTGTGCCTTCTGTTTATCATGAGTTCTTAGACGTTTTTAATAAAAAGAATGCCGACACTCTTCCGCCCCACAGACCTTACGGTTGTCCCATCAAACTCTTACCTGGTGCTGAAATTCCCTTTGGCAGAATCTACCCACTCTCGGAGCTTGAACTAGAGGAACTGCAGAAACATTTTAACAAAAACCTCGACAAGGGGTTTATCCGGCCATCCTCTTCCCCTGCTGGCATGGGAATATTCTTCGTTGAGAAGAAGGACTACTCTCTCCAGCCGTGTATTGACTATCGGGACTTAAATAAGGTGACCATTAAGAACCAGTATCCCTTGCCCCTTATCCCTGAGTTGTTTCAGAGACTTCGAGAGGCCCATTTATTTTCCAAGTTAGACCTAAGGGGAGCCTACAACTTGATCAGAATAAGGGAAGGTGATGAGTGGAAGACGGCATTCAGGTCTCGTTTTGGGCACTTTGAGTACATGGTGATGCTCTTTGTACTTTCTAATGCGCCAGCCACCTTCCAGCATTTTGTAAACGATGTGTTTTGGGACTTTCTTGATCAGTTTACTATTGTTTATTTGGATGACATCCTGATCTTTTCCACTTCTCTAGAATCCCATCGGGTCCATGTTAAGAAGGTATTAAACAGACTGAGGAAACATCACCTTTATGCCAAGGCCGAAAAATGTGAGTTTGAGAAAAGTACCATCCAGTTCTTGGGCCTCATTATTTCTGCAGATGGGATTTACATGGATCCACAGAAAGTGTCAGCAGTACTTGATTGGCCTACCCCCACTGATAAGAAGTCTGTGCAGCAATTTGTGGGGTTCGCCAATTTCTACAGGAAATTCATTAAAGACTTTTCTAGTATTATTTCACCCATCACCCAATTAACCAAACAACACCTAACCTTCTCATGGACCTCTGAAGCTCAAACAGCATTCAAGAGACTGAAGGGCCTGTTCACCACTGCCCCCATTCTGAAGCACCCAGATCCTGCTCTTCCCTGTGTCCTCGAGGTTGACGCCTCGGAAATTGCTGTAGGAGCCATACTGTCTCAGCGACAAGGGACAAAATCCTTGCTTCACTTTGTTGCCTTCTTCTCCAGGAAGCTAAGTGCCCCTGAAAGGAATTACAATGTCGGTGATCGGGAATTACTCGCCATTAAGTCAGCCCTTGAGGAGTGGCGTTACTTGCTTGAGGGGGCTGCACACCCTATTCTTGTATTTACCGATCACAAGAATCTTGAATACCTTAGAACAGCCAAAAGGTTAAGACCCCGCCAGGCCAGATGGGCCCTCTTTTTTTCAAGATTCTGCTTCCACATTACCTACCGGCCCGGATCCAAGAATGGGAAGCCGGATACCCTTTCACGCATGTTCCAAAACACCCAAGTACTCTCAGAACCTGATACCATCTTGCCTGCTAAGAATTTTCTTTTGTTACAGACTGATCTCATCTCTCAAGTCAAGACAACAGTCCTGGATCATCCTCCTCCTCTTGAACTTCACCTCCAGCTTAAAGAGGGTCTCTACTTTCAGGGTGAGCAGATCTTTATTCCGGAACAGTTACGCACAGCAGTATTCTACATGTGCCACGATCATTCCCTGGCAGGACACTTCGGAGCGCATAAAACTGCTCAGTTAGCCCTTCGTTCCTTCTGGTGACCAAGTTTAGTACAAGATTGCAGAGACTATGTTAGGTCTTGTACTACATGTCTACAGAACAAGTCTTCTAAAACTAAGAATTGGGGTCTGTTGGAGCCTCTTCCTGTATCTGAGAAGTTATGGAGTATGATCTCCATGGACTTTGTTGTTGAACTGACCCCCGTCCGAAGGATTTACCACCATCTTCATGATAGTAGACCGTTTGTCCAAGATGGCCCACTTTGTGCCCCTTAAAGGTACCCCTTCTGCTATGGAGACCGCTTCCTCCTTAGTTAAGGAGGTAGTGCGTCTACATGGTATTCCTGCCAATATTACTTCCGACCGCGGACTACAGTTCACCTCCAGATTTTGGAAGTCCCTATGTGGAGTCCTGGGCATTAAACATTGCTTGTCTTCTGCCTATCACCCTCAGACCAATGGTCAAACGGAAAGAACAAATCAGACCTTGGAACAATACGTCCGTTGTTTCTCTTCATTCGCACAAGACGACTGGGTTTCTCTTTTACCATTAGCAGAATTTGCATACAATAACGCCATACATTCTTCCACCAAATAGACTCCTTTCTTTGCTAATTATGGTTTCCATCCATCCTTTTTGCCTGATGTTCCCCAAGAATCTCCGGTACCAGAAGTACAGGATCGCCTTGAGTTCTGGGGGCTAATAATCGGCTTCTGCAAGAGACTATCACCAAATCCTAAGCGAACTACAAAAAGTTCTATGATAAAAGAAGGAAAGGCAATCTAGATCTGAAACCAGGGGACATCGTATGGCTATCTATTACAAACCTTAGCCTGCCCGTCTAAGAAATTAGGACCAAGATACATTGGCCCTTTTCCTGTAAAGAAGAGGATTAATGCCGTGGCCTTTGAACTAATTTTACCAGGGAGTCTAAAAATGTATCCTGTATTCCACGTGTCTCTTCTGAAACGATCTGTGGCCAATCCGTTTCCTGATCGTGAACCCGAGACCCCTGCCCCGTTACTGGTTGATGGTAATGAGGAATTTGAGGTGGAAGCTGTTCTGGATTGTCGGAAGAATAGAGGCCAAACCCAGTTCCTCATTAAGTGGAAGGGCTATGGGCCTGAAGATAATTCTTGGGAACCCTCCTCCAATGTGCACGCTCCATGACTGATTCAAGCTTATCTTCACCTCCACCTTGAGAAGAGTTCTGTGCTAACTGGCCTTTCAGCTCTGCTCCTGTTACCCCAAATCTGTAATTCCTGTCGGAATACCCGTTGCTGACCTTGGCTCCTGTTTGACCCTGCTTCTGGTTCCTGTTTGTCTGATCTCTGGCTTGATCCCGGCTTCCCCCTGACCCTGCTCCTGGACTACGTTTACTTGATTCCTGGCTCCTGATCCCGGCTCCTCATCTGACCTTGCCTTTGCCTGATGTCCTGTTACCGTGCTGCCTGTCTGTTAATGAATCCGGCTTCTCCTATGACCTCGCTCCTGCTTCCTGCTTGGCTCAGTGCTGCTGCAACTACAGTCCTGCGACTAGCTGCAACTTCCTGCAACAGGTCTCTGGGTCTTCATCTGAAGGCAGTCGTGTCCCTCCTGGCCCTTGGCTCCTTCTGTTTCACTCTCAGCGGGACCCGGGCTGGAGATACAAGAGAGGCCGACCTCGTCAATTCAGTCTCCCTTCAGGTACGTGACAGGTAGCAATAGGATCATTTGTGAGGGGAGATACAGCAGCACTTTTGGTGTTGGGCCTGCTTACCACCATGTTAGGATCAGCTTGCAGCCGGCCCGGAGAGTCCATGGGTGGCTTTGATTTGACCAGGCTCCTTGTAGAGGGGCTTGATGCTCCAGAAGAGGACCAGCTGTGCGTGTTGGACTTAGTGGGTGAGTTCTGAGAAGCCCCGCTCCTGCTGGATGAGGCCCTGTTATCAGACCGCTGTGCCCAGGCACCACCTCTATTTTCTTGAAGCCTGACAGCTTACGAGGCTGCAGTGGGTCTTCCAGCTCCTTTGCATTCTTGGGTGTTACAGCAGTCTCGGAGGAGTGTCTGTGGTGATGGATGGAGCAAAGAGGGTCAGATGGGTGGTGATTCTCTCCGATGGCCAAGTGGAACTCCTAGCTCATGCTTCCACCTTGGAGCTTGGTCACCACTCCCCCCCAGGACAGGTTGTTCTGTAGAAAAGCAACAGACTTCCTGGCTGGATCACCAGTTGACAATACAGGAAATAAAGCCTAAAAAAGAAAACAAATGCAGCCACCAGGTCTAAGAATTGGTAAGCTGCAATATAACAAATGTTTGCTTTTGGGTTTAATACCACTTTAAGGAGCAGCAGTCCTGGGCAGGGACTGTGTATATGTCATTGCATTCTTGATATATACATACACGCACACACACACACCAAGTCAACCTTACCAACTATGTAACTATTTCAGAACATATACTGAATTACTATCATTTTTACCTTGAATTTGAGCATTTTAAATGTCTTCTTTGCTTCTATTATGGTATTATGTAAACAAATTTGGAGCTTTCTCCCTTTATTGTTAACCTTTTCTTTACTGCAGTACCCCCCCCCCCCCCCACACACACACACACACACACACACACACACACACACACACACACACACACACACACACACACACACACACTTTCCCATTCAAACCTGCTACATAGCCTAATATGTAAAACATAAATAGTGGAATCCTTAAATATGTTTAATATTCATAATATTGTTCTGAAAGCACCATTCCATTCAGGTTAACAAGTAGAAATGATATTGAAGTGATACAGGGCTTTATATGTATATTGGGGCCAGCCTGCATTCCACCTAGCGGAAGCAGAAGTGATTTGGTTCTGTGCGTCTGCGCCCCTACGTTTTTCATCACCAGGGCATCATCAGGAGACATGGCTTACTATGTCTCCTCCGCTCTCTCAAAGGTTACTTGATTTTTGATTATTTACTTGTACATTTTCCTAGTCAAATCAGATGTGTCGGGATGGGTTTTTCACAGCAAGGCTTTCCTGTCTTCTGCCAGAGCTCAATGTTAATAACAGACCCTCATAAAACTCAATGACAATGGAGACCAAACAGGGGAGAGCTTTATTCACTTTCTCAGTTTCCTTTCATGTTGTCCTTCATTGCTTGTAACTCGTTCACAACCCACAAAACCTTGCTCTTCATACTGTTTGTAAAAAGAAAGCTGCGATCAGCAGAGTGCCTTACAGGGGAGACCTATCCATTAAGGGTGCATCGGGGGCCACCTCCCCTTTCCATTGCCGCCGTCACCCCCTATTCATGTGTCTGGCCCCTTTCAGGACGCTGAGCGCATGAATTACAGCAGCGGTGGTGTTTTTTTTAAGCCGCCCATGGTTGAGGTAAGTACACCGACTGACTGACCAATCCGGGGGGGGGGGGTGGCAGCTTTACTGTTTGTCGCCCCCTAAAACATTTACCACCAGCCGCCACTGGTGCCTTACTTTTTTTTTACATCCCAGTCATCTCCTGAAAGGCACTTTTTTATCACAAGTCTTCTTGTTCATTCCAGCATTCCCATACATGAGATTTACAGATTATGTATATTGCACATGGAAGCACAGTTAGGGGAACAACTTCTAAGGTGGCATCAAATTTATGGAGACTGCGGGGGTGAAAAGGATTACAAATTGACAAAGTAAGCTTCTGAATGGTAATTTATTGACTGATTACCAAGCCCTGTTTTAGCTTGGTCGGCATGGTTCTGCATTTTAATGGCAGAGGTGGAATGAGTTTAACTCGGTTTTAACTGAATGACGTGAAGTTGTGCTTCAACAATCTAAGTATGTGTTAGTAACTATCATGTTTTTTTTTTTTTCCTTTTCTTTTTTCTTGCACATAATTCTGTATTTTTACTTTGTTTCACCTCATTCTTTAACCACTTAAAGCGGAGTTCCGCCTAAAAAAAAATATTAAAAGTCAGCAGCTACAAATACTGCAGCTGCTGACTTTTAAAATAAGGAAACTTACCTGTTCAGGGCACCCGCAATATCTTCACCAAAAGCTGACCTGTCCCGTCCCTCAGCTGGAGGCACCGGCATTGCTAGTAAGAGAATGAGGAAGTGAAGCATTGTGGCTTAACAGCCTGGTTCCCTACTGCGCATGTGTGAGTCATGCTGCGCATTCTGACTGGTTTCTGCTGTCTTCTGGGACCTGTGTGTCTCCCAGAAAACAGAAGGGGGGACGGAGGAGGGGCCGGACATGGCGTAGATCGCCGCAGATACTGCGTCGATCTTTCACCAGAAGTGGGAGCAAATACCTGTATTAGACAGGTATCTGCTCCTCCCTCCACCTGAAAGGTGCCAAATGTGATACCGAAGTGGGGGAGGTATCCGGACAGCGGAAGATCCATTTTTGGGTGGAACTCCGCTTTAAGGACCAGCCACCGCAATTGTACTGCAGCAGGTTGGCTCTCCTGGGTGAATTGCCGTCATTGTACGATGGCCGCCTTAAGACCTCTAGGGGCATGCGCGCCCACAGCGTGACATCAGAGCCGATGCACGCGGCCAGGGGGTCACGATGTCCGCTGGCCACCCGTGATCGCTTCTGAGAGAGACAGAACGGGGATTTGTCAATGTAAACAGAAAGATCCCTGTTCTGTCAGGGGAGGAGAGACAGATCTGCTGTTCCGAGTGATTAGGAACAGCAATCGGTCTCCTCCTCCAGTCACTACACTCCACCCACAGTTAGAAACACCTCCCTAGGGAACACTTAACCCCTTGATTGCCCGTGACATTTATACAGTAATCAGTGACTATTTTTAGCTCTGACAGCTGTATAAATGTCAATGGTTCCAAAAAAGATGTGTCTGATCTGTCCGCCGCAATATCGCAGATCAACGCCATTACTAGTAAAAAAAAGAAATGATAATAAAAATGCCATAAATCAATCCCCTATATTATCTTAATGTAATTTTTGGTTCACAATTTGATACAATCATTCATATCAGCTCTTTAGTAATTTTTATACAATCCCCTATATTGCAGTTGCTATAACTTTTTCGCAAAACAATCAATATACGCTTATTGCAATTTTTTTACCAAAAATATGTAGAGGAATACATATCGGCCTAAACTGATAAACATATTTTTTTTTTTACATTTTTTGGGATATTTATTATAGCAAAAAGTAAAAAAATTGTTTTTTTTTCAAAATTTTCGCTCTTTTTTGTTTATAACGCAAAAAAAACCGCAGAGGTGATCAAATACCAACAAAAGAAAGCTCTATTTGTGGGAAAAAAAGGACATAAATTTTGTTTGTATACAACATTGCACGGCCGCGCAATTTTTCAGTTAAAGCGACACAGTGCCGTATCGCAAAAAATGTGGTTAAACCGGAGGGCCACCCAAAAGGGGACGCTCTGCTCCCCCTTCTGCTGCAATTGGAACTTTTTGGAGGGTAGAGGAGAGCGGGTACGTAGTTTTGACAGGTAACACAGAATTTGGTTTCTGGTAAATACTTGACCCACATTGAACTCTGTGGAGTTGATTTACTAAGGCAGCACTCTTTGCTGTTCAGTAAATAAGATAAATCTGTGTTCAATTTGAATACCTAATCATGTGCAAGGGAAATAAGGACACATTTTCCACATGATTAGATGATTGAAGAAAACACTGCTTCACCTTATTTTCTAAGCTAAGTGAACATTCACTTTGTTGCGTTAACAACCTTTATTAACTCAACCCCAGTGCCTCAAGGGAGATCCTGCTACACAGTAACTGACAAAGAAGGTCTACAAAATCAGTGGCATTGGGGCATTTTAAATGTAAAATGATCAAATTTACCAGACTGTAGGTTCTTGTGCCATTTTATTTACAATCATTGTGCAGACAAAGCATACAATACACCAAAAATAGACTTCATAAGACTGACGTAAAAAAAGGGAAGACAGAGACTAAAATAAGGAAATTTAATTCAAAGCATTTATTTAAAAATCCTAGGGTTGAGAACATTGGTATTAAATCCATCTAATAAAACTGCATGGCTAATTTTCTTTACACTTTTTCATTCCACTGCTGAATTATTAATCATACATTTTTTTTCTAGGACTTTGAACTTCACCATAGCATTTCCTGAAATTCTCTGAAATTTCTATGTACTGTACTTTGATGCATTGAATAAATCACATTACTGTGATATATGTATAATACAGAATAAGACTATTTATATGGCGAGAATATGACATATTTTACAAAATAAAAATGTAAAAAAAAATAGCAAAATGTTTTTTTTTTACTTTTTCACTTTATTTTTTATTTATTTTATTTTTTTTATTTTTTGGGGGCGAGAATATGACATATTTTCTGAAATAAAAACTTAAAAAAATAGCACAATGGCTTTTTTTACTTTTTTTACTTTATTTTATTCATGTATTTATTTATTTATTTATTTATTTATTTGTTTGTTTGTTTTTGGTGAGAATATGACATATTTTCTGAAATAAAAACTTAAAAAAATAGCACAATGGCTTTTTTTACTTTTTTACTTTATTTTTTAAAATTTTGTTTCATTTTTACTTTATTTTGCTATCATGTTCTTGAATGTTACAAGTGCACTCTTTCATAGAGTGGCCATCAAAACTTCATTTGATAAGGGTGGTGGTTCGGTTGTTCCTATGAAAGTAAAAAGGGTTTGAAGACAAAGGTCAGTGTATCAGAGTATACTGTAGCTGCACAGGATTGGGGTATGAGCTTTTTTGTATCCAGTTTTCAACTAAGGAGTATGGATTTTCTTGGTACCATAATGGAGGAGGAAGAATAGGGCGCTTATGCCAAGGATCATCATCTGACAAGCTGTAATCAAAGAGTCATCATAGAGAACATGTATGAAGACTGGAATGGCGCTAAAGCAGCACTTCAAAGAGCAGAAGCAACTCTGGTACAAAGAAAAGAGCAAGAAGGCGCTTCTAAGTGCAGTATTTCAACAGTTTAATAAGCATAATGGTAAAAACACTTACAAGATCCAGCATATAGACAGGGTCATCAAAATAATAATCCTGGCTCCTGTCAATACATGCCACAATGCTATGCTAACCAGCAGCTGCAGAAGGAGGGGAGAGCAAGGGGGCAAGATGGCCGCCACACTTCCAGAATCACCATGCAATGCACATACTGAAAGTGACATCAGGCGGGGGGGGAGTAATGCATTTCAGAATATTTGCCGTAGCTCCTTCCTCATGCCATACAGATTGTGTCTTTTGCATGTCGGTGCAGCATTTGCACCATAAGAATGTGAGTGTATTTTTTTTATTGTGGGAGAATCAAATAGATTTTTAAAGTGAAGCACCATGAGTTTCTGTTTGTTTTTTTGATGTCATCAACTGGAGGAGAGGTGTGCAGGAGGTGGAACCAGCCAAGGAGTAAGCAGTCAATTTAAAGAGAACGTACGCTATTATTGACCGTGCATCATATGTGGGTCAGAGTTACCAGTATAAAGCACAAATAGTGGTGGTGGAGCACTGGAGGTGTAAAGAATGAAGGAGTGAGCACATTGATCAAAAAGATCATGGATGTGTTGAGTGGACAGATTTGTTGGAAATACACAATATTGTCAAAAGTATTTGGAAACCTGCCTTTACATGCACATGAACTTTAATGACAACCCAGTCTTAGTCTGTAGGGTTCAATAGTGAGTTGGCCCACCCTTTGCAGCTATAACAGCTTCAACTCTTCTGGGAAGGCTGTTCACAAGGTTTAGGAGTGTGTCTATGGGAGTGCTTGATCATTCTCCTAGAAGCGCATTTGTAAAGGTCAGGCATTGATGTTGGATGAGAAGGCCTGGCTAGCAGTCTCTACTCATTTTATCTGAAAGGTGTTCTATCAGGTTGAGGTCAGGACTGTGCAAGCCAGTGAAGTTCCTCCACCCCAAACTCGCCCATCCATGTCTGTATGGACCTTGCTTTGTGCACTGGTGCGCAGTCATGTTGGAACAGGAAGGGGCCATCCCCAAACTGTCCCCACAAAGTTAGGAGCATGAAATTGTCCAAAACTGTCTTGGTATAATGACACCTAAAGCCCAACCCCTGAAAAACAACCTCACACCATAATCCCCTCTCCACCAAATGATTTGGACCAGTGCACACAGCAAGGTCCATAAATACATGGATGAGTGAGTTTGGGGTGGAGGAACATGACTGGCCTGCACAGAGTCCTGACCTCAACCAGATAGAACACCTTTGGGATGAATTAGAGCAGAGACTATGAGCCAGGTCTTCTCGTCCAACATCAGTGCCTGACCTCACAAATGCGCTTCTGGAAGAATGGTCAAACATTCCCATAGACACACTCCTAAACCTTGTGGACAGCCTTCCCAGAAGAGTTGAAGCTGTTTTAGCTGTAAAGGGTGGGCCAACGCAATACTGAACCCTACGGACTAAGACTGGATGCCATTAAGGTTTATGTGAGTGCAAAGGCAGGTGTCCCAATACTTTTGACAATTTAGTGTATATCACTGTGTCAAGACACTAAGGAGGAACCATAAAGGCCTTTTGCACTGACTTTTTTTTATATGATTTGTCCATTTTCTGTTTGTTTTTGCATGTTATAAGTTTTTTCTAAACACATATAAAAGATGGTTTAAATACTTATTTGAGCATAGCGCTACACCATTTATATGTTTTTATGAAAAAAATATTTGACATATACACCTATTAATGGTATACAAATGAAAACTAATACATAGAAGTACTGAAGAAGTGTAAATGAGAAACTATTCTGGAATATGGAATAAACGGACAAAGGCAAAGGAAACAAAGAAGAACCCAAGAGGGAGCAACAGTGGTGAGAAAAAAGAAGACAACCATGCCAAAGGACAAGTATTCAGCTTGGGGGACCAGGAGAAGGCTGATGGTAATTGGCATTAGCTAGGACCAAGAAACCCACGATGCATCATGCAGCACAACATGCCATTCAGTGGCATTGCTATGGGGGTGCGGCCCGCACCCGGGTGACACCCGTCAGAGGGGTGACACCAGAGCTTTTTTTTGCCTGGTGACCACCTCCGGCGATAGCCCCTTACGCGCGCTCACTGCTTTCACTTTCACACAGAACAGGTGACAGCGCCCCGGTGGTGTGCACAGTCCTCCTTGGCCGGCAGTATCCCTATGAAAGGGGGAGGGGGGGTGATGTGCACGACAGCTCTACCATCCCTGCAGCGGCTCCACTATCCTGGCCAGCGGCGGCTCCACTATCCCAACCAGCGGTGGCTACTTCTACAACCCAGGAACATGTGTCTGCAGACTGCACACCTGACCCTCTGTAAGCTGAAGCTGCTCTTTGGCAGCAGCCTCTCTGTCCACTCTTCTGTCCTCTTTTCTGTCCTTTGAGGCATGCAGTACTTAACTTTGCACCTTATACATAGAGAACTTTTCAGTCTTGCACGCTGTACATAGCGATCCTTGCACCCTGTACATAGCAATCCTTGAACCCTGTACATAGCAATCCTTGCACCCTGTGCATAGCGCTCCTTGCACCCTGTGCAAAGCGTTCCTTGCATCTGTACATAGCAATCCTTGCACCCTGTACATAGCGATGCTTGCACCTTGTACATAGCAATCCTTTCACCCTGGCTGTAAATAGCAATCCTTGCACCCTGTACATAGCAAACTTCTGGGCCCTGCACCCTGTACATAGCAAACTTCTGGGCCCTGCACCCTGTACATAGCAAACTTCTGGGCCCTGCACCCTGTACATAGCAAACTTCTGGGCCCTGCACCCTGTACATAGCAAACTTTTGAGCCCTGCACCCTGTACATAGCAAACTTCTGCACCCTGTTTGTATCACATTCCTGAATGCTGCACTCTGTATGTAGTGTACTTCTGAACTCTGTGCATAATGCACTCACAGTATTTAACAATGCATTTGTATGGTCCACCCATTGACAGCGCAGTTCGGTCACACCTACCCTTTATCGCAGTGTGCTCTCCCCCTGTGGGCGGGGTTGTGGTGGGGGCGTGGTTGAGCCTTGGGTGACACCATCAAGTGCATTGTGGCAGGCCAGACAGGAGAGAGCCTTATGCGCTAGCCTGCCAAGTGTTTACTGCTCTGTCCTGCTTCTGCTGTTACTCCACAGTGACAGGACAGAGCTCTGTGGCAGGCTAGGAAGTGAGAGCTGTGGTGGTGCAGTAAAACATGGTATTCCCCCCCCCCGCCGAGGGAGGGTGAAACCATGTTTTACCGCACCAGGTGACACCAACCCTAGTGACGCCACTGATGCCATTTCATCAGAAGCGTTGTCTTCTATGGTAACACTTACAATTGTTTTTGGTTCAGACACCATGTGCAGAGGCGGCTCTCTAATTAGGCAAATTAGGCGATCACCGAAGGCCTCGCACTCACAGGGGCCTCGCCTGCCTAATTTAAGAGCCACCTCTGCTGACAACAATGCCGCTGCAGCGCAGTCTGCGCTCCGGTCAGCAGAGGGTTAGTGCTGCCTGTGAGCTCCATGGTCAGGCAGTGGAGAAAGGACGGGGCCGTGGCTGTGTCTTGGGTAGGAGGCAGTTGCCGGCCAGCACTGTGTTGTCCGGGGGAGGAGACTCATTCCAGCAGCCGGAGTAAAATCGAACTTATTCCCGCTGCTCCGGAGATGCAGATCACCCCCTGTCATCCCCAACTGAAGTGCTCCGCTAAGTGATCCCCACACACAGGAGGCGTCTGACTGGTAAGCAGAGCTCCAGAGGGGAAGAGGAAGGTCCCGCCAGGGAGGAAGCCTCACCAGCACGGTATATGGAGCCGGTGGAAGGGGGGGGAGAGAAATGGTGTTTGGGCCGAGTCTCTCTGGGGCTGTCAATCAGGGCAGGGGGATCCGGGCTTCAGCTGCAGGGAGACGCACTGCTATCTTGCTACAACCCGTTCTGCAGCCAGCTACCACCAGCATGAGAGAGAGTCAGGCCCCCATCCCTGCTCCTCCAGCATCCTTCAGCCACTGGTCTTTAAATCCACCCCCTGCCCCATCCCCTCCACTACCTTCCTCCTGGTTATCAGTGCCACAGTCAGGGCAGCTCAGTCCTGTGCCAGTGTCGCAGTGTGCCAACCTGTGCTTGACAGCCCTTCCCTCCACCCGACCCTTACCCCCACCTATGCAGGGCTCCACTGCGGGGGGTCCGGAGGTGCCAGTCCAGTGCTGATCCTCAACCATGGTGCTGGCACTGCCTGTTGATTGGCTTCTCCACTGCTATCTCCCTCACTGACACCAGCACCGATATAGAACACTGACACCAGCACCGAGATAGAACACTAACACCAGCACCGAGATAGAACACTGACACCAGCACCGAGATAGAACACTGACACCAGCACCGAGATAGAACACTGACACCAGCACTGAGATAGAACACTGAAACCAGCACCGAGATAGAACACTGAAACCAGCACCAAGATAGAACACTGACACCAGCACCAGAATAGAACACTGACACTAGCACAGAGATAGAGCACTGACACCAGAACCGAGAAAGAACACTGACACCAGCACCGAGATAGAACACTGACACCAGCACCGAGATAGAGAGCACTGAGATAGAGCACTGACACCAGCACCGAGATAGAGAGCACTGACACCAGCACCGAGATAGAGAGTACTGACACCAGCACAGAGATAGAGAGCACTGACACCAGCACCGAGATAGAGAGCACTGACACCAGCACCAACATAGAGCACTGACACCAGCCCTGACATAGAGCACTGACACCAGCATTGAGATAGAGAGCACTGACACCAGCACCGAGATAGAGAGCACTGACACCAGCACTGAGATAGAGAGCACTCACACCAGCACCGAGATAGAGAGCACTGACACCAGCACCGAGATAGAGAGCACTGACACCAGCACCGAGATAGAGAGCACTGACACCAGCACTGAGATAGAGAGCACTGACACCAGCACCGAGATAGAGAGCACTGACACCAGCACCGAGATAGAGAGCACTGACACCAGCACCGAGATAGAGAGCACTGACACCAGCACTGAGATAGAGAGCACTGACACCAGCACTGAGATAGAGAGCACTGACACCAGCACTTTAAAGCTCTTAATATATGTAATTTATACAATTAATTTTTTTATCGCTTGAATTATTTTTCTTTTTATGGGCATATGTGGGGCCTCATGTCTAGTTTTTGCTTAAGGCCTCACAAAGCCTAGAGCCGCCTCTGACCATGTGCACATATTAAATGACCAACACACCTTTTCTAGGTGAACTGCTTTTCTCCTGACATTAATGTGTCCTGGACTGTGGTAAAATAGCACACAGCACATTTTGTCAGTATGGTTAGACAGCAGCCATTTTTTCTGTCCGCACAGGCACTATGTTTTGACAGATAAGTCATGCTCATGAAAATAAAGCATCAAAAGGAAGAATTGTCAAAAAAAGAATCAAATATTACTGAGAAAAAACAAAACACTGCAAATGTGTTACAGGTTGAAAATATTATGAAGCTGAACTTTAAAGTAGCAAAAAGCAACAGGTTCACTTTTTCGCATGCTCATCCTTTTTCGCATGCCCCCCTGCTCAACCTCTAGGAGCAAAAGGAGCAAAAATAATACTATAATAAGTAGAGTGTAGCATGTGACTTACTATCCTTCCTTTCATGTAACATGCTTGGTGATTGGGCAAGCATTATCACACAAAGTTTGAAAAGAATCATTGGACTGAGAACTCTATAGAGTTGATTTACTAAAGGCAAATAGGCTGTGCTTTCTGCAAGTACAGTTCATTTTGGAAAGAATACCCAATCACATGCAAGGAAAATTAAAAAAAAAATAGCATTTTTACTTGCACGTGATTAGATGATAGAAGTCAGCAGAGCTTCTGCTCATTTACCAAGCTCTGGAGCAACTGCTCTTGCAGGATGCAACTGCACTTTACACAGTGCACAGTCTATTTGCCTTTAGTAAAACAACCCCTATGACTGCCATTACCTAAAGTAACACAGTACTTACACACAGGAGCTGATTTACTAAAACCGCCAAGTGCAAAACCTGGTGCATCTCTGCATAGAAACCAATCAGCTTGCATATTTTTTTTTGTCAAAGCTTGATTGAAAAAGCTGAAGTTAGAATCTGATTGACTACCATGCACAAATGCATCTGATATTACACTCTCCAGTTTTAGTAAATCAAGTCTGTGATGTCCATTCCTTCTTCTAGAAACTGAAGATACCACTGTGCCTGGTTAACAGGGAGCTAGCTGCATTGGAGATCTCTAGTCTCTCTCCTATAAAGACAAACAACCACACTCGGGCTATATAGCAATTTCCACAACTGTGAGCAGTGATCTCCTTTTCCAGTCTGTAAGGATGTTGACAACCCAGGTGGCACATCAAAAAGCTGTGGCGCTTATCCACCATGGACTAGGTAGTGTCAGGGAACCAGATATGTCCAGGAGTCAATTTAGCATCTAGCCATCACAGGTGAGGAGCTGGAGATTTTGTCTCAAAGACTTTATTTTTGTCCCTTGGCTAGGCTCAGGAAATTTGAAGTAGAACTATTTGAGTTTGAGAGATCACTTAAGATATAATGATTTTTTTTCATACAGCCTAATATCATATGGCCAGCCACACAGGTCCTGTTTAAAGGCTAAGTCCACCTTTTTTTATTTATTCAAAGGGTAACTCCACTTTCGTGGGGAAAAAATAGCAAATACAGAAAAATAATATAGCACATATAATTGTGACACTAATCATAATGTAATTGCAATATGGCTTCCTGGAGTTGTTCTGTACACAGAGTGTGTACTGACCACTCCCCAGAAACATCATTTCCTGCTTGTGTGATTGGCTCACCAATTTTCCCAGAAGTCTGCCTAAGATACAAATCAGATTTCAGGCATCCCCTTCAACAAAAATTTGAGATACTTTTAATAGGAGCACATCTAAAGGGATGCAGGCCCAGCAGATTTTCTCATTAGTGCTCTGGAGCTGCAAACCTGACAGATAATTATGAAACCACTCCCATTAGATCCACTCAATACAGAGGCATAGACAACACACACATGGATTTCTTCAGAATAACAAAAGGTAGGAATCTGCAACAAAGGTTGTTATAATCCTTATAGGGAAGGGGAGATATCACCGCTCCAGGAGGACAAACAATAGTAAACCTCTTCACCAATTTAGAAGCCACAGGTGCTGGCAATTGCTTGTAGCAATAAATAGGAAGTAGTTCTGGACAGCCACACTCTAAACAATTGCCTTTTTATTCAAAAAACCAAATCAAAATAAAAGATACATTTTTTTTTCAACAAAAGTGGAGTTTTGCTTTAATCTTTCCTATGTACCAATATACCTTTAATGCACCTCTGTATATTTCAGAGCAGGCATTACCTTAGCCTACAGTGTCTCCTTCATTACTTCCTGGTATCCTTCCTGGTATTTGGGATGGATAAATGGTTAGAAGGAAGTAGTTCAGCAGCTGACCCCATTAACACACACCATGCACCTGCCCTCCCCTCCAGAAGATTACTCTTGCCCACCTCTGTACTCACATCTAATCAATGTCAGTGAGCACTGTTAGCATTCAGTGTCTTCCTTTCCTGATGTATTTTTTGTACCTTCTTTTTGTGTAGATCATTCATTTGATCATTCATTTGACAGAGTGTGCAGGAGCTGAGTAGGAGTGCAGGAGCTGAGCAATCACATAACAGTCTATGTGGAGCAGACCTGTAGTATTGAAAACAGGAGAAATGTGTCCCTGGAAGTCTGTAAAGCTCACTGTACACTATACAATCTGATATGATAATAAACTACAAATTAGATATACCATCATTTATGTAGTGCATGGGTCTGCTTGATTGGATACAGAGTGATTGGATAGATAGGTGTGTTCTATTATTATTATTACGTTTTTGTAAATCTAGTGGAGATTGTACAGCGATTGTATAACCAGATTGTATAGTGTATGGCCACCTTTATACAACTACATTTAAATAACTGGTTGTGTTTCTGTACCATTATTATTAATAATAATAACAAATGTGCAATCCATACCACCAAAATGCCCCAAAAAAATCCAAAAAGAAAGCGCCTCTTAAGTATCAAGGATTTATTCAAATTAAAAAAGCATTATAAACACTTACATAAAGGTAGACGATTGGCAGCTTCCATAGAGAACTAATCCCGATGTTTGTCAATGAAATCCCAATGGTGTGGGGGCTGGATGGATGCCGTGCGGGTGGCCGCGGAACCAAAATGCCCCAAGAGCTACATTACTGGGTTTGACAGATGTATGTCATGCATAGGGCAACCCACTGAAATTGTAGAAAAAAAAATGCACCAACTGTGCTCCCACTATGCTGTGTAAATGGGGCCTAAAAGTGAAATTGGTGTGTTTACACTCCCCCACCCCCCGAGCTGGAGTTAGATTAGAAAAACATTGACAGCTGAATGGCTCCCTCTCATATACTTGGACAATCTGATTGTACAATCTCTGTACAATTTCCTTTAGATTGACTAAAGCTATGTAATAGGTGGGCCTAACTGAACAATTCATTAGATTTGAATCAAATCAGGCAGGCCTCTGCACTACATAGCTGATGGGACATCTAAAGGAGCTTGTACAATCAGATTGTACAGTGTATGGTCACCTTAAAGGAAGAAGTAGGAAAGTGACTCAAATTAAAAAAGAGGTGTTATAGTAGTGAGGGAGGTGTGGTCCATAGAAGTAAAAACCACATTCTATTCTGTGATGCAGTAGGGCAGTGCATGAAGGAAGTGAAGGACTCAGAAAGCATTTTTTTTTTTTTAAATTTGAGGTGCAGATTTAAAGCTGCCATGGATTCTGTATTATAAGTGAAAGATAAGCACATTAGGATGGTTTGGGCAGCAACAAACTTTAGAAAAGGCATCTATTTATTATAAAAGGTGCAATTTTGCCTGAAAGGGTGAACTTAGCCTTTAAACCTTAAATCAAATTTTCCCACCAGGACAATTCCAGTCCATTGAGAGCTATATACAAAGAGCATAGCATGATGATACCACTGGTGCTTCTAGAGAAAAAAATTGCAGTTTGGATCCTGGCAAGTTGCTGCATTAAATTGACTTCACTTAGGAATGACAGCAGTATTATGCCCCATACACACGGTCGGATTTTCCGACGGAAAATGTGTGATAGGACCTTGTTGTCGGAAATTCCGACCGTGTGTGGGCTCCATCACACATTTTCCATCGGATTTTCCGACACACAAAGTTTGAGAGCAGGCTATAAAATTTTCCGACAACAAGATCCGTTGTCGGAAATTCCGATCGTGTGTACACAAATCCGACGGACAAAGTGCCACGCATGCTCAGAATAAGTAAAGAGATGAAAGCTATTGGCCACTGCCCCGTTTATAGTCCCGACGTACGTGTTTTACATCACCGGGTTCAGAATGATCGGATTTTCCGACAACTTTGTGTGACCGTGTGTATGCAAGACAAGTTTGAGCCAACATCCGTCGGAAAAAATCCTAGGATTTTGTTGTCGAAATGTCCGAACAAAGTCCGATCGTGTGTACGGGGCATTAAAGTGGTTGTAAACCCTTACAGACCACTTTGTTCTACATGTAAGCCTATAATAAGGCTTACCTGTAGCTACCCGGGATATCTCCTAAACCTGCACGGTTTAGGAGATATCCCCTGTATTTGCATGTGCCAATGTCATCGCCCTGTATTTGCATGTGCCGATGTCATAGGCACATGCGCACTGACACAAACTGAAGCAACGGCACATATGTGCCGTTGCTTTAATGAGTGTGCAGTTACCGCGCGCATGTGCGGGAGTGACGTCATTGTGGCTCTGGCCAATCGCAGTGCTGGAGCCGCAATTCCCGGAAGTAACCCCTGGGACTGATGTCGGCCACCGGAGCAGTGTACGGGCACTGCAGCGAGGGCTTCGATCTCAGGTGAGTATTACATAATGAGCTAGTATGCTATGCATACTAGCTCATTATGCCTTTGTCTTGCAGGTGTTAGTTTTTTGTTTTTTTTTAAGTGGGTTTACAACCACTTTAATGTAAAGACTGCTGGTAGTGGGTGGGGCAATTGTGGTTATGAGCTATGCAGATATAGGGACATTATGCTTGCCATGCTGGGTGACACCACAATCTACACACAGT
The DNA here is from genome assembly GCA_037952925.1 of Lithobates clamitans. Taxonomy (NCBI): domain Eukaryota; kingdom Metazoa; phylum Chordata; class Amphibia; order Anura; family Ranidae; genus Lithobates; species Lithobates clamitans. The sequence goes on along the minus strand of JBBGZY010000589.1, from coordinate 1,002,331 downwards.
TGGCAAAATAGATCTTGCCAAGTACTCAGAATACCTTAACCACCATAATTGATATTGGCTGATCCAATGGATGGATAACTGATTAGGTGTCAGAATTATTGTATAATGAATCTCTATCTTATTGTCATCTATGGCATATCCAAAATACAGAACAGGACTTACTTAGACCTATTGGGGGTTATTTACTAAAGCTGGCGATTTCTAACAGCAGCCCTGATGGAGAGACACTAATCTGGCTGCAGGTCACTTGTCCAACTACCTCTGTCTCATCAGGTGTGGCACCTTTGAGCTGCTGAGAGAGCGAAGCAGAGAAACGTATCTTTCCTGGGCATGTCAAGGAACCCAGTTAGTTGTAGTAAAAAAGAAATGAAAGGAGCCTGAGCCTGCATCTAAGCATGGATAGTAAATGGGACCTCTGCTACAAACTTATGTGGTGGTGGAATAACTGAAGATGCAGAAAAGATGCAGAAAGGTGGCACTTAAACAGAACACATAGGGGGTTACTTACGAAAGGCAAATCCACTTTGCACTGCAAGTGCGCTTGGAAGTGCAGTCGCTCTAAATCTCAGGGGTAGATCTGAAATGAGTTGAAGCTCAGCTGATTTTATCATCCAATCACGTGCAAGCTAAAATGCTGTTTTTTATTTTCCTTGCATGTCCCCCTCAGATCTACAGCGACTGCACTTCCAAATGCACTTTCAGTGCAAAGTGGATTTTCCTCTAGTAAATAACCCCCATAGTATTTCAAGGTCTATGTGTTTATCTTATGGTATGTTTCCTTTAGAGAAATAGCATAGTCAAAGAATCCTTTTGTTTAAGTGCTTTCTCTTTTATATGCTATCACCCAAAAGTGCCATTTTTGAGATATCAGTGATCTGTTTAGGCAAGCAGAGATAATCTCAGAGATTGATGGTTTTAATTACATTTTAATAATGGAAGTAAGCATTATGTTTACATTTTGTTATTGCCATTGAATAAAAGGCACTACAAATTGTATCTAAAAGATAAGTATCTCTTAACATAATTATGTATTGAATACTGGAATGCTGGCTGTTTGGAGTAAATTACTCAGAATCTTGTTCAGAAACTGATGCTGTATAATGTGATTCAGGGATCCAATGTACACATTCTACAAATACATTTGTGACATTTTGAAATTATTAGTTTACTGACAGGAAAAACAGGAACATTTTGTAAATTATTATCATTATTATTATTAATAATATTATACAGGATTTATAGAGCAACAGTTTGCACAGTGCTTTACAAAATAAGGGGGGGGGGCAGTACAGTTACAATACAATTCAATACAATATAAAAGGGTTCAGAGGGCCCTGGTCATGAGAGCTTACAATATAAAAGGGAGGGTCAAGTGATACAAAAGGTATTAGCTGTTAGGGATGAGCTGATGCAAAAAGTAAAAGTAGAGTTTATTAGGGGGAGGCAGGATAGGCTTCCCTGAGGAGATGAGATTTCAGAGATCGCTTAAAGGTGGGCGGAGTAGGAGTTTTGCCAGTCAGGTGTTCCAGAGGATGTAAAAGGCTCCAGAGAAGTTTTGGAGGCCTTGGAAGGAGTGAAGAGGGTGGTTTGGGTGATGTTTTGAAATGAGGCTGGTGATGTAGCTTGGGGATGAGTTGTGGGTGACTTTGTATGTTGTTGTTATTATTTTCAATGTTTTCAATTTTATTTGTTGAGTATGTAAAAGCCAGTGGAGATATTGGCAGAGAAGGGTTCGAGACACGAATGGCGGGTAAAGTGGATGAGCCTTGCAGCAGGATTCATGATAGACTGAAGGGAGAGCCTATTTAAAGGTAGGCAAATGAGGAGGGAGTTGCAATAATTACATGAAAGATAGCAAAGGAGTTAATTAGTAGCTTTGCGTTGACATTGTGACCCATGCAAAGAACTTGGAGTGCCATTCAAAGCACTACAAAACCTCCCCCTGCAGTCCAAAGCACAAAACAAGTACATTAATAGAAAAGTGATTTTGCGCAGAGCACAAAAAGCTGTACCACTACACAGTAATAACATGTGCAAAACAAACACTAGGTCACTAAAGTGAAATTATAAGTGAGGGGTCCAGATGATCCCAAGGGGATAATAAAACATATAATAAAATAAAAATTATTGATGGGAATGGAAATAGCATGTGCAGTGAAATTATGCAAACACACATAAAAAAATGTCATAAAAAGGAAATCAATTAAGCATCAGTGAGTGACATCACTGGTGGATATAGTTCAGAAATATTCTTAAATGGTTGAAGTGGGTCAAGAGGGCAAACGTGGATGGTCCTATTGGAAATGTGCTCACACTGCCCTTACCTCAAAGGACTTGGATAAAGGCCTTAATGGTAGAAATGTTGGATGGCGATCAGGATGGCTGTAATGGATGCTGTTGGATGGCAGTAGGTAACATCAGGTGGATGGATGTGCGAGGTGGAGCCGCATCAGGCTTACATCAAGATCCGGATGGCCATAACAAATAGACAAAACGGGAAAGAGAAGGGCCTCCAATAGTGTAGTAAATAAGTCCAATTTATTAATATCAAAACAAAGGACAGCACTGTATAAGGTAATGCAAGGAAAGTGACACAGTGCAAGACGGCGTGCCGCCGTCACCAAGTACGAGACTTCCGGTCCTCGACAAAAAACAACCGGGTCAAAGGGTAATGACTACTGGATGCGTCGGCTAGCAAAAAATCCCCTTGGGATCATCTAGACCCCTCACTTATAATTTCACTTTGGTGACCTTGTGTTTGTTTTGCACATGTTATTACTGTGTAGTGGTACAGCTATTAGTGCTCTGCGTGAAATCACTTTTCTATTTATTTTCCTGTGGTGGTGATGTGTACACTATAGATTTTGCAGCAATCCACTAATTCTTCACTGTTATTACACTTTAGATTATGTGTTAGATTTTGCACCAGTAAGAATCATTTGCTAACTGTTTAGTAGCGCAGAGGTTTCCACACGTTTTTGACAAAACAAGTACAGGTGTTTTAACAAGCTCATCCAGGCTAGCAGAAACAAATCAGAAGACAAAAGGTGAAAATGTCATACAGCAGACCCCAGCCACTATACAGAAAGGTAAGGACCTCTGATCTCCATGATTAAGCCCCATGGGTGGGGTGAAACATGTCAGAGGAGTGTAGTCAGGAGGAGCTTAGACCCGTGTCCTCACCTTTCTGTATAGTAGCTGGGTTCTGCTGTTTGGCATTTCCACCTTCTGTCTTCGGATTTGCCTGTCATTGGTTAATAAAGTGCATATTTTGGAGGTTAAAGTGACAAGATTTGGACAGCAATTGGATGTGGGGCTAAAAGAAGAGGTCAGAGTCCAGAAATACACCTATCACTCTGGCATGAGCAGATGAGCTGATAGTTGTGCCATTATTTTAGTTAAATAGTCCTTTCTAGATTGTAAGTTCTAACGAGCAGGGCCCTCTGATCCCTCCTGTATTGATTTGTATTGTAAGTGTACTGTCTGCCCTCATGTTGTAAAGCGCTGCACAAACTGTTGGTGCTATATAAATCCTGTATAATAATAATAATAATAAATAAGTCAGAGGAAGGGGACTAAGATGGGAGAAAATATTATGAGCTAATTTCTGGAAAGATTGATTTTTAGGAAGTGGTATGACATCCATACTAATATGTCAGTTAATGATGCATGAGAAGTCTGACAGGGTGAACAGAGGAGAAGAAAAATAGAGTTGGGTATCGTCAGTATAGAAATATTATTGGAAGCCATGGGAGGCTATTATCTGGCTATTAGCTGACTCAGGGAGGAGGTGTAGATATAGCATAGAAGGGGTCAGATAGAACCATGGAGAACCCCCAAGAGAAAGAGGAGGAGCTTGAACTGTAAGTGAGTCTAAAGGTGTGGTGAGATAAGTAAGAGGGGAACCAGCAAAGAGCAAAGATGGAAGCAGCAGTGAAGTATTTTTTTTTCTTTCTGTTTTGCAGCTTTTATTAGGTGTTTTTTGGATTGATGTGGTTATCAGTAAAGCATATCTTGCATTTTCGTGAGAAGTCTGATTTAGGTAGTGCTACTGCCTGGATGTCACAGGAGAAGGACTCCCTGGTGGGTGTGCACCTTTTCCTAGCTGGATTGGGCAGTGAGTCTCTGGGGAGGAGACTATAGACACATTTGGAGGAGAAGACTATAGACAGAGAGCTCTGCATGTTCTCCTTATTCATCTTTCCTGTTTCATGGCCTTTGAACATGTTGGTGTTCCTTCTCGCTAAAGGAGAACATGGTGTTGATAAAAAAATATCAATAGAAAGTTGTTTTGTGAACTGAATACACCTGCTAATGCCTAGTGTATTTGCTAATCCAATTGGTATTCATTGTTAACTAGCAGAAACATTACTGAATGTCAGTTTTTGTCAGAATCAAGTCTTCCAACATAGGCTCAGAGGCTGTATTGACTTCTTGAATGCACCTGAATTTTTTAAAGCACCACTTTCTAGCGAGCAAACTTCTTCACAAACAACATAAACTGAAATACCTCTTTATTCTCATAGAATTCACCAGTGGTTCAGAATTCCAGGTCAAGAACAGTTTATTCAGATGTCATGACCAAGACTATATTGTAAAAACTGCATTGTAAAAATACATTTCTAGCAAAGATGGGACTATTAAAAGATGGATTACATATTCCATATATTAAATACGCCTCTTTAAAAATAAGTACACTCCATTTTCTTTCCTAGATGAAATTGCTTTGAAGCTTGTTCCACGCTGCCTGAACAGATCAGATTTTTCTGTTTTATTCTATTGAAAATGTATTATGAAGAAGCTTTATTACTTATGAATATTATTACACTGTTTCAAATTCTCCACTCTTCAATTATGGCATTGGAGGAAAAGGGCTTACAGCAATCAATAGGAGAGATACTGAGGATACTTGAAGGCTTTGAGTAAAATTACTTTGGACTGGCAGCAATCAGTACAGGTACAAGAGAGAATAGCTAGGACTGAGGAAACAAAATAGTAAAAGCTGAAAATCAACAGAGAAAGGAAGAAATTATTTTTAGTGTGCTCAAATGCAAGCTACTTGTAAAATACACAAGCTGTAGAAATATTTTGGGTCAGAAATAATTTTTCAAATGTTTTGGCTCATGTGTTTGAAAGGTTAGAGTTAAGGTTCCTCTTGGGGGGGTGGAGCAGTGATGCATGTGAGGGTGTGAGTGTGTAATCGTGCAATAGTGGCCGGCTCATCTTGCCCTCATCATTGTTCCCAGACTTTGCAATCCTGGTATCCAGCTGTCAGAACCGGCGGTGGTCAGCTGCACTTACTGGAGCTCTGTTACTTGTCTGCTTACTGTGTGAGTTACCTCCCACTTGCTCCTGCCTGCTCTGGGCTGCACTTCCTGCTTGTCCTGGTCATCTTGCTCTGGTGTCCAGCTTTGCTGTCTGGCTCTGCCTGGCTGTTCCTGTGTTTTGGGTCACCTGTGGGCTACCCATACCAACTACGACTCGGCATAGAGAGAGAGTGGAGTCGGCTAACCCACCGACTCATGTGGCTCAGAAAGGAGACAATGCTGGAGCTTCTGTCAGCTCTCACTGCCTCCTCCCCGATAGGTGTTACAGGGGGAGATGTGGTTTCACAATCAGCTGCTGTTCCCTTGGATCTATCTGCTGCAGTTTGAAGTGCACAGCCCAGCACACAGAGTGTGCTTTGAAATGGTAGCTGGATGAGCTTTCACATAGCTTACTCCTGGATTCTCCCGTTGAGTCATTAGAACTGTCTAATTAAGTGCCTAATTTAGAGCCTCAGGCTTCAAACACTTCAAATGCTGTACAATTTGATGTATCTTCTTCAGTTCTTCAGTTCTCCCAGGGGCTGAGAGTACCAGTTCCAACACCGTGGTTGTTTACTATAAAAGCGCTAGTGATCTGACCGGAGGGACCCCCGAGCCCACTCTGCAGGATCTTTACTCAATTATGCAGTACTGCTCCATGTCTATAACTTTACATACTGGCCAAGTGCAGGCTGTGCAGGAGGATGTCACACTAATCCACCATGATTTGCGTTAATGGGTATGCCACATGATTTACAAAAGAGAGTGAAATATCATTGGTAGGTACCATCATCCTAGATATGAATAAGGCCGAGGAGTGGGATTGAAAGAGAAATCAGGGCAGGGACCTCTCCAATAGGATCCTGCCTCTTTCAAAAAGAGAGAAAGAAAAGGACTGTTGCGGTACCATAAGGAAAAAACTTTGTTTAAAAGTATATAAATTTATTTCAAGAATAATAAAAAGTCCTGTAGGGGACATATGTTGTACATATTCATGATTTGACATACATAAACAGTAGTGATTGTTTACAGCATTGTTGACACTAAGTTTGGTATAGCTAATGCCCACACAGATGCATGGACAAAAGTTATATGGTGTGATACTTGCAGACGTGACCTCTACGGTTTCGCGGTCACAGCCGCTTCTTCAGGAGGCGTCTGATAGTATATAGTCTATGAAGATGAAAAAACAATACAGTATCAACATGGCAAGCACAAATACATAAGTAGTTTTCAGAGGGTACACAATTTAAATTGGAGAACGTACTTAGAATTTAAAAATTGCACTCACCACACTATAACCTGGAAGGTTCTCTGGAGCGATATTGTGAGACGCCCTCAAAGGGGGCGTTCCCCCGGGGGGCGGGCCAGGGAGGCAAATTGGGGTATTGCTATTGTAAAAAAAATTCAATAGGATAAGGTTTTAAAAGGTCATACGGTGTGTTCTGTTTAGGGGTCACCCGGAAGTGCCAGAGTTGAGGTGAGGTGGGAGTGAAGGAAGGAAGGAAAGAGATGGATGACCAGAAAGCTGAGAGAACGGAAGGGGAGGGGGAGAAAAAACAGAGAAGGGGGGGGGGGGGTAAGGTGGGAGAAGGAAAGGAAGGAAGGAAAAGAGGGGAGAGAAAGGGAGGAAAAGCAGAGGGGGAAAAAACAGAGGGGGAAAAAGGGGGATGGGGGGGGGAAGGGGGGGGGCCGCAGGGGAAAAAAGGGGAGGGGAAGATATGGGGGGAAAGGAGGAAAAAGGAGGGGGGGAAGAGGGATTAGGGTGAAACAGATATCCCAATATACCTGATAAGGAAAATAAGAAGCACACAGGACTAACAACAAAGGAGTTCATGGTAACAAGGGAATTCTTTTACCTATCGTTGCTGTAGTGAAAGCCTAGACTCAGAGGCTGCTGAAACCCAGAAGGACGTGACTAGTGCAGTCAGTGGCTAAAGCGCCACACCACACTGTCACAGGGAGTCGCTGCAATGAATATAGATCAATGAGGAAAATATTAGAAAATGGTTTAAAAGGTAAACAGCGGTCATGAGATTCTCAGTGTCAGGGAGGAGGGGGGGATGCCATATAGGAGTGATGGGAATCCCCACCCAGCAAAGGGGAGCATAGCATGGGTACTTACATGGACTCCGGATAGCGTCAGCAGATTGCTGAGTGTCCGCCTGTGACTGTGGGCAGCTGAGTCTAGGCATCTTAAATGCCTCCAACCCGGAAGTTTCGACGGCGGAAACGGCCGCCGCGATTGCTTCCGGGTCCGGTCCTCCACTGTTGCGCAGGCGCGGGAGAATCACCCGGCGCAGGCGCACAGCTCAACAGTGATCAGTGCCAGAACATTGATCAAAACGAAGCAGCAGCTGGGCTCATTATAGCCCCGCCCGCCGCCGGAGGAGCGCAAGCCCGCCACGGGGGGAGAATTAACTCCTCACATCCCTCCAGAGCAGAGTGGCCGGTGCAACTTTGGTAGTGACTTTAGTACAAATCCTGTTGATGAGGGGGTAAACTGGGAGGGGGGGGGGGAAACGATGCATAGTCTCCAACGGTGGGAGCACCAAGGACCCCCACAGTTAAGGAGGTATGCATCATGGCCCGTCCCAGGACATATACAAAGCAAAATATAATCAGCATAATACATCACTTTAATTAACAAAGCAAGCAAATTACTGGACATTTGAAGCCAGCCACTGAAAAGAAACAATAAAGAATAAGAGGTTTTTTAAAATATAGTGAATACACTATATATAAAGAGTCCACTAGTATACAGTCAGGGGGGAACAGTACCTGAAGCTTGGTAGAGCAAAGCCCAAAAATTGTTTTAGTGTGGTTTTTTATATAGTTTATGTAGTTGGGTCATGGCAGAGACTGGGGGGGGGGGATTATAACAAAGTTATTCAAGGAAGTATTTGTATGAATGTGCCTCATTAATGCCGGGAGGGACACATGCATTAAGTCGCTCAATCCAGAGGGATTCACGTTTTAAAATTTCGCGGTCCCAGTTGCCCCCTCGGGGGTCTTCAGGGACAACGTCTAACACAGTAAACCGAATGTAATTAAGATTGAAGCGGTGATGAATACCTATATGGCGACCCACAGTGGTGAGCTTGCCATTTGTAGAGGCGTATAAGTGATCCCCCAGTCTCTGCCGTAACTCTCTAATTGTTTTCCCAACATAAAAAGCGCTGCAGGCGCAAGTCATGAGGTAGATTACTCCACGCGTGCCACAATGGGCTGAATGTCTGGGGAAAAACATTTCACCATTGGGAAGTAAAAAGTGTTGTCCTTCTTGAATCCAGGGGCAGTGTGGGCAGTTGCCACATTTGAAAGTGCCCCTGGGTTCCGACGGACCAGGAGAGGGAATCCTGTAATGACTGTGTGTTAATCTATCCCTCAAAGAGGTGGCCCTTCTAAAGACCAAGTCGGGAGTTGGTTTGATGTATTTTTAAGGGTGTGGTGGTCGGTCAGGATATGCCAATGGTTAGACAGTATTTTTCGTAATTGCTGGTGGTGGGCAGAGAATTTGGTAATGATCTTAGTCATGTAGGGTTGTTTAGGACGTGGAGGGTCGTATAGAAGTGTTTGTCGGTCTAAAGCTAGGGCCTTGTTAAAAGCTTTTCTTAGCACGGTACGTTTATAGCTTCTAGCTAGCAATCGTGTACGGAGAGCATTGGCCTGTTTGTGGAAATCCCCATCCTCTGTGCAGTTCCTTCTCAGTCTGAGGTACTGAGCAAAGGGAATACTGCGAACCAGGGGACGGGGATGAAGACTGGATGCGTGCAACAAAGTGTTGCCCGCAGTGGGTTTACGATAGAGATCCGTGGTAAGGTGGCCAGTGATGTCCTTGGTGATCTGTACGTCCAGAAACGGGATACTTTGTCTATCATAAGAAAAAGTAAAATGGAGGTTGAAAGAGTTAATGTTTAGCTCTGCAATAATGGTCTGCAAAAGTTGTTCTGTGCCTGTCCAGATGACCAAGAGGTCATCAATGAACCTGAACCATCCTAGGACGTGGTCCAGGAATGGTTCCATAAGATCATCACTGAAGACCGCCCGTTCCCAACCGCCAAGGTATAAATTTGCGTATGAAGGGGCACAGGACGTGCCCATTGCCACGCCTTGAATTTGAAGATACATTTGATCCATGAATAAGAAATAATTTTTAGTCAAAATAAATTCTAAAAGTTTTAGGATGAAAGTATTGGTGGGCCAAGTATGGTGGTCCTGTTCCATCAAGAAGGAGCCAGCCATCCGGACGCCCTGCTCGTGGGGGATGCTCGAGTATAAAGCCTTGACATCAATGGCCAGGAGGAGGGCGTCCGGAGGGATCTGGACCCCCTCGATGTGTTTCAACAGGTCAGTTGTGTCCCTGATGTAGGAAGGTAGTCTCATGACGTGGGGGAGAAGAAAGGTATCCACCAATTTGCTGGCGTTTTCCGTTAATGAACCTTTGCCAGAGACAATAGGTCGACCTGGAGGTGTAGAGAGATTTTTATGAGTTTTCGGCTGAGCATAAAACGTAGGGGTGCGTGGGTATTGTACATTGATGAATTTATAGGTGTCATCATCGATGAGGCCCTCTAGGAAGGCCCCACCGATGAGTCCCCTAAATTCATCAATGGTTTGTTGAATGAAATGGTTTTCAATAGGTAGGTACCAGTTGGCGTTAGAGAGAATTTTGAGACACATGGTCTGATATTGATGATGAGTCATCAGCACCAGGTTTCCACCTTTGTCAGATTGCTTTATGACCAGATCGGTGTTTTTTTTTGCAGTCTGGTGACTGCTCGAAACTGTTGTCGGGTCAGATTAGAGGGTAATGTGTGCCAACGTTCTCTTTTAAGGGAGAGGATGCATTCGTGCAAGAAGGCCCAAATGGAGGGGCAAGTCAATAGATCAGGGAAGGCTTTAGACTTCATTTTTAGGGAAATTTTGGGGTTGGGATGTTGGAGTTGGGAGGTACTAACCATTTGGCCCTCCACGTCCTAAACAACCCTACATGACTAAGATCATTACCAAATTCTCTGCCCACCACCAGCAATTACGAAAAATACTGTCTAACCATTGGCATATCCTGACCGACCACCACACCCTTAAAAAATACATCAAACCAACTCCCGACTTGGTCTTTAGAAGGGCCACCTCTTTGAGGGATAGATTAACATACAGTCATTACAGGATTCCCTCTCCTGGTCCGTCGGAACCCAGGGGCACTTTCAAATGTGGCAACTGCCCACACTGCCCCTGGATTCAAGAAGGACAACACTTTTTACTTCCCAATGGTGAAATGTTTTTCCCCAGACATTCAGCCCATTGTGGCACGCGTGGAGTAATCTACCTCATGACTTGCGCCTGCAGCGCTTTTTATGTTGGGAAAACAATTAGAGAGTTACGGCAGAGACTGGGGGATCACTTATACGCCTCTACAAATGGCAAGCTCACCACTGTGGGTCGCCATATAGGTATTCATCACCGCTTCAATCTTAATTACATTCGGTTTACTGTGTTAGACGTTGTCCCTGAAGACCCCCGAGGGGGCAACTGGGACCGCGAAATTTTAAAACGTGAATCCCTCTGGATTGAGCGACTTAATGCATGTGTCCCTCCCGGCATTAATGAGGCACATTCATACAAATACTTCCTTGAATAACTTTGTTATAATTTCCCCCCCCCCCCAGTCTCTGCCATGACCCAACTACATAAACTATATAAAAAAACCACACTAAAACAATTTTTGGGCTTTGCTCTACCAAGCTTCAGGTACTGTTCCCCCCTGACTGTATACTAGTGGACTCTTTATATATAGTGGATTCACTATATTTTAAAAAACCTCTTATTCTTTATTGTTTCTTTTCAGTGGCTGGCTTCAAATGTCCAGTAATTTGCTTGCTTTGTTAATTAAAGTGATGTATTATGCTGATTATATTTTGCTTTGTATATGTCCTGGGACGGGCCATGATGCATACCTCCTTAACTGTGGGGGTCCTTGGTGCTCCCACCGTTGGAGACTATGCATCGTTTTTTTCCCCCCCTCCCAGTTTACCCCCTCAACAACAGGATTTGTACTAAAGTCACTACCAAAGTTGCACCGGCCACTCTGCTCTGGAGGGATGTGAGGAGTTAATTCTCCCCCCGTGGCGGGCTTGCGCTCCTCCGGCGGCGGGCGGGGCTATAATGAGCCCAGCTGCTGCTTCGTTTTGATCAATGCTCTGGCACTGATCACTGTTGAGCTGTGCGCCTGCGCCGGGTGATTCTCCCGCGCCTGCGCAACAGTGGAGGACCGGACCCGGAAGCAATCGCGGCGGCCGTTTCCGCCGTCGAAACTTCCGGGTTGGAGGCATTTAAGATGCCTAGACTCAGCTGCCCACAGTCACAGGCGGACACTCAGCAATCTGCTGACGCTATCCGGAGTCCATGTAAGTACCCATGCTATGCTCCCCTTTGCTGGGTGGGGATTCCCATCACTCCTATATGGCATCCCCCCTCCTCCCTGACACTGAGAATCTCATGACCGCTGTTTACCTTTTAAACCATTTTCTAATATTTTCCTCATTGATCTATATTCATTGCAGCGACTCCCTGTGACAGTGTGGTGTGGCGCTTTAGCCACTGACTGCACTAGTCACGTCCTTCTGGGTTTCAGCAGCCTCTGAGTCTAGGCTTTCACTACAGCAACGATAGGTAAAAGAATTCCCTTGTTACCATGAACTCCTTTGTTGTTAGTCCTGTGTGCTTCTTATTTTCCTTATCAGGTATATTGGGATATCTGTTTCACCCTAATCCCTCTTTCCCCCCCCCTCCTTTTTCCTCCTTCCCCCCCCCATATCTTCCCCTCCCCTTTTTTCCCCTGCGGCCCCCCCCTTCCCCCCCCCGCTTTCTCCCCCCCCTCCCCCTTCCCCATCCCCCTTTTTCCCCCTCTGTTTTTTCCCCCTCTGCTTTTCCTCCCTTTCTCTCCCCTCTTTTCCTTCCTTCCTTTCCTTCTCCCACCTTCCCCCCCCTTCCCCCCTCCTCTGTTTTTTCTCCCCCTCCCCTTCCGTTCTCTTAGCTTTCTGGTCATCCATCCCTTTCCTTCCTTCCTTCACTCCCACCTCACCTCAACTCTGGCACTTCCGGGTGACCCCTAAACAGAATACACCGTATGACCTTTTAAAACCTTATCCTATTGAATTTTTTTACAATAGCAATACCCCAATTTGCCTCCCTGGCCCGCCCCCGGGGGAACGCCCCCTTTGAGGGCGTCTCACAATATCGCTCCAGAGAACCTTCCAGGTTATAGTGTGGTGAGTGCAATTTTTAAATTCTAAGTACGTTCTCCAATTTAAATTGTGTACCCTCTGAAAACTACTTATGTATTTGTGTTTGTCATGTTGATACTGTATTGTTTTTTCATCTTCATAGACTATATACTATCAGACGCCTCCTGAAGAAGCGGCTATGACCGCGAAACCGTAGAGGTCACGTCTGCAAGTATCACACCATATAACCTTTGTCCATGCATCTGTGTGGGCATTAGCTATACCAAACTTAGTGTCAACAATGCTGTAAACAATCACTACTGTTTATGTATGTCAAATCATGAATATGTACAACATATGTCCCCTACAGGACTTTTTATTATTCTTGAAATAAATTTATATACTTTTAAACAAAGTTTTTTCCTTATGGTACCGCAACAGTCCTTTTCTTTCTCTCTTTTTGAAAGAGGCAGGATCCTATTGGAGAGGTCCCTGCCCTGATTTCTCTTTCAATCCCACTCCTCCACCATGATTTGCAAAAACTGCAAGATCGTGCAAATGTTCATGAAACCCAGGTTAGCGGTATTGCAGATAGTGTTTCTCCACTCAAAGCTGAAGTTAACGGTGCTATAAACCAGATTAATGAGAACACTGCTAAAGCAGAAGACCTTGAGAATCGCCTACACTGAAACAATGCACGAGTGGTGGGCCTGACTGAAAAAGTTTAAGGAAATCATCCCTGGGCATTTGCTGGACGTTGTATTCTGAATATTTTTGGGAAGGTCCACTTTTTGGCACTATTTGCTGTGGCGCTTGCCCATCAAGTTCCCACTCGCCCTTTCCCATTGGGTAGCCCAGCTAGACCCATCCTCATTCGTCTCTTAAATGTTAGAGACAAGGAAAATATTTTGCGCAGGGCTAGAGCCATGAAGGGGATCAGCTACAATCGCTCAAAAATTATATGCTTTCTGGACTTTTCTTCAGTGGTGCAAAGACGTTGGGCATCCTTTCCAGAGGTTAAGAAGTGGAGGAAGCAGCTGAACCTTCATTACTGTATGCTTTACCCTGCTCGTCTTTGAGTGGTGTATGATGGTCAAGTACAATTTTTGGACTCTCCTCAGGCTGCTAAAAACTCTCTTGATCGCCAATTTATTACTTGACTTTGGAACATAATTATTAATCAATATACTGTACATTTTATTTTGTTTTTTTTTGTTGTTTTCCACTCCCAATTCATACTACTCATGACACCACCAGATGGTACATTTTGTAAGAGATGCCTATCATTATATTTTTCATCCTATTCCTAGAGGGTTTCTATTTTAATTTAAATGAGATGTTATTCTCCTGCAATAATACTTTGGTGGACGTGAATGGCAAATTTATTTTCCTTCTATGTCAGATTTAGGATCTAGAACTTATTTTTTTCTGTCATTTATATTCCTCCTCCCTATAATCCTGAAGTCCTTCTCCAACTTCTGTCATTTGCAAAGGCTTCTCCTTTGCTTCCAATGTTGTGACTGGGGATTTCAATAATGTGGTTAATCCAGAACATGATAGATTTCCACTTTGTCGCGAACCAGGTGCAAGGCTGAGATGCTGAGAGGGCTCCCCTCGCAGCTAAGTGCAGTGCACCCCTGGAAGTGGTTCAGGGAGTGCAGTGCTCAAAGAAGCACGGTTTGCCAGTTGCTATGGTTTGATGCGCTGATCACCAGAAGGTCACTGGAACAAGCAAGATGCACTGTAGGGCAGGTGTACTTGAGGAGTACCAGGTTAAATTGGCATATGGACAATCCGGAAACAGAACCAGGAGCCAGGCCAGGGATCATACACGGTAAATCAGTCAATGTTGGATTCAGGTAGCAAAACTGGAACAAGCTGGGGTTGTAGCAGAGCCGGTGAGCCAAGCAAAAATCAAACACAGTGGAGCAGACAAAATTAGGGTCAGTAGTACACGCCTGAGGTCAAACCAGGAGATCAGGATAACAGGTTAAGCAAGCTGGGTCACTAATGGGAGGTCAAAGATCGGTATACACAAGAGCACAGGAACACAGGGGGGCTGATGATAATCCAGCAATGCACAGGTCTCAGCAGCAGGTTTATATAAGCCAGGAGACACCAGAATCTGTCACATTGTATGCGCCATTGTGCATGCTTGTCAGCATCATCACGCATCTGCGTACGCCCGTTCGCGCCGTCGCACATCTGCATACGCCGATGCGCACAGGAGCGCACCTGATGTGACCACAATGGGTATTGGCATCCTTAGAGAGGCTCTGTAGAGAATCAGGGCTACAGGATATGTGTCGGAGGTTTCACCCTATTGAAAGTTAATTTACTTGTTATTCTAAAACGTGTAATTCATTGTCCAGAAATTATCTGGTTTTGGCCTTCCGGTGCTTCCCGTCGATGGGGGGTTAACATCCCATGGCGTCTGAACTCATTCTGATTGAATCTATTTCTTCGGGAGGACTCTGTGTTGCACCACTTTGAGACTTTTATTACCCAGAATGAAGAATCACATAGCATAGTATGGGATGCCCTTAAGGCGTACCTTAGAGACCTTTTTATTAAACAAGTACAGTATCTCACAAAAGTGAGTACACCACTCACATTTTTGTAAATATTTTATTATATCTTTTCATGTGACAACACTGAAGAAATTACACTTTGCTAAAATGTAAAGTAGTGAGTGTACAGCTTGTATAACAGCATAAATTTGCTGTCCCCTCAAAATAACTCAACACACAGCCATTAATGTCTAAACCGCTGGCAACAAAAGTGAGTACACCCCTAAGGGAAAATGTCCAAATTTGGCCCAATTAGCCATTTTCCCTTCCCGGTGTCATGTGACTCATTATTGTTACAAGGTCTCAGGTGTAAATGGGGGGCAGGTCTGTTAAATCTGGTGTTATCGCTCTCACTCTCTCATACTGGTCACTGGAAGTTCAACATGGCACCTCATGGCACAGAACTCTATGAGGATCTGAAAACAAGAATTGTTGCTCTACATAAAGGTGGCCTAGGCTATAAGAAGATTGTCAAGACCCTGAAACCGAGCTGCAGAATGGTGGCCAAGACCATACAGCGGTTTAACAGGACAGGTTCCACCCAGAACAGTCCTCACCATGGTCGACTAAAGAAGTTGAGTGCACATGCTTAGCATCATATTCAGAGGTTGTCTTTGGGAAATAGATGTATGAGTGCTGCCAGCATTGCTGCAGAGGTTGAAGGGGTAGGGGGTCAGCCTGTCAGTGCTCAGACCATACTCTGCACACTGCATCAAATTGGTCTGCATGGCTGTTGTCCCAGAAGGAAGCCTCTTCTAAAGATGATGCACAAGAAAGCCTGCAAACAGTTTGTTGAAGACAAGCAGACTAAGGACATGGATTACTGGAACCATGTCCTGTTTCTGATGAGACCAAGATAAACTTATATGGTTCATGATTGAAGCAGCAGCAGCAGTATCTGACTCTACTTCTCCCAGCAATCTGGTTATCTTACCACCCACCTAGGTCCTTTCTACCAACTATTAATGCAACCATTAAAGCATTGAAAGCCTTACATCAAACTTCTGCAGGACTTCATACTCAAGCATTACAACAATTGCCGCTCGCTTCTTTACAACTTTTATCTCCGGACATTCCACTGAAGCACCAGACCTCAGCGGGCATACACAAGATTGGAGACCTATTCCACCCTCATGGTTTACCTATGAATCCGCCACATACTATCCTCAGCATTTCTGACCACTAATACAATAACAAAGGACATGCTCTTGTTCTACAACTCACCAGCAACCAAAACAAAAGGGATTTCCCATATCCATAACCTTATATCCTGTCCAAAACAAAAGGGAACACAAAACCTCTCCCGGTGACCTTCTGGGAAGCAAAACTTTAAATAGACATGCCCCTTAACACCTGGTATCAAGCTCTACAAACTCCTTCTCTTTTCTCCAAGAATGTCTCGCACTGGGAGACAGTAATGAACATTTACTACCAAGTTTACTACACGCCAAGTAGATTAGCCCGAATATTCCCATCCCACTCCCCGAAATGTTGGAGGAACTATGATGCTGACGGAAACATATTCCACATATGGTGGGAATGCCCCTACATAGCCTCTTTTTGGAAGAGTATTGCTAACCTACTACATGACATTACTGGTATCTTGTGTATACTAACACCTCAGGTAGCTCTCTTTGGTCTAGACCTATCATCATGGCCACCTAAATTTCATGCCATTGTTACACAAATCTTGATTGCAGCCCTTTTAGCAGTAGCACGCTCCTGGAAAAATCCCATTTCCCCACCACTCTCTACTGTTATCTCAACTATTAACGACCATTGTCACATGGAATTTCTCTTTGCCAAAACACATTTAGCAATGAGCAAATTCACCACATTTTGGCTCCCCTGTATGTCCGACACCAGAAGCATCCCACTTCCATTCTGACATCCACTAAACATGATACACCTGAGTGCGGATAACTGGCTCTCCCCATAAGTGATGCTACCATACAACTACTAAACCAAATGGAGCTGCCGTTCCTAATACACTCATTTAGGTTCATAAAAAGCTATGCTATCACATTCACTCAAGCTCCTTCCTCTACTTTCCTCCTCCTGCCTTTCCTCTTTTCTCCCCCAACTCCGGACACCTTACTGACAGTTACAGTAACTGTACACCCACTTTCATGTAAGATGTATACTGTCAGGAAAGGGTCTGTCCGCTGGTAAGATATATAATTTGGCGTGCAGTACTAGGGTCCACCAGCAGGTGTCTCCTGGCAGTTTGGAACTGTCAGGGGAATCTTTCCCTGCTGGTGTTATTTAATCTTTTGGCCACAGTACTGACGTCCACCAGCGGATGGATCCTGGCAGTATGGAGCAGACAACACTCCCTGCGCTCAGGTGTTACATGAAGACAATTATTGTCAGTCCCATAAATACCCGGCAAGCCCTTACATAGTTACATAGTAGGTGAGGTTGAAAAAAGACACAAGTCCATCAAGTCCAACCTATGTGTGTGATAATGTGTCAGTATTACATTACATATCCCTGTATATTGCGGTCATTCAGGTGATTATCTAATAGTTTCTTGAAGCTATCAATGCTCCCCGCTGAGACCACCGCCTGTGGAAGGGAATTCCACATCCTTACCGTTCTTACAGTAAAGAACCCTCTACGTAGTTTAAGGTTAAACCTCTTTTCTTCTAATTGTAATGAGTGGCCACGAGTCTTATTAAACTTACTTCTGCGAAAAAGTTTTATCCCTATTGTGGGGTCACCAGTACAGTATTTGTAAATTGAAATTATATCCCCTCTCAAGCGTCTCTTCTCCAGAGAGAATAAGTTCAGTGCTTGCAACCTTTCCTCATAACTAAGATCCTCCAGACCCTTTATTAGCTTTGTTGCCCTTCTTTGTACTCGCTCCATTTCCAGTACGTCCCTCCTGAGGACTGGTGCCCAGAACTGGACAGCATACTCCAGGTGCGGCCGGACCAGAGTCTTGTAGAGCGGGAGAATTATCGTTTTATCTCTGCAGTTGATCCCCCTTTTAATGCATGCCAATATTCTGTTTGCTTTATTAGCAGCAGCTTGGCATTGCATGCCATTGCTGAGCCTATCATCCACTAGGACCCCCAGGTCCTTTTCCATCCTAGATTCCCCCAGAGGTTCTCCCCCCAGTGTATAGATTGCATTCATATTTTTGCCACCCAAATGCATTATTTTACATTTTTCTACATTGAGCCCTCACATGCTTGCCTTGGTATCTCTCTCCTTGAGCCCTGACCTTGTTCACCTGTTACCCGATCCTGAGCCTGAGCCTGCATCTGACCTTGTTTCGTGCTTAGCCTGACCCGGTCCCTCCTGTGTTCCTGTACCCTTTCCTTTACCCTTCAGCCCGATCCATCCCCTCCCTGTCCTGTTGGTTCCCAGTCCCTCATCTACTGATCTCCCGTCTATGACCTTGGCCTGGCTAATGTTTACTTTCTGGAACATCCCTTGTCTTTCTGCTGATCTGCTGTGTATGACCCTGGCCTGGCTGACATCTGTGATTCTGGTACTGCCCCTTGCTGTATATACTGTTGTTGTTGGTGGGTTTGTTGGGTTGGTTGTGCACTGTTTGTATTTTCTTATTTATCACCTATCTTAAATAAATATCATTACTATTCACTTTTCATGCGTTTTTGGTTATCTCTGTGCAGTCCACATAGTCTGGTCTACTAACTCTCCTGACATATACTCTATCATTGAGGGGATGACTTCCCCCCTCCTATGTCATCCTCTTTAATTTTGTGAACTTTTACTTTTATTTTCACAATAAAATGTTACAAAAAAAAAACATATTTGGTTCAGATGGTGTCAAGCGTGTGTGGCGGCAACCAGGTAAGGAGTGCAAAGACAAAGACAAGTGTGTCTTGCCCACAGTAAAGCATGGTGATGGGAGTGTAATGGTCTGGGGCTGCATTAGTGCTGCTGGGACTGGGGAGCTACAGTTCATTGAGGGAACCATTAATGCCAACATGAATGCCAACATGAATGCCAACAAAATCTTTTCAAATAATTTTTGTTCGAATTTCGCACCATTAGTGGGACACAGCAATGGCCGATTTTCATGCAGCTATGGAATTTGAGTGATCGGACATGTTGGAAATTTTTTGAAAAATGAACGATTTTCTAATCAATGATGGGATGAGAATCGTGTGAGAAATATATTTGAAAAAGGAATGCACATGAGTGCAAGAAAATAAAATTCCCGGAAAGAAAAGAAGATTCCCAGACACGAAAATTCTCTTCTGTAGCAACATGAGTTGAAATTGAAGGCTTGGTTAGTCGAATTTCAAAAATCAATGGTGGCACCATCTGATCACAAAACGCACAAAATTTCTGATTTTGAAAAGAAAATTTGTTCGGAATCTGACCCATGTATGGCATGCCTTATGCTGGCCATACACTATACAAAAAATCGGCCAAACCCATTTTAGAAAAACAAACATTCGGCCATGAGCGCAAACGATAGTGCCATCATGTAATGACCAATAAGTCATTCAGTGGACATAAATTAATGCATTTTTTGTTGGTTTTTTTACATATCCATAGTGTAGACAGTTTGGACGGGAAACACATTAACCTTTCAATGTATCGTTCATTCGACATAAAATGTCCAAACTTGTCCTTCGTTTTTTCGTCTCAAAAATGTCCCAATGATTATTGATTTTGTGCCCATTAACTGTTTGAAAAGCAAACAAACTGTCTAAATGACTGATTTTCGTTAGATTTTTCGTATAGTGTATGGCCAGCATAAGTTACTGAAGTGCTGATATCTCTGCTGGATTCCTCTGACGATTGGAACAGGCTGCAGAGGAGGAGGGAGGGGGAGGAGGAGCAGCTACATTCTGTGAAGTCTCAGGAGCGAGCAGAGAGCCGACATCAATCAAGCAAGATGACAGGAAAGTGTGTGGATCCAGACTCCAGAGCCAGACCACTCTCGGTATGATGCTGTATGAAAGTCTGTAGCCCCTCCCACAGGTATTTAGCTTGATTTTACCATAATAGGGGCACTTCTGAGAGGGCTGGAAAGATTTTTAGATATCAGCAGCTATAATAGATGCAAGCAAAAAAAAGGAAACCCATACTTCTCTTTTAAGGGTAGAGTCAATCTACTGAAGTTATTTCATTAAGCCTATTCTAGTAAGACATTTGACGTTTTTCATAGCTTTTGGGCTTACTGTTCTGTCTAAAACTTTTGGTTTGAGGTAAACTACTTAATTTCAACTGTGCTGGGAACTTCTAATACTGCAGCCCTAAAATTTGCTTCTGTGGCATTATGGGTTACCTAAAAATGTCTAAATACGTGGGCTCTTTTGTGAACTCGATTTAATCCAAAGGGTCATACAATTGAAATTGAAGGGATAATCCTCCCAACCCTTTGTGTAATGGAAAAAATAGTTAATTCCAATATCACCTTGTATAAACTTACCAACAAACTTAAGCCTCGTACACACGGTACGATTGTTGGCCAACCGAGCATCTGATTTTTGTCAAAAGGGCATTGTCGTGACACAAACGCGAACGTAGTGACATACTAAGAGAAATTTCAGCTCTTGAGCGCTACCCTTTGGGCCCCTTCTGCTAATTTCGTGTTTGGTGAGCATTGATTCCGAGCATCTGTGTTTGTACTATCGACTTTTGTGTGATGGATTTGTGTACTGACCATATGAAAATCAGACATCAAGCCATTGTCCGCTGAAAATTTACTAGCCTGTCATCCAACATTTGTTGGCCGAAAGTTGGACAACAATTTTTAAAAGGAGCGTACTAACTCTAAGATTTTAGGACAGCAGTCTGTCAACAGACAATCCCCTGCCAACAATTGAACCGTGTGTACGAAGCTTTAGAGATAAGCCAACTATTTGGTGAGTTCTGGGGACCCTGATTTATTCCACCAGGACATTGGTTCCTCTGGCATCTGAGGACATATGAACTTGTTGTAAATGCTCAAAAACATTTTATTTTGTGGTAATCGTAGCACACCTACCCATGTATTTTCCAAGACACTGTTTTGTTTACATGATTTTATATGCAACACCAAGAGGACTGTTTGTTAGTAGACATCAATTGTATTGTTGTTAAAATAGAATTCCAGGCTAAAGCTAACTAGTGCTCTCTCCCACTTCTAACACATATGCTGACTAACCTGTGTAAGAAAGATGTATATACTTACCTATTTTCAGCCCACTCCAGTCCAGTCACATGATCTAGCTTCCCTGTGTCAGCCAGTGGTGACTGCGGGAGAGAGGAGAAAGCGCCGACAATGGATGGGCTATAGAAGCCTATAGGTTACACCACTGTTCAGGAGTTCCCAGCCATTGTCAAGCACTCTCTCCCCTGCAGCCTCCACTCGCTGACACAGGATCACATGACCGACTGGAGTGGGCTGGCATTCTAACTTGTCCTCTTTTATACTACACCAAGGGTCTCCAAACTTTCTAAAAGGGGCTGAACTGTGGCTAATATAAGAAAATACCCCAGTATCAGTGGAAGTAAGGAATGTCTAAGACTTGGAAAAAAAAAAAACAGTAGAAAAAATAGTACCACATCATTGGTATTGGTGGGAGGAATAGTGCCCCATCGTTGGTGTCAGTGGGAGGAATAGTGCCCTACCATTTGTGTGAGTGGAAAGTATTATGACCCACTGCTGGTGTTAGTGAAAGGAATGGTGCCTTAGCATCGGTGTCAGTGAAAGAAATAGTACCTCATATCAAGGGGAGAGACAGTGCCCCATAGGTTGGATAAAGGCAAGCAAAGGGCCACATCTGGCCCTGAGCTATAGTTTGGAGACCACTATGCTAGATCTTTAAACCTAAAGTTTAAAATGTAGTTAAGATTCACTTTAAAGTATATGTAACCTTTACAATGAACTTCTTATGTTAAATATACATTTGAATGTATTGTTTTAATATCTGTATAATAAGTGGAAAAAGTACTTATTGACCCTGTGAAAAAGTTAGTACTGCCCTGTGCACTTTGCCTGTGTTATCTCAACGGCTATTTAGCCCTCCTAGTTCATTTCTTGAACTGCAAAGATATTTCTCCAATGTTGTGGAGGTGAGAAGGGAAATATTTCTGAGTTTAACAAAAGATAACTTGGCATGGCTGACACCATTTCATGCAATTTTAGTCTAGAAAAGGTACTGTGCTGTCAGCACACAACTATAAATTAGGGATTGAGTACATTTTTGGCAGAACAGGTATTTTTCTGTACTTGCAGGGACTCTAAAGGTATAATACATGGGAAGAATTGCATATATTTCAGAGATGTTCTGCATTTCTTTTTTTTTTTTTTTGTTCTGATGTGCACTTTTAGGCCATTTTTCCTTGGTAGTGCAAGCTTTAATTTGCAAAAAAAAATTTGTGAAAACTGTTTGCCATTTATCACAGGGGCTTTAATGAATCCCCAAATGTCTTGTAATGGGCTATATGCAGAGTTGCCAGTAACACACAACATTTCCTTAAAAATACAGTAAATAATACAAGCTGTATAAACTTTATTTTGCTAGATGCCTTATGACCTTATGACCTCCACTGTCTCTAGAATATAATACAACTCACTATAACATTTAAGGTTTTTAATTGGAACTGGAATTTCATTAAGATAAACTGTAAACTGGCAGATAATGTGTCCTTACTTACTTTACATATTAAATGAGGCTAATTTTTATCTTCAAAAACTGTATCGGAAAGAAATAAAAAATGGAATAAAAAGCTATAATAAGATATAATTGTTATTTCCTTGAAAAGCAATTAAATACTATAGATTTTTTGCAGGCTTATGGATCATGGTTTACTAAAGGAACACAGATAAAAATAATACTTATATTACTAAACTTAAGCTAGCAATGCAATCAATTTGTGCAACACTAGAAGCTGGGTAGTATAGGTGATGCAACATTAGAGGTACTGGATCATTTACAAGGATTTTCCAATTTGCTGTAAAATCTTGGATCACTCTTTTGACCATTGTTTTTTTTTTTTTTTTTTGAGAAACTAAATTATTGCTCAAGTAGGGGGAGGTGATGAGACAATTAGGATGACACTGTGATATAGGGACTAGCACATCATATAACTGTGGATAAAATAAACATCTATAGGAAGCTTAGCGGGTCAGTCCATTGAAAACCATTGTTTAGTTATTTGCGGGCACTGATAGAGTTATTTGCTCAGTTGGTTCTCTAAGGTCTTTAAACGCAAGGTCTTGTGTTGATATGTATACTCACAGGCAGTGCAGTATAAAAGGTTTAGGTCTCATGTTTCCAATGGGTTCTTTTGACTAATGGTCGATCACCAGCCCTGCACTTACCCCATCTAGGTCGTGGGCAGCGCTTCTCTGGGCGGTGGGCGGTGACTTCTCCCTGCGCCTCCTTCTTCTGTGCTTCATGATGGCTTCCCCTGCGTCTCCCCCCTCCTCCTCCTGGGCAGCCAATAGGATTGCTTCTCCTCTCGGTCAATCGGGGAATATTAATTTGCTATTGTCACACAACTGGGAGGGCTGGTGGCGCAGTGGTCTGCGCCCCCAGCCCACCCTTTTTTGAAGCCAATTAGATCCTCAGGCTCTAATCATGTGCTTCTAGAAAAAACCCCATTGGAATCCATGTGTCCAGCACCCTGCATATAGATTAGGGGCCAAGTGCATGGATTAAGTGGGCAGCGTCTCTGTGCCCCGTATGAACAGGCCGCCACATATTGATCCAATCGTTCATTGAAAGGATCACATAGATATTTTAATTGAATCTAGCAATTATTCATAGTTTCTCTCTACTATTTCAATCACTTTTGAGCAATTGTGTGGGATCAAACTGAAGAAGAAAATGATTGGTTTGGGCAGAAATTATGATAATTTTTAAACTGATTATTTGGTATGGAGCAAACAATCAGTTCTGAAACTACAGCTTACCATTTATTTTATCTTTTCCAGTGAGTTGTTGACATAGACAGTTACTGGACCTTAGCTAAATGTACAATTTGTGTCATATTAAATGACAATTTCAGATGCTTTATTGAATTGACAGATCATTCAGATTAAATAACAAGGTGTGTATGGCCACCATAAGAGTGCTACTAGGTTAGATCCTATCTTTGCATTGTTTCAGACAGTATTGAATTTGGAGATGAATGGAATGGTTTGGGAGAAACTGACATTGATACAAAAGTACCAATTTTACCAGACAGTGCTAAAGCTTCAAATGGAACCCACATTTGCTCATTGAGCTGCTTAGGCAAAATTTGCTTGTGAAAAACAGAGCTACTCCATAAGTTGTGTGCTGTTTTTTTTTTATATATATATATTTAGGGATGCAGTAAGCCCAGGTTCACACTGCCGCGGCTTCAAAGTCACGCAACTTTGAAGCCGGACCCCAGCGCAAATTCAGCACGACTTGGAGGGGATGAAAAGGGACTATATACAAGATTTTAGTAATGAAAACGGTATCATTAGCAGTAATCAGCATGGATTCATGAAGAATCATTCTTGCCAAACCAATCTATTAACCTTCTATTAAGAGGTGAGTTTCCATCTAGATAATAGAAAGGCCCATAGACGTGGTTTATCTGGATTTTGAAAAAGCATTTGACACAGTTCCCCATAAACATTTACTGTACAAAGTAAGGTCCGTTGGCATGGACCATAGGGTGAGTACATGGATTAAAAACTGGTTACAAGGGAGTGTTCAGAGGGTGGTGATAAATGGGGAGTACTCAGAATAGTCAGGGGTGGAAAGTGGGGTCTGCCAGGGTTCTGTGCTGGGACCAATCCTATTTAATTTGTTCATAAACGACCTGGAGGATGGGGTAAACAGTTCAATTCCTGTATTTGTGGATGATACTAAGCTAAGCAGGGCAATAACTTCTCCGCAGGATGCGGAAACCTTGCAAGAAGATCTGAACAAATTAATGGAGTGGGCAACTACATGGTAAATGAGGTTTAATGTGCAAAAATGTAAAATAATGCATTTGGGTGGCAAAAATATGAATGCAGTCTACTAACTGGGGGAGAAAAAGGGGTTTAAGAGATAAAGCAATAATTCTGCCACTCTACAAGACTCTGATCCGGCCTCACTTGGAGTATGCTGTCCAGTTCTGGGCACCAGTCCTCAGGAAGGATGTACTGGAAATGGAGAGAGTACAGAGAAGGGCAACAAAGCTAATAAAGGGTCTGGAGGATATTAGTTATGAAGAAAGGTTGCGAGCACTGAACTTATTCTCTTTGGAGAAGAGACGCTTGAGAAGGGATATGATTCCAATTTATAAATACCATACTGGTGACCCTCACAATAGGGATAAAACTTTTCCACAGAAGGGAGTTTAAAGCGGAATTCCACCCAAACGTGGAACTTCCTCTCGCTGTACTCCTCCCCCCTCCGGTGCCACCTTTGGCACCTTTCGGGGGGGCAGGATACCTGTCTTTCACAGGTATCCTGTTCCCACTTCCGGGAGCCTCACCTGCGGGTATTGACGTCACCGCCCGGGATCCCTCCTCCATACTCCTCCCCCAGTAGGAGACAGGAGAGGAGCCTTGCGCATGCGAAGTAGGGTTCCCGGCGTGAAGCCGTAAGGCTTCACTGCCGGGTTCCCTTACTCGCAATGGAGGCAGCATGCACCCGACAGCTGATGGAAACATCACTGGACTCCAGGACAGGTAAGTGTCTGATTATTAAATGTTAGCAGCTGCAGTATGTGCAATAATTTTTGCAGCGGTGGGCGGACCTTCACTTTAATAAGACACGTGTCCACTCATTAAAATTAAAAGAAAAGAGGTTTAACCTTAAACTGCATAAAGGGTTCTTTACTGTAAGAGCGGCAAGGATGTGAAATTCGCTTCCACAGGTGGTGGTTTTAGCGGGAAGCATCAATAGTTTAAAAAAACTATTAGATAACCACCGGAACGACCACAACATACAGGGATATACAATGTAATACTGACACATAATCACACACATAGGTTGAACTTGATGGACTTGTGCCTTTTTTCAACCTCACCTACTAAGTAACTATGTAACTATGCATGCGACTTCTCTAACAGAAGTCAATAAATGTCATACCAAGATCAGACCAAAACTAGTGCAGGAACCTTTTTCTAAGTCGGAGTGACTCAAGTTGCACCAGAACGGTTCCATTGCACAGAATGGGGTCCAACTGGGGTTCTACTTCTGATCCAACAAGTGCTCCAAAGTTGGGACAATTGTCTCATTCTGTAAACCGGGCCTTAGGGTGGTTTAGGTGTGTGTGTTTTTAACCACTTCAGTTATCCTGACTGGGCGTCATATGAAGTCCAGCAGGATAACAGCCGTTGTGCGCCCCGTGGGGACTCGCATCGCGACGATCGGTGTTGCTGTGTGTCAGTCTGACACACCGCTAACCGATCTCGTTAAAGAGCCTCTGGAGGAGGCTCTTTACCACGTGATCAGCCGTGTCCAATCACGGTTGATCATGATGTAAACAGGAAGAGCCGTTGATTGGCTTTTCCTCACTTGCGTCTGACAGACGCGAGTAGAGGAGAGCCGATCGTCTGCTCTCTTGAAAGGGGGGGGTCTGTGCTGATTGTTTATCAGCGCAGCCCCCCCTCGGATCCCGCCTAGGACCACCATCATGCCACCCAGGACCACCAGGATGGCCATCCACACTGGACCACCATGTATGCCCCCCCTAGACCACCAGGGAAATGCAAATATGTGCCAAGGCAGCTGCCAATCAATGCCCAGGCAGCTGCCATTTAGTGCCCACTCACAATGCCTACCACTGCCACCAGGGATGCCTATCAGTTCCGCATATCAGTGCCGCGTATCA
The DNA here is from genome assembly GCA_037952925.1 of Lithobates clamitans. Classification (NCBI taxonomy): domain Eukaryota; kingdom Metazoa; phylum Chordata; class Amphibia; order Anura; family Ranidae; genus Lithobates; species Lithobates clamitans. The sequence goes on along the minus strand of JBBGZY010000589.1, from coordinate 975,445 downwards.
GTGCCCATCAGTGCCACATATCAGTGCCCATCAGTGCCCAGCAGTGACGCCTATCAGTGCCACCCATAAGTACCCATCTTTGCAGCCTTTCAGTGCCCATCAGTGTCATCTATCAGTGCCCATCAGTGCCCACCAGTACCACCCATGAGTGTCCATCAGTGCCGCCTATCAATGCCCATCAGTGCTGCATACCAGTGCCGCCTACCAGTGCCCATCAGTGCCGCATATCAGTGCCCTTCATCGGTGCCCATCAGTGCCGTCTTATCAGTGCCCATCATAAGGAGAAAACATACTTATTTACAACATTTTATAAAAGAAACAAAAGAAAAAATTGTATTTATTCAAAATTTTCAGTCTTTTTTTTAAATTTGTTTAGCAAAAAATGAAAACCACAGAGGTGATCAAATACCACCAAAAGAAAGCTCTTTTTGTGGGAACAAAATGCTAAAAATTTTGGGTACAGTTTAGCATGACTGCGCAATTGTCATTTAAACAGCGACAGCGCAGAAAGCTGAAAATTGGCTTGGGCAGGAAGGGGGGCAAGTGCCCTGTATTGAAGTGGTTAAAATTGTGTTTGAGGAGACGTTTCTGGCACAGGAACAGATCCACGAAGTTCATGAAATAATCTCCCATGACCCCCAGTAGCAAAAATCCAATGTGTACCCTTAAATAAAACCATTAACACAATAATCATGTCTTCTTCATTCACTGCAATGTATTTTGCCAAACTGGCAAAATTTCATAGAAATCTCCTGATTTTCTACAAACTTTTGAGAAAATGTAAACTCCACAAAGATGTATCCAGATCTTCCTAGACACCATAACATATACAGGATTTACAGTTTTCCAGGCATCAGGTTTTTATGTTGACACTAACCTTATTCTTGTTTATTTGTGAATTTTGTCCTATTATTTCATTGTGCTTGCATTGAATGATGCAGCCCAACAGATGTGATGTAAATGTGCCCTAAAGAGCATATTTAATACATTGTGGTAATTCTGCTAACTTAAAGTGGTTGTAAAGGCACAAGGTTTTTTTGTACCTTCATGCATTCTTTGCATTTCGTGTGCAGCAGCCCCCCCCCCCCAGCCCCCCCCCTATTACTTACCTCAGCCCCCTCTCTTGATCCAGCGATGTCCATGAGAGCCTTGTCTCTCCAGGGACCCGCACTCCTGATTGGCTTTTGGCAGCAGAGGAAGCCATTAGTTCCCGCCGCTGTCAATCACAGCCAGTGAACCACATAGGAGATGGAGGGGGTGGGGCCAAGCCACGGCTCCGTATGTGAATGGGCACACAGAGCAGCAACTTGGTCTGATGCCCCATAACTAGCTGCTTGCTGTGGGGTCACCCAGAAGAAGGGAGGAGCCAGGAGCGCTGGCATGGGAATAGAGAAGAGGAAGAGAAGAGGAGGATCTGGGCTGCTCTGAGCAAGAATGTTTCACATCCGCACTTAGTTTGATCCCAGCCTTAATATTGCTTTAATCTGGAACTTCTCTGTAAAGAAAGCCATTCATAATTGGATGTAATCAGTTATCAGAATATCTAATCTTGTAGTGTATCTAAAGCTAAAACATTTCTTTTATTTATTTTAGAATTTGAAAGGGTTAAAACCCATCAATATTTTAGTACCATCTGTTTCCCATGAGGGAGAATTTCCTTAATTTAATGTCCTTTAGACACAATGGGGAAAGGGAGGAAATGTCTTCAAAGTAAGTGAAATGCCTCCCTAGACCGTCACCAGAACAAGTGTCCCCATTAAAAGATTTCCCTTCTATTCCTGTTATGGTGACAACTCAAAATCTTGGATTTTTCCCAACTTTCAGTGTAGGTGACAGTAGTCAACAGGACAAATAGAAATAGTAAAGCCCCTTAGCAGGGACACAGATAGCAGTAAAAACCTAATAATGGTTCTTATTTCTCATCACTCTATCCAAAATTAAGATGGAGTGTCATAGGTCAGAGATCAAATGAAGTTTCAGAGTTGTCTGTCAACTGCCTGAACTGATATTAAACAAAATAAAGGTGTGTTGCACTACAATGATTAAATATACTGAAAAAATTATAAATAAACAGTCCACAAAAATCAGTCTCTCAAATGGACCATAATAGTCAAATGGCAAACTCCATTTTTCAACTGTGGATAAGGTTATCCAATTCCTTCACCAAGTGAACACACCACCATCACAATAGGTTGGACTCTTACCAGATAGCCTGGACCCTTTATTACGAAGGGTCAAACAGACTTGATGAATATGTGCCGGTAGGGGTCATCAGCATGGAATATACAAAGGAACCATGTCAGCAACAGCTCCAGAGCATCCAGGGGACTCCACCCAAATGATGATCGTGAAGTCAGATCCAAATAAAACATAAAACGCTGGATAGAGTAAAACCTCTTAAGGGTTGCATTTAATGTAAAGTATTGCACTTATACGTATCCATAGTAAAAACAGCATAGCATGGTAAAAAAAGGAAGGTGGCCGCCACAGAACATCCAAACTTGTAAAATGCACAATAACAGGAACATACAGCTCAGTCCGATTGGTTTTGTTGACAAAAGGAGTTCTTCCGAGGCTGATATTGCCCAATCTGGCCTGACAAATAAATGCTGCTTCCTTATTTTTTAATCTTACAGGATCCTTTAAATGGCAGTTACTGACAGCAAGAATTTATCCGTATTGTTGCTGTCATACATTGGAAAAGAGACACCTGTATATGCCATATTAATGTCACAAAATTTGCAATTCTAAAATGTTATTGATCCTTTATGGTGAGCACAATATGATGGATAAATATCATTTTCTGAGGGAAAGACATATTTGTTCCAGAGACCTGATTCCATCACGGAATTCCAGTGGCACTCATAATTGAGCTAGGCATAAAAAAAGGTTTCATTTTGCTTTCCTTTGACCACAATCAATCTACTAAGCCAGCTCTCTCTAAAGCGCTTGATATATTATCCAAGTAAAAATGACTCGGTTCCCAATGAATAACTAAATATGGCATGTTGCTAAGCAACACAACAAGGAGGAACTAGTAACAGACGTTCTTACTTTTTGGAAGGCATACGTGAACAGAAAGTAAAGAAGCAGATTTATAGATCACATTAAAGGAACCTTGTACAAATGTGAAATGTAAAAACGGTATGAATTAATAGTAAAGCAGTACAGATGTCAATGTTTTAAGTTCACCTTTGCAACTCAAAATATGAAAAAAAAACACATTTAGAAAAATGTTAAAAAAGTTCTAATATCCATCCAATTTAGTTTTCTATTGACACTCTTAGATATCACTTACAAGTATAATTGATTTAGTTACTACATGGGCAGGCTTTAATGGCTCATTCACCTATTCCCCCTCTTTTGCCTGCACTGGGAAGTTGTTATGGTGTTCCAATTAGAGAGAGACAATCTGAAATTGAACCGCTTCTGTTGTAATCTCTTGTTAGAGAATCCCTCTGTTACACTACTGTTATAACGTCATGCTGTATAAACATGTATTTGTATATAGAATATTTTGTATGAATAGTTGAAAAATATGTAGCCATGGGGTTGCAGCTAGTAACAAACAATCCACCAAATCACCCCACTGCCAGACTTCATATATCACTTCCAGAGACAATGGAAGTTTTGCGGCTTTTGTTTTTGTTGTTTTATTGGGGGGGGGTACAACTTGGATGGGGATAGGAATATGGGATGCTCATAGGATAAGTCATTGAAGTAATTGAATCTCATCCTGCATCTCCATGCAGACTGTTGCTCCTCCTGCGGCTCAACCTATGCAGACTACTGTTTCTAAGAGTTCTCCATCCATCACCACGTGTTAGATGAAAACATCACTTTGGACCGTGTCAAAATGATGTTCTTAGATTCCTTTCACCTCCTGCCCAAAACTTGGTTCCTCCTGCACAGACTTAGGTCCTCCTGCACAAACTTGTAGTTACTAATTAAAGCATGACACATCCTCTTCTATTAAATAGTAGGGGGCCTACTCTGAATAAGCCTCTCCACTGGCTCTGGTTGCTCACTGCCACTAGGCCTGAGCCCTGCAGAACCTCTCCCCAGAAGCCTAGTTGCTTAAAAGCATATCTTCTAGGAAATATGGACTACTGTTCCCAGTCCACCCAACTTGCAAATCATGTGTCCGCAGGCAACATCGACTTGACACAGATCATAGCAGTCTCTTTTCAGCTTCAGGGCTCCCCATCATCCACCTCGTGTAATGATGAAGATTCCACTAGTGACCGTGTACTAGTAGAGTTCCCTCACAGACTCCTTGGCACCTTCAGCCCTCCACTGTGGTAACACTCACAGACCTTTCAACAGCCCTAAGTCCTTGATGAGGAACTTTGACAGGACCATGCGTACCGACAGCTTCACCTGCCCCTTCTGCTCCAGGTGTTCCCTACCATCTGACCGTGTGGTGGTAGAGACATTGCCAATGACCGCGTAGAGGCAATGTTCCCTCACAGCTCTCTCCGTGCCTCCTTCTGTGATCGGTGCACCCCCCCCAGATGGGGATGGCCTCCTGCTGCTAACATGCCATTCATAACTTCACTCAGCCGACTTCTCCCCCAAGTAGTATTTCACCTCACTCAGCTTATATATGAGGCCCGCCCCCTGCCAATACCGATGGGGATTGGTCAGGGCTCACACACAAGCTGCCTGCCACTCCAGTTCCAGGCCCAGCCCCTTTTCTAGAACATTCTCCTCAGAAACAGGGGAGGCGCCTCAGAACTGAAGTGCAGGTGGTCTACTCTGACCACCTGACTACTCTGACCACTCCCAGCCCCCAGATCAAAACAGACAGGCCTAGCTTGCAGCATAGGCCTGCCTACATTTGCCTGTGCTGGAATAACCTAGTAAAATTACCTTACTAGCACCTACCTACTAGTAGAGGGTGCTACAAATATAATTTTAAAAGGTTAAATAAAATGTACCCAAATTCCAGATGCTTTTCTGCACATGTGTTTTTAGTGCGTTTTTGGTGCAGTCCAGTGAATTTTTTAACCTTTTTTTGCTTAACCATAAATAAGGACATGTGTGCTCCAGGCAATTTTTGGTAGTTTCGGTGCATTCCAGTGTGTTTTTGATGTGTTTTACAGAGTTCCAGTCAGTGTTGCCAAGCATCAGTATTTTTACTGGCAGCCAGTAAAAAATGGACACTTTTCTCCTGCCAGTAAATACCAGTGAAAGGAAAAGGTTGCCAGTAAAAAGAATTGCTGTGATGCTCGGCCGAGACCCTCCGATTGCCTGCTACAGTTTGTTTGGGCAGCACTGGTGGAGGGTGGATTTGGCGTAAGCAGGGCCTGAGCATGTCATGTGATGTCATGGTGCATGGTAGCCTAGCAGAGCAGCTGGAGCTTCATGTGTGTATTACAGGATGGGAGCAAGGCTAACTGGGAATGTCAGTGATTAGTTGGACTGTAATGAATGGAAAGGGCCACCTAGCATGGAGAGAGACTATCATTGTGACTCAGGAGAGGATGTGTCATGTCGGAGAGGTGTCATCATTATCTGTGCTGCTGCACACTGCTGTCAGTGTCACTGTGAGAGTCAATTTTATGTGTGTGTGCCGCCCATTCTAATTTCTTGCCCTCCTGAGTCCTGTCCCTGAGCTACTTACTTTCTATATCGAAAATAAAAAAGAAATGTTTTTTGCCCTAATATCTCCATTAAATCACATTACTAATTGCATATTGTACTTGTTTGTAGCCTAAATACTGAAATTAGCACTTAACCTCCCTAAGGGTATTCCCGGGTGTGGCTCGGGGTGGATTTTCTGCACCAAAAGCGGTAACCCCGAGCCACACTTGGGACTGCATTGCAGGATCCAGGTACAGCTTACTTACCTTGTCCCCAGGATCCTGCGATGTCTCCCCGCTGTGTGAGCGAGCCATCCTCCGCTCGATCTATCACAGAGCTGAGCTCCGTTCCCTACGAGTGTTGCGTTGCATGGGGAAGGAGCATGGCGCCAAATTCAAAAAGTGAAAAACACACAATACATACAGTACACTGTATTCTTACAGTTTACATTACTGTATTAAATTATTTCCCATCCCTTTTGTCCCTAGTGATTTGTCCAGTGCCCTGCATGCAGTTTTATATTATAAATACTGTTCTTTATTAGAATCTTTATTAGAATAAATTAGAATCACTTGCAGAATTGAGCGATAGTAATTTGTGGGGAAATCCGTCATCAAACACTGAAAGTAATGACAGCGACAATTCTGCAACTGAGCAAATTTCAGTGTTTTTGATTTGATTACATTATTGAATAATTTTTATTATTATTATATTATAATTTGTTATAATTATTTATTATATTATAATTTATGATTTTGTTTTTCAAACTTTATCATACCTGGGATGTCTACTAGACTCTTGTTTGGACAGATTTAAGTGAGTTTGTAAAGTGTAAGTGCAGCGCTAAGGTTGCAAAGAAAGGAAGGTGATAAAGTTATATGTAATATAAACATATAAGTGACATAATAGCATAGAATTATATGTGATACAAACATGTAAGTGACATAATAGCACAAACTCCAATCATAATAAATGCGAATAAATTATATAGTGTACTAATGTAGTGACTGCACTACACCCAATCCAATTAGGTTTGTCATCCAATGCACATGGGAAGAATTCCTGACATTACTGGGAACCTTGAAGTGGGGAAATAGAAGCAAACACCACCACCGTGAAAGAGGGTGGAGGCTTACCGGATGGTATTGACTTTGCGGGGCTTCAGAATCATTGGAGGAATTTTTATTGACACTCAATGATAACGATCGCGGGATTGTTCTGACTTACCAGTCCAGTCCTTCCAAGATTAATTTTTTGAATTTGGTGATCGAAAGGTCAGAGTAACAATTTATATTGAGTACCCACTTTAAGGCTACTGACAGGAATGGGTTTATATCCATGGACAGCTGTCATCACAAGTCATGGCTGAGTTTGGTTCCTAAAAGCCAATTCCTGCGTCTATGAAGGAATTGTACCGACATTTCCAATTTTAGGTCCCAAGCTAACATCTTGAGAGAAAGATTCCTTGATAAAGGATATAATCAGGCTGATGTCGATAGAGATCTTATTATGGTATTAACATCAGTATAGTTAATAAACATAATACAGTGAACACAATAAAAAGCTGAAACACAGCTGTACTGATGTGCATTCGATAAGGATGCTTGTAATGTCTTCCACGAAGGCCTACGCGTTTCGGGACTGAAACTGACTGTCCCTTCATCAAGGGCGACTCGTGGGACAAGCTCTTACCAAACATGACAGTGTTGGAGCACCCATTGCCCAAATCACGGTGGCGGATATGTCAAAACCACCCACGGATCCAAAAACCGGAGCCTGGGTGTGTGTGGCCGGCCCCACTCTGCCCACACTGATCCATCCCCAAAAAAAGAGACACAGAATCACGGAGCCCGTCCAAGAGGGTACTGTGTCAGGAAGGCACAGACCCAAGTGGATGTCTGAGTGCTAGAAAATATATAGTGGTGAATCTAGGGCGAGTAGAAAAAAGGGCTGTATGAAGGGAGTGTGGGGTACCAATTGAATGGTCATTGATTAGCTTGCATTAACATATTGATCTTTACACCAGCAGAATCTGCAAACAAACAGAGAGAGTGCGGTATAAGGCTCTTTAGTTAGTGGGCGTCAGATCTTGCAGCATCTATGTCCAAACGGGTCGCCTCCATTCAGGGCAATGACCTGCACAGCGACTTCTATGGAAACGCTATCAGTAAGTGGATTACTGCACAGAGCTCACTGAGCACCTCAGATCACCAGGCTCCTGCATCCATGTGTTTTTTGTGCCCTGGGGCATCAGGAGGAGAGCAGCCACCACTTATTGACAGGGGGCGGAGCTTCACTCGCTCACCCACTGCTCACCCTCTACTGTATGGCAATTGAATATAATAGCTCTTCATTTTTAGCCGCTCTGAGTGGATGGTGTGGAGTGGCCTGACTGCAGGGTGTCTCCTGCATGATCCATTATGAGTCCTCCGTGCTGCTGCTGTATCGTCAGAGCGGCCGCTAGAGGTCCGGGGTCGGCACTGGTGATTTGGTCTCCGCCTCCATTTTGGGGAAGACCGGCTCTTGTGGAGAGGAAGAAACTAGAAAGTTTTTGATCTGCAGTGTGTCTTGCCACTCTCCCGCCCCACGGCCCGGCCCTCAACAGGTCACGGACCAACTCCAGGCCGCGGCCCGGGGGTTGGGGACCCCTGCTGTAACACACCAAGTAATGATACACAAAGAGGAAGTCACTCATCCAAGCCTCAGTTTCACAACGAGGCTTGCTGATTTTGAGATGACAGCCAGGGAACCATGCCTCGTCTTCACAATGAGGCCTGGCTAACGGACTAAGCATTTAATGTATGATGCATTCAGAATACAGTCCGTTATGCCATTCGGAAACACTGGCTATTGCCAGTATTATATTCATACAATCCATTTATGTGTTTAAACCACATTCTTATTTATATTTAAGATCTAAACACGGAGACAGGAAGTGATGTCATTTGTCAAGCAAATTCTGGGGTCATTATTCTCATTTAAGCGATGTTTTCCGGGGGGTCCACATCCCAGATGACGACTGTGCAGTCGAAACGCATCAGGTGGACCTTCCGTCAACATCGCCCTCATGCTTTTACATGCTTTATACATTTCTACCAAATATGAGTGTTGAATTCATATGTTTAATAAAATCACCACTTTTTTAAACGGTATCACGTTATGTCAGCTCCTTTTCTCTATTACATGATACCCTTCCTGTGACAATAATTCTTCACGTTTCTTGAAACTTCTGAAGCCTTCAGTTAACATCCAATGACCGTTTAAGGTTGACCGACTGACCGAGTTCCAGGACCTGCTGTCCCCCATTGGGTGGTTTGAACCCAACAAGCCTTGTTGACTTGGATGGTATACGCTCTGCCAAGTCAATACCATCCGGTAAGCCTCCTCCCTCTTTCATGATGGTGGTGTTTGCTTCTTTTTCCCCACTTCAAGGTTCCCAGTAATGTGAAGAATTCTTCCCACGTGCATTGGATCACAAACCTAATTGGACTGTATTTCATCATTCTGCTCAATGTGGACTTTTGGGTGTAGTGCAGTCACTACATTGGCACACTATATAATTTATTCACATTTATTATGATTGGAGTTTGTGCTATTATGTCACTTACATGTTTGTATCACATATAATTCTATGCTATTTTGTCACTTATATGTTTATATTACATATAACTTTATCACCTTCCTTTCTTTGCAACCTTAGCGCTGCACTTATTATACTATACTTTTTTTGTCTACAGCCGTGCTGGCTGCTGGGTTGTGGAATCACAGCGCAGTATACACTTTTTAAGATTTGAGTGAGTTATTCCTAAGAATTACATAGTTAGTTACATAGTTAGTCAGGTTGAAAAAAGACACAAGTCCATCCAGTCCAACCATAAAAAAAACAAAAAAAAAACGTACAATCCAATATACCCAATACTATACCCACAGTTGATCCAGAGGAAGGCAAAAAACCCCAGCAGAGCATGCTCCAATTTGCTACAGCAGGGGAAAAAATTCCTTCCTGATCCCAGAGAGGCAATCGGATTTTCCCTGGATCAACTTTACCTATAAATGTCAGTACCCAGTTATATTATGTACATTTAGGAAAGTATCCAGGCCTTTCTTAAAGCAATCTACTGAGCTGGCCAGAACCACCTCTGGAGGCCTACAATTACAGGCCTACAATATAAAATGCCAAATTTCCATGCAAAATAATTGTACCTCTTTCAGCTTTAAAAATCTGAAATAATAAATCTGAAATACCGCCAGGGAGGTTAAGACTGTAATTTTCTAACTTTTGGAAACGCCAGTAAAAACTTGTCAGTAAATTGTGGGTGTCGTGTCAGTAAATTTGAATCTGGTAGGTTGGAAACAATGGTTCCAGTCCAGTCCAGTGCAGGAAAAATGCAGCATGTTGTACTTTTTTCCTGGAACTGGAACACATTGGAACTAGGGTGACCACATTTCCAGACTGCCATTCAGGGACAATTTTTCAAGGACCGGGGTGGGGGGGGTTTGACGGGTTGTGTTGAATGTAGTCTCTGGGTTGACGGGATTTCGGAGGAGAGTGATTTGTCAGGTGAATGGCTGGTTTCCCAACACCATGCTTGAAATTTTTAGTTTTTGTAAATAACCCCCACTGATTCCAGAAGTTATTTTGTCTGTTCACCTAGGTTAGGCTTATGTACGTTATAGTTTTTATTTTGTTATGGACTGCATGTGGCCTTTTCATCTCTTTTTGTGGCCCTCAGGAGTTTAAGAACTTAACCACTTGCCGATCACCCGCCGCTGTTATACTGCGGCAAGTTGGCTCGGCTGTGCAAATCGCAATAGGTGTACGTCGGCTTCTGAACTCGCTTTTGTGGGTGCACGCACGCTCCCATTGGCCAGCGGGGGAGCCAATCAGCGAGTCCGGCGGACTCAATGTCCGCCGGCCACCAGCGATAATTTCCCGCAGTGACAGAAAGGGGATCTGCCTGTGTAAACAAGGAAAATCTTCGTTCTGACAGGGGAGATCACACAGATCCTGTCTTTCTGCTATGTGGGAAGACGGATCTTTGTGTTGTCCCAGTGAGCCCTTCCCCCATACAGTTAGAACACACAGTAAAGGAACCCTTTGAGCGCCCCTGATGTTAACCCCTTCCCTGCCAGTGACATTAGTACAACAACAGTGCATATTTTTAGCACCGATCATTGAAATAATGCCACTAGTTCCCAAAAAAGTGTCAAAAATGTCCATTAGATGTCTGATCTGTCCGCCGCAATGTTGCAGTCCTGCTAAAAATCACTGATCGCCGCCATTACTAAAAAAAAAAAAAAAAAAAAAAACAATAAAAATGCCATAAATCTACCCCCTATTTTGTAGACGTGATAACTTTTGTCCAAACCAATCAATATACGCTTATTGGGATTTTGTTTTTACCAAAAAAAAAAAATATGTAGCAGAACACATATTGGCCTAAATTGATGAAGAAATTTGTTTTTTTTACATTTTTTTTGGAAATGTTTTATTGCAGAAAGTAAAAAATGTTGTTGTTTTTCACAATTGTCTCTCTTTTTTTGTTTATAGAGCAAAAAATAAAAACTGCAGAGGTGATCAAAAACCACCAAAAGAAAGCTATATTTGTGGGGAAAAAAGGACGTCAATTTTGTTTGGATACAGCATCACACAACTGCGCAATTGTCAGTTAAAGTGGCGCAGTGCCATATCGCAAAAAAAATGACCTGGTCAGGAAGTGGGTAAATCCTTCAGGGATGGGAGGGGAGAGGGGGGTCTATACTGATGGAGGGGGGTCTGCACTGAGGGAGGGTGTCTTTACTGATGGGGAGTCTACACCGAGGGGTTGTCTATACTGGGGGAGGGGGGTCTGAACTGAGGAAGGGGGGTCTGTACTGATTAGGGAGTGTCTATACTGATGGGGGGTCTGCACTGGGGGGTCTTTACTGATGGGGGATCTGCACTGAGGGGGTATCTATACTGAGGGAGGGGGGTCTGTACTGAGGTGGGTGTCTATACTGATTGGGGGGTGTCTATACTGATGGAGGGTCTATACTAATGGGGGAGTCTGCACTGAGGGGGGTCTGTACTGCGGGGGAGGTCTATACTGAGGAAAGGGGGTCTGTACTTAGTGGGGGGAGTCTATACTGAGGAAAGGGGGTCTATACTTAGTGAGGGGGTCTGTACTGAGGAGGGAGGTCTATACTGACAGAGGGTGGTCTATACTGAGGGGGAGGCCTATACTGAGGGGGGGTATGTACTGAGGGGGGAGGTCTATACTGATGAAGGGGGGTCTGTACTTAGTGAGGGGGTCTGTACTTAGTGGGGGGTCTATACTGTCTATACTTAGGAAGGGGAGTCTGTACTTAGTGAGGCGGGTTTGTACTGGGGGCGAGGGATCTCTACTGCAGGTGGGGATCTGTACTTAGTGGGGGAGGTCTATACTGAGAGGGGGGGTCTGTACTGAGGGGGGACTATAGTTGGTGGAGGGGAGGTGACACCAATTTTTTCTGCACCGGGTGACACCAACCCTAGTGACGCCACTGTGGAGACCCTTAGGGGACGATTTACTAAAACTGGTACACACAGAATCTGGTGCAGCTCTGTATACTAACCAATCAGCTTCTAACTTCAGCTTGTTCAATTAGGCTTTGACAATAAAACCTGGGAGCTGATTGGTCAGTATGGACAGCTGCACCAGATTCTGTGGGCACCAGTTTTAGTAAATCAACCTCTTACGGTGTGTTCCCTATGTAAATACAGTACATAGATCTATAAAATAAGTGAAGCATATCAAAACACCTGGTATAGCATATAACTGTCTATGTAGAAGCAGTGGTCTCTCTGCAGAGATCTGCCATGCCCCCTGATGTGGCAAATGCATAAATCTCCAATTATCAATGCTTATGTTCTGTCCTGATGGGAGAGTTTCAGCTCTGACTCATCAGGAGGTGTGTCAGACCTCTACAGAGAGACCGCTGCTTGCAACAAGAGAGCAAGGGTCCTTCTCTACAGCATTTTGGCAAGTGAAATGGGGGAAATGATTTTCTTTTCAGGCTGTGGCTGCTTTCTAAAGAAAATGAACTATAATATGTAGAATCTTTTCTTTCAATACACTTGAGATATTCACTATATTACCAAAAGTATTGGGACGCCTACCTTTACACGCACATGAACTTTAATGGCATCCCAGTTTTAGTCCATTGGGTTCAATTTTGAGTTGGCCCAAGCTTCAACTCTTCTGGGAAGGCTGTCCACAAGGTTTAGGAGTGTGTCTATGGCAATGTTTGACAATTCTTCCAGAAGGGCTGAGGTCAGGACTCTGTGCAGGCAGTCAAGTTCCTCCATCCCAAACTCACTCATCCATGTCTTTATGGACCTTGCTTTGTGCACTGGTGCGCAGTCATGTTGGAACAGGAAGGGGCCATCCCCAACTGTTCCCACAAAGTTGGGAGCATGAAATTGCCCAAAATGTCTTGGTATGCTGATGAATTTAGAGTTCCCTTCACTGGAACTAAGGGGCCAAGCCCAACCCCTGAAAAACAATCTCACACCATAATCCCCCTCCACCAAATGACTTGGACCAATGCACAAAGCAAGGTCCATAAAGACATAGATGAGCGAGTTTGGGGTGGAGGAACTGGACTGCCCTGCATAGCAGTGGCGGCCCATAGCAGGGGCAGCACCCGCCTGGGCGCTGCCCCCCCCCCCTCCTGTAGTCAAAAAAAAACAAAAAAAATTTTAAACGCCCCTTTAAGAACAAAACAAAACAAACAAAAAAAAAGTCCTTTAACAAAGTGCACTGTGGCGCTGGGCCCAGTGCACTATGGGAAGCACCACGTCAATGCAATCACGAGATTGCAGATGTGGCGCTTCATTTGCAGGCTTTTAACCCGCCTTGTGGCGCAAACGAAAACGCCGATTAGCTTTCGCCCGTAGAATCAGTGTGATTCTATGGGCGGGAGCATTGCTTTTCAAATCTTGAGGTCACTTCTGGCTCTCGTGAAACAGATGAGAGCCGGAAGTGACGTCGGCAGCTCCGTTCTTCAGCCGAGCGGAGCTGCAGGAGAAAGGTAAGAGCAGTATGAGGGATGGGTTGCTGTCTGGCAAGGAGGGTGAGCTCCAGCACAGCACAGCTGCATCTGTCTCTGTCCCTCTCTTCCCCATCCCCCCCCCTCCTGTCTCACTAACACATGGACTGAAGACACCTCCTATACACAGACAGAGGGGGAGGGGGAGGAGAATGGACACATACACAGGACGTGCTGATCTGAGGTCTGAATATGACACTGCAGGGGAAGGGGGGCAAGTTATCAAAGAAGGATAATCACAGTGATTTGGGGGGCTGGGAGAGGATGCTGTATGTGCTAGGGGCCACTTTGGGAGCAGAGAGGATTTGTGCTAGAAGGGGGGTTGAATAGAAAATTAGACCCCCCCAGCACAAATCCTCTCTGCTCCCAAAGTGGCCCCTAGCTCATACAGCATCCTCTCCCAGCCCCCCAAATCACTGTGAGTATCCTTCTTTGATAACTTGCCCCTCTTCCCCCTTGTTCAAAGAGATGCTGGCTGCTATTAAGGAGACAATCGTGGTTTCTGGGATCAGTGGACACAGTGGATGCGTTTTTGATGACACAGTAAATGCATTTTGATGACACAGTGAATGCATTTTTGATGACACAGTGGCTGCGTTTTTGATGACACAGTGGCTGCGTTTTTGATGACACAGTGAATGCGTTTTTGATGACACAGTGAATGCATTTTTGATGACACAGTGGCTGCGTTTTTGATGACACAGTGAATGCGTTTTTGATGACACAGTGAATGCGTTTTTGATGACACAGTGAATGCATTTTTGATGACACAGTGAATGCGTTTTTGATGACATAGTGGCTGCGTTTTTGATAACACAGTGAATGCGTTTTTGATGACACAATGAATGCGTTTTTGATGACACAGTGGCTGCGTTTTTGATGACACAGTGGCTGCGTTTTTGATGACACAGTGGCTGCGTTTTTGATGAAACAGTGAATGTGTTTTTGATGACACAGTGAATGCGTTTTTGATGACACAATGGCTGCGTTTTTGATAACACAATGGCTGCGTTTTTGATGACACAATGGCTGCGTTTTTGATGACAGTGGATGCGTTTTTGATGACACAGTGGCTGTATTTTGATGACAGTGGCTGCGATTGATAACACAGTGGCTGCGTTTTGATGACAGTGGCTGCGATTGATGTTTTTTTTTCAGAATTTTTCCATTTGTTTGCGCCCCCCCAAAAAATTTTGAGCACCAGCCGCCGCTGCTGCATAGAGTTATGACCTCAGGCAGATAGAACACCTTTGGGATGAATTAGACTGCGAGCCAGGCCTTCTCTACAACATCAGTGCCTGTCTTCACAAATGCGCTTCTGGAAGAATGGTCAAACATTCCCATAGACACACTCCCAAACCTTGTGGATAGCCTTCCCAGAAGAGTTAAAGCTGTTATAGCTGCAAAGGGTGGGCCAACTCAATATTAAATCCTACGAACTAAGACTGGGATGCCATTAAAGTTCACATGCGTGTGAACAGGTGTCCCAATACTTTTGGTAATACAGTGTATTTCGTTGATTAACCTCCTTAGCGGTAACCCAGAGTGTGGCTCGGGGTGAATTTTCAGTACCAAAAGCGGTAACCCCGAGCCACACTTGGGATTGCATCGCAGGATCCAGGCAAAGTTACTTACCTTGTCCCTAGGATCCTGCGATGGCTCCCCGCTGTGTGTGCGAGCCGTGTCCTCCGCCGGATCTATCACAGTGCCGAGCTCTGTTCCCTGCGAGTGTTGCGACGCACGGGGGGGAGCACGGCGCCAAATTCAAAAAGTGAAAAAAACATAATACATACAGTACAATGTAATCTTACAGATTACATTACTGTATCAAATTATTTCACATCCCTTTTATCCCTAGTGGTTTGTCCAGTGCCCTGCATGCAGCTTTATATTATATATACTGTTCTTTCTGCCTGGAAACTGGAGATTGTCCATAGCAACCAAAAAGTGTCCCTTTACATCAAAAGCAGTTTTAGACCAGCTAGAAAACAGCAATAATAAATTAGAATCACTTGCAGAATTGAGCGATAGTGATTTGTGGGGAGATCAGCGACAATTCTGCAACTGAGCAAATTTCAGTGTTTTTGATTTGATTACATTACTGTAATATAATTTTTATTATTATTATTATTATATTATTATTTGTTATAATTATTTATAGTTATTTATTATATTATAATTTATGATTTTGTGTTTCAAACTTTATCATACCCGGGCTGCCTACTAGACTCTTGTTTGGACAAATTTAAGTGTGTTTATTCCTAAGAATTACAGGCCTACAATATAAAACGCCAAATTTCCATGCAAAACATTGTACCGCTTTGAGCATGAAAAATCTGAAACAATCATACCGCCAGGCAGGGGCGGATCCAGGGGGGGGGCAACAGGGCAATTGCCCCCCCCGAAATAATAGCACACACACTCTTAATGTAACTGTCTCCTGCACTCCGCTGCCGGCCCGAGTCTCTCTCTCACATGTGCCGATCAGCGGCGCCAAGAGAGAGACTCGCGCGTGGTATGTACGGGTGGTGGCGGCGGTCACTGACACTGAAGGAAGGATAGGTGGGTGGAGCCTCTTCCCTGCTCTGCACTCGTTGCTAGACGCCAGGCGGCCCTGGCATTAGCAACGAGTGACGTCACGGTCAGTCACACTCACACTGCAGTGAGTGAGTGAGTCACGGCGTCACGTCGGAGGTCGGACTCGAGTCTCTCAGAGCCGACCGACGTGACAGTGTGACAGGGCCTGGAGCGGGCGGCTGGTGTGTGACTGAGGCTGAGCGAGGCAGCGAGCAGGCAGGTGTTGAAGCCGCTCCCCTTCTGATAATGTGACTGAAGGGACATGGCGTCGCGGCCATCTTGGTACTCCCGCACTCGTCCACAGTAAGCCTAGTGTTTGTAAGTCAGCAAGCGGACATCTTTATACACCCACCAGAGTCTTGCTTATCACAGTCATTTTTAACAGTAAACTCAACTTATATTTCACTAAATAAGCTGAGTTTACTATTAAAAATAACTGTGAAAAGCAAGACTCCGGTGGGTGTATAAAGATGTCTGCTTGCCGACTTCTAACTCTAGTCTTACTGCTGACAAGTGAGGGTGTACCAAGATGGCCGCAATGCAACATGCTTTTGCATGCATATTCTGATGAGTTACAATATCTCTCACTGCCCGCCCTCACTCTAGGACACATCCACTGGCAACTTGGCAAGTGACAATCCGCATGTTGTGGCAAGCGACATTGGCAAGTGAGAATCTGCATGTTGTGGCAGGCGACATTGGCAAGTGAAAATCCGCATCTTGTGACAGGCGACATTGGCAAGTGACAATCCGCATCTTGTGGCAGGCGACATTGGCAAGTGACAATCTGCATGTTGTGGCAGGCGACATTGGCAAGTGACAATCCGCATCTTGTGGCAGGCGACATTGGCAAGTGACAATCCGCATCTTGTGGCAGGCGACATTGGCAAGTGACAATCCGCATCTTGTGGCAGGCGACATTGGCAAGTGACAATCCGCATGTTTTGGCAGGCGACATTGGCAAGTGACACGCTGCATCTGGTGGCAGGCGACGGTAGCAAGTGACACGCTCAGGGCTCCCAATGATTCTGCATTATGGTGAGTTGAACGATTTCATTTTACATTACAATGTAATAATATAAATAATGCGCCTCAATCATCCTGACACCACATCAACCATGGTGCTGTTATGATTGAAGCGCCAACACCAGCCATTGCCCGACAAATTGCCCGCAAAATTTTATGGCAGTGCCCCTCCCGAGACTAGGCTCTGGATCCGCCCCTGCCGCCAGGGAGGTTAAAGTTCACGTGTGTGTAAAGGCAGGCATCCCAATACTTTTGGTAATATAGTGTATTTAGTTGATTAAAAGCAGAACTAAACCTATTAATATAACAGTTTCTCAAAACATTAAATTCAAGGCTCGTCATGAATGGGGAAGAAAAGGGGGAAGCCGTTTTATGCCCCCCTTTCCTCATGGGATCGTGGCATCTGCATTTAGGAAGCATTTAAAAGGGTTTTAATGAATTTTAAAGCTGATTGGCTAATTAGGGTCAGGTGATCTAAAGGCTTATAGAAGGTTAGTAGATTGGTTAGAGATTGGTCAGTTAGGGTCAGGTGTCGTAGAAGATTCTGGAAGGTCAGCAGTTTAATTAGGGATTGGTCAGTTAAGGTCAGGTGTTTTAGAGAGTTCTAGAAGCTTAAGAGGTCAGACAGGGATTGGCTAGTAAAGGTCAGGTGACCTTTTAGAATACTCTAGAAGGCCTTTTTGGCCTATTTAAGGAGCTGTTCTGTTAGGGTCCTTGCCAGTCGCCAGAGAAAATACAGCGCAAAGAGCTCCCCACCCTAAACCCTCCCCCCCTGCCGTGGCCGATTTATATGGTGGCTCCCTTTGGTGAACAATCAAAGGGAGATTTAAGAGAAAGGTTTAATGACAAATGCTGAATCAGCTCGAGTCTCAGTGGCTGGGCTGAGTATGGTTTATTGCTAAACAATTTTTTGGTTGAGAATACGATTTATGAAAATAAAACTTCATGTTATAATCAATTAATTTGGTATAAACCAAAAATCAGGCCACGGCCAATTTTATCCAAAAAATAAAATGTATATATCAATAAAAATAAATAAATAAATAAATAAAATAAAATATGAATATATATATTTGTGTGGTGTGTTTTTATTATATAATCTATGCATGTTTGTTGGTTTGCATGATGCCTGCAATCCCATGACAACTGCCACAGTTGGTTTTGCTCTCAATAGAACTATATAGTCATCAAATGGCCGGTGCCATAACTAATCACATGCGCCGCACCATGGCAACTGCTGATCAAACAGAAGCTAAGATGGCAGCTACCTTGGCTGTAAAGGATAGGAGGGCTTAGTTCCCTTTTAAATTGAAAGTTCAATTGGGCTTTAAAAAAATTGAGAAATATGCCATAACTACTGTTCAAGGAAAAGCTTAATGCTAACCCTAACCATTAATTAGGGATGAGCCGAACACCCCCCTGTTCGGTTCGCACCAGAACATGCGAACAGGAAAAAAATTCGTTCGAACACGCGAACGCCGTTAAAGTCTATGGGACACGAACATGAATAATCAAAAGTGCTAATTTTAAAGGCTAATATGCAAGTTATTGTCATAAAAAGTGTTTGGGGACCCGGGTCCTCCCCCAGGGGACATGAATCAATGCAAAAAAAAGTTTTAAAAACGGCCGTTTTTTCAGGAGCAGTGATTTTAATAATGCTTAAAGTCAAACAATAAAAGTGTAATATCCCTTTAAATTTCATACCTGGGGGGTGTCTATAGTATGCCTGTAAAAGGGCGCATGTTTCCCGTGTTTAGAACAGTCTGACAGCAAAGTGACATTTTGAAGGAAAAAACACATTTAAAACTACCGCGGCTATTGCATTGCCGACAATACACATAGAAGTTCATTGATAAAAACGGCATGGGAATTCCCCACAGGGGAACCCCGAACCAAAAAAAAAAAAAAAAAAATGATGTGGGAGTCCCCCTAAATTCCATACAAGGCCCTTCAGGTCTGGTATGGATATTAAGGGGAACCCCAGCCAAAATTTAAAAAAAAAATTGACGTGGGGTTCCCCCTAAATTCCATACCAGACCCTTCAGGTCTGGTATGGATTTTAAGGGGAACCCCGCGCCAAAAAAAAAAAAAACGGCGTGGGGTCCCCCTAAAAATCCATACCAGACCCTTATCCGAGCACGCAACCTGGCAGGCCGCAGGAAAAGAGGGGGGGACGAGAGTGCGGCCCCCCCCCCCTCCTGAACCGTACCAGGCCACATGCCCTCAACATTGGGAGGGTGCTTTGGGGTAGCCCCCCAAAACACCTTGTCCCCATGTTGATGAGGACAAGGGCCTCATCCTCACAACCGTGGCCGGTGGTTGTGAGGGTCTGCGGGCGGGGGGCTTATCGGAATCTGGAAGCCCCCTTTAACAAGGGGACCCCCAGATCCCGGCCCCCCCCCTGTGTGAAATGGTAAGGGGGTACTTACCCCTACCATTTCACTAAAAAACTGTCAAAAATGTTAAAAATGACAAGAGACAGTTTTTGACAATTCCTTTATTTAAATGCTTCTTCTTTCTTCTTTCTTCCTTCATCTTCTTCTTCTTCTGGTTCTTCTGGCTCTTCTGGTTCTTCCTCCGGCGTTCTCGTCCAGCATCTTCTCCGCGGCGTCTTCTATCTTCTTCTCCTCGGGCCGCTCCGCACCCATGGCATGAGGGGGGAGGCTCCCGCTCTTCTCTTCATCTTCTTCTCTTCTTCATCTTCTTCTTCATCTTCTTCTTCCTTCTTCTCTTCTTCTCTTCTTCCTGTCTTCTCCGGGCCGCTCCGCAATCCATGCTGGCATGGTGGGAGGCTCCCGCTGTGTGACGGCGTCTCTTCGCCTGACGGTTCTTAAATAACGGGGGGCGGGGCCACCCGGTGACCCCGCCCCCCTCTGACGCACGGTGACATGACGGGACTTCCCTGTGGCATTCCCCGTGACGTCACAGGGAAGTCCCTCAAGTCACCGTGCGTCAGAGGGGGGCGGGGTCACCGGATGGCCCCGCCCCCCGTTATTTAAGAACCGTCAGACGAAGAGACGCCGTCACACAGCGGGAGCCTCCCTCCATGCCACAGCATGGCTGCGGAGCGGCCCGGAGAAGACAGGAAGAAGAGAAGAAGAGAAGAAGGAAGAAGAAGAAGATGAAGAAGAAGATGAAGAGAAGAGCGGGAGCCTCCCCCCTCATGCCATGGGTGCGGAGCGGCCCGAGGAGAAGAAGATAGAAGACGCCGCGGAGAAGATGCTGGACGAGAACGCCGGAGGAAGAACCAGAAGAGCCAGAAGAACCAGAAGAAGAAGAAGATGAAGGAAGAAAGAAGAAAGAAGAAGCATTTAAATAAAGGAATTGTCAAAAACTGTCTCTTGTCATTTTTAACATTTTTGACAGTTTTTTAGTGAAATGGTAGGGGTAAGTACCCCCTTACCATTTCACACAGGGGGGGGGCCGGGATCTGGGGGTCCCCTTGTTAAAGGGGGCTTCCAGATTCCGATAAGCCCCCCGCCCGCAGACCCTCACAACCACCGGCCACGGTTGTGAGGATGAGGCCCTTGTCCTCATCAACATGGGGACAAGGTGTTTTGGGGGGCTACCCCAAAGCACCCTCCCAATGTTAAGGGCATGTGGCCTGGTACGGTTCAGGAGGGGGGGGGGGCCGCACTCTCGTCCCCCCCTCTTTTCCTGCGGCCTGCCAGGTTGCGTGCTCGGATAAGGGTCTGGTATGGATTTTTAGGGGGACCCCACGCCGTTTTTTTTTTTTTTTTTGGCGCGGGGTTCCCCTTAAAATCCATACCAGACCTGAAGGGTCTGGTATGGAATTTAGGGGGAACCCCACGTCAATTTTTTTTTTAAATTTTGGCTGGGGTTCCCCTTAATATCCATACCAGACCTGAAGGGCCTTGTATGGAATTTAGGGGGACCCCCACATCATTTTTTTTTTTTTTATTTTGGTTCGGGGTTCCCCTGTGGGGAATTCCCATGCCGTTTTTATCAATGAACTTCTATGTGTATTGTCGGCAATGCAATAGCCGCGGGTAGTTTTAAATGAGTTTTTTCCTTCCAAATGTCATTTTGCTGTCAGACTGTTCTAAACACGGGAAACATGCGCCCCTTTACAGGCATACTATAGACACCCCCCAGGTATGAAATTTAAAGGGATATTACACTTTTATTGTTTGACTTTAAGCATTAATAAAATCACTGCTCCTGAAAAAACGTCCGTTTTTAAAACTTTTTTTTGCATTGATCCATGTCCCCTGGGGCAGGACCCGGGTCCCCAAACACTTTTTATGACAATAACTTGCATATAAGCCTTTAAAATTAGCACTTTTGATTTCTCCCATAGACTTTTAAAGGGTGTTCCGCGGCATTCGAATTTGCCGCGAACACCCCAAATTGTTCGCTGTTCGGCGAACTTGCGAACAGCCAATGTTCGAGTAGAACATGAGTTCGACTCGAACTCGAAGCTCATCCCTACCATTAATATTCACAGCATATGTAAGATCGTTTGAATCTTCTGATTACATGAAGATCTGAATGTACTTGTAGCAATCAGTTCAGCTCTTCCATGCTCCCTGTCTACGAATTTAGATCTGCCGTTAAGTCTAATAAACAAGGCACTATTTATCCCATGCAAAAAGCCAATGGCACTTGTCTAAAGCAAGGAAAAATATTTTATAAGGGTTCTTGTACAAGCAGTTGAAAATCAACACAACTGCAGTATATGACATATTTTCGAGACACAAATAGCCACATTGTGCCACAAAGACGCATCTCTGCATTGTATAGTCAGTCGTGAATATAATTAGCACTAAAATTGAAAGCACGGGAAAGGGAAAAAGGTAGAGTACTTACAGAGCATGTCAATGAAATCCCAGACATTCACAGGCTCAGCATGTACAGTACTGTATAATCAGCAGAATCTTTGCAGAGTGAGAAGTGAGGCTCATGGCATTCTCCAAAAAGCCCACAAGGAGTCCTACAACACAAAAGAGAACAGAGTGAAGTCAATGAGAACTGGCATAAGAATAAGTAGCAATATCATCACCAGGATAGAAAAATATCACAAAGGAATAAATAATGAGACTGGATTAATGAAACACTGACATTTCCACCTAATGACACAAAGCAGATTCTATTCCTGTTAAACTGATTGCCCACTAACAAACAAATGTTCTACAGTGAGCTTCCAAATGATCCCACTATAATGACATTTTCATTTCATAACTGGGCCGAGACTCAGAGTTTTCCTTTAATACTTTTTCTATTTACTATATTTTCCTTTAATTTATATATCATTTTCTATTTATTGCTTAGCTGAGCTGAAATGCACTTTTCATAAATATATCATTTTCTTTCTAATGTTTCACATTGTGTAAATTCAACATACATTTTTTTAACCAGAATTATGTAGCTTCCTGTATGCCAGGGCAAGATGAAAAAATAAATAAATACAAGTTGCTACATATTATTAAATGAAACCATGATGCATACACAACAATGTGACAACACTAGATACGTAACTACTACTGTCTTTGAGCATATTGCAAGAAGTTACGAGTAAATGTCTAAAAGAACTGATGCACAATACGATCTGTACCTTTAAATTTGTGTATTCTTGTATTGCAAATACAAACAATAATAAAAATGTTATTTGGAAAAAAAAATTAAAAATTAAAAAATAAATAAATAAATATACACACACTCACTGGTTAGACCTGTTCAATTGCTTTGTAACACAAATTGCTAATCAGCCAATCACATGGCAGCAACTTATTGCCTTTAGGCATCTAGATGTGGTGAAGACGACTTGCTGAAGTTCAAATCGAGCATCAGGATGGGGAAGAAAGGGGATTTAAGTGACTTTGAACGTGGCATGATTGTTAATGCCAGACGGGCTGGTCTGAGTATTTCAAAAACTCCTGATCTACTGGGGTTTACTGAGAATAGTCAGAAAAAGAAAAAATGTCCAGTGAGGGGCAGTTCTGTGGTGAAAAATGCCTTGTAGCTGTCTGAGGTCAGAGGAGAATGGGCAGACTGGTTTGAGATGATAGAAAGGCAACATTAACTCAAATAAACACTCCTTACAACCAAGGTATGCAGAATCTCTGAATGCACAACACATCGAATCTTGAAACTGATGGGCTTCAGCAGCAGAAGACCACACCGGGTGCCACTCCTGTCAGCTAAGAACAGGAAACTGAGGCTACAATTCGCACAGACTCACCAAAATTGCACAATAGAAAATTGGAAAAATGTTGCCTGGTCTGATGAGTCTCGATTTCAGCTGCAACATTCAGATGGTAGGATCAGAATTTGGTATAAACAACATGAAAGCATGGATCCATCCTGCCTTGTATCCACGGTTCAGGCTGGTGGTGGTGTAATGGTGTGGGGGATATTTTCCTGGCACACTTTGGTCCCCTTAGTACCAATTGAGCATCATTTAAACGCCACAGCCTACCTGAGTATTGTTGCTGACCATGTCCATCCCTTTATGACTACAGTGTACCCATCTTCTAAAGGTTCCTTCCAGCAGGATAATGCACCATGCCACAAAGCTCCAATCATCTCTCCACTGGTTTCTTGAACATGACATTGAGGTAAATGTACTTCAATGGCCTCCACAGTCACCAGATCTCAATCCAAAAGAGCACCTTTGGGATGTGGTGGAATGGGAGATTTGCATCGTGCATGGGCAGCCCACAAATCTGTAGCAACTGCGTGATGCTATCATGTCAAAATGGACCAAAATCGGGGCGCATGCGCGGCGCCAAACGTGATGGACGTCTGAGAGTGTAGCTCCGTCCAGCCCGGGAAGATAACGGCTACCGTAGGGCTATTAACAGCGCTTTATCTCGGCAATTCTATCACCCCTCGAGCCCCTTAAGCGTGGTGTATGCCTGGGAGAAAGAAGAAACCCAGAGGATCGTCTCAACACACCCTAACCAACTATCTTCTCCGCACCCGTGAGCTCGGCAGCATGTCTCAAAATGGCGCTGCAGGGAGAAGCAAGCCTCCGTCTCCAGCATCATCCCCGGGATTCTTCCCTGACCAAACACCGGTCTCCGATCCCAGCCGTGAGTACACAGCCTCCCTTACAAAGACAGACCTAGAAAGCAGCCTGGAGGCCATGTACGCTAGGCTGGCAACCAAGTTCCAGACTGAGCTGCACAAAACCTCTCACACTCTCTCTCAGGAGATTGCAGCCTTAGGCTCCAGGACCGAAAGACTGGAAACTAAACATGACGAATTGGCTCTCGCCTACAGTGACCTCTCCAGAGAACATGAATCTCTAGCCACGGCCTTCTCCTTGATGCAATCCCAAATAGAAGACCTCGACAACCGCAATAGACGCAACAATTTGCGTGTACGAGGTATCCCAGAATCTGTAACGGATCTTATCCCCACAATGATCCGCCTGTTTAAATCTTTGCTCCCGGACACAGATGCGAGTTCGTTCACCTGTGACCGCATACATAGAGCCCTCAGACCTAAACCGCCCGATGATAAACCTCCCAGGGACATTGTCCTTTGCATGAAGGACTTCTTAACTAAAGAGGAGATCCTTAGAGCTGCTCGCAATCAACAACGCATCACTCTCGATGACCGTACCATACAAATATATCCTGATATCTCCCCTGCCACCCTAGACAGGAGACGTGGCATGAAGGAGATTACAACTGCCCTTCAAGCTGCTCGCATTCGCTATAGATGGGGCTTTCTTTTCAAGCTTGTAATCCCCCACAATGGCACCACATATTCTGCCACGTCTCTCCTGGAAGGTCAAGAAGTTTTGGTTAAACTGGGCCTTCTGGAACCTGATGTCATCCGTCGACCTCCCTCTACACCAAGGCTTTCACCTATTTGGCAGACACCTCCAACCAGAAGAGACAGACGCAGAATCAGATACGACGTTGGAGACAGACCGGAGGACCCTTTTCGTTGATCGCCTCTCCTCCGATGACACTCACATGGAATCCCAGCAACGTGCACCCAACTCCAGTTTACAACCACCCGGACGTCGGCCCTTTGGAGCCGCGACATGTTTTCCCCACCCAGCCGCAGCCTAGCAGGTTTTGACGTCATTTTTATTTTTTGTTTTTGTCTTCACTGCAGGCACGTTCTCTTTTTGATTCCTTTTTTTTTCTCTCCCTACTTGCTCAACTTAGCACAGAACTTTTCCCAGGCTGGGTTCGAGACCTAGTAGTCTTGAGAGTTGTGATTTCTTTTTTCAGGTTTTTTACTGTAACCTGATCCAGTTCCTAGTTATGTGGACACTCACATTACTTTCAGACTTATGTGATTTTTTTTGTTGTTTTGTCTCTATTTTCTTTTCTTCTCATGTTTTTTTTTTAGGTTTTGGTCAGCCATCACACTACTTTTGAATCATACCTCTTAGGCTGAAATATTTCATAGTCTACATACTGCTGTTAGCCTGTATAGCTTACATGTTTGATGAATTTCACTTTTATACCCTCCAGTGCTCGAGTATGTCGGCCCTCTTTTTGTTACTTGCAATGCAATGGGTTTGTTTTGGACCCCCTTTTTGGGTCTATTTGCCCTCAGTCTATAGACCACTATCACCACCACCATGGTAATTAGGTGTATATCATACAATGTCAAGGGATTCGATTCCCCTCTTAAAAGGAGGAAGGCATTTGCCTTCTATAAACAGCTTGGAGCGCAAATTCTCCTCTTACAGGAGACACATTTTGCACACTCCTCACATCCCAAATTCCTCCACAGACACTATCCTCAGACTTTTTGCTCATTGCACCAGACGAAAAGCAGAGGTGCCGCCATACTCTTGCACAGCTCCTTCCCAATGGAAGTCAAACAAGTTTTCAAAGACAAAGATAGTAGATATGTTATCATCAAAGGTCTGATGCATTCCAGAGAAATTACTATTGCCAGTATTTATGCCCCTAATGACTCCCCTGCATCTTTTTTTCATTCTTTCTTTGACCGCCTTTCCCAATTTCAATCGCCACACATGATAATAGGAGGGGACTTCAATATGGTTGCCAACCCTACCCTTGACAGATCGTCGGTGTCCCCCTCAGCCAAATCCTTTCCCCGCTCGCTCTCCGGTGGACTGCTGGACCATCAGCTGGTAGACACCTGGAGGGCACATAATATTGGGGCTAAGGAATACACTTTCTACTCCCATCCCCATAAAAGTTATGCGAGATTAGACTACATCTACACTACCCCCATTATCCTTGCTAATACCACAGATGCTAGCATCCATCCCTGCTCCTGGTCGGACCATCATGCCACTGCCTTCCCCACTACATACATTAGGCTGGCACCCACTTCCTACTCATGGAGGCTGAATGAAGCTCTATTATCAGATGCAGTCGTGGAGGGAGAGATAGCACAAGCTATTGAAGAATATTGTAATATTAATGCCTTCCCAGAAACCCCTCCTTCCACTGTTTGGTCGGCGCATAAGGCAGTTCTAAGGGGTAAATTGATTAGTCTAGCGGCTGCTCAGAATAAAATAGATAAACAAAACATTTTATCCCTCACTAAGGACCTAGATAGTCTTTACAAGAATACTAATCTCCTACACTTAGATTCTACCAGACAACTAATCGATCAAAAACAATTGGAATTGGGTGGCATCTTGTCGAAGAGAGTGGAAAAAACTCTACGTTGGTCTAAAGCCAAATGTCTCCTTCATGAGAGTTCTGCTTCCACCCTTTTCGCCAGAAAACTCAATCGCTCCTCCCGCCCGCTCTATGTCTATAGATTAATGACCCCCTCTGGACATGTCACCTCCCATCCCCAAGAGGTCCTTCAAATTTTTGAACAATTTTACTCCTCTCTGCTAGCTCCCTCCCAACTAAAACCCTCCCCATCCGATGTTACATGGTTTCAAAATATCCCTCTACCAAATATCACCCCCACACAATTAGACAATCTGAACGCCCCTATCACACCCACAGAGGTTTGGAATGTAATTAAATCTTTAAAATCGGGCTCAGCCCCCGGACCTGATGGATTCTCCTCTCTATATTATAAGAAATTCTCCCCCCTCCTCACTTCTAGATTGGTCCATCTATTTAATTCAGTTTTACAAGGCGGTAGTTTCCCCGAAGAGATGTTATTAGCCAACATGTCCCTGATTCCGAAACCTCAAAAGAACCATACCCTGCCCCAAAACTATAGACCTATCTCGGTCATTAATAATGACTTGAAAATCTTTAGCAGGATTATGGCTGACAGATTAGCAGTAGTTATCCCCTCGCTTATTTCCCCTTACCAGTCTGGCTTTATTCCCCATAGACTCATCACCGATAACATTCGCCTTGCCACAAATATAATACAAGATGCCAACCTGTTTTCACGAAAAATTCTCATGCTCAGCCTTGACATACAGAAGGCATTTGATAGTGTCTCCTGGACATACATCACTACACTCCTACAACGTATGGGCTTCCAGGGAGCATTCCTACAAGCCTTCTTGGCCCTCTATCAGAACCCGAAAACTAGAATTAGACTCCCTGGATGTAACTCTAAGTTTTTTAGCCTAGGCAAAGGTACAAGACAAGGGTGTCCGTTGTCACCTTTAATTTTTGCGTTAGCCCTCGAACCCCTGGCCATTGCCATACTCCAAAACCCCAATATCTCTGGTTATCTGAAGGGCCACTCGACATACAAATTTGGGATGTATGCAGATGACGTTTTGATGTTCCTCACCAATCCTCTTGTATCCCTACCGAACTTATTTCAGATTTTATCAAAGTTTGCAGAGATTTCAGGCCTTTCCATAAACATGTCAAAATCAAGTGCACTCCCGATAGGCTACACACCTGTAGAATTGCTCCATCTTAAATCAGTCTATGCTTTCACCTGGGCAGACTCCCACCTCCCCTACCTAGGAATCAACCTGACTAAAGATTTTTGCAGACTCTTTGAAGCTAACCTCCCACCCATGGTGTCTAAACTAAAGGTATCCTTAAACAGTGGTCACATCTACACATTTCATTTCTTGGTAGAATCACAGCACTTAAGATGACAATTCTCCCCAAACTCCTCTACCTTTTTAGATCCCTACCACTTAAAATTTCTAAAACCTACCTACACTCTATTCAGGTGATGTTTAATAGATTTATTTGGAAAGACAAGCCTCTACGTTATTCCAGGGAGGTCTTGTACCGTTCCTTTAAAAGGGGAGGCTTAGGTGTTCCTCAAGTATGGTATTACTACTTAGCCAGTAGATACACCCAACAAGCGCAATGGAACATACATAACTCCAGAGTCCCTTGGGTGCAATTTGAAAGCGAATCCATCGCCCCTTTATTTCTCCCAGGCCTTATGTGGTCCAACAATCCAGCTAGATCAGAGGTGGGTTCTAAAAATGTGATCACCCAGGCAGGCCTTCAACTCTGGGACACATATAAAAATACATACAATCTAGTTTCTGCTGTACCTCTAGGTGCCTCATTTTTAGGAGATTCTAGATTCCCCTTAGCCTATGATAGACCCTCTTCCTTCCAACTTTGGATTGATTTAAAATTGACTACATTAAATAAATTTCTCCTAAACTCAAAATTTATTTCATTTTCTCAACTACAAACCAATTACCACATTCCAAACAGCGAATTTTATCATTTCCTGCAAATACATCACTTTTTCCAAAAGCATTACTCTGGCCCTTCTTTGTCCTCCACGACTTTGTTTGAGGATATTTGCCATGATTCACCTCGCCAAAAAGGCCTTATTTCTCTAATCTACATCAATCTGGAGGCTAACACTGAGGCACCAACCCTAAAATATAGATTGCAATGGGAATCGGAGCTGGATCTGGAGGACATTGATATAGACTGGGTAAAAGGCTGGCAAAATTTACGCAAGTGCACCAAATCAATTATGGTCCGTGAAACTGCCATCAAACTATTGACACGCTGGTACTACACCCCAGCGCGGATCCACCAGATCTTCCCACAATCTTCCCATCTCTGTTTCAGGGGCTGTGCACAACAAGGCTCTTTTCTCCATACCTTTTGGGAATGCGAGAAATTGCGTCCCACATGGACGGAGATCCTGAAAGTGATAGACAAGCTTGCAGGTAAACCCCTTAACATCTCCTTTTAACATTGCCTGTTGTTTCAGTCTCCTCCAGATTCCTCTAAACCGCTGGTAAAACTAATCCATTCTATCTGTGTAGCCATGCAATGGGTGATTGCCCTGCATTGGAAATCACCTTCTGTTCCTTATGCACAAGTTATTGCTAGAATAGACCATATGATGTTGGCTGATAAGATTTATCACACCTTGCATGACACTATCCCACAATATGATGCTATTTGGAATCCTTGGTTTCTATTTAGGCTCCAAACTTGATGTTTTTTTTTTATTATTTTCTTTTCTCCTTTTATTCTACCTCTGTATGTTTTTTTTATTAGTATCTTTTCCTTATTTAAATACTTTATTTTCTTTTTGATTTAATTTCTAGCCATACTTTATGCATTTGACTTAGCCTAGACTTTCAGTCTATATTGACTATTATAATAGATTTATTTTCTCAAGCAGTAAATGTATATCTCTAGTCTTGGCATATCATTTTTGCTCCATGCATCTATGGCTCTGTCTATCTTTGTTTTATATTTGTTGTACTTTTGTTCTAAAATAAAAACATTTTGAAAACAAAAAAAAAATGGACCAAAATCTCTGAGGAATGTTTCCAACACTTTGTTGAACCTCTGCCACGAAGAATTAAGTTCTGAAGGTAAAAGTGGGTCCAATCGTGTACTAGCAAGGTGTACCTAAGAAAGTGGCCGGTGAGTGTATATGCAGTACAATTCTGCAATACAAGCACATTTTCTATGCTTTATCTCCTTACAGAGCAACTCCACTGTTGTTGAGAAAAAAAAAAATCCACCTTGGGTGATCAATGTACATTCCAAGGATTTTAACAAACTTTGTAGCAGATTCCTGAAGAAATAGCTATTTGTTTATGTCAATGTGCAGAGTGAATCTGAATATGAGCGACCTTTTCAATATCATTCAGCTGATGCGCTTGCAGTGTTCTAAGGCTACATTCACACCGGCGTTTTAGGCCGGTGCAAATTGTAGCGGCAGGAATCTGGGAATCCTGCTGCAGCTCTGAGCAGCTAGGTGGTCCCACTTTCTATAATGACAGGTTGCAGCTCTCAGCAAAGCCAGCAATTACCCGCGGTACATAGTGCGTCCAGCAGCGATCATCACAGGTAATCGCTGGCTGTGCAGAGAGCCATGAAAACCTTTGGCTGTCGGTGACTTGACATTCCACTCATGACATGCCACTAAGAGCCACACCAGAAATCTCTGATTCCTTCCACTACAATTCGCACAGACAAAAATCGCTGGTATTATTGTAACCTAATGAGGAAAGTTGCATGGTTTGTATTCCTTTAGAAGTAATTAACCTTTTGGGAGTATCTCACCAAACATCAATTTTCTTTGTTTTGCAGAGGATTCCTATAGTGCGACTTGCACCTTAGTGCAGACTTTTGGGAAAATCAGTAAGCCAAACATACAGTTATGCCCCGTACACAAGGTCGGATTTTCCGATGGAAAATGTGTGATAGGACCTTGTTGTCGAAAATTCCGACCGTGTGTAGGCTCCATCACGCATTTTCCATCGGATTTTCCAACACACAAAGTTTGAGAGCAGGCTATAAAATTTTCCGACAACAAAATCCGTTGTCGGAATTTCCGATCGTGTGTACACAAATCCGACGCACAAAGTGCCACACATGCTCAGAATAAATAAAGAGATGAAAGCTATTGGCTACTGCCCTGTTATAGTCCCGACGTACGTGTTTTACGTCACCGCGTTCAGAATGATCGGATTTTCCGACAACTTTGTGTGACCGTGTGTATGCAAGACAAGTTTGAGCCAACATCCGTCAGAAAAAATCCTAGGATTGTCCGATCAATGTCCAATCCTGTGTACGGGGCATTAGAAAAACTATATTTATGAGGGTACACCAACTGTGTACAGAATGCCTCCAGGTTACCATATTGCATTGAATTTTAGAGAAAATGGCAGTGGGTGTAGATTAAAAATAAAGGTATTTTTTTAATAACGTTCAGTTACAATATGGGTTGTGTAGTAAATATATATATATATATATATATATATATATATATATTTATTTATTTATTTTCTCCTATGGAAGTGGGATTACCCTTTAAAATGAAACTCCCGATTTTGTGTTACTTTAAATAGTTGATTTTGGCCCAGCTAGTCCAAATGAACTATTTTCCAAGAAATCAGCCCACTGTCCATTCTGTACGAACTATGTGTAGCGTCAGCAGCATACAGTACATAGCAACGTTTTTCAGTAGTGGTACGGGGACTTCCTGCCCCTTTTCCAGAACAGAAAGCATTGGGATTCATTTATAAATCAATGTCGTGCTACATATAAATTGTTTAAAAAAATGCAATATAATGAATAAAGTCCACATGAAATGGTGAACAAATATTAACCACTTGCTTACTGGCACGTACACCCTCTTCCTGCCCAGACCAATTTTCAGCTTTCAGCGCTGTCACTCTTTGAATGACAATTGCGCGGTCATGCAACACTGTACCCATGTTAAATTTTTTACATTTTTTAACACAAATAGAGCTTTCTTTTAGTTGTATTTAATCACCACTGGGTTTTAATTTTTTGCCAAACTAACAAAAAAAGACCGAAAATGTTGAAAAAAAATAAATAGTTTTCATAGTTTGTTATAAAATTTAGCAAACAGGTAATTTTTCTCCTTCATTGATGGCCACTGATAGGCTGCACTGATAAGCATTGATAAGGAGGCACTGATGGGCACTTATAGGGGCACTGATAGGTGGCACTGATTGGCACTGATGAGGCAGCACTGGTGGGCACTGATCAGGAAGCACTGATGAGGCTGCACTGATAGGTGGCACTGAAGGGCACTGATAGGCAGCACAGATAGGTAGCACTGATGATGAGGCACTGATGGGCACTGATTGGCACTAGTAGGTGGCACTGATAGGCAGTACTGATAAGTAGCACTGATGATGAAGCAATGATGGGCACTGATTGTCAGCAGTGATGGGCACTGATAGGTGTCACTGGTGGGCACTGGTAGGTGGCACTGGTAAGCACTGGTTAGCAGTACTGATGGGCACTGGTAGGTGGCACTAGTGGGCACTGGTAGGTGGCACTTGTGGGCACTGGTTAGCAGCACTTGTGTTTACTGAGTGGGACCGATGTCCCTCTTGCAGAAGCCAGCAATTGGCTATATTTGTCAGCGGGAGGGGAAAAAAACTGATTACCGGCTTCTGTTTACATCATGTGATCAGCTGACAGCTAATCATGTGGTAAAGGCCAGGGATTGACCCTTTACTCCCATCTGTGATCAGCCGAGTCCCAAAGACTCTGTGATCACAGAGCCCGCGCACCACAGGGGATGCGCGGGCAGTGCGAGCATTGGAGGATGTGCATGGACAGCAATCTAAGCCCGCGCTGTAGCCGTCTTTTGGCTATAGCGCAGGTGTGAAGTGGTTAAAGCAATCTTCTTTAAAAGTTAATTCAGAGCTCCAGCACCCCAAGTGAAAAAGACTCATTATGTAAATACCACCACCTCTGATAATAAGGGCACTTACCAGATATTATTGACCTTCTATCTCTAGAAAGGTCAAGCAAGCAATAATCACAGTCATCGGTGAGATGTTGTATGCACCTCTGTGAACCTTGAACTGTCTCTCCTCAACTCCAGACTAGTCCGGAAGAAGTCATAGATGACTTATTCTGGGGCAAGTAATCTATGACGGAACATGTAGGGCTGTGCTGTGTGCTAAAATCATCGCATTTACACTGATCCTGAAAGAGTGGGTGTATTGTTTTGCCAGGAAGAAAGACTGTACATTTGGCGTATATATCTCTTATTGGATGTAAGTGCAAATTTTAATTGCTTTAATAAACTAGTAAACAATTTTACACTATTGGAGCATCTGTTTCCCTGTATACATTCATCCATGTGAATTGATGTCGCTGGTCTGGAGTTGAGGAGAGACAGTCCAAGGTCCATAGAGGGGCATACAACATCTCACCATTGGCTGTGATTATTGCTCACTTGACCTTTCTAGAGATAGAAGGTTAATAAGATCTGGTAAGTGCCCTTATTATCAGAGGTGGTGGTATTCACATAAGGAGTCTTTTTTACTTGGGGTGGTGGAACTCTGAATAAACTTTTAAAGAAGATTGCGTTAATATTTTTTCACCATTTCATGTGAACTTCATTCATTATATTGCATTTTTTAAACAATTTATATGTAGCGTGACTCTGTTGATTTATATTTGTTACACTGTGCTGTCACATGATTAAGTCGCTGCTTTGCACTGTTATTTTGTTGTTTCATACTGTTATTTTGAAGCACTGTATTCACATTAGCGCATTTTATTCTGTTTAGATCTGGTATTGGGGTTAATTTACTAAAGACAAATAGACTGTGCACTTTACAAGTGCAGTTGCATTCATTTTCCCCTGAGTTTCGTGAATGTGGTGAAGCTTCACTTTGTAAAAAATATCCAATTGGGTGTAGGAAAAACACGTTTCCATTGGTATGCATGTGGGGACGAGGGTGCTTTTACTTTTTTTTTTGTATTATTTTTACTTATTTTATTTACTTTTTTTTACATTTCCATTTTTTTAATTTAACTAGCAAGCCCCCTTATGATGGTTTTGGGTGGGTGACAGGTAGGTCTGTAACAGCTAGAGAATGAAAAGCTCGGAAATCAGAAGTGACAAAATCCCTTATCACTTCTGGGTTTGTTTGTTTTACATAGTTAGTCTTACATGGTTAGGTTGAAAAAAGACACAAGTACATCTAGTAAAACCAAAAAAGAAAAAAAAATCATACAATCCCATATACACAATCCTTCACCCACAGTTGATCCAGTGGAAGGTGAAAAACCCCAGCAAAGCATGATCCAATTTGCTACAGCATGGGAAAAAATTCCTTCCTGGTCCTCCGAGAGGCAATCGGATTTTCCCTGGATCAACTTTACCTGTAAATGTTAGTACCAGGGGCGGACTGACAACACTCAGGGCCCCTGGACCAAATAAAGCAAGGGCCCCCTGTCAGGCCCCGCCCATGACCCACCCCTAACCCCACCCATGGCCCGGCCCTGACCTCAAGCCTACATTTTGAACAAAGTACACATTCTGCCTTTTTTTTATGGGACCTGGAGGGGGGTCTCTCTCTAACAGTGTCCATTAGACAGTCTCTGTTAGAGAGAGAGACCCCCCTCCAGGATCTATTAGAGACTACAAAGGAGTATAATGGGACCTGTAGGGAGGCCTCTTTCTAACAGAGTGTACAGTGAACACCTTCATTCCCTCTTGTCCTCACAGGACCCTCTTTAGTGCCATGACTCTCAACCCTGCCCCAACCTCTCATAAAGTAGAAATAAAATTGGCACTGTGTAGAGCTCCTCTTACCTTAATTATGGGTACTGTAGCTGTGACTGGTTCCCGCATCCTCTGTGGCTAGGTGGTTCCCACGTCCTCTGGTTGGCTGGCTCCCGCGTCCTCTGTGGTTGGCTCCTGTGGGTGGCTGGCTCCCTGGTGTGGGTGGGTCACCGTGGGTGGCTAGCTGGCAGGCACCCTGGCCCTGCTGTGGGTGGGTGGCTGGCACCCTGGCTCTGCTGTGGGTGGGTCACCGTGAATGGTTGGGTGGCATGCACCCTGACCCTGCTGTGGGTGGGTCACTATGGGTGGTTGGCTGGCACCCTGACCCTGCTGTGGGTGGGTGGGTGGCTGGCTTGCACCCTGGCTGGTGTGTCCTCTCCTCTTCTGCCATTTTGGGAACTGTTTGCAGAGGTGAGGGAGGTACTTGGAGGTAAGTGGTGATCTTTGCCCTATCTGGGACAGTAAATCTAGAAGGTTTGCAGCAGGCCCTGTGCACGGAGACACGTGGCGCAACACATAATGACGTCGCCTGTGTGTGCAGGTCAGTGCCCATTTGAGAGTCTATGTTAGAAAAAGCCCTCATCAGTACCCATCAATGCAGCCTCTCCAGTGCCTCTCAATGCAGCCTCACCAGTGCCAATCAGTGCAGCCTCACCAGTGCCAATCAGTGCACCCTCACCGGTGCCAATCAGTGCACCCTCACCAGTGCCCATGAATGCAGCTTCACCAGTGCCCGTGAATGCAGCCTGATCAGTGTCCATCAATGCAGCCTGATCAGTACCCATCAATGCAACCTCACTATTGCCCCTTAATGCAGCCTTACCATTTCCCCTCAATGCAGCCTCAACAGTGTCCCTCAATGCAGCCTCACCAGTGCCCCTCAATACAGCTTTACCAGTGTGCCCCTCAATGCAGCCTCGCCAGAGTGCCCCCTCAATGCAGCCTCACCAGAGTGCCCCCTCCATGCAGCCTCACCAGAGTGCCCCCTTCATGCAGCCCCACCAGAGTGCCCCCTTCATGCAGCCACACCGGAGTGCCCCCTCCATGCAGCCTCCCCAGAGTGCCCCCTCCATGCAGCTTCACCAGAGTGCCCCCTCCATGCAGCCTCACCAGGGTGCTCCCTCCATGCAGCCTCACCAGAGTGCTCCCTCCATGCAGCCTCACCAGAGTGCCCCCTCCATGCAGCCTCACCATAGTGCCCCCTCCATGCAGCCTCACCAGAGTGCTCCCTCCATGCAGCCTCACCAGAGTGCTCCCTCCATGCAGCCTCACCTAGAGTGGCCCCTCCATGCAGCCTCACCATAGTGCCCCCTCCATGCAGCCTCACCAGAGTGCTCCCTCCATGCAGCCTCACCAGAGTGCTCCCTCCATGCAGCCTCACCTAGAGTGGCCCCTCCATGCAGCCTCACCAGAGTGCTTCCTCCATGCAGCCTCACCTACAGTGCCCCCTCCATGCAGCCTCACCAGATTGCTCCCTCCATGCAGCCTGATCAGTGCATGGGGGATAGCCGCCGGATCACACAGAGTGGGTAACTTCCGCTGTGACACCTGGCGACCGCTGTCATCGGACGTCCCGCCTCCTTTGTTAGATGTCACATGTCCCGGCATTGGACCAGTGAGAAATCTATCAAAGGAGGCCGGAGATCGGATGATAGCAGGAGATCCCCGCTCTAGATAATCCGGCAGCGCCTGCCCTCCTCCCTCCTTACCCTCCAAGGCAGCGCTGTGATTACCAGCCCTAAAGGGTCCAGCAGGTGGTGCTGGCAGACCCCCTTTAGTGGCCGGGCCCTCGGTCCATGTCCGAATGGACCGACCGGTCAGTCCGCCCCTGGTTATTATCCAGTTATATTATGTACATTAAGGAAATAATCCAGGCCTTTCTTAAAGCAATCTACTGAGCTGTCCAGAACCAACTCTTGAGGGAATTTATTTTGCATATTCACAGCTCTAGATTAAGGCTTACGTGTAGGTCCAAGAAATATCTCCTAAACCTACACGGTTTAGGAGATATTTGCAATAAGACAGTCACCACTGTCTACGACACATGCGCCATAGACAGCGGCGCACAAGCTCACTGAGCATGCCGCTGCTAACGGCAATATGCCGTTAGTGGTGGCTCCCGTGCCCATGCGCGGGAGTGACGTCATCACCCTCAGGGTTTACTTCCTTTTAAAGTGAATAACTCAGTACCAAGTTCACTATATGGACCAATTATGTATTTGTACATGTTGATCATACCCCCACCCCCTTAATCCCCTCTTCTCAAGAGAGAATAAATTCAGTTTCTCTAATCTTTCAACCTAACAGAGCTCCTCCATGCCTCTTATCAGTTTGGTTGTCCTTCTCTGCAATTTTCAGTTCCCCGATATCCTTTTTGAGAACTGGTGCCCAAACTGAACTGTATATTCCAGATGAGGTCTTACTTATGATTTGTACAGGGGAAAAATGATATCTCTCTCTCTGGAGTCCATACCTCTCTTAATATAAGAAAGGACTTTGCTTGCTTTGGAAACTGCAGCTTGGCATTGCATGCTATTATTGAGCTTATGATCTCCCAAAACCCCCAGATCTTTCTCCACTATGGATCCTTCCAGTTGTAATCCCCCTAGTATGTATGATACATGCATATTCTTAGCTCCCAATTTCATAACTTTACATCTATTAACATTAAACCTCATTTGCCACTTAGTTGCCCAATTAGACAGTGCATTGAGGTTGGCTTGTAAATTGGAGATATTCTGTAATCCACTGCATAGCTTGGTGTCATCTGCAAAGACAGAAATTAATTCCAGACCGTATATCAATTTTAAAGATATTTGTCACAGAGGAGATCAGGGAACAGTTGTTTCTCCATCCCCTTTGTGTGAATCTTTCCTGGCTATTAATTGTGGCTCCCCAAAGAAGCGAGAGCCTGAGAACCACTTCAGGTGGTAGGGGGTAGGGGACCTCCTCAGGGCTGTAAAAGGGGTCACTTTTACAATACAGCCAATTGCCAGCTGAAAAAATGGTGCCAAGATCATGACTAGGGATGAGCTTCGCGTTCGAGTCGTACCCATGTTTGAGTCGAACCCATGTTCGACTCGAACATCGGCTGTTCGATCGTTCGCCGAATTGTGAACGTTATGGGCCGTTCGCGCCAAAATCGTGTGGCGCGTCACGGCCCAAAATTTACTGCGGCATCGCAGTGCATTGCTGGCTGATGATTGGCCAAGCATGCACTATGACCCGCATGCTTGGCCAATCACAGTGCCGTCAGTAGAGAGAGCTTTAATTGGCCAAAGCCAGGGTGGCTTTGGCAAGTTATGGCTCAGGCGGTTTAGAACATGCCCCACACTATATAAGGCCATCTGCACGGCGGCCCTGTGTAGTGTGTTCCAGCGTGCTTAGATAGACAGAGAGACAGTGTCATTTCATTTAAGTTAGCTAGATTAGGCAGGACAGTCAATGAGTTAGCTGCACTTACAGTGTATTGTGTATATATATATATGCATCCCAGGTGTTATATATATATAGTTAGGGTAGTGCGTCCTCCTCTCATTTTTTCAGCTAAAGCTACAAGTTAGTTTAGTGTGACCTCTGCACAGTGTTCAGCTAAAGCTACAAGTTAGGGTAGTGCGTCCTCCTCACAGTGTTCAGCTAAAGCTACAACTTAGTTTCGTGTGACCTCTGCACAGTGTTCAGCTAAAGCTACAAGTTAGAGTAGTGCGTCCTCCTCACAGTGTTCAGCTAAAACTACAAGTTAGTTTTTTGCAAGCTCTGCACAGTGTTCACCTAAAGCTACCTGTCGAAGGTTGGTGGTGTTTTCCTGATCCTATCACTACCGCAGGCAGCTAAAGAAGGTACAAGTTAGTTTTTTGCAAGCTCTGCACAGTGTTCACCTAAAGCTACCTGTATAAGGTTGGTGGTGTTTTCCTGATCCTATCACTACTTTGCAGCAGGGATCGTTTCTGCATTCCAACTAGAGTATCTGTGAGGGGTTGCAGTGTTGTGGCACCAGTGCCTAAGGCCCAATTTTTTAGCCCCTGTTTAACAGGGGCGTGTAATTACAATTTTTGTTGCAATACTTTGCAGCAGGGCTCGTTTCTGTGTTCCAACTAGAGTATCTGCGAGGGGTTGCAGTGTTGTGGCACCAGCACCAGTGCCTAAGGCCCAATTTTTCAGCCCCTGTGGCGTGTAATTACCATTTTTGATGCAATACTTTTCAGCAGGGCTCGTTTCTGCATTCCAACTAGAGTATCTGTGAGGGGTTGCAGTGTTGTGGCACCAGCACCAGTGCCTAAGGCCCAATTTTTCAGCAGGGGCATGTAATTACAATTCTTTATCTAATATTTCACAGCAGGGCCCATTTCTGCGCCCACCAAGAGCGAGTGAGGACTTACAGTGTTGTGGCACTAGCACCACCACCACCAAAGGCCCAATTTTTCTGCCCCTGTTCAACAGGGGCATGTAATTACAATTCTTGATCTAATATTTCACAGCAGGGCTCTGTGAGGGCTTACAGTGTTGTGGCCACAACAACACCTAAGGCAAAAATTTTTGCTGAGTATGTAGGGCAGGCCCCTACTTTCAAACATTCAACTTACAAATGACTCCTACTTGCAAACGGAAGGAGACAACAGGAAAGAGGATGAAATCTACCCCTAGGAAGGGAAATTCTCTCCTGTAATGCCCCGTACACACGGTTGGACATTGATTGGAAATTCCGACAACAAAATCCATGGATTTTTTCCGACGGATGTTGGCTCAAACTTGTCTTGCATACACACGGTCACACAAAGTTGACGTAAAATCCGATCGTTCTGAACGCGGTGACGTAAAACGGATTTTGTTGTCGGAAAATTTTATAGCCTGTGTCGGCTAGTTTGTATGTCAGAAAATCCGATGGAAAATGTGTGATGGAGCCCACACATGGTTGGAATTTCCGACAACAAGGTCCTATCACACATTTTCCGACCGTGTGTACGGGGCATAAGACTTAATATGGGAAAAACGTTTCTCCTTTCCACTGATGCTTTATCACCAATCCTTGTTTCACAAAAAACTCCACATTTTTAAAAAACATTTGTCATTGAGACAAAAAGTGAGGTGAAATCTTCTGAAGAGGAGCATAGACAGCAAAACTAATGTCACAGGGGTGATAACCCTTCCCTATGTTTCCAAAAAGCTTAAAATAGATTTTTTGGCTGGAACTAAACAAGTTAAAAATGTACCAGTTCAAAATTACAAACAGATTCTACTTAACAAGGTGCGGGGTTCCCCTTAATATCCATACAAGACCCAAAGGGCCTGGAAATGGACTGGGGGGTACCAAAGCTGTTTGTCTCACTGATTTTCATCCATATTGCCAGGACCCGACATTACATTAAAGCCACAAGCAGTTTTAAATGACTTTTTTTCCTTTAAAAATGACATTTTGTGCAGGGACTGTTCTAAGCACGGGAAACACACGCCACTTTACAGGCATACTATAGACACCCCCCAGGTATGATATTTAAAGGAATATTTCACTTTTTTTTTTTTTTACTTTAAGCATCATTAAAATCACTGCTCCAGAAAAAACGGCCGTTTTTAAAAGTTCTTTTTACATTGATACATGTCCCCTGGGGCAGGACCCGGGTCCCAAACCCTTTTTAGGACAATACCATTCAAATTAGCCTTTAAAATGAGCACTTTTGATTTTGAACATTCGAGTCCCATAGACGTCAATGGGGTTCTAACGTTCGTGCAAATTTTTGGTCCGTTCGCAGATTCTGGTGCGAACCGAACCGGGGGGTGTTCGGCTCATCCCTAATCATGACTGCAGCTGAAGCCATGATCTTGTAAATAACCATTGCTGACAAGATGTATAAATTTGTACAGTACATTGATCAGCAAGTAGTTAAAGTGATCTTTTCCTTTCTTCATGCAATGCAATGCAAAACAGTCATCTCCTCATTTGAGATGAGCTTGGGTTCAGTTTGAACCTGGAAGTTAGCTGTGGTTGCAGGACCAATGAGATGCATCCCACAGCTGCATATGTACAAGGGGGCTGGGATGCTTGTGACATCATCAACCTAATATAGCTGCATTAACATAGTGGAGTTCATTTGCTAAAACTGAAATCTGGTACAGCTGTGCATGATAGCCAATCAGTTTCTAACTTCAGCTTTTTTTTTAAAAAAAAAAAGAAAAAACTTGAGCCTGGCACTCCAATGAGCACTGGAGGGGCAGATCAGAGAGCAGGTGAATGACAGTCAGCGCTCTCTGCTCACTGAAGACAAAGAACTGAGCGATCAGCAGTCTTTGATCACTCAGTTCTCATTTTTAGAGGCGGCGGAGGACCAATGCTTCATCCACCTAAGTGAATATGATTGTTTTTTTTTAATTCCAGAACTTCTCTTTTAAACCTTCATTGGCATGTACTTGCAGGAATATCAGCCCAGAAAGAATCAGTTATACATTACAGTAGTAT
This sequence comes from Lithobates clamitans, assembly GCA_037952925.1. NCBI lineage: Eukaryota > Metazoa > Chordata > Amphibia > Anura > Ranidae > Lithobates > Lithobates clamitans. Next base: position 934,323 of record JBBGZY010000589.1, on the reverse strand, counting down.
ACAAGAGTGTATGAATTTAACACGCACTTTTCTGTAGTTTAATCTTCAAAGCTCTGTATATATTGATATTGCCCTCCTCCTGTACAATGTCACCAGTTATTTTGCATTGCCTTTGAAATTGCCAGAATCATAATTTAGTCCTAACGAAGTTTACAAATTTCTCCAATCACAAAAAGTTCCTATATAGAGACAACCAAGAGGTACAAATGAATATTTCAAAATATCTACATGTTCAGTCCAATCCTTTCTTGACTAAAATGTGCTTTTGCTCCAAGATGAATTCAGAGGTGTGTTCACTTCTTTATTCTTCCATAATACGGAAAAGTGTACTTTTTTATATTGTAATTATTGCATCTTATGATCCTTGCACAGTATGCTGTATTAATAAAGTCCCAATATTACGCGCAATGGTGTAATGAATGCTGAACAGAAACTAATAATCATAAAAACGTAATAAGAGGTGGTTGAGAAAAGTGAAGCAATATATTAAACATAATGATGAGGTTCAGAAATTGTAAGTTTTTTTTTTTATCTTTAAAATTATTACCAGCAAAGGTGCATTAATTTAAAGTATCAACAGAACAGAGAAAAGCAGAGAAACAATTATACCGTATGGTGACATTTCTTTCTGCACTGACCCATTTTTTCCTATTGCATATTAAAAACTCAAAAAGCAACAATATACACCAACAGAAAATGAACAAAAGGGATTTTTTTTAAAAGCTAAACTCTTTTTTTTTTAACTTTTTTGATCTTTTTGTTTATTTTGTTGTATTTTTTTCCAATTTGCACATTTTAATTAGCAGCGTTACATTTTTTTATTTATTGTGGTTGCCCTTTTTTATATATTTTTTTAAATATTAGAAAATGAAAAAGGAAAAAGAACCCTCAATGGGAGCTTGGCAATTTCAAACAAGATACAAGGGTTAGCAACATCCTAGTAACATCATTACTGCTGCAGCCTACTGTCCACAGCCTAGCCCTTTTACAAAGCCCTGATACAACAATGAACAAAAAAAAAGAATAATAATAATAATAAATATTATTCACCTTTGAAAGAGAATTTCGCAATATTTGTATTGAGGCCTTTCTGGAAGGCATTATCAACAAGGGTAACCTGGATTTCCTCAACATGAAACATCCAAGAACACCCACGTTCTATACATTACCAAAAATTCACAAAAACACGAAGGAGGTTCGTCGACTTATTTTTACTCCCTCATGTAGTGCGGCTACTGTCACATATTCAGAATACCTCTGACCTACTAAGACACATTGAAGGTATTCAAACCCCCTGGGTGCTGTACTCATGGCAGTAGACATTGAAGCCCTATATTCGAGTATACCCCCATGAATTAGGCACTCACGTAGTGGAATTTTTTTCTCATGGAACAGGATAGGCACACTTGACTTGGCCTCTTAACAGGTTCATGCTCCAATTACTTAGATTTATCTTAACTATAAACTTCTTCACATTCCTGGACAAAGTCCATGTTGGAGGCCTTAAATAACAATGCATAAACCAAGTGCTGGTAACACACTGCTACATGCGACTAGTGCCCATATGTCGCCGCTGGTGAGGAGCATTCCATATGCTCAATACCTTTGGCTTTGTAGGAATTGCATTTGGGAAATGGCCTTTCACGATCAAGCCAACATACTACAACAACGCCTATTAGCTTGCAGGTATTCTCGGTCGCCTACAACAAGGCCCAAGCCAAATTCTTTTAGGTGTATGTACTAACTTTTTCTATAGTTAACATTGCTAGCATTGGTTATGCTACACCTGTTCACATTGCTAAAGAAAAGTCCCTAAAGTGATACTAAACACACACTGTTTAATTTACAGTACCCCTTCAATTTCTGAGTAGCATTTAGTCTTCTGATGCTAGTCATAGTCTTCTGATGCTAGTCATAGGTTAAAAAAAAAACATTCTTTGGAGGAAAAATAATCAATTAATATCTATAAATTGTTTTAAATTGTCATACAAATATACATTTAGCAATATTTAGCAATAACATAGTGTGAGTGGATTTCTGTCAATCATAGGCTGTGTCGTTTGTGTGTATGTGCTTAGAATAAGATAGATGTGAAGTTTCCATCAATTAAGATTTTCCTCTCCCATTGTGTTTAGCTGGTTAGTGTGCATGGAGGACGAGGGAGGGCGTGGGCTATCATTTACCACTGTGTATACGCCCACATGTATGACTCTATAGTCGCACGGGCTGCTCAGATGTGATCAGGAACAAAATGTTCACCATAGAAACACACACAAACTGAGCATGCACACTAGCTGTCAACGTTTGCTCTGCAGAATCCCCAGCTGCAGTGGGGACATGGCCAAGAGGGGGGAACAGTGAACAGCAGGATCAACCAGTTTTTTTGCAGAATACAGAAAATTAATTCTATAGTGATTGAGTGAGTATGAACAGCATGTAAAGCAAGATTTATTGATATTTTTTATTGATATAGGTTTAATGACACTTCAATGTGTTTTTCAGCTAATAATGAGACTAAACTTTGCTAGCGGAAATTTAAATAAACAGCCTTCTAATCCTTTTCTACCCCCTAACCCATTCATGGGGAACAAGGAATGATTATCAGCATATTATTAGTCAAAGCCTGAACAGCTGCAGGTACCATATTTTAATTAACCCTTTTTGCCCACATTCTGTATATTAACGTAGCCACAGCATGGGACATCATGCTGGGGATGCATTGATAAACATTCACTTGAGAGCCATCAGCCAATACATTGTGCAGATGGTGACTGTAAGGTAAACCAGATTCCCAGCACCACAACCAGTGCAGGCTTATGCTCATATGGACATGTGCATTGCTCGCATGCTAATACTTCTAAGCAAAGAAACAATAGATGTTCCAGTTTATCGTGCTTGCATTTGTGTGCACACTCACACACGTAGACGCACACGTGCAGATACAAATCAGTGTGCGTACTTGGCGCCCAGTAGCCTACTTAAACTTGCCTGTCACCATGAGTAGTTGCTGAATGGTCTTCAGATTGTACCTGTATTCCTGAGACCAGATCCACTGAACCTGCTTACCAGTGTATGACCCAGCTTTCTCCTGGACTTTGCCTTTGCTCCTGCATTAACCTTGCTCATTTGATCTCTCTGACCTCGGCCTGTCTACTGGACTCGACTGTGCCTGCTGATTCTGTACTGCACTGCCCAGCTGTTACCGACCTTTGCCTGCTTCCTGGACTTGCTCTGCCTGCTGACGCGGTTTCTTGCTGCCTAGCTGCCGCTGGTCGCTACTTACATACCAGCTCTGCTACCATCGTCTGCTCTGCTGCCAAGCTGCTTCAGTATCCTGTTCTTAGTACTGCGACCCTCATCTTCTTCCACCAAAGAGCAGACTTCACCAGCCAGATACTCTGGCACTTATGTCACTCCGTGCCTTCAGACTCTCAGTCTCCACCTTCAGGAGTGTTGAGCAGGAGGTGCAAGAAAGGCCTCCGCAACATTACAGTCATCACAAGGTACGTGATAGTGGCTCGCAATCCTAGCTGTCACGACAACTCCAGTCTCCACTGATGATCCTAAATCAAATGATTTCAGATCATGTTTCAGCTTGGTTATGACATAATGATCACTAATAATGAGCTTCAGGTTAAGGTTGAACATGAGTTTGAGGTGAACTTAACTTGTTTCCTATTCAGGAAAACTAATGTGGTCATTCAGCACTAAAGCAACCAATTACCCATAATGCACTACATGCCCTCTGAACTGTGGTCAGGTAGCTTAGAGCCAATAGTGGGGGTTTTCTTATGTGCCAGCACCCGCACTATAAAAATCAGGGTTCCCAGCAGCCTTTTCTCAGTGTGTGTTGAAAACTTGGATTAAAAAGTGTGTGCAGAGATAGTTTCTGTTATACAGTTCTATACAGTGCTAAATAGAGTACCATGCAGGGCTATGCCCAGTGCTGTAATGTACTACATTACAGGAGATGGTATTTCAGTGGACTACTTTTTAGTATGCCCCCAATCCCAAATTTCACAGTGCTGCATTGTGCTATATTACCATAAATTGCAATGTGGTGTTCTACATACCCTGTTTCCCCGAAAATAAGACCTAGCGTGATTGTTGGTGATGGCTGCAATATAAGCCCTACCCCCCAAATAAGCCCTACCCTGTTTCTCCGAAAATAAGCCCTACGCTGAAAATAAGACCTACAAGGACTTTAACTAGGGCTTATTTGGGGGGTAGGGCTTATATTGCAGCCATCATCGACAGTCACGCTAGGTCTTATTTTAGGGGAAACAGGGTATTATATACCTACATATATCTACATATTATGTAGCCCCCTCCTCTTCCTGTGGTCACAGTGCATAGACCAAACAGTCCCTTTTAGGACTAACCTTTTTGTGTTATTCAGAAACATTGTCAGCTGATTTTTAGTTACTGCCACCCCTTGTAGCTTTTTTTGGTGTTTTATTGGAGTTTTTTTCTTTTGCTTCAAATTTTTATATATATTTTCTTTCAGCTGGGATTTAGGTTTGGGGTTTAGTATTTTAGGTTTGTTTTTATTTTCTGGGGCAATTCAATTTATTTGAATAAAAGATTGTTTCTTATGTTGGGGTCAACAGTTTGAACTTGCACAAGAATTAATGTTATCAGATTTTAAGGTAGAGAGATCAAAGACCATGAAGGTATGAAATATTTGACAGGTAGATCTGGGGAGCTAGGGCTCTTTTCAGGAATCACATCAGTGACTTCTGATTTAGGATGTCTGCACAAGTTGCCTTCATGTACAAGTAGTCTTAGGTCAACATTGTAACCCAATTTTACCATAAGTGAGATCCCAAAAAACACTTGAATGTATTTATTTATTTTCAATTTTTTTTTTATTGAGTTTTAGGAAATACACTCACAATGGCAGGACATTAAGATAGTGAAAATCACAACAGCAGATACCAGGGAACCGAAGACTGCCTTGGCCATTACAAATAAAGTAAGAGTACAAAACAAATTAAGTAAGTTAGATAAATAAGTTATTAGGTGTGTCCATGAGCCAATTAAAATGTTGCATTGTAACCCAACTTGAGAAAGGAGCTAACATAACTATACAGCGACCTATGAAATCATGGATTTGCCGCATTGAAATAGGTAATTCCATTGTTGAGGGGTAGTGAGTAGTATGTGGTTTTTAGCGAGGGTGAATGCAGTGACTTAGGGTCTGAGTTTAAAATGTTGGAAGGTGAGATGTGCTGGACTGGTAAAAGGGAGGTAGGGGAGATCTCATTCTACTTTCCCCTTTTCAAATCCAATCCCTTTTCCCGTTTATCCCCTTATTCCCAAGGGTCAAGCTCTTATGGACTACTATAGTTTTGGATGTTTAGTAATCTATGACATTCCACCGAATCTGTAAAGTTCAGCCAACAGGCCCAGATTTTACAGAATTTGTCTGGTCTTGGTAAACTAGGTCCTCCATTTCGGTTGAATGTATTTATTATTAGGGATGAGCTTCGCGTTCGAGTCAAACCCATGTTCGACTCGAACATTGCCTGCTCGGTCGTTCGCCGAATTGCGAACGATATGGGCCGTTCATGCCAAATTCGTGTGGCGCGTCACGGCCCATAATTCACTGTGGCATCGCAGTGCATTGCTGGCTGATGATTGGCCAAGCATGCACTATGGCCCACATGCTTGGCCAATCACAGCGCCGTCGGTAGAGAGAGCTGTAATTGGCCAAAGCCAGGGTGGCTTTGGCCAATTATGGCTCAGGGGGTTTAGAACACGCCCCATACTATATAAGGCTGCCTGCACGGTGGCCCTGTGTAGTGTGTTTCGGCGCGCTTAGATAGAGAGAGAGAGAAAGTGTCATTTCATTTGAGTTAGCTAGATTAGGCAGGACAGTCAGTGAGTTAGCTGCACTTATAGTGTATTGTGTATATATATGCATCCCAAGTGTTGCATATATATATATATATATATATATATATATATACACTGTATTCAGTTTAGCTAGATCCGTTCCTGTTATCTTCCTACTGACAGGCAGGCTTGTCTTGTTACAGTATTTACAGCTACCTGAAGAAAATTTCTGGTAATCTTTTGATCCTATTAGTACCACAGTCAGGCAGCTAGACTATTTACAGTTAGTGTAGTGCGTCCTCCTCACAGTGTTCAGTTAAAGCTACAAGTTAGTTTAGTGTGACCTCTGCACAGTGTTCAGCTAAAACTACAAGTTAGTGTAGTGCACAGTGTTCAGCTAAAGCTACAAGTTAGGGTAGTGAGTACTCCTCACAGTGTTCAGCTAAAACTACAAGTTAGTGTAGTGAGACCTCTGCACAGTGTTCAGCTAAAGCTACAAGTTAGGGTAGTGCGTCCTCCTCACAGTGTTCAGCTAAAACTACAAGTTAGTGTAGTGAGACCTCTGCACAGTGTTCAGCTAAAGCTACAAGTTAGTGTAGTGCGTCCTGCTCACAGTGTTCAGCTAAAACTACAAGTTAGTGTAGTGCGACCTCTGCACAGTGTTCAGCTAAAGCTACAAGTTAGTGTAGTGAGACCTCTGCACAGTGTTCCGCTGAAGCTACAAGTTAGTGTAGTGCGTCCTGCTCACAGTGTTCAGCTAAAACTACAAGTTAGTGTAGTGCGACCTCTGCACAGTGTTCAGCTAAAGCTACAAGTTAGTGTAGTGAGACCTCTGCACAGTGTTCAGCTAAAGCTACAAGTTAGTGTAGTGCGTCCTGCTCACAGTGTTCAGCTAAAACTACAACTTAGTGTAGTGAGACCTCTGCACAGTGTTCAGCTAAAGCTACAAGTTAGTGTAGTGCGTCCTCCTCACAGTGTTCAGCTAAAACTACAAGTTAATGTAGTGTGACCTCTGCACAGTGTTCAGCTAAAGCTACAAGTTAATGTAGTACGTCCTGCTCACAGTGTTCAGCTAAAACTACAAGTTAGTGTAGTGTGACCTCTGCACAGTGTTCAGCTAAAGCTACAAGTTAGTGTAGTGAGACCTCTGCACAGTGTTCAGCTAAAGCTACAAGTTAGTGTAGTGCGTCCTGCTCACAGTGTTCAGCTAAAACTACAAGTTAGTGTAGTGCGACCTCTGCACAGTGTTCAGCTAAAGCTACAAGTTAGTGTAGTGAGACCTCTGCACAGTGTTCAGATAAAGCTACAAGTTAGTGTAGTGCGTCCTGCTCACAGTGTTCAGCTAAAACTACAAGTTAGTGTAGTGCGACCTCTGCACAGTGTTCAGCTAAAGCTACAAGTTAGTGTTGTGCGTCCTGCTCACAGTGCTCAGCTAAAGCTACAAGTTAGTGTAGTGAGACCTCTGTACAGTGTTCAGCTAAAGCTACAAGTTAGTGTAGTGAGACCTCTGCACAGTGTTCAGCTAAAGCTACAAGTTAGGGTAGTACGTCCTGCTCACAGTGTTCAGCTAAAACTACAACTTAGTGTAGTGAGACCTCTGCACAGTGTTCAGCTAAAGCTACAAGTTAGTGTAGTGCGTCCTGCTCACAGTGTTCAGCTAAAACTACAAGTTAGTGTAGTGCGACCTCTGCACAGTGTTCAGCTAAAGCTACAAGTTAGTGTAGTGAGACCACTGCACAGTGTTCAGCTAAAGCTACAAGTTAGTGTAGTGCGTCCTGCTCACAGTGTTCAGCTAAAACTACAAGTTAGTGTAGTGCGACCTCTGCACAGTGTTCAGCTAAAGCTACAAGTTAGTGTAGTGAGACCTCTGCACAGTGTTCAGATAAAGCTACAAGTTAGTGTAGTGCGTCCTGCTCACAGTGTTCAGTTAAAACTACAAGTTAGTGTAGTGCGACCTCTGCACAGTGTTCAGCTAAAGCTACAAGTTAGTGTTGTGCGTCCTGCTCACAGTGTTCAGCTAAAGCTACAAGTTAGTGTAGTGAGACCTCTGTACAGTGTTCAGCTAAAGCTACAAGTTAGTGTAGTGCGTCCTGCTCACAGTGTTCAGCTAAAACTACAAGTTAGTGTTGTGCGTCCTGCTCACAGTGTTCAGCTAAAGCTACAAGTTAGTGTAGTGAGACCTCTGCACAGTGTTCAGCTAAAGCTACAAGTTAGCGTTGTGCGTCCTGCTCACAGTGTTCAGCTAAAACTACAAGTTAGTGTAGTTGCGACCTCTGCACAGTGTTCAGCTAAAGCTACAAGTTAGTGTAGTGAGACCTCTGCACAGTGTTCAGCTAAAGCTACAAGTTAGTGTAGCGAAACCTCTGCACAGTGTTCAGCTAAAGCTACAAGTTAGTGTAGTGCGTCCTCCTCACAGCGTTCAGCTAAATCTACAAGTTATTTTTTTGCGAGCTCTGCACAGTGTTCAGCTAAAGCTACCTGTAGAAGGTTGGTGGTGTTTTCCTGATCCTATCACTACCACAGGCAGCTAAATAAGCTACAAGTTAGTATAGTGCAAGCTCTGCACAGTGTTCACCTAAAGCTACCTGTAGAAGGTTGGTGGTGTTTTCCTGATCCTATCACTACTGCAGGCAGCTAAATAAGCTACAAGTAAGTTTTTTGCTAGCTCTGCACAGTGTTCAGCTAAAGCTACCTGTAGAAGGTTGGTGGTGTTCTCATGCTACAGGCAGGCAGTTGATTTTGCTAGCTGCAGTATCAGTACATATGTATATATATATATATATATATATATATATCTCCCAGCTTAGTGCAGCTACAGGCCATTAGTATGTCTGGAAGGCCAACAAGGAGAGGCAGACAGTCACAAGCCAATAAAAGAGGGCAAGCAGGCTCTGTGTCCAAGCCGTCCTCATCCTCCTCATCCTCTCTCACCCATGCTCAGGGTACTTTGTCTGGCAAAGCAGCGGCCTCTTCCCTTGGCTCAATGTCATCAGTGACTCCTTCCATAGCCCCACCATGTCCTTCTGAGGAGTCCCTCGAACTGTTTGACCACAGTGTTGGATACATGCTCCAGGAGTATGCCCAGCGTTTGGAAGGCTCTGATGATTATACTGAGCTAGATGAAGGCAGTAACGTGAGCACGGACAGAGGGGGTGCCCAAGAAAGACAGCAATCTGGCAGTCATGCTCCCCCTGCTGCAGCATACTGCCAGGTTTTCTGCAGTGATGAGGAGGGAGGGGATAATGAGGTCACTGACTTAACGTGGGTGCCTGATAGGAGAGAGGAGGAGGAGGCAGCACATCACCAACGAGGCAGGATGCCCTCCAGGGGCCAGCCTAAGGGCAGCACACTGACTGCATCACACCCCAAAGCTCCGCATGTGCAGGGCGCTGCAGTCTCTGCGTGTTATTAAAAAGTTCTTTGGTGTAGGCCTTTTTTGAGACAAGTGCATCAGATCGCACCGCTGCTATTTGCAACATATGTCTCAAGCGTATCTCGCGTGGCCAAAACATCTCCCACTTGGGCACCACATGCTTGACCAGACATATGTTGACCTGCCATGCTGTTCGTTGGCAAGCGTATTTAGAAGACCCACACCAAAGAACAAAGAGGACCTCTCCTTGCTCCTCATCAGCTGAGATCTCCAACCCCACTATACCTTCAGTCCTCTCTGAGACCTGCACTGAGAGCTGAATGAAGGTGCAGAATTAGGTGTGTCACAGCCAAGTACTTGTGGGCAATCTACTTTCGGTACACCGACGTCTTATTGTACCAGGCAAATTTTCCTGCCCCAGCTGCTGCACCGACGAAAGAAGTTCGCTCCCAGCCATCCACATGCCCAGCGCTTGAATGCTAGCTTGGCAAAATTGCTAGCACTTCAACTGCTACCTTTTCAGTTCGTAGACTCTGCCCCCTTCTGTGAGTTTGTGGCTCCTCAGTGGCAGGTTCTCAAATGCCACTTTTTCTCACGGAAGGCGATTTCAGCTCTCTACCGGCATGTGGAAGGCAATGTCTTGGCCTCGCTGGACAGGGCGCTCAGCGGTAAGGTGCATATTACCGCTGACTCAGGTCCAGCAGGAATGAACAGGGACTTTACCTAAGTTTCACAGCGCATTGGGTGACTCTGCTGGCAGCTAGGAAGGATGCAGGACAAGGTGCAGTAGTGTTGGAGGTTGTTCCGCCACCACGTCTCCAAAATGCCACTACCGGTGATTCTGACACACCTCTCTCCTCCACCCCCTCCTCTTCTTCTTCCTTCTTGATATAATATTTCACAGAAGGGCCTGTTCCAGCACCCACCAAGAGTAACTGTGAGGACTTACAGTGTTGTGGCACCAGCACCACCATCACCAAAGGCCCAATTTTTCTGCCCTTGTTCAACAGGGGCATGTAATTACAATTCTTGATCTAATATTTCACAGCAGGGCCCTGTGAGGGCTTACAGTGTTGTGGCAACACCAACACCTAAGGCCCAAATTTCTGCTGAGTATATAGGGAAGGCCCCTACTTTCAAACATCCAACTTACAAACAACTCCTACTTGCAAACCGAAGGAGACAATAGGAAGTGTGATGAAATCTACCCCTAGGAAGGGAAATTCTCTCCTGTAAGAGTTAATATGGGAAAACTTTTCTCCTTTCCACTGATGCTTTATCACCAATCCTTGTTTCACTAAAAACCCCAAATTTTCAAAAAACATTTGTCATTGGGACAAAAAGTGAGGTGAAATCTTCTGAAGAGGAGCACAGACAGCAAAACAAATGTCACAGGGGTGATAACCCTTCCCTATGTTTTCCAAAAAGCTTAAAATATTTTTTTTTTGCTGGAGCTAAACACGTTAAAAAAGTATCAGCTCAAAATTACAAACAGATTCTACTTAACAACAAACCTACAGTCCCTGTCTTGTTTGCACCGCCTGTATACTGCTGTTCAGAGTATATAGGGCCTGGTGGCCCCACGCCTTTCCTTTTCTTAATTTAGGTGCGGGGTTCCCCTTAATATCCATACAAGACCCAAAGGACCTGGTAATGGACTGGGGGGTACCAATGCTGTTTGTCTCATTGATTTTCATCCATATCGCCAGGACCCGACATTACATTAAAGCCGCAAGCAGTTTTAAATGACTTTTTTTTCCTTTAAAAATGACATTTTGTGCAGGGACTGTTCTAAGCACGGGAAACACGTGTCACTTTACAGGCATACTATAGACACCCCCCAGGTATGATATTTAAAGGAATATTTCACTTTTTTTTTTAACTTTAAGCATCATTAAAATCACTGCTCCCGAAAAAACAGCCGTTTTTAAAAGTTTTTTTTGCATTGATACATGTCCCCTGGGCAGGACCCGGGTCCCCAAACCCTTTTTAGGACAATACCATGCAAATTAGCCTTTAAAATGAGCACTTTTGATTTCAAACGTTCGAGTCCCATAGACGTCAATGGGGTTCTAACGTTCGTGCAAATTTTCGGTCCGTTCGCAGGTTCTGTTGCGAACCGAACTGGGGGGTTTTCGGCTCATCCCTATTTATTATCTACCTCCATCATATGACTAAGTAAATTTTTCAGCAGGGTTTTCTATGCTGCTAAATTGGCTTGCTTATGGAAGTATGAATGAGTATATTATTTAATTAGTAAATCCTCAAATCCTATCCTCAAATATTAAATCATTTTCATGCTAACAGGGTGTTAGCATATACAGTAGCTAAAACACCACATTGGTAAAATTGCATTAAGCAATATGTTTTGTGTATTTTGTTTTTAAATTAAGAACTAGAAATGCTTCTGTAACACATTCCTCTTGTGCAGTGTCACCAGTTATGTTTCTTTGCCTTTGAAGCTGGCAGAATAGTAATTTAGTCCTAACAAAGTTAATGTGTGTTCAGTGTATTCCTTCTTTGTCAGAAAACATGCTTTTGCTCTTAAATACAGAGGTGTATTCAGTTGTTTACTCTAATCATACTATAATGTTGCAAGGCATACTACATTTAGTGAAATCATTGCTTTTTATAATCTTTGCGCAGTAGGCTGAGGTTATAGGATCCCAATATACTCCTGTTTACAGTGTAGTGAATGGAAGACAGAATAACTATAAAAAAATGTATGTATAGAGTGTAATAGATTGAGTGCTATAACAGGTGTAAAATGAACTGTTAGCGGATTTTAAAGTGCAATGCAAACCTAAACTGCAAATTTTTTACATATGCTTTAACATTTTAAAGTGGTTGTAAATCCTTACTCATACCCAGTGATGTGACTAGTTACAGGTGATACCACAAAGATGGAACAAATCCCACTACATAAGTTTCACCAATTTATCGGCAGTCCTCTCTCTTCTAGAGCCTCCTAAAGCACACATATTTCACAGCATTTCTAAGCTTCAGATGGCAGGGAAGTGGAAATCTGTCTGATGTCACACATTGTACAGCATAGAGGAGAGAGCTGAGCAGTCAGTGGCAGCCCGTCCATAGGGGGTGCACGGGCGCTGCCCCCCCCCCCCAGCTATTCACCAAAAAAATGTCACTTTAATGCCCCGTACACACGATCAGACATTCTGACAACAAAATCCATGGATTTTTTCTGAGGGATGTTGGCTCAAACTTGTCTTACATACCCACGGTCACACAAATCTTGTCAGAAATTCCAAACGTCAAGAACACGGTGACGTACAACACGTACAACGAGCCTGAAAATTGAAGTTCAATAGCCAGTGCGGCTCTTCTGCTTGATTCCGAGCATGCATGGAACTTTGTGCTTCAGAATTGTGTACACAGGAATTTGGAATTTACGACAACGGAATTTGTTGTCAGAATATTTGAGATCCAGATCTCAAATTTTGTGTGATGAAAAATCCGATGGAAAATAAAAAAAGGATTCACCTGGGGCTGAGGAACAGGACGCTGTAAGCTGTAAGATTTGCTGATTCCACTCACATGGCACACACACAGGACACTGTGAGGATGATGGTCAGCAGTAGGAGCTGCACAGTGCACAGCATTCGTTATCACTGTCCTGCACATACATGGATCTCTTGTTTTTTTTTTTACGTGGCCAGGCACTGTGACCACTTGGGCTTGCTTTATTTTTTTTTTTGCTGACCGTTGCCATGACCAGAGGTCTGCCTTTCACTATGCTGATTTATTGGTGGGGGAGGGAGGATAGATAGAAGGCACTACTCTCCACCTGCAGAGCCTGTTTCCCCTCCTAGTGTAATGTGAACTCTCCCATGGTTGGGGGAATGTCAGGGGTTACAATAAAAATAAAGGAATGTATGCTGTGGTGGTGCTTTGCACAGGCTGAAGTGTGAGGAGAAGTGTGGAGGATTGTGAAGTGTTCAGGAATCAGGAGAACACTGAGGCATATGTTTTTATATGTATAGCCCTGACTATAGATCACCTATGACTCTTTCACTAGTGTAATTTCCTGCCTCCATATTAGATTGCAAGCTTTACAAGACAGGGAAGGCACTTAGTCCACCATTACTAACCTGCCATTTGTACATGAGACCCATTTATACCAGGATCTGCTGGTGTTCACTGCCTATCCTTACACTATGGAAATAGAAACAATAATTTTTGCCTGTCTACGGAGACAAGGGGCAGGATTTGAACAATGGTCCCAAAGTTGACTAGCATCAGGACCCCTGGATGACTGTGTACATTTTCTGTAAAAGAGCGCATGGCTGCTGTGTACAGTATAATGACATTTCCCTATATTTGATGTTTCTGAGTGTGGAGGATTATCTGTGTATGCATGTTACCTCAGGATTAGGGCACTGCCATTGTGCATGGACCCTGTTTTCACAAACAGTCTGTGTATAACATCCTCTGCAGGCCCATGTATGCATGACATCCAGAGTGTATACCCCTTGTCTTTGTAGACATCCTATGTGTGGCACCCAGGTGTGAAGGCACATTTCCATTTTAGAAAAATCAGTTTTGATTTTGTGTTTTATTCTGTACTCTATTTTACAAACAGCTGTGTTACTGTCTATTGTTCTTGTTATCTTTTCCTTCTAGATTTGTTTCTCATAATTTACTTTCCATTTCTTGTAAAGCTTATGATTTCCCAGAAATGAACATTTTTGCTGAGATTCGGTTCATCATAAAGTTTGCTTGTATTTGATTGGATAATGTTCAGGGGGCTGTACCCTCTGAAAACCCCCTTTATATTAATTGAGACAGAATGAAGATTTCTAGATTTTCTTGGCGAGACTTTGACATTGTTTTTTTTAACATTGTCTCAATGGGCTATTCTCACAGGCCTGTGGGGATTGTAAGGTACACCCTATGCAGAGTTATCGATGGTCTAAAAATACCCCTAGACAATCTACATTCCTAACAGTTGGGGGCTCGTCCGGGATTGATCATAATACGTTCAGTGAGCTAAATTTATATCTATTTTTCTCTTGCCGTGATTCCTTTAAAGGGACCTGTAATTAATTTTTAGACCTTGATAAGTTTAATTGCTCTGAGAAGCAATAATAAGGCTGTTCTGAGTTAGCAGCAAGATAAAACCTGGGAGGGTTTCAAGGACTTTGAGAAGAAGTCCATAGAATAAGACAGCAGTGACTGTTTCGGGTAAACAGTAAAAAAAAAAAAAACTCCAGGAGAGTTTAAGGGCTCTGTGAAATCTGTAGATTCTGAGAAATCTATGATTTATACAGTACTGTAATCACAACAAAAAGTCTGATAAGGTGTGCCGGACAAAACTCGATCTCTTTGCTTTATCTTCCTATTGCGTAGCTGTCATAAGATGATTTGTAATCTGTTTGTCTGTGTGGAATTTGTCGGGTGTCGTAAGGTAAGATGACACCTTTCCACTGCACTGTGTTATAATGAAACGTAGAGTGATTCTACAATATCCGGTGATGTATTGATGCTTACTTGTAATGATTTACATATGAATGCTTTGACTCTAAGGTATAAGATATAACCTGTATCGTATTGTAGTCGGCAGGATGACTCTGGCATTGATTCAGTGAGTAGAAATATTTTCTTTTCCTTGCCGTAATCAGACGTTCAGTGTCATCTTAGGGAAAGAACTAAAAAGGGAAATTATAAGTATAGACTTATGACAAAAAGTTCTTAGATAACTTATAAAGAGAATCCTTGGGAAGGACTCAGGAAAAAGGTGTCTTGGAAAGATCACTATAATTAAAAGGTATACCTACTATAAAAAGAGAAATAAAATATTGGGTGGTCTGACAGAACTAAGTCTTATACCAAAATTATTGCTTTAAGGCTTATTGGTGTTTAGCTTCTGCTGATTTATTTATCTGTATAGAGTTTAATAAGAATTTTAGAGTTTATAAAGAACCCTGGATTGGTGAGTATCTAGGTTAATTTCTTTTTATGTACTAACAAATGTCTCAAAAGTGTCCTGATTGTATTACTGGTTTGTTATTCTGTTATACAGGTCCTCGGACATATCTTGGAGCCAGTGTCCTGGGAGGATATCATTTTAAACTAGGAAAGGGACCCTTATTTAGAGAAGGCAAACCACGGGTTCAAGTTTTAAGGTTTAATTTACATAACAAATTTGTGTTTCAAGAAGGGTTGACAGTGAAAGGATTAATATCACTTATTCGAAGAGCAGGGGAGACTTATCAAGTCTGTCCCAGGTCTTTGAAGTATTGTGATATTAGGAACGTTTTTACCAATTAAAATATTGGTAGAGCGTTATTAACACTTTCTTAAGGTAATACATAAATTAGTGAGGCTAACTTTTGATTAAAACATGCTATTTGAATAATTCCTTTTGCTACTGACATCTCTTGTGAAGGGCAACATTTGGATTTTTGGCTTTTTGCCAACAGGGTTTCAGTGCTAATATCTCACTAACCATAGGAGATAGTGGGGAATTGTTTGCGGCATTGGTACTGCCGCAATTGAAGGCACTGTTTGAACCTGTTGGCACTCTGCCAAAAATTTGAAATGTAAATAAAAAATGTTTGGTTATAAACATAAGAAAAGTAATAATGTACAAAGCTTGCTTATGATCAGGGGAACCTCTGGCCATAAGGAGTGCTTATTGGCATTTTGCCAAAAAAAAAAAAAAAGACTCAGTATCTACAAGAATTTAGAATGTTTAGAAAGAAAAATAAAGATGAAAATAAAAATGCATGCTGTGGAGATCCCCGGCTGGACCGAGGCTCCCTATAGCATCCTAGCCCAAACATTGTCCACGATGGGTTTAGCAGAGTTATGGGATGGTAAATTTAAGGATTAAATCAACATGCTCTATGCCTGTACCATGTTCCCTGCCTCCTCCCCCTTACATTCCACAACCAGATAAGGACCTCATCACATGAAGACACGCAGCAACAAATCTTCTCTACCAGCTTCCAAACCAAAGCCAGCAGAATCTGTGTTAGAATTCTAAAAAAAATTATAGAAGTTTGGACACAAGAGGCAGGACTTGTTCAGTATAACATGCACATTCTCTTTTAAAACACCACCCCTTACAAATCATTGACCCGACTGTTTCAGAATAATACCTGGCTGTCCGGTGAATCTCTTGGGCAGAGATTTACTAGGAAAACTGGGAAAGTTTTGAGAAAGTCACAAAGCAAGGAGGTTTATGTAGAATCTGATAGAATAAACATCCTCACCCTTTTTCCATCCATCTCCTTGACAGAAGATGTGATTGAAGGAAGAATAGAGGAGTAAATTTGGGCAGAAAATTCACTGGATGTGGGATTTATCCCTTATACACCTTACAAAGCCACTTTAAAACCAGGGGCCCAGCCTGTATATCACAGACAATACCCCATAGCTAGAATAAAAGAGGATTTCTTAAAGAAAGGAATCTTAAGGGAAATTGTCTCGCCCTACAATACTCCCATTAACCCAGTAAAGAAGACAAATGGTGATTATAGGTTTGTACAAGACCTAAGGGCCATCAATAGCCTAGTGGTACCGGTTGCCCCAAATAGTGCCTGATGTGCCATCAATACTTACCACCATACCATACGATGCAGAGTATTTTTCAGTGATTGATTTATCAAATGCTTTTTTCTCCGTCCCTGCAGATGAGGAGACACGGCCACTCTTTGCTTTTACTGTGTCGATTGACCAACACAATAGTCAGTTTACCTGGTGTAGAATGCTCCAGGGTTACATAGACTCACCTGTAATCTATTCTATAGTACTCCAAGCCACCCTTCGGGCCTTGGACTGCCCCTCATGGTTCTGTATTGTTGCAGTATGTTGATGATCTTTTGATTTGTAGTTCTTCAGAGGAGGACTGCAAAGCTGATAGCCTATCTTTATTGAAATGGTTACATGTATGTGGTCACAAAGTGTCTAAGAAAAAGTTAGATGGTGTGTAACAAGGGGTTAAATTCTGTGTTACATTTATTCATAGGTTCATTCATATATCTACCCTTTCAGATATGTGGTCAGTAAATGCAAGGATTAAAACACACAACACAAAGAATGTCATAAAAAGTTTTTCTTAGCTTTTATTAAAGATGTATTACAGATGATACGATACAGGATAAATACAGCATATTCAATTCCAGGGGACCCCTCAACTTCTGAAAGTTCTGGAAGCCGATGGTCTGTTCAAAACCCAGGCACATTCACATCCATGTCCTGGGAAAAGTCCACTGGCCTTCTCTATTGTCTGACCTTTTAAAGGCTAGATGGAAGGCGCGAAAAAGCTGGTTTTATCTGGTACTAACAAAAGACTAGCCATAATGGTCCCGAGACAATGTGACCATCTGTCAGTGACCATCTGTGAGCTCAGAAACATACATTTATATATATATATATATATATATATATATATATATATATATATATATATATATATATATATATATTTATATATATATGTATATATATATATATATATATATTTATGTAATCACTTTAAAACTATTACTAAGTTTCTTGTAATTCAATAACTAAAGTTATGTATGAATATAGACCCATACTACATGGTGTAAACAGGAGTTGAGTACCTAGGGTTTGTGCTGTCTCCGGGAGTTAGGAAAGTCAGTCACAAAAGAGCTGCCACTCTTGTGGGTCTGCCCCGCCCACTTACCAAGAAAGGCATGCTTGCCTTTCCTGGAATCATTGGTTACTGCCGTCAGTGGATACCTGACTGTTCTTTATATGCCAATATATTGAGACCCTCAAGCAACCCTCTCTAAAATGTCTGATATTGTAAAGTGGTCTGATGAAATGTTGAATGCTTTTGCCATGTTGAAATGTGTTGCCAGCCAGAGCCTCGGCCTCCCTGAAATATGGTAAAATGTTTACCTTGTTTGCCAGGGAAAAGTACAGAGCCATGGCGGCAGTACTGGCCCAGGAACATGGTGGGAGACTGCGCCCTGTAGCTTTTTTCTCAAAGATGGTCCCGGTGCCAGTTCAAGGCATGCCTGTGTGTCTCAGAGCTCTAGCATTCTGTGTGATGGTGGTTGAGATGGCTACTTCTTTCACTCTGGGACACAACACCACACTTCACACCACCCACAATGTGTCAATCCTGTTGAAAAATGTGCATACACAGCACATGTCTGCTCAGAGGTTGAGCGGATATGAGGTTATTTTGCTGTCCAATCCAAAATTGCACATCAAATATGCTTCTCCCACTGCAGGCCCAGCACCAATTTTAAACGCCCTTTTAGGATTAAAAGGAGAACAGGATGAGGTTGTGCCAGAACATGACTGCATAAACCTCATTCACCAAGACACATCACCCAGGTCTGATTTATCTTCCACAGCACTACCAGACACACAGAATATTTTTGTGGATGGTTCTTGCTCTAGGCCAAATGATCACACATACCATGCAGGGAATGCATTTGTGCAACTTCCAGATGTTATACTTGAGGCCAAGCCTATCCCATATCAAACAGCACAGGCTGCTGAATTAATTGCACTCACTAGAGCATGCCAGCTCTTTGAAGGTGAGGACGTAAACATTTACACTGACTTGAAGTATGGGTATGGCGTGGTACACGACTTCGGTGTGATGTGGAGTAGGCGTGACTTCATGACAGCAGATGGAAAGAACATTTCACATGGTATACAGGTCATGGCTGATCTTCTGAGTAGAGATTTTTATATTCTCAAGATGGGTTGAACTTTTCGTGACCACAAAAGAAGATGCACAAACAGTAGTGAGGATCCTCACTCAGGAAATCATTCCTCGATGGGGATGCCCACTTCAAATAAACTCAGGCAATGGTCCAGCTTTTATGGCCAGGGTCTGCCAGGACTTGGTAAAAACTCTCAAGATAGAGAGGAAGTTTCACATTCCCTACCACCCTCAAAGCTCAGGGATAGTAGAAAGAATGAACAGAACAATAAAAGACAAGATAAGAAAGGCCACGGGAGAAACTTTTGACAACTGGAAAAAGGTCCTCCCAGCAGTCCTGGCAGAAATAAGAATGACCCCTTCCAAAACAACAGGGTATTCACCTTTTGAAGTTTTGATGGGTAGACCTTTCCCCACCCCATGGGTCAGAGCACCTTTAATGGTAGAAAAAGGAGATTTAGACTTAATACGGGAAGAATATGTAAGAAAACTGGTTGAAACATTGGAAATAGTCAAAAGAAATGTTGCTTGCACCTCTCCTTTTTCTTCACAGGAAGCTACTCACCCCTTCAAGGTGGGAGACACCGTGATGGTCCAACAGCTGAACAGAAATAAGAAGCAAGAGTATCCCTTTGGACCTCCTACCACAGTGGTTGCAGTGACCAGAATAGCTATCCTGGTGGAAAACTGCCAGGCCTGGATCCATGCCAGCCGAGTAAAAAGGTTGCCCAAAGCCCTAGGAGCAGGAAGGAGACCTTGGATAAAGAAGGCCCTCAAGCAGAAGTCCAAGCAGACAAAGGAGGAGATCCTGGGAAAGCAGGTGTGGCTAGAGAAGATGACCTTGCCTATTTCACCACAGACTTCTGGCAAGGCATTTTGCCTCCTGATCCTGATCTCTCTGATAGTATGCCTGCCCACCTGTATCATGACTAACTGTATCTATAAACCCTGAAGATTTGGGTGCAATTAAAAGTATCTGTGGGAACACACACACACAAGAGAACACTACAGTGACACAAGCTAGAACAAAGAGAGAGATTGGAGATAGTTTTACTGATAAGATGCTTTTGCTAAAATTTGAGTATGCTTATGCTCAAAAATCAGGGTATGAAGAATGTTGGATATGTAGAAAATTACATCATAGCACTGCCCGAATTCCCCTTTTGGCTGTACCTTTAAATATTTTCTCCTTCCTCAATGAGACTCCTCCTGTCTTCTTAACTAACATATCCACTCTGTACATAAACAACACTGTTACCTTTCCAATAGCAGGTAAAAGTCATTCCCCTGATTGGTGTTTTAATTTAGGGAATGAGACACAGACTAACCCCTCCATTTGTAGCAGGTCAATATTTAACATCTTAATGTGCGAACCTAGAGGCCAGTATACACCCCAGATACCCCCTCAAACACCATGACAAAAGGGAATTGTTCTATAAACAAGATATGGCCTGGGCAAGGATTCCTTCTTGGACAGGATGGGGTATAGACATGATGAAAAGGTCGAACAATTTTTCAAGTATATTGGATGAGATAATGGAGAGAAATTCAGATGACATTGCTAAACATAGAAATTAAAGCAATTAGAAAACAGCTAGAACTACATGAGTTAGCTATAAAAAGCATGAGTGCAGCTCTCACAGGTTTATGTAAAATGACTGAGGACTACGAATGCTGTACTTGGATCTCTAACACAAGTGCCAAGCTGCCTGACTACTATGATATTTATCCTTGCACTAATTCTTTACCTCTGTTTTAAGTGTTGTACCTGCATAATTGCACGCAATCAATCTCCTGATGATAAGGTTCTATCCTACGTGACATACATGAAGAATCATCAGGCAATCTATGCCACAATCCCAAAGAAGTACTAGAACACTGGATAGAATATAGAGATCATCTTATATGATCTAAGAGGGGATTGAAGGCATATTTAGCTTAACCACATCCATTTCAGAATAATCAGTTTCCATTTTGTGTTTTATCCTGTACTCTATTTTACAAACAGCTGTGTTACTGTCTATTGTTCTCGTTATCTTTTCCTTCTTGATTCGTTTCTCATAAGTTACTTTCCATTTCTTGTAAAGCACGTGATTTCCCAGAAAATGAAAGTTTTTGCTTAGATTCAGTTCGTCATAAAGTTTGCTTGTATTTGATTGGATAATGTTCAGGTCAGGACGTAAACATTTACACTGACTCGAAGTATGGGTATGGCGTGGTACACGACTTTGGTGTGATGTGGAGTAGGCGTGGCTTCATGGCAGCAGATGGAGTCCCCTGTATGTGTGTGAATAAAGGGATGACATGCTGTGTGTATGTGGAACGCTGAGGTGACCATACAGGGTGTAGCTGTACATGGTACAGTCGGTGTATAAAGTGCATATTATGTGATAGAGAATGTGTGTCCTCTGCTTGTCAGGTGGTAAAGTGCTAAACTGCAGAGGGGGAGGAGAATGTGGCCTCCTAATCACACACACATCCTATAGAGATATACATTGAAATAAATTAATACAATACCCATTATAATAGGGCTAATCGAGGCACCAGGATGGGGGAGGCAGAAAAATAGGAATCTCCAGCCACTTGCCCGGGATATGGAATTTTAAAACGCCTGTCTTCCATCCCCTAATTCTGCTTCCTTTCTCTTGTGCCAACCAGTGATGGGGCAAAGGGAATGCATAACCCTGTCCCATCATTATGCACTGCTTTTTTGCAGCAGTTCAGCACAAATTAAATGTTCAATTCTGTATGACATCCATCACATTGCAGGCACAATGTGAAGGAGGTACCAGCATGGCAGTGCAGGGTGGCAGGGGGGTGTGTGATGGGGGGGCAAAATGCACTTTTGCCTAAGTAGACAGAAAACCTTGCATTGGCCCTGCTTCCTGTATATAGAGAATCTCTATATACAGGAAGGAAGAAGGTGTATGTATATAGCTGTATACACTACACAGATCTACACAAATTGTGAATCTGTGAGGCTGAGCTATATATCCTGATCTGTGAGGCTGAGCTGTATACCCTGATATGTGAGGCTGAGCTGTATACCCTGATCTGTGAGGCTGAGCTGTATACCCTGATCTGTGAGGCTGAGCTGTATACCCTGATCTGTGAGGCTGAGCTATATACCCTGATCTTTGAGGCTGAGCTATATACCCTGATCTGTAATGCTGAGCTATATACTCTGTCCTGTGAGGCTGAGCTATATACTTTGTCCTGTGAGAATGCGCTATATACTCTGTCCTATGAGGCTGAGCTATATACTCTGTCCTGTGAGGCTGAGCTATATACCCTGATCTGTGAAGCTGAGCTATATACCCTGATCTGTAAAGCTGAGCTATATACCCTGATCTGTAATGCTGAGCTATATACCCTGATCTGTAATGCTCTGTCCTGTGAGGCTGAGCTATATGCTCTGTCCTGTGAGGCTGAGTTATATACTCTGTTCTGTGAGGCTGAGCTATATACTCAGTCCTGTGAGGCTGAGCTATATACTCTGTCCTGTGAGGCTGAGATATATACTCTCTCCTGTGAGGCTGAGCTATATACTCTGTCCTGTGAGGCTGAGCTATATACTCTGTCCTGTGAGGCTGATCTATATACTCTGTCCTGTGAGGCTGAGATATATACTCTGTCCTGTGAGGCTGAGCTATATACTCTGTCTGTGAGGCTGAGCTGTATGCATAACCCTGCCCCACACAATTGTAAACAATCTTATCAGTGTGATTTAATGATTTTACTATAGCTATATAGACTGTTCACTTTGCAAGAGAGGCTGCACTTTTCAAGGGAATTATCCCCAGAGCTTAGAGAATGAGATGAAGCTTTGTTGATTTCCATCATCCAATCATGCTTAACTAAAAATGCTGTTTTGTTGTTTTATTTTCCTTGCACGTAATTGGGAAATATTTGCAAAGTGGAATTTACTAAGCTCTGGGCAAAGTTCCCTTGCAAAGTGAGCAGCTTTTTGCCTTAAATCAACCCCAATACATCAAAACCTTGTTCCCAGGTATTGGTTTGAATATATATGCTTTATTATGATAAACAGTGGTATAAAATAATCTTTAAAACAGACTAAAATATCACACTAAACAGCGCTAATGTTGAGCAAAATAAAATAAACATGTGGCCAACTACACATGAAAAAAGTCCTTTTTAAAGAGTGGTGAAAAGTTCAGAGTGTAGTTCAGATAGTGTTCAACAGGTGATAATGAGGTCTGGCTACTAGATCCATCACAAACCCTAGAGCCCTCACCATGTGTAGGATTACGCTATGTGCGCTTTTCTTTTGTTATTTGATTTATTGTGAGCCCTGAGCATCTGGGATCCCTCCGGAGTGGTGGTATGGATGTGTCTTCTTTTTTTTGAGGCTTATTATTATCTAGCTCTGGTGAGTTTAACCCCCTGAGGGGAGTGTGTTCACACAGGGTGGAATTTGGACTGATCGGTGGAAGGTGCACACAGTGACTTTGTTTCATGATCACCTGTTGAACACTATCTGAACTACACTCTGAACTTTTCACCACTCTTTAAAAAGGACTTTTTCCATGTGTAGTTGGCCACATGTTTATTTTATTTTGCTCAACATTAGCGCTGTTTAGTGTGATATTTTAGTCTGTTTTAAAGATTATTTTATACCACTGTTTATCATATTTTATGTATTATTTTAAATGGCTGCTTTTCCCGCTTTGTGACTCCGTGCCTTTTGCGTAGTAGCAAGTTGGGCGGTACTTATATATTTTTTATTAATTGTTTCTGCATTTGAAACAGCATCTTGTCCTGGTGCTGAGTGGTGTATTTGAGGGCCCAGTTAAAACACCTCTTTTGTCTATATATGCTTTATTGCTTTATCCATATTTGCTTATGGATTAACCAGGAACAATCTTTCTAATTTGACCCTTCAAATATTTGTTTCTTTGTGGAACTAGGACCCCACAGCAGTGCATGCTCCTAATTCTTAGATCCTGGTTTAAACTAATGATGAAGAACAAATTAGATTGGTTCTCATTAATGTGATCACCTCGCAGGCTGCAGCTGTAAGTGTAGAGAGGAAGACAATACAGTAATTAAAAAATAAATGAATAAAAAAATAAAAGTTTAAACATTTTGAAAATACATTTTTTCACAAGCCCATTTTTTCTTTCAATAATTTTTATTAGAATTATCAATGATGATACAAATTTGGTCAGTACAAGAATAACAAGCGTATCAGTACTATAGGTAAAAGGGAACAATAGGTGCATGACATACTAATAAGAGTCTTTGCAAACGCTAATTCACCTCAAACAACACATCAGATAGCATATTGTGTGATACAATTATCCATGTCTAAAAAAAAAACAAAACGAAGAAAACACCAGAGATGTCAGGTCCCACTACGATGATGGAGTTGGAGTAATAAGCCTACGAATTCAATCAACCTAATAAGGCCGAACTAGCAAAATATTGAAACAGTGTGGTGTATTAGAGAAAAGATAGACCACCAGCCCTGGGGCTTGAAGGGGAGCCAGGATTAGGAGAGGCGTCCACAACCACCCCGAAAAGGGATCATGCTGTGGGTATGGAGCCGCCCCCTTCCCCTGGACCCCGGGTCTCAGGTTAAATCACCCCAACAGGGTGTATCCTATAACGCAAACCTAAGTTGGTAGCTTGTAAACTTAGAACTAAAACTATATATGGTCAAGTGACCATTCAAACACAGGTGAGGGTGGGACTGTAGGGAGGGAGGTCTAAGAGGATCAGAATACCTGGTCTCCGAAGAGCCCAAATAGCATAGCGGTAACTCCCCCCGCCTCTACAATGCATTACTCATACCGTCTCAGGATAATCACTTATTTATTTAACATGTCCGGTTTGGTTTAAAAATAAAGACGAAAGGAAAGTAAGGGGACAGAAAGAGGCAGGAAGAGAGAGGGGAAAAGCAGGAAAGTCTGGGAGAGAACGTACCCCCAGAGTCACTCAGAGCGCAGGTAGGTCAGGATAACTAATGCCAGGATATAAGGGGATATTACAGAACTTGGCCCAGGGTTCCCAGGTAAGTTCGAAGAACCGTGCTTTGTCTTGTATTATGCTGACTATCTTCTCCTGGGACATAATCCAGGAAATGTTATGCTTTACCGCAGTAAAAGGGACCCTATGCTTTTTCCAGCAGGCTGCTATTGTAATTTTAGTGCCAAGTAACATAAAAAAGATCAGTTTTTGGGTATATTTATCCACCTTATCTACCTTCTGATTCAACAGAGCAATCTCAGGAGATTGAGGAATCGGGAGGGTTGTTACTTTTCGAATCACTGAAAAGACTTTGTTCCACAAACTCCTGATTCTTGGGCAAGTCCACCATATATGGTACATTGTACCTACATGGTTACACCTTCGGAAACACAGCGGGGAAGCATCTGGATATATCTTCGCAAGGAGAGAGGGGACCCTGTACCACCGGGTTAGTATCTTAAGGCTGGTTTCAATCAGGGAAATATTTAAAATGCCTTTGAAGGAGCGTTGAAAGCAGAAAAACCAGTTATCCCTTTCCCAGGAAATATCAAGGTCCTTTTCCCAGGCGATGGCATAAGGAGGTTTGGATGTCACCGAGGCTAGAGCGGCATAAATGATGACAATCCCATTTTTTAGCCTACAATAAATTAACATTGAACCAAATAAAAGCATTAGATGCTCATGTAAAAACTGCAAATGACCATGCTAACACCAATTGTCCAGGTATGGTCCACAGTTGTCACCATCAGGGAGGCATTCCAAAGCAATGATATGCAGCCAATGCTGGAGTAAGTGCATATAGACAGAAAGTGACTGAAAAAGGCTATAGAGGACCTGCAGTGCAGAGATGCAAAAATCAATTTAAAAAGTGAATAATATCTTCTGGATATTTTATGGAAATAAAAACATGCCAATTGTTTATTATATATACAGTGCTTTCACAAAAATGTCACCTATTTAGGTTTTAGATCTACTTTCAAATCTACTTTGAGCCTGGGCTCACACTAGCGTGATCTGAGATATCGCAGTGCAGGTGCAGATCACATGCGATCTCTGAGCAATGCGAGTTCAGCCAACTGGCGCTGGAATTGTGCTGGTTCCCACATCACACTAGTGTGAACCTAGGGTAAAAGAGCATATTTTTGAGGTCAATTAAGTTTATTACATTCTGCTTTTTAAAAAAACATGGGGACTATATTTTCAATTGTTTTAATAACTTTTACTTACTTGTAACTACTTTTAATTACTATTACTTGTTATCACTGTTTACTAAATACTTTTTAATTATTTGTACATGAAGGAAAGTGTTGTCATTATGAACAAATAGTAGCCCAATGTAGCCCAATTTTAGCAAAAGTGAGATCTAAAAAAAAATGTATGTATTTATTATCTACCTCCATCGTATGACTGAGTTAATTTTGCAGCATGTGTAAAGTATATTTGAATGTTTAAAAACATTATTTTCCCACTCCAGATATTATGTGATAAATATTCTTGCAATCACAATGTTTTAATAAACCAGATGTGCACATATTGTAGAACTATTTAGTGCAATGTATATCATATTTTACATACAAAAAAAATATATTTGGATGACAGGGTCCAACAATCTAAATTCTGACTATGCCCTTTTCTACTATTCTACATTCTACAATTTAAGACTGTGGGATTGATTACCTAAAAAAGCAGAGGCGGTTCACTGCACTCACTAAACCAAGTGCATGAAAATGTTCTGCTTTGTTCATTTTTCATACATGTGATTGTTAAGAATGAACAGAGAGATACCGTATAGTCAAAACGGATTCCTCTGTGAAACAAAATATCTGAATTTCACATTTGAGCTTTGAATTGGACATTTTGAACTGATGTAAAAAAATGTTTTTCTTTTCATTTATAGGGTGTGTTTTTGTTGAATGTATCTAGGGTTTTTTATATCCATCGTTTTATTTTTTATTTTTCCTTAATTACTGTTTGTGTAATGCTGCTTTAATAACTTTATTTTTACATTTTCACTATATGTTTTTCCTTTGTGCATAAAATTAAAAACCACCAAAAATCACCCTAATTTTGTCTTCTGTATTCATGCCAATACATTCACTAAAATTGCAAAATTCTACCAAAGTCTCCTTTTTACAGAAATTACAGGACATGTGAAAACTCTACGTTTCACTCATCGCTAATGATTGGGTATTCAAAGATGCAGCTTTATTTACAAAGCCTAGTGAACATTCACGTTGTAAAACTGGATGTAAATCCCAACTGAATAAAATTTACTTTGCTAATGTAAAGTGATTTATAAACAGTTACCATTTTTTCCAAAAAATGCTTATTTTCACTTATTTCCATCTCTTGTTACATCTCAGTGTTGCCAATCTTCTGTAGCCCTTTGCAGCTATTTACTTTCTACATGCACTTCAACAATGGTTGCAGGGTATTTCTCACAAACCCTTGGGTTAGGCTTTAAAATATCCACTTGTAGCCGTGTGACAGGGTGACATCAAAGGGAACACCATTGGGAGATAGGGGCAGAACAATGTCACTCTGTAACAGGCTGTAACAGGCAGTTCCAGACTTTCAGTGAGGACCTTGACGGCATGACGTGTGAAAATCAATGTTTCCCTATGGGAGCCATCTTAACTGGTCCGACACAAGTCGGTCCGACTTTGAAAATGCTCCCTGCACTACTTTGGTCAGACTTTGATCCTATTTCAGCCAATTGAATATCAGTGAAGTCAGATCAAAGTCGGATCGCCATACTAACTGATCCTACATGTCATGCGACTTGTGCTCTGATCATCTTGAAGGGGAACTCCATGCCAAATTAAAAAAACAAAAAACAGCATGGGTTGCCCCTCCAAGAGCAAACCACATGGGCACATGGATTTAAGGGGTAACCCCCACACCAGAAAAATGGCATGAGGGTTCCCCCAAAATCCATACCAGACCTTATCCAAGAACACAGCCCGGCAGGTCAGGAAAGGGGGTGGGGATGAGCGAGCGGCCCCCCTCCTGAACTGTACCAGGCCGCATACCCTCAACATGGAGGGGTGGGTGCTTTGGGGCAGGGGGGCCCTGTGCCCCCCCACCCCAAAGCACCTTGGCCCCATGTTGATGAGGACAAGGGCCTCTTCCCGACAACCCTGGCTGTTGATTGTTGGGGTCTGCGAGCAGGGGGGCTTATCGGAATCTTGGAGCCCCCTTTAGAGAGTCAACATCAGAAGAAGAACAGAGGGAGAAGACAGCAGAGAAGACAGCAAAAAAGCGAGAAGATAGTGGAGAAAACCCAGCAGAAGACAGGAAGCAGAGGGAGAAGAACCGGAGAGGGCTAGAAGACATCAGCGGAGATCAGAGAAGACCTGGAGAAAGGAGAAGAACCGGAGAGGGGAGAAGAACCAGGAGAGGCAGAAGACATCAACGGAGGAGACAGAAGAGCCAGAGAGGGGAGAAGTCGGAAGAGACCCCAGAGCTGCCTAATAAATTACTTTAAAAACATATGTTTTATTTTTGACACTTTTTTAGGTGAATGGGAAGGGGTACAATATACCCCATAGTCATTCACATAGGGTCCCAAAGCACCCACCCCCCATGTTGATGGCATGTGGCCTGGTACGGTTCAGGGGGGGGGGGCGCTCGTTCATCCCCACCCCCTTTCCTGACCTTCCGGGTTGTGTGCTCGGATAAGGGTCTTGTATGGATTTTAGGGGGACTCAACGTCATTTTTTTTGACGTGGGGGTTCCCCTGAAAATGCATACCAAACTGAAGGGCCTAGTATGCTCTTGGAGGGTGAACCCATGCCATTTTTTTTTTACATTGTGCGTAGAGTTCCCCCTAAAGATTCATACCAGACAAAGTGCCTGGTATTGTCAGGGATCAAAGTTGGATCCCTGTTCATTGAAGTCGGATGGATGTCGGACTTCAAGTCGCAGGGCAAAGTCAGATCCAAAGTGGTACGACTGGCGTGTCGGACCAGTGTGATCCCGGCCTAAATCAGCCAGGCTCACTTCTGCATCAGTTTCCAGGTTTTATTGTCAAAGCTTTATTGAACAAGCTGAGGTTAGAAGCTAATTGGCTACCATGCACAGCTGCCCCACATTCTGAGTGCACCAGCCTTAGTAAATCTACCCATGTCTAAGATTCACCGCTTTGGCAACTTGTAAATGTGCTTTGTTACAATTGACACTTTTTTATTTCATATATTGGTCTAGATACTCATCTGTACCCTGCAATTTTTTTCACCTTTAACCACTTGCTGATCGTCCTATAGCAGTTTCACTTCCGGGTAGGGCATGTGCACGTGTGCCAGCGGCCGCTCACTCTTGCTGTGATTGCACACAGCAGGAGCCCAGTAGCGGTTACCACGGCACCGCGGATTGTTTAGTACACAAGCAGAATGGCAGTTTCACTTCCGGGTAGGGCACGTGGACGCGTGCCAGCGGCGGCTCGCTCTTGCTGTGATCACACACAGCAGGAGCTCAGTAGCTGTTACCACGGCACCGTGGATTGTTTAGTACACAAGCAGAATGGCAATCTGCCTATGTAAACAAGGCAGATCACCATTCTGTCAGTAGAAAAGGCATTGATTCTGTGTTCCTGCAAAACAGGGACACAGATCTATGCCTTCCTTTAGTAAAAGCACCTCTCTCACAGTACATAAACACTGGCTAGGAACACATTTAACCCTTTGATCACCCCTGATGTTAATCCCTTTCCAGCCAGTGTCCTTAGTACAGTGACAGTGCATATTTTTTTAACACCAATCACTGTAATAATGTCACTGGTCCCCAATAAGTCTCAAAAGTGTCAGTTAGTGTCCAAATTGTCCACCCCAATATCACAGTCCTGCTATAATTGGCTAAACGCCGCCATTACTAGTAAAAAGTAAATATATAAAAATATCCCATAGTTTGTAGACTCTATAACGTTTGCACAAACCAATCTATATTTGCTTATTGGGATTCTTTTTACTAAAAATACAGTATGTAGCAGAATACATATTGGCCTAAATTGATGAAGAAATTCAATTTTTTTCCATTTTTTTTTATGGCATATATTTTATAGCAGAAAGTAAAAAAATTTTTTTGTTTATAGCGCAAAAAATAAAAACACAGAGGTGATCAAACACTAACTAAAAGAAATCTCTATTTGTGGGGGAAAAAAGGACATCAATTTTATTTGGGTACAGCATCACATGGCCACGCAATTGTCAGTTAAATAAACGCAGTGCTGTAGAGCAAAAAATGGCCTGTCAGGAAGGGGGGATGAATCTTCCCTAGATTAAGTGGTTTAAGTATAACTAAAGGCAAAACGTTTTAGTTTTGGATAGAGTGGAGAGGGATTAGAACATCTGTCAGTTTTTATTGCTGTCTGTGCCCCATTAGGGAAATTCACTCTTTCTATTTGTCCTGTTTACCATCATCTTTAAGAGTGAAAGTAAAAGAAATTTTTGGGTTGTCCCCAGAAAAGTAATAGAGGGGAAATCATTCTATGGGTGCACTAGTTCTTGTGACCTGGGGGCCCCTAAGAGGTTACCTTAATTTTCGGGGATTTCCTCTCACTTCCTGTTTTGAATATGTGACAGGAAGTAAAGGTAAATATCCCCAATGGGACACAGTTGGCAAAAATAAACCCTACAGGGGTTATAACGCTTCCTTACTCTATCCAAAATGAAAAAAAAAGTTTACCCATAGTTTTACTTTAACTTCAATAAAAATGATTGAAACAGAAAAAAAAAACATAAATAAAATTAAAAAAAGTGTTGTGGAATAGTTTTGTTTATATTGCAATTGTTTACGTGCCACAAATAATGCCAAACAGATTTAAAATATTGTTCTTAATTAATTGTTTATGGAAAAATCCAAAGTAAACACAGGGGTTGATTTACTAAGGGCACAGTCTAGTGCAGCTCTGCTTAGAAACCAGGTTTTTGTCAAAGCTTAACTGAACAAGCTGAAGTTAAAAGCTGATTGGCTACCATGTAGAGCTGCACCAGATTTTGCTTTCTCCGGTTTTAGTAAACCAACCCCAGGGTGCATTAAGGAAAAAAGAGAGAAAGAAAATCAACAATCCCTTTAAGCTTAGTAAAACCTGCTTAGGAGCTCTGTATCATAAAGCATACATTTTTAATGTCACATACATGCAGCAGATTTTTAATGCATTTGTAATCTGCAATATATAACACCAAAAAGGCAAGCGCATTAATAATGAACGCTATCATTGACAAAGTATTGCGGTGACTCCTGTTGGGTTATTATCTTCGAAATGATAGACGGATTCTTTCACTGCTCAGATTATATTTGACAATGACACTTGTGGGACTGAGAAACACGCAAAACATTCATAAAGAAATATAGGCGCGCTCAATGTGCTTTGTACATTGTCAGTCACAATAAGTAAGTGTCTTATTACAATAATAGCTCTTGGTTTTTTTTTTTCTGAGTGTACTACAAGCTGTAGATCTCCATAGAGCTGCTTTAACACATAAGTGGGCCCCCCGTTAAACTGTACATTAGA
Organism: Lithobates clamitans; assembly: GCA_037952925.1. Classification (NCBI taxonomy): domain Eukaryota; kingdom Metazoa; phylum Chordata; class Amphibia; order Anura; family Ranidae; genus Lithobates; species Lithobates clamitans. The sequence goes on along the minus strand of JBBGZY010000589.1, from coordinate 902,937 downwards.
GGGGCCCCCATTTCTAAAGCCCAAATGAACATCCCATAACAGTTTGCGAGAGCATCACAAAGCAGATACATTTCTTTTTCATATTTCTATTGAGCAAAGACATTTTCTATTGCAGGAAATCTATAGGGGCTGATTTACTAAAAATGTAGGGCATGTTTACTTTGCAAAGAATACCCAATCACATGCAAGGGAAAATAAAAATCATGTATTTGCTTGTAAGCCTTTCTTCACTAGGCTTAGAGAAAATTCCCATGCAAAGTGACAATTCAGTTTGCTAGATGAACGGCTTATTTGCCCTTAACCTCTTAGCGCCGGAACCTCCTGGCCCTGAAGGAGTTTAGGATGCCTGGAGGTGGGGCGCAGCTTAGGATCACAAGGCCGCTGTGGTTGGCTGTCACAGTGGTCACGTGGTCTGAAAACTTTTGATTAGTCGAAGGTAACTGTGCTGGTGCCAAGGGGTTAATAAAATAAGCCCATAATATTCTTTAAAGCTCAACTCTTTTGACACCCCCACCCCAGTTTTTGACCCCAGCTCCCTTTCAAGTACCCCCACTTTTAATTGTATGTGAAAAATAACATACAGTACATACTTTTATACTTGTCTTTGATGAGTTGGTGTAATGTAATGACATGGCATCATTCTTTGCAACTTTGGTGTGATGATGTACATGAATACCTTGATGTAACGCAATGCAAAATAATAAATTTAACGTCCCCTTGATTAAAATAAATCATCACAAAACATCACATAATATATATTAACTCAAATAAAATGTCCATGTATTGCTTTTTGGTGCAATACATACAACACCCAGTGCTCCTATTAGATGCACACCCATTCGCTGCTAGAGAACAGTAGCTGGTGGAGGAGCAAAGTTCAGATAGCCCATACAGGGGCAACAAGTGTATATATGACCTTGATTGTTATTAAGGTCAATGGAATAAGGTGAGCCTACAAGCGCTGGGTGTTGCATGTATTGCACGGATTGCACTAAAAAGGGAAGAGATTGAGAACTCACAGCACATTGGTAGAGGACTCTCTTTATTTGATTGTAATATATTGACTAGGGATGGGCGAACGGTTCGGCCCGAGCATAAGTTCGGGTCGAACTTTGGTTGTTCGGGTTTTCTGCGAACAATGAACAATATGTGGTGTTCGGGGCAAATTCGAAAGCCGCCAGAACACCATTAAAGTCTATGGGACATTAACATGTAAAATCAAAAGTGTTCATTTTAAAGGCTTATATGCAAGTTATTGTCATAAAAAGTGTTTCGGGACCTGGGTCCTGCCCCAGGGGACATGTAGCAAAAATGTATTTATTTTTTTTTTTTAAATGGCCGTTTTTTCAGGAGCAGTGATTTTTTAAATGCTTAAAGTGAAACAATAAAAATGAAATATTCCTTTAAATATTGTGCCTGGGGGGTCTATAGTATGCCTGAAAAGTGGCACATTTTTCCTGTGTTTAGAACAGTACCACAGCAAATGACATTTCTAAAGGAAAAATTGTCATTTAAAACTGATTGCAGCTGTACTGAATTGTCGGGTCTCGGCAATATAGATAAAACTCATTGAAAAAAAAGAGCATGGGGGTCCCCCCAGTCCATTGCCAGGCCCTTTGGGTCTGGTATGAATATTAAGGGGAACCCCAAACCAAAATTTAAAAAAAAAATGTGTGGGGGTCCCCCTAAAATCCATACCAGGCCCTTCGGGTCTGGTATGGATTTTAAGGGGAACCCTGCACCAAAATTTAAAAAAAAAATGGTGTAGGGATCCCCCTCAAAATCCATACCAGACCCTTATCCGAGCATGCAACCAGGCAGGCTGCAGGAAAAGAGGGGGGATGAGAGAGCGCCCCCCTCCTGAACTGTACCAGGCCACATGCCCTCAACATGGGGAGGGTGCTTTGGGGTAGCCCGCCAAAGCACCTTGTCCCAATGTTGATGGGGACAAGGGCCTCATCCCCACAACCCTTGCCTGGTGGTTGTGGGGGTCTGTGGGTGGGGGGCTTATTGGAATCTGGAAGCCCCCTTTAACAAGGGGACCCCCAGATCCCGGCCTCCCCCCTGTGTGAAATGGTAACGGGGTACAAGTACCCCTACCATTTCACAAAAAAAGTGTCAAAATGTTAAAAACGACAAGACACAGCTTGGGGACAAGTGCTTTATTAAAAAAAAAAAGTCCCACAATGTCCATTCATCTTATTCACGACGGACCGGAAAAAAAAAAAGCAGAGACCGATCCGCCTCAATGGGAGGCTCCCGCCATGTGTCGCTTCAGCGCCTTTGAGAGTTCTTATATAACTGAGGGCGGGGCCACCCAGTGATGTCCCTGTGTGACTCCACCCACTCTGACGCCACAGGGCTTTCCCACGGCTTCCCCCGTGGTGTCAGAGGGGGGTGGGGCCACCCGGTTACGTATATTAATATGAGAACTAGTGGGGAGGTGCTAACTCTAAACCTTAATGAACAACTGCAGCTTTGTTTTAAAAATAAATATTAAAATGAGTCTAACACACTTATTATTCCCAAATAAACTAAAGTCTATAATGGCCTGAATAATCTAAAGGGTTAGTGTACATTTAAAAAAAAAACACTGTGTAGTTATTAAACACAATAGCAGCATCCCCTTAAGCTAATTAGATTTTTAAAACAATGCCTCTCTTCTGATAACATACCTGTAGGCCTGCCAGACAACTGTAAATGCTTTTAATGGCTCTGCTGTCTTCTTATAAGAACTTGGCAGTTACTAGGAAGTAGAGTTGGGCAAACAGTTCGAGCCAAGCAAAAGTTTGTCCCGAACATCACCTGTTTATTTGTTCAGCGAACACCCAAATTTGCAGGGTATCAGGCGGGATATTCGCCCACCAAACGCCCCACAATGCATGTAGTTAAGCTGACCATGGCAACATTGTAGTTCAGGTGGAAAAAAGCATTTATATTTCTGATTTAATAGGTGAGATAGATATTACAGTAAAGGTGCAATTGTCATTCCATCCTCAATTCTGAAACATTACAATAACAATATACTGTTTGCTCCAGTACTGATGATAAGGACCTATAGTTGGAGAATGTAGCTTCACCTAAAGCAGCCTTCATTCCCCCAAGGTGAGTATACCTACTGGTACTTTCATGCACAGTGCTATAGCCTCTGGCCAAGCAGCATTAGAGGCAGAGCAAGTGAAGTATATAAGGGTAGTCAATGGTGTCAAATTTATCCAGTGGACAACAAAAGACATGAGCTGAGAGAATAGCATAATCCAGAGACAGACAAGTTTAGGGATGGATGCAGATGATAATCTGGGGACAGGCTGAGATCAGGGACAGAACCCTGTCCTTGTGATGCTTATGTAGCGGTGTGTTGCCACTAGTTACTAACATCCACGCATTTTCACCCTGCTGCCAGACATCCATACGTCACACTTGTAGACAATGAAAAGTCTTTTGCTTTGTTTTGTTATTTTATTTGGGGGATTGAACTTGGTTGGGGGAGGGATATGGGATGACCATAGTAACAAATTGGTATTTGCAATGTTATAGTGGATCCGGCTTTACATTGACAAATGTCACTAGTGGTTTACTTATTACCTTTGCAAATGTTATAGCGGTTATGCTTTACATTTCCTTGAATAGAACAAAAAAAATGGTGGACACTAACCTAGCCTTCAGACCATTCTCCTCCTCTGCACTTTTCCTGCAGACTTCTACCTCCAGGACACTTCTCCTCCTGCACAACACTTTCCTGTCACAGCATTAGACATCCTGTCCCACCATCTTGAGCTGACTAGGCCTCACTCTGAATAAGTCCTAGAAGCAGTTTCACTTGATGATTCTTAATGGGCCAGGGGCCTGCAGTACCCCTTCTTGGCGGCCCTGAACATTTAGTTAGAAAGAATATTTGATGACGGACTACTGATCCCAGCAAGCCCGACTTGCAAAACCTGTGCCCTCAGGCTGCAACGATTTCGCACAAAACCCCATAGTCTCTCCTCTGGCTCTGCACCCAGCTCCCCTGGCATGCCTCTTCCAGATCTCCACTGTGCTTCACTCACCGACTCCTGTCCTTCCTGAAGGATTTACTCGGACCGTGTGGACACCTCTCCATGACCGTGTAGGGAGAGGCTCCCTCCCAGCTCCTGAGCTCCTCTGCCTGAGTTGCACCCCCCTAGATGGGAGTGTTCCTCCTGCATGCAGTCTAGCACTCCATCCTTCAGTTCACCCAGCTGACAACTCCCCCCAGCAGGCTGACTGTGAGTATATGTAGGAGGACTGCCCCCTGCCAATCCTAGTTGGGGATTGGTCAGGGCTCCTCACATGTACTCCATGCCACTCCAACTCTCAGCCCTCCCCCTCTTCCAGAACATTCTCACTGAAAACAGGGGAGGTGCCCAAAAGCTGAAGTACATGTCAGTCACATCCACTGCTACTCTAACCACTCCCTGCCCCCAGATCAAAAACAAACAGGCCTAGCTCATAGTATAGGCCTGCTTAAATTTACCCGCACTAACAGAACCTACAACACTACACCACTAGCACCTACCTATGGTAGAGGGTGCTACATCTAAATAAAGCCCTACAGTGCCACCAGCCAATCCCAAAGCTGGGGTGCATATGGCAAGGCATATTAGCCTGCAGATGATAAATAAGTCTGTGAAATTTGCAGGAGCGGCAAGTAACCCCCGAGAGGAGCTGGGATGCTGCTTCCTATTTCCAAGCCAGGGAGATGGAGACAAGTGGGCCGACAGTGCCTGAGCAATGGGCATAGGAGCTGTAAAAATCGTATTATCGCTTAATTTGGTTAAAAACAAATGCACTATAAAGCCAAGAATTTGTGGACCTCACGCCTATATGAGCTTTTTGGATATCCCATTCCAAAACCATGGACATTATGTGTTTAGTTGTCCCCAATTTTGCATCTATTACAGCCTCAACACTTCTGGGAAGGCTTTCCACAAGATTTTGGAATGTAGGAATCTTTGTCCATTTAGTCAAAAGAGCATTTGCCAAGTCAGGTACTGACGTTGGATTGCAAAAACAGATAGGAGGGTGCAAACGCCCAGTGCGTTACCACCATTCATATGTATAGGATCCAAAAGACAATTGCATGCCCCCAAACATTATTAGGAACAGACCTATCAAGTAACCATTCCAGCCATAAGGCAATGTCACCTGACCATGCATACCACAGTTGGAAGACTGACACATTTCGGGGGACATGCCATGGGGGACTAATGTTAATTGGTAAGAGCTGGCTCACAATTGGCGTTACAAATAATTTAAAAAAAATTCCTACACACCAATCCAACAAGCATTATTTATTGTGCTGACTTTGTGCACAGGGGCACAGTCATGCTGGCACAGAAAAGGCCTTCCCAAAACTATCCCCACAAAGATATACAAGTGCACTGTTGCATAAGCCCGGGTTCACACCTATGCGAATTAGATGCGGTGTAGGACATTTTAAAATACATTCATATGAATGCATCTGGTTCACATATGTGCGTTGCATTCGCACTGCGCATTGCACAAAAAACGTGTGCGTTTTCTGGGCATTGCGGTGCAAATTACGCGCCCCTTATCTTCTATGGGAATGCATCTACTTCGCAGATGCATTGCGTTCTGAACATGACTTTTCTACTTCTCCTCACTACACCTCCCCCCCCCCCCTCCCTCCCCCTCTCCCTGCTCACTGATCCTGAGCTAAAACGCAGTGATTCCTTTGAACAGGAGATTTTTATCTCCCCAGTGAAACCTGAGCTTCAATTCGCACCGCACATGTGTGAAACTGGGCTAAATGTTATTTGTATGTTGTAGCATTGATAGTACCTTCACTGGTAACACAAGAATTTAGCAATTTGGAGTTGTATCTACATGCTGTTGTCATGTAATGTACATTACAAAATGGTAGTGCTGGAATTATAGAGAGAGTTTTGGAATTTTCACAACACATCAATGTAACAATTTATACACAGGAATTTCCCATTTTTATTCAAGTCCTATATATATATACAGTATACAAGGAATTATTTTCAGCGGCTGTAATATACACACCCATACTTTCTCATGTTGGCACATTTGTCATACATTGTACAGTTTTGCATTTTTTTGGATACATATTTTTACCCATTATACTCTGTAACTATTTACATGAGGGTAATATACAGCTTTCGGTGTAATTAACAACAAAGTCATAAAAACATAACTGTTCAAATGCTATACCAACTCATCAAAGTTTAACAGGATAAAGATAACAGTATTGTTTTTTCAACTGAGACTTTGTAGTCTGTTTCCATAGCAGCTTGCCAGCTGTGATAACACAGTCATCCAGCATTCCAAGGACCAAAATGTTCATTACGGGGAGCTCTCCCTGCTGTTTGTTAAGTGAATTTGACCAGCGGGAGTTTATCTAATCTTGGGTTTTTCTCCTGATTTGCTGGTAAAATTGTACTTTATATTATTAGGGTAGAAATCCATTAACATATTATAAATAAGATCAGCATAATCATTTTGATTACATGGTAAATGCTTAGTCTTGATGATAATGAATTTAGATGCATTTGGATGAGTGTGTTTGACATCTCCCTGCCCTCCGTATTATTGTATAATTTATTCCTTTATGAGGTATCATTGACTTTGCATAAGAATGCGACTTATTTTGATGCATAGCGGGGATTGTACTTACTGCTTTTTTAAGAGCCTCTCTAGAGAATTTTCAGATACTGCACTGCAAGTCAAACCCAAGGATAGGAAAGGTTTCTTTGTCATCCAAAGTAACCAGATTCCAGTTGTCATTTTTGTAGTGTAGTTAAGACAATAAATGTGAGATGTGAAATGGTTGTCAAGGAAAACCTTTCTATTTTCCAGTTGTTTTTAACTATACATAGGTGTAAGTTTATGAAAGAGAGAAAAGCCGAGATCCTGATGATCACAGCTGATCTCTCAGGTGTGCCAGTTTATGAAGCTGAGATGAGGAGTGGAGAACATGTTCTTCACTTCTCATCACAGGACACACCCTTCTGTCCTTCATGTTTACACAGATGAGTGGTTTATGAAGGTGAGATTTGAAGATCTCACTGGCCATCTCTCTAAAATATCTCCTTCCCAGATTCTCCAGCCCAGAGGTGGAGAATGTGAGGGAGAAGTTGCTGTGAGGTGAGCAAGAAGGCTTCTTTCTTCCTAATATCAGCACCAGTGGGATTGAGCTAAATAATAACTATATATGCTTATGTGTGTGTATATATGTGTTTTACGTATACAGTGTATATGTGTGTGTATATATATATATATATATATATATATATATATATATATATATACTATAGTTATAATAATTGTCTTTTTGGACCCATTCCCATCTGAGCAATGCAGAATTGTTGGCAAAATTGCACAATTCCTGCCACAATTCCAAATTGCACTACAATTGTGTCAAAATATGCCGTGCGCTTTTGGGTGCCATTCATTGTTAATGGCACCCAAAATGCGGTTAGTAGACATAGCATAGTATTTTGCCACACATTTTGTCATTTGAAAAATACGCTACCAACACGCCAAAATGTACATTAAAAAAACACACAACACTGCATGCCCAAAAAAGGTTCAATTTGACTATTTGACTATAAAATTTGTATTTAGAAAAGCTCCAAAATGCACAATGAACAAACCAATGTTAAAAATGCCATGTTAAAAAGTGGCAAAATGTGCGTAAATAATGCCAAAATGCTCAATAATAAGGGGCCAAAATACACATTTAACCACTTGAGCCCCGGACCATTATGCTGCCTAAGGACCAGAGGTCTTTTTCCAATTTGGCACTGCGTCGCTTTAACTGCTAATTGCGCGGTCATGCAATGCTGTACCCAAACGAAATTTGCGTCCTTTTCTTCCCACAAATAGAGCTTTCTTTTGATGGTATTTGATCACCTCTGCGGTTTTTATTTTTTGCGCTATAAATGGAAAAAGACCGAAAATTTTGAAAAAAAATGATATTTTCTACTTTTTGTTATAAAAAAAATCCAATAAACTCAATTTTAGTCATACATTTAGGCCAAAATGTATTCGGCCACATGTTTTTGGTAAAAAAAATGTCAATAAGCGTATATTTATTGGTTTGCGCAAAAGTTATAGCGTCTACAAACTAGGGTACATTTTCTGTAATTTACACAGCTTTTAGTTTATGACTGCCTATGTCATTTCTTGAGGTGCTAAAATGGCAGGGCAGTACAAAACCCCCCCAAATGACCCCATTTTGGAAAGTAGACACCCCAAGGAAATTGCTGAGAGGCATGTTGAACCCATTGAATATTTATTTTTTTTGTCCCAAGTGATTGAATAATGACAAAAAAAAAATATTTACAAAAAGTTGTCACTAAATGATATACTGCTCACACAGGCCATGGGCCTATGTGGAATTGCACCCCAAAATACATTCTGCTGCTTCTCCTGAATATGGGGATACCACATGTGTGGGACTTTTTGGGAGCCTAGCCGCGTACGGGGCCCCGAAATCCAATCACCGCCTTCAGGATTTCTAAGGGCGTAAATTTATGATTTCACTCTTTACTGCCTATCACAGTTTCGGAGGCCATGGAATGCCCAGGTGGCACAAAACCCCCCCAAATGACCCCATTTTGGAAAGTAGACACCCCAAGCTATTTCCAGAGAGGCATATTGAGTCCATGGAATATTTTATATTTTGACACAAGTTGCGGGAAAGTGACACATTTTTTTTTTTTTTTGCACAAAGTTGTCACTAAATGATATATTGCTCACACAGGCCATGGGCATATGTGGAATTGCACCCCAAAATACATTTAGCTACTTCTCCTGAGTACGGGGATACGACATGTGTGGGACTTTTTGGGAGCCTAGCCGTGTACGGGACCCCGAAAACCAATCACCGCCTTCAGGATTTCTAAGGGTGAAAATTTTTGATTTCACTCTTCACTGCCTATCACAGTTTCGGAGGCCATGGAATGCCCAGGTGGCACAAAACCCCCCCAAATGACCCCATTTTGGAAAGTAGACACCCCAAGCTATTTGCTGAGAGGCATGGTGAGTATTTTGCAGCTCTCATTTGTTTTTGAAAATGAAGAAAGACAAGAAAAAACTTTTTTTTTTTCTTTTTTCAATTTTCAAAACTTTGTGACAAAAAGTGAGGTCTGCAAAATACTCACTATACCTCTCATCAAAAGCTTGGGGTGTCTACTTTCCAAAATGGGGTCATTTGGGTTGGGTTTGTGCCACCTGGGCATTCCATGGTCTCCGAAACTGTGATAAGCAGTCAAGAGAGAAATCAAAAATTCACGCCCTTAGAAAGCCTGAAGGCGGTGCTTGGTTTTCGGGGTTCCGTACGCGGCTAGGCTCCCAAAAAGTCTCACACATGTGGTATCCCCGTACTCAGGAGAAGCAGCAGAATGTATTTTGGGGTGTAATTTCACATATTCCCATGGCATGTTTGAGCAATATATCATTTAGTGACAATTTTGTGCAAAAAAAAAAAAAAATTGTCTCTTTCCCGCAACTTGTGTCGCAATATAAAATATTCCATGGACTCGACATGCCTCTCAGCAAATAGCTTGGGGTGTCTACTTTCCAAAATGGGGTCATTTGGGGGGGTTTTGAACTGTCCTGGCATTTTATGCACAACATTTAGAAGCTCATGTCACACATCACCCACTCTTCTAACCACTTGAAGACAAAGCCCTTTCTGACACTTATTGTTTACATGAAAAAGTTTTTTTTTTTTGCAAGAAAATTACTTTGAACCCCCAAACATTATATATTTTTTTAAAGCAAATGCCCTACAGATTAAAATGGTGGGTGTTTTATTTTTTTTTTTCACACAGTATTTGCGCAGCGATTTTTCAAACGCATTTTTTGGGGAAAAAACACACTTTTTTAAATTTTAATGCACTAAAACACACTATATTGCCCAAATGTTTGATGAAATAAAAAAGATGATCTTAGGCCGAGTACATGGATACCAAACATGACATGCTTTACAATTGCACACAAACGTGCAGTGGCAACAAAATAAATACATTTTTAAAAGCCTTTAAAAGCCTTTACAGGTTACCACTTTAGATTTACAGAGGAGGTCTACTGCAAAAATTACTGCCCTCGATCTAACCTTCGCGGTGATACCTCACATGCATGGTGCAATTGCTGTTTACGTTTGACGACAGACCGCCGCTTGCGTTCCCCTTAGTGCGAGAGCAGGGGGCGACAGGGGTGCTTTTTTTTTTTTTTTTTTTTTTTTTTTTCTTTATTATTTTTTTGCTTTTTTATCTTATTTTTAAACTGTTCCTTTCATTTTTATTTTTTTTTAATCATTTTTATTGTTATCTCGGGGAATGTAAATATCCCCTATGATAGCAATAGGTAGTGACAGGTACTCTTTTTTGAAAAAATTGGGGTCTATTAGACCCTAGATCTCTCCTCTGCCCTCAAAGCATCTGACCACACCAAGATCGGTGTGATAAAATGCTTCCCCAATTTCCCAATGGCGCTATTTACATCCAGCGAAATCTAAGTCATAAAATGCTCGTAGCTTCCGGTTTCTTAGGCCATAGAGATGTTTGGAGCCACTCTGGTCTCTGATCAGCTCTATGGTCAGCTGGCTGAATCACCGGCTGCATTTTCAGGTTCCCTGTTGAGACAGGAGAGCCAGAGAAAAACACGGAAGACGGTGGGGGGGGGCATTCCCTCCCACGGCTTGTAAAAGCAGTCTAGAGGCTAATTAGCCGCTAGGATTGCTTTTACATGAAAGCCGACCGCTGGCTGAAAAGAATGATACCAAGATGATACCTAAACCTGCAGGCATCATTCTGGTATAACCACTCAAAGTTGTGAATGGCGTACCTGAAGACAAAAAAATGATTAACAATAAAGCACAGTAAACGGTAAAGTATAAAAAATTGCATACCTGAAAAGCAAACATGATAAAACATAATAACAATAAAACATTGCAGAATAGAATACAGTAAAAAAGAGCAGAACAATAGAGAGAATAGAGAGAGAGAGAACAATAAAACGACAACTATTTTTTTTTATTTTATATATATTTTTTTTTTTTTTTTTTTTACACTTTTTTTGTAACTAACTTTTATAACTGTAACCGGTTCCAGGTTCGGGTCTCTCAAAATGCGATGGCATCTTGGGAGACCCTGTGAAAGTGTACCTAGTCTGTGCAATGCTGTACCCTACGCTAATACTCAACTAGTGCATGGTAGCGTTCAAAACATTCACCAATGCAAAGACCAGGATTGTCAGGACAGGAGGGACAATAATAGCGGGTGTCACGCCTATATCCGCGCTAGCTGCAGACACAATATCTTTTTTGGGGGCGTTCGCTGGGTAGGGGTACTCGGGAGGACATAAAGAAAATGCCTCTCATGCAGCCGACTACATTTGGTTGGGGATGTGAATGGGGGAAGTAGGGGCGCTGCAGAAGCGGTGGGTTCCCAATTAGGATTGGCGAATGCAGCAGGAAGGGCACTATGGGCACGACAGGCCTGTGTTTGTCTTTTTGGTGGCAGCGGGACACTACTTGTGCTTGCCACCTCACCAGCTTGAACTGCACTTATGGGACTCGCCACGTCACCAAGTGTTACTGCAGTGCTGGTTTGACTACGACCGGGGTGTACTAGGCCGCTGGCGCTTGCCAGTTCACCAAAACGCTACCAAAAAATCTGTTGGCGATCGCAGGGATCAGGCCTGACTCTGCGAACGCTGCAGTTATGCGTTTTAGTCTTTTGTAAGTGACAGTGATCGATCGATACTGCACTTGGGTGGGCTGGGCTGGGCCGGGCGGAGGGGCAAAATGCAGGTGCTAGCAGGTATCTGGGCTGATCCCGCTAACACTGCGTTTGTGAGAACCCTAAACTGCTGGGGATGCTAGTATAGATCTGATCGGATCAGATATTGATCCGTTCAGATACTATACCACTAAGGGTGGTGTACAGTGCGTGCGTGGGTGTTAGCGGTACTGGCGCTAACCTGACGCTGCCTGGGGCTGGTGCTTGCCAGTTCACCAAAATACTACCAAAAAAACTGTTAGCGATCGCAGGGATCAGGCCTGACTCTGCGAACGCTGCAGTTATGCATTTAGTGTTTTGTAAGTGTCAGTGATCGATCGATACTGCACTTGGGTGGGCTGGGCCGGGCGGAGGGGCAAAACGCAGGAGCTAGCAGGTATCTGGGCTGATTCCGCTAACACTGCATTTTTGGGAACCCTAAACTGCTGGGGACACTAGTATAGATCTGATCGGATCAGATATTGATCCGTTCAGATACTATACCACTAAGGGAGGCGTATGCTGCGTGCGTGGGTGTTAGCGGTACTGGCGCTAACCTGACCCTGCCTGGGGCTGGTGCTTGCCAGTTCACCAAAATACTACCAAAAAAACTGTTAGCGATCGCAGGGATCAGGCCTGACTCTGCGAACGCTGCAGTTATGCGTTTAGTCTTTTGTAAGTGACAGTGATCGATCGATACTGCACTTGGGTGGGCTGGGCGGAGGGGCAAAACGCAGGTGCTAGCAGGTATCTGGGCTGATCCCGCTAACACTGCGTTTTTGGGAACCCTAAACTGCTGGGGACGCTAGTATAGATCTGATCGGATCAGATATTGATGCGTTCAGATACTATACCACTAAGGGAGGCGCATGCTGCGTGCGTGGGTGTTAGCGGTACTGGCGCTAATCTGACGCTGCCTGGGGCGACGCATATCACCGCCGGGCGATCAGGGGGCTAAACCTTTATTCGGTAATAAACGTCGGGTGCCCTGACACTATAAAAAATAAACAAACTAACCAGCGTCAACCGTAACGGTTATACGGTGATCAGTGGTGAAAGGGTTAACTAGGGGGCAATCAAGGGGTTAAAACATTTATTCGGTAGTATATGGGGGTCCCTGACGCTATAAAACGCTGACGGCGAACCTAAATATTTATGTCCCTAACTAGCGTCACCAGCGACACTAATACAGCGATCAGAAAAATGATCGCTTAGTGACACTGGTGACAGGGGGTGATCAAGGGGTTAAAACTTTATTAGGGGGGGTTAGGGGGGTACCCTAGACCTAAAGGGGGGTAACAGTAACTGTCCCAACACTGTAACTGTCACAAACTGACACTATGCAGTAATCAGAAAAAAAAAAAAAAAAAAAAAACTGCTGGTGTCAGTTTGTGACGGGGGGGGGGGGGTGATTGGGGGGGGATCGGGGGGCGATCGGGGGGGGGATCGGGGTGTTTTGTGTGCCTGGCATGTTCTACTGTGTGTGTGTGTGTTGGTGCACTCACATTGATGTCTTCTCTCCTCGGGCCGGAACGGAAATTACCGAGCCGAGGAGAGATGACATCATTTCCTTTGCTGCTGTTTAGCATACAGCAGCAAAGGAATGATTCGATTGGCCGGCGGCGATCACGAGGGGGGGGCCACGAACGGATGGTCTCCCCCTCACCACCGATCGCCGCTGGACAAAAGACGACCGCCTCGGGCACCGGGGGGGGGGGTCCGATCGGACCCCCCACCCGCGGAAGGCAAATCACGTACCATGTATGTGATTTTGCCTGTCCGTGCCACTTTGCCGACGTACATCGGCGTGAGGCGGTCGTCAAGTGGTTAAAGAATGTGTGAGTAAAAAAAGTACCGGTGGTCAGTGCTTATTTTTTTCATGTACCGGTATTTACACAGTCTTTTTAACTCTGGTTTTACTTTTTAAAATCAGCTGCTCTTTAATCATACAATATCTCATGAGATCACAGGCAGCATTCTCTCTTCTACACAGATTTCAGCTGTTCTCAGGGGAAAAATTCTCTCTTCTCCTCTTTTCTCCTCTCTTCTCCTTCTGAGAACAAGAAATGTATTAAAGCGGGGTTCCACCCAAATTTTGAACATTATCTCTATGCATTCTCTTCCTTGCCTAGATGCTGACATTCTGTGTAAAAAAATTTAAATCGCCGTAATTACCTTTTTTTTTCTAATCTTCTTAGCACTTCCTGGTTTTCCTCCCATGGGAGTAGGCATGTTTTTAGCCTCTCCCAGACCTCCCACAGTCCCCTGGAAACTAGTCTCAGGCTTCCCAGCATGCATTGTGCAACAGCGTCATCACAACATCTCGGTGAATGCTGGGAGCACAGCATTCACCGCATCCAGGAAATACATGCTTGTGGGCTTCAAATGCCCACAATGAAGATGGAAACCGCCTTCAGTGAATTTTATAAGTTATTCTTTACAACGAAATCGGACACAGGCGGACTTATTACACAGAACATGTGAGTAGATAATCATGAGAAGAAAAGTTTGTGAATGAACTCCAAAAAAAAAAAACAATAGATAGGTGGACCCCCGCTTTAAGAAATGTAAGGGTGCTATAAGGACGGCTAAGATAGAACATGAAAGACAGCGGAGGAGAGCAAAAAAAAAAGAATCTCAAGAAATTCTTTAGGTATGTAAACAGTAAAAAAGGGAGGACAGACCATATTGGCCCCATAAAGAACGAGGAAGGACATCTACTTACAAAGGATGGGGAGATGGCGAAAGTATTGAATTTATTCTTCTCCTCAGTCTTCACGAGGGAATCGGGGGGCTTCAGTAACCAAAACTGCAGTGTTTATCCTCATGACACATCACAGGAAGCACCTCCATGGTTAACAGAGGACAGAATTAAAATTAGACTTGGGGAACTTAACATTAATAAATCACCGGGACCAGATGGCTTGCACCCAAGAGTACTTAGGGAACTCAGTCAAGTAATTGCCAGACCATTGTTCCTAATTTTTACTGACAGTCTACTGACTGGAATGGTACCAGCTGAGTGAAGAAAAGCCAATGTTGCATCAATATTTAAAAAGGGCCCAAAATACATCCCTGAGAATTACAGACCAGTTAGTCTAACATGAATAGTATGTAAACTCTTTGAGGGGATGATAAGGGACTATATACAAGATTTTATTAATGAGAATGGTATCATTAGCAGTAATCAACATGGATTCATGAAGAATCGTTCTTGCCAAATCAATCTATTAACCTTCTATGACGAGGTAAGTTGCCATCTAGATAAAGAAAGTCCCGTAGATGTGGTGTATCTGGATTTTGCAAAAGCAAAATAAGGTCCCTTGGCATGGACCATAGAGTGAGTACATGGATTGAAAAATGGCTTCAAGGGTGAGTTCAGAGGGTGTTTATAAATGGGGAGTACTCGGAATGGTCAGGGGTGGGTAGTGGGGTTCCCAGGGGTTCTGTGCTGGGACCAATACTGTTTAATTTGTTCATAAACGGCCTGGAGGATGGGGTAAACAGTTGAATCTCTGGATTTTCGGACGATACTAAGCTAAGCAGGGCAATAACCTCTCTGCAGTATGCGGAAACCTTGCAAAAAGATCTGAACAAATTAATGGGGTGGGCAACTACATGGCAAATGAGGTTCAATGTAGAAAAATGTAAAATAATGCATTTGGGTGGCAAAAATATGAATGCAATCTATACACTGGGGGGAGAACCTCTGGGGGGAATCTAGGATGGAAAAGGACCTGGGGTCCTAGTAGATGATAGGCTCAGCAATGGCATGCAATGCCAAGCTGCTGCTAACAAAGCAACAGAATATACTGACATGCGTTAAAAAGGCGATTCATTCCAGAGATAAAACGATTATTCTCCCGCTCTACAAGACTCTGGTCTGGCTGCACCTAAAGTATGCTGTCACATTCTGGGCACCAGTCCTCAGGAAGGATGTACGATGTACTGGAAATGCAGCGAAGACAAAGAAGGGCAACAAAGCTAATAAAGGGTCTGGAGGATATTAGTTATGAGGAAAGGTTGCGGGGTTGCGGGCACTGAACTTATTCTCTCTGGAGAAGAGACGCTTGAGAGGGGATATGATTTCAATTTACAAATACCATACTGGTGACCCCAAAATAGGGATAAAAGTTTTTCGCAGAAGGGAGTTTAACAAGACTCATGACCACTCATTAAAATTAGAAGGAAAGAGGTTTAACCTTAAACTACGTAGAGGGTTCTTTACTGTAAGAGCGGCAAGGATGTGGAATACCCTTCCACAGGTGGTGGTCTCAGCGGGGAGCATCGATAGTTTCAAGAAACTATTAGATAAGCATCTGAACGACCACAACATACAGGGATATACAATGTAATACTGACATATAATCACACACATAGGTTGGACTTGATGGATTTCCGTCTCTTTTTGACCTCACCTACTATGTAAATGTTAATAAACAGGGTGCTAGAGGAGATGATTTTTTTCTGAGAACAGTTGAGAACTGCAATGAGATAAATTATCTCTGTTTAAGTAAGAGAGTGATCCAATGATCTGAGAATGAAGCCTGAACATTTGTATTTTACTGATGTGATCTTTATAGGATACACAGAACATGCGAGCCAGACCAAAGGCCATGGAGTCAAAACTTTAGGTCTATGGGCATTAGAAGGTATCGTCAGTATCATACTGTACATTCATATTAAAAACATAATTGAGTCATATTAATGGATGGATGTCAATGTGCTAATGCTGTGTTTTATACTATTTTTCCTGTTGGTCATAACTTTCAATATGGCAGGACCACCACAATATTTCCTTATATTTTCTGAACTAATATGCTTTGATTTACATGATGTTTATTTTAGGTGTTGCTCTAAATGGTTTGTTTTCTGAACCCTACCCCCCTTCCCACCTAAAATGGCCAAGAAACCCAAAGAAAGAGCTTTGTGATGGTAATAAAAAGGGAACACTTGCTGTGTCATACAAACCACAACTCAACTATAGTAGCCTGATATATTGCTTAAGCTTTTTACTCTAGACTCCCTGTGAGAATTACATTAAAAAATCAAAAGAATTAGGATGCGCTCTACCCACACATCAAGCCCGCCATGGCCTAAAGCATAACTTTTATTTGAAATTATCCAATAATAAAATAACTGAAGTCAAAAACAACCACTGGCATTTCCCATGAGTGGATAAGGTCACTCATGGGGAAATGCCAGTACCATGCAGTAACTTACTAACCATAATAATGTAGGTATATTATCTGATATATTTCCACCTGGTTAGAAGGATGATATCCAATGCTCCTGATCACTGGACAAGAAAAGTCCTCACTGTAGGTGCCTGTCTAGGTTCCCTCTGCAGACCACACGAATGTCATAATGGTGGTCATCACAGTGACTTACTCTCTTTATCTACAAGCTTGGACTATAGCTAGAGGATAGAATGGCTAAAGAAGGGCTTAGCTACCTCCCTAAAGCCTAACACACCACACACAGTTTACAACTCCAACCTGGTTTTGTCACTAAACCTTTTTTGATAAATCCTCCACCAGTGACCATGGGCCTCTCTGTAGCACCTTGCATGGTATACACACTTACCCCAATAATATGGGGCTCATACTACTGTATAAAACAAAATAAAGTTCTATAAACCCAACATGTTTTGCCTCAAATTGAGTCTTTGTCAGGGGTGCAATCAAACAACATATCATAGTGTGTCCACCAACACACACAGTGCGAAAATGGCCACAACAACACATTTAGCATACCATGTAAAAAAACAAAAAAACAAAAATACAATTTGAGCAAGCATGTTTGGGTAAAATGCTGTATTTCTATTATACAGTGTTAAAGAACTGCAGATTTGTTTAGGGAAAAAGCACCCCCCCCTGCAGATTTTTTAAAAATGTTTTTATGAGATTACTGTTTGTTTCTTGAAGGCCTGAATGGAAATGTCAGCCTTCATTATAACCTTCCAGTGCAATTTCAATGTTACTTGTATAATGAGCTAGCAAAAAAAGATGATACACTGTGTTAGCCTGGAAAAAATAGAGGGGTAGAGAAAACAAACAAATTGCCAAAGTGAAAGCTTTTCATGGCTATTCAAATTTGCCAGTCTGTTTACACTTCATCTTTTACTGTCCCATGTTTTATCTGTATATCATGTCTAAATACAGTATATCTTTGCATATGTCTTTTTCTGCATTTTATTCATCATATACCTAGAAAATGGGATATATATCTTCCAAAGTTCGTATTTATTATTTTTTAGTGGCTGATTAAAATATTATAATTGTGACCATTTTTGGCCTTTTCTTCCAGTGTTGTAATGAGAAAAGCTGCAGTGCCTGCATTTAGGAATGGACAAGCCTTAATATTAAAAATGCCGTAACTATGACTTGAACCTCAGTGCGGAGCACCGCAGTGAGCCAACTGCACATGGAATACAACAAACTTACTATATTCCAAGGAAGTGACATATGCATGCCACACCAATATTAGAAAACTGCAACATCTGCAGAATAAAATAGAAATGTAATTTTGAATAACGTTATTATACAAAATGGCTTGTGTAGCAATTATATATTTTAAGCCAATGTTTTAGGTAGCGCTAAAACTTTTTTTTTTTGCATTCAGCCACCATCTCCTACAGCTCTGAGTCCATAATAATAACGTTATCCATCTAATGATCCTTACACCATTAATTTTAGGAACTAAACATCGCTCTCCTAGTACAGCCCTCAAATTTTCCACTCGCACACTTGCATTTTGCGATTGCAAAATGGCTGTTGAGGAGCGTGGGGATTCCTCAGAGCGGGGGGGGGGGTCAAGCACCGCCGGCATGGTCTCCCAGCCAGCAGAAGAGAGAGGAGAGGAAGTGAGGCTGCATTGGGCAAAGGCCTCACTCTATTGGGCACAGGCCAAACTGTATTGGGCATGGGTGAGGCTGTATTGGGCACTGGTGAGGCTGTATTGGGCACTGGTGAGGCTGCATTGGGCACAGGTCACACTGCATTGGGCACAAGTGAGGCTGCATTGGGCACAGGTGAGGTTGCATTGGGCACAGGTGAGGCTGCATTGGGCACAGGTCATGCTGTATTGGGCACTGCTCACACTGTATTGGGGACAGGCCACGCTGTATTGGGCACAGGCTGCTCTGTATTGGCCACAGGCCGCTCTGTCTTGGGCACTGGTCACGCTGCATTGGGCACAGGTGAGGCTGCATTGGGCACAGGCCATGCTGTATTGGGCACAGGTGAGGCTGTATTGGGCACAAGTCACACTGATTGGCATGGTTGGGGCTGCACTGATAAGCACAGGTGAGGCTGCACTGATAGGTACTGATAAAGTTGTTGTTAACATTTATTTTTGTAACTTAATTCTGCATAAAACATTTAAGTGTCATTTCATGAGATCATTTATGAGGGCATGTTTAGGGGCGGGGCATGGTAGGGGTTGGGTGGGGCAACTGGTGGCGAATAACTCTTAAGGCCTGGCTAGTAGCTCAGAACTTGAAATTTTGGGCCCTGACCTAGTATACCATCTCACAAAGAAGCTAAAGAATAGGAGCATATTTATAAAGCAGTTAATGTGACTTTCGCTAAACATTCTCTTGTGTTGAATCAATTAGTCATTTAAAATACAGGAACTGGGGGGATTCACCTGCAGTGAATGTTTGGTGAATAACAGAATCACTGCTTTATAAATATTTACTATTTTGGTTGTTTTCTTTTAATAATAAAAACCATTACCATTTATTACCAAATGAATGCCCAATTTGTCCTGAAAAAACAAGGTATGATATTTACAGTTTTACTAACAGACCAAGGTTGCACAACTGCATTCAAGCATTACCACTTGCTTACTGGGCACTTAACCCCCCTTCCTGCCCAGACCAATTTTCAGCTTTCAGCGCTGTTCCTCTTTGAATGACAATTGCACGGGCATTCAACACTGTACCCAAATGAAATTCTTATCATTTTTTTCCCACAAATAGAGCTTTCTTTTGGTGGTATTTAACTGGTTCCCGACCAGCTGCCGCAGTTTTACTGCTGCAGAACGGCATGGGTCGGCGAAACAATGTTACCTTACGTTGGTTCGCCTTTTGATTACTAGGGGGCGCGTGGCTCGCTACCGGAGCCGATGTGAGTGCCCAGTGGGCATCCGCGATCACTCGTAACAGAGAGAGAACCTTGATCTGTGTGTATAAACACAGATCCCGGTTCTCATCAGGGGAGAGGAGACAGATCATGTGTTCATACCAAGTATGAACACCGATCTCTCTCTCATCCTAGTCAGTCCCATCCCCCCCACAGTTAGAACACACCTAGGGAACACAGTTAAACCATTGATCACCCCCTAGTGTTAACCCCTTCCCTGCCAGTGACATTTATACAGTAATCAGTGCATTTTTATAGCACTGATCACTGTATAATTGTCACTGGTCCCAAAAACGTGTCAAAAGTGTCCGATCTGTCCGCCGCAATATCGCAGTCCCCGCAATCACCGCCATTACTAGTAAAAAAAATAATAATAAAAATGCCACAAATCTATCCCCTATTTTGTTGATGTTATAACATTTGCGCAAACCAATCAATATACACTTATTGCAGTTTTTTTAACAAAAATATGCAGAAGAATACATATCGGCCTAAACTGAGGAATTTTTTTTTTAATTTGGGATATTTATTATAGCAAAAAGTAAAGGATGTTGTGTTTTTTTCAAAATTGTTGCTCTTTTTTTGTTTATAGCGCAAATAATAAAAACCGCAGAGGTGATCAAATACCACCAAAAGAAAGCTCTATTTGTGGGGAAAAAAGGACATAAATTTTGTTTGGGTACAAAGTCGCACAACAGCGCAATTGTCAGTTAAATAGATGCAGTGCCAAATCTCAAAAAATGCTCTGGTCATTAAGGGGGTAAAACCTTCTGGGCTGAAGTGGTTAATCACTGCTGGGTTTTCTATTTTTTGCTAAAAAAAATAAAATGACCGAAAATTTGGAAAAAAACAAACAAAACAGTTTTATAGTTTGTTATAAAATTTTGAAAACAGGTAATTGTTCTCCTTAATTAATGTGCGCTGATGAGGCTGCACTAATGGGCATTGCTAGGCTGCACTGATGGGCACTGATAAGGTGGCACTAATGGACACTGATAGGTAGCACTGGTGGGCACTGATGAGGCAGCACTGGTGAGCACTGATGAGACGGCACTGATAGGTGGCACTGAGAGGTGACACTGATGGGTGGCACTAATGGGTAGCACTGAAGGGCATTGATATGTGGCACTGAAGGGCACTGATAGGTGGCACTGATGGGTGGCACTGATGGGCACTGCTAGGTGACACTGATAGGCAGCACTGATAGGTGTCACTGATGATGAGGCACTGATGGGCACTGATTTGCATCACTGGTATGCACTGGCAGGTGGCACTGGTGGGCACTGGCAAGCAGGACTGGTGGGCACAGATACTTGGGTGATGTCTCACCTTCTTCGGGGGCCACTGTCCCTCTGACAAAAGCCAGTGATCAGCTTTTTTTTCTGTTCACACTGTCAGCACAAGCAGAAAAAAGCTGATTACTGATCTTTTGTTTACATCACGTGATTAGCTGTCATTGGCTGACATGGTAAGGGGCCAGGATCAGCCGAGTCTCATTGACTCGGTAATCACAGAGTGCACCGCGCATGCCCCACAAGGGGCTTGCAGGCAGTTAATGCACGGGAGGACGTCATATGAAGACCTCCTGGCAACTAAGTTTGAATGTTTCTCTTAATACCACATCTATCTTTAAGGAAGGATATCTCTTTCTCAGAAGTTTGTGGTTAGCATGTGGCATATTTCCTGGCATCAAATTTTTTGGTGCCCATATCCCTCCTGACATTCAGTAGCCTTTGTTTCTGCATTGTGTTTTATTGCCCTAGCAGAACTTAAAGTGATACTAAAGTCTCATTTTTTAGTTAAAAATAACAAGCGTGTTATACTTATCTGCTCTGTGCAGTGGATTTGCACAGTGCAGCCCTGATTCTCCTCTTCTCAGCTCCCTCATTGGTGTTCCTGGCCCCTTCCTCCTGTTGAGTGCCCCCACAGCAAGCAGCTTGCTATGGGGGCACCTGAGCCAAGCCACAGCTCCCTGTGTCCATTCAGACATGGAGTCATCACCCACCCGCCCCCTTTCTCTTCTCATTGGCTGACTACCTTTGATTGACAGCAGCGGGAGCCAATGGTGCCACTCTGCTGTCTCAGTCAATAAGGAGCGGGGTCCTGGGCAGCCGAGAAACACCAACAACGTCGCTGAATCTAGATAGGCTCAGGTAAGTATAAGTGGCGCTGGGAGGGGCTGCTGCACACAGAAGGCTCTTTATCGTAATAGAATGCATTAATATAAAAAACATTCTGCCTTTACAATCACTTCAACGTTTCTGTGAGTGCTACCATAAATTGATAGGGCAGACTAGGTATTATTGTATTACAAATGCTAGTTTGATGGTGACACATGCTGCTGCAATTTGGTGACACATGCTGGTACAATTTGGTGACACATGCTGGTACAAGTTGGTGACACATGCTGGTACAATTTGGTGACACATGCTGCTGCAATTTGGTGACACATGCTGCTGCAATTTGGTGGTGACACATGCTGCTGCAATTTGCTGACACATGCTGCTGCAATTTGGTGGTGACACATGCTGCTGCAATTTGGTGACACATGCTGCTGCAATTTGGTGGTGACACATGCTGCTGTAATTTGGTGACACATGCTGCTGCAATTTGGTGGTGACACATTCTGCTGCAATTTGGTGACACATGCTGCTGCAATTGGTCACACAGGCTGCTGCAATTTGGTGACACATGCTGCTGCAATTTTGTGACACATGCTGCTGCAATTTGGTGGTGACACATGCTGCTGCAATTTGGTGGTGACACATGCTGCTGCAATTTGGTGACACATGCTGCTGCAATTTGGTGGTGACACATGCTGCTGCATTTGGTGGGACACAGGCTGCATGTAAGGAGGGACTCCACTGGGGGCACCTGATGTAAGCAGAGACTCCACTTGGGACACCTGATGGCATCTGGTGGCAGGCAACATGGCCAGTGACATGCTCAGGGCTCCCACTGATTCTGCATTATGGTGAGTAATGATTTATTTTATATTACAATGTAATAATAGAAATAATGTGGTGCAATCATCCTGACACCATAACAACCATGGTCCCGGGATGATTGAAGCGCTAACACCAGGTGTTTGGAGTATCTTTATCTGCTGATTGTTAAACTTTCTAGAATACACATATTTCTATTGTTGTGTAGGATCTGGGCCTGCTGTCTCTCCATCCCTCTCTCCCTCCATCCCTTGTTCATCTCAGACACTAACCACACCACCTTAGAGCCACGCCCACTATCTCGCTGAAACCACAACCACTTTTACCAAGTGGGAGGGGCCAAAAAGGAAGGGCGGGGCCAAAAAGGAAGGGCGGGGCCTGGCGCCCCCCATCCTAAAATTTCACCAGCCACCACTGGAATATACAGTATGTATATTAAAACACTAGAGATGAGGTTCAGGTTTACTGCTACCATAGATTTGTAGTGAATCCCTGATTTTCTCAATGCTAACTAATCACATACTTCTGTTCTAAATTTTTGCACATTCAGTCCTAGAAATATAGGACAACCTATAATACAGTGTACAACCTTTGCTCCTGATCAGCTGAGTCACAAGACCAAATACTTTGAAGGATCGGGCTTCCACCTGCCACCCTTTCTATAAAAGGATGGGCTTCCAGCAGCCATATTGACAGTGTATATTGGAACTGCTAGGGAGAGCTGACAATTATCTGTAATGAGAGATTTTTTTATTTAATTTTGACACTTGTACATGTCGCTCATGCCAGTATCCAGCTTCTTCCAATGCCTTTTGTTTGACAATAGCTTGCTTTTTAAACTTACAAGTGTCTTAAGTTGAACAAGATTCACCCGCAACCCCCCCCCCCCAGGCTTTAATGGGGTTCACAGCAATGCCTGCAAACTTCAAGCAAAAACCTAGACATATCCACTCGTCCCTATAAAACACACCAACAAAACATTGTTTCAGATGGACTATACCTTTAAAACATCTCCTTTAGTAAATCAGCAACAACATATGAATTTGTTTTACTCTGAATCAAGAAAATCAAGACAGATGTACATGACAAAACCATGCACAACATTCAAAGATGGTTAGATGTCCCTCCTCCCATTGTTTTTGACCACCCTAAGATTTACCATAAGAAACCAAGAAAAAAAAAAAATATTATTATTTTTTTATTTGAAATCTTTCTCCATCCTACTTCTATAGAGAATTGTGTCTGCTGCTAAAACCTGGTTACAATTTACATTACCGAAGATTGAAAGCTGAAACAATTAAGTCCATGTTTGGATGTTTCTTCTGTGCTGAAAAACATTTTCTCTTGAAAACAAGCCAGAAATATATAATTGTACACGTAGAACATCACAACTCAAAGAATAGCTTAAAAAAGAGCCAATAAAAAGCAAAAGTTATCTACAGAAGCAATGCGGCACTGGAGTTTCCTGATAATAAATGGAATAAGCAAATGGGTATTCGAACCTATATAGATCAGAAGGTCACGCATGCACAAGGGGGACCAGGTTAAATGAGAGCTATGATTGCAGTCTTTGCAAGTTTTTTGTAAACATGTGGGGGCTGAATATACAATGCAATTACTATGAGCTGCATTGCAGTCATTAGTATTGGATTGTCCATTTTATTCTCATTATTCATTCTTACTGCAAAAATTAAAAAACAGAGTTCACACGCTTGTTCCAAAGTATAAATCAGCAGATTTGTCAGTTTCATTGATGATATTGTTACTAATGTTTTCATAATTACAATGTACCAGAGCACATAACCATTCTTATAAGATTTATTACAACCTCTTTCTTTCATGCATTCCTAATGTGAGCACAATTATAGCATCTTGCACAATCCATAACAATATAGAATACAGAATTAGTAAATGTATTAGAGACAATTAAGTCGATTTACTAATGGCAAATAAGCTGATGATTTTGCAAAGGAATTTTCACTTTATAAGAGAATTTTCCCTTTAAAGAATGTGGTAAAACTTCACATTCCAAAGAATACCCAATTGCATTCAAGGAAAAGTAGGAACCTGCACTGCCGTGGGGTCCTAGTTCTACGTAGGAACATAAATTATTATTCATCATCATGGGGCATCATGCTGAGGAACATTTTTCAACTGATTTCAGGATTAGAAAACCTTAAAGGAAGTTTTTTTTTTATACATTGAGGATGATTTATTAAAGGAAAATAGGCTGTTCACTTTGCAAGGGACTTTTCACTAAAGTATAACTAAAGGCAACGCTTTTAGATAGAGAGGGATTAGAACACTTGTCAAGTTTTTTATTGCTGTCTGTGCTCCTGTTAGGAAGATTCACCCTCTCTATTTGTCCTGTTTATCGATATCATCAAAAGTAGAAGTAAAAGAAAATTCCAAATAGTGGGGTGTTCACAGAACAATAATAGAGGGGCATTAGTTCAGATGAGTGGCCAAGGCGTGCCAGTGGATTCCCTTAATTTTTATAGATTTCCTTTCACTTACTGTTTTGGCTATAGGACAGGAAGTGAAGGTAAATCTCCCTAATGGGACACAGGTGGCAAAAAACTAACAGTGATTATAACCCTTCCTTGCTCTATCCAGTTTTGCCTTTAGATCTACTTTAACCACTTGCCGACTGGCTCACGCCGATATATGTCGGCAAAGTAGCACGGGTTCGCAAAATCCTGTATGGGTACGTCGGGCCTTTAAGAGCTGCCAGAGGTCACACCCACTGCACAGCGATCATGTGCACGAGCGCCAGCACGGGGATTTGTGTGTATAAACACACAAATCCCTGTGCTGTCAGGGGAGAGGAGACATGTTGTTTGTACTTAGTAAATAGGAAAAACGATATGTCTCCTCTCTTACTCAGTCCTATCCCCATATAATAAGAATATTCCTGCGCTACCCAATTGGAAAAAGAGAAGAAAACAAAAACTCAGAAAAAAATTGTAAAAACGCACGTATGCGACTGGACAGCTGCATGCACCGAAGCAAGGGTCAGACATAAGCCCAAAATCAAACTGAGGTATAGGGGGGGAGGTGCTGCACTAACCAGAAGAAAGCTGTAAATCTCTGTCTGTGGTCAATTAATAAAATGACTTAAAATCGCATAATAACATAAATCGCATAAATAAGTGTTGACGCCAAAAACATTCAAGTCTTAATGATCAGCATCCTGTGTATGTGAAAAAAGTGCATAAAAAAATCCTTTTCAGTTGGTATATACTAAATGACAAAAAAAAAAAAAAAATCGCATTTAAAATCGCATAAATAAGTGTTGACACTAAAAACATATAAATCTAGATAATCATGTGTAGGTGCACAAAGGGACATAAACACTACTACATGTGAATAATTCTAAATAAAAATACATAGAATAAATCAGAAATAACCATCAAAAACATATCCTTATAAATGGTGCAAAATGTACAAAGTGCCAGTGCTTAAAGGTGATCTAGATATCGCAAATAAAACACATCAATCCAACGCAATATGGATGATAAATAATATAAATAAATGTCCCAATAATAGTGATGTGAAATATATTGTGCTGGCCTGCGAAACAAATGACCAATAACATGCCAGTAAGTGCAGCAAACTTAAAGTGCCAGTGTAAAAGTCATTGAAGGTGCAAAAGCAAGTTCTGGTGTATTCAACAAAACAACAGTGGGGTGTCTGGGATGCAATTCACTCAGTGTCCTCTTCGTGCATAAAACACTAAGGTAAGCAGTGGCCCCTTACCTAGCGGTGCTAGGTCAACCGCATGAATTGTAGCTAAAATGCCAGGTCCTGAGCCTCCATCACGTCCCTATATCCACGCTTGCCGGTGTTGGGTTATCCTAATGGCAGCTGATTACAAGTGGCTATGGTCCTATCAGGGGTCCTGGACCAGCGCGGATCCTAGCTCAGCCTCCACATCTCAGGTATGTATGTACAGGAATATGCAGGACAAAGGTACTTGATAGTGAAGTATGTCTTAACCAGGTAATGCTTTATTAAAAATCTTTAAGTAGATGTACTCACATAAAAACAATGCAGAGCAAACCTCTCTCCTACGAGCAGCGAACTCGATCTGTGTCTAGCAATGTGAAACAGCCTATTCCATCCCTACGCGTGTCATCAACGATCACGTGACTTCTTCAGGGGATCCCCTGAAGAAGCACTGAGCTGTGGAAGGGAAAAAGCGGCTGTCTCAGGCTCTCAGCGGCTCGCTGAGAGCCTGAGACGGGTGTCAGTCAGGCACCTGAAAGATCCAGACTTCCATTGTCTGGTTGACGTGGTGCCTGGACTGACATTGGTGATATCAGCAGAGAGCGGACTTCAGTTCTCTCTCTGCTGAAAACAGATCACAGGAGTGCAAAATGAACTGCAGTCCTGTGACCCATAGGATCAGTCTAGCCAAATGAGCTTTGGCTGGACTTCTCCTTTAGGGAATGTGGTGAAAGTTCACTTTGCAAAGCCCAATCACATGCAAGGAAAATAATAAAAAAACAACAACAAAAAACTATATTTTTGCTTGGGCATGATTGGATGATGGAAGTCAACAGAGCTTCAGCTCATTCACTAAGCTAAATTCAGATGCAAAGTATCTATTTTAATTTAGTAAATCAACCCCAGATTCATGAACTAATAGGCTTCCTCAGACAAGCAGGTCTTTCACTAATAACAATGTGCAGTCAGTAATCTGCCCAGCCTTTTCACTATCAGCAAACCCGGCTCCAGATTTCAACCCTTTAAAATATAGTCTTGGGCAAACTTAAAGCGGGAGTCCGGCGACCAATCTTTTTATTTTTATTTTTTTAGGTAATTGAGACACTTTGCTAACCCCAAAATAATACTCACATTTTGGATGTAATATTTCCGCCTGTCTGTTTTCGTATTGAAGAATAACTTAAAAAATGTGATGCTGGCTGTTTCCATCTTGCTTGTGGGCATGTGAAGCCCACAAGCATTGATTTCCTGGATGCGGTGAATGCTGTTCATTCACAGCTTGTTCACACGCATGATCATTGTTTCCGCACTGAATCTTGGGAAGCCTGACACTAAGCTCCCAGGAGACAGTGCGGCGCCGGGGAAAGGCAATAAACATGCCTACTCCCACGGGAGGAGAAACAGGAAGTGCCACAATAAAAGTACAATATAAAGGTAATTACAGCGATAAGAAAAAATTTCTGCGGCATTTGAACATCTAAACAATTAACTGAAGGGGGTAAGATTAAGTTAAAAATTTGAGTGGAACCCCGCTTTAAGTGCAACTAGCAAGGTCAGCAGGGGCATCTTTTATTGGTACCAAGTGCATATAGCTAGAAATGAAAATCATGAATGCAATCCCCATCCAAAACTTGTATTTAACTTTTATTTTTATTTTTGGTGGGCATTGTTTCACAATACAGCATTAATAAGATGTCACTGGCCCACAGCTGATGTATTATACATTATGAAAGATTCACA
Source organism: Lithobates clamitans (assembly GCA_037952925.1). Taxonomy (NCBI): domain Eukaryota; kingdom Metazoa; phylum Chordata; class Amphibia; order Anura; family Ranidae; genus Lithobates; species Lithobates clamitans. Next base: position 874,584 of record JBBGZY010000589.1, on the reverse strand, counting down.
GGAGGAGCGTGACACCATCAAATTGCTTTGTAAAGGCCCTGACAGTTTTGTGAAACTGGGCAAACTAGTGGGGTATTCCACTACTATAGACATGGTATCAACATTGAAACCATTGGCATGTGGTTCAACAGCCGGCAACTACACAAAACCTTTTATATTAGTGTTGGATTCAGCTAGCTAATGATATTGTTTTGGTTTCTTTGATTTAGTGCATATCATAGCTAGTTGTTTAAAGTGAATAAATGAATTCTTTATTATTACTTAGTTATGCATGGCTGAGCTCTGATCCACCTCCTTTCATCTATCATGCCATGCTATTGGCCAGCGACACCACTAAAAAAATTTAGTCAGCAATAAGAAGAAATGTGGAGAGATTGAAAGGACAGGCAAATAATCAACCATGGAAGCTGTAAACAATATTTGCATTAGAGGATACACTGGGTTTTGGAGGTTTATTCAATTGAGATATGTGTTTTATGGAACTTTGAATGCTTTACTAGGTTATTTTACCAAAAATAATACTAATATTTTTTATTTTCCCTAATATGGGTTTTATTTAATATGGATAAATGAAATTTTAGTAGAACATACATACATAGTACTTGAAGAGGAGCTTCAGTCAGGTGTGCAAAAACTAAAAGTCAGCAGCAGACATTTACCTGTCCAAGGTTCCAGCGATGCCCTCACCTGAGCCTTTCTTCACCAGTTTTCTGTCTCCATGACATGTTAACTGTGGACAGTCAGCTGTGAATCCTTGCGGCTTCACAGCATGCTGAGCTTTATGAATGATCATGCAGCCTTCTGGGACCTGTGATTTGTCCCAGAAGGCTGTGGGCAGGGAGGGGGGAGGAGAATTTCCGCTGGGATTGCCTAGGCAATCAAAGCAGAAGTGGTAGCGGGAACCTGTCAAAATTATATATCCGCGCCCTCCCAAAAATAAATTTCAATCCAAATGTGGCAGAGGAGGGGAGGGTTTTGGGTGAAGTTCTGCTTTAAATTCAAGAGTTAAAAAGTGTTTTTGGTATGACCTTCAACCCTCAAGGTCAGTTTGCCCATAGCCCATCTCTGGCTTACATATGTGCATATGTACATTTTGTATGTTTTAACAGACATCATTGAAGATTCCTACCTAGTTCTTTTTCTTGATATGTGATCAGGCATTGCACAAACTTACCCACACAGACTCATAAATGGGAAGGTCTGCCTGCTCTAATTACACAATCAGTCCAAGTGCTGTAAAAAGAAAAAGATTGGCATCCTTCCAGATGTGCAGCACCCTTGGCGAGTATCTCACTAAGCAAACCAGAACTGAGGATGCCTGAAATCTTACCTCAAATCCTGTGCAGGCATCTGGCCAATCTCACAGAGGAAATTAGATTTATTTTCAGTACACAAGCTGCATACAAAATTCCAATAGTGTGGCCATTGCTTGATTTTTCTCTCTACTTCTAAAAAACTAAATTTTAAAGAGAAGTTTTGTTAAAATTAAAGCTGAACTCCAGGTTAAATATATGTTTGAATAAGTAAGTAGGGTTGCTTTATCTACCAAAGGATTTGTATTTCTTTCTCAAGTCTTGAGATATGACTAACGGCCAGAAAAGCACAGTAAAATTGTTGACCTCTTTTCTCTCTACTGTAGTTATGCAATACTTTCTTGTCCCAGTTGGGGATTGGACAATGAAGGAGCAGCAGCATATAAATGAGTCAGCCCTATGCTCGCTTCATTGTCTCCTCCTGTCAGCATGTTAATTGGCCGTTAGTTCGTATCTTTCATATTCCAGTGCTATTTTACAGAGAATTATAGAATTATAGAGTAAGTAAAATGTAGCCAAATTTATCAGTTGATAATTGATAAATACCAGCTGTTAAGTTTCTCTGCTCTCTGCCTATCCTACACTTATATACATTGAAGAAGAAGTCCTGGGACTTTAAAGAATAAGTTTACCTTTGTTTTTTTTGTTTTTGTTTTTTTAATTCCAGCTCCCCTATGTACCAAATAAAACAGCTTTACATTTAGTCTCACACACTTACCTCATTGTCTTTATGGATGTTTAAAAACACTGCTCGATTACTTCTGCCTTACTTCCTAGACAGACTTTAGGTCATGACACAGAAAGTAGTTGACCAGCTGATCTCATTAGCACACACCCTGTAGCATCTTTCCTCAGCTGGTCAACTCCTTCCTGTGTCATGACCTAAAGTCTGTCTAGGAAGTAAGGCAGAAGTAATCGAGCAGTGTTTTTAAACATCCATAAAGACAGTGAGGTAAGCGTGTGTAAAATAAATGGAAAGCTGTTTTATTTTTGCACAATAAATACATTATTGCTATGTTAATACATAAGGGAGCTGGAATTTAAAAAAAAAAAGTGAACAAAGGTGAACCTTAATGTGAGTTCATACAACAAACAAGGCTACCCTCCAGTGGGTACCCCAGCATGTTACCAGAAATAAACATGCACAAATGGAAGACATGGCAGACCAAAGGATAAAAGAGCCCAAATTAATGTATTAGTTTGTTTTAAAAACAGCTAATGCATTTTGGGAATCAAAGAAACGCCCCCTTTAACCACTTGACGACCGCCTCACGCCGATGTACGTCGGCAAAGTGGCACGGACAGGCAAAATCACGTACAGGGTACGTGATTTGCCTTCCGCGGGTGGGGGGTCCGATCGGACCCCCCCCCGGTGCCCGAGGCGGTCGTCGTTTGTCCAGCGGCGATCGGTGATGAGGGGGAGACCATCCGTTCGTGGCCCCCCCCTCGCGATCGCCGCCGGCCAATGAGAACACTCCTTTGCTGCTGTATGCTAAACAGCAGCAAAGGAAGTGATGTCATCTCCCCTCGGGTCGGTATTTTCCGTTCCGGCCCGAGGAGAGACGACATGTGAGTGAGTGCACCAACACACACACACACAGTAGAACATGCCAGGCACACAAAACACCCCGATCCCCCCCCCGATCGCCCCCCGATCCCCCCCCAATCACCCCCCCCCCCCCTGTCACAAACTGATACCAGCAGTTTTTTTTTTTTTTTTTTTCTGATTACTGCATAGTTACAGTTTGTGACAGTTACTGTGTTGGGACAGTGAGTATTAACCCCCTTTAGGTCTAGGGTACCCCCCTAACCCCCCCTAATAAAGTTTTAACCCCTTGATCACCCCCTGTCACCAGTGTCGCTAAGCGATCATTTTTCTGATCGCTGTATTAGTGTCGCTGGTGACGCTAGTTAGTGAGGTAAATATTTAGGTTCGCCGTCAGCGTTTTATAGCGTCAGGGACCCCCATATACTACCTAATAAATGTTTTAACCCCTTGATTGCCCCCTAGTTAACCCTTTCACCACTGATCACCGTATAACCATTACAGTTGACGCTGGTTAGTTCGTTTATTTTTTATAGTGTCAGGGCACCCGCCGTTTATTACCGAATAAAGGTTTAGCCCCCCGATCGCCCGGCGGTGATATGCGTCGCCCCAGGCAGCGTCAGATTAGCGCCAGTACCGCTAACACCCACGCACGCAGCATACACCTCCCTTAGTGGTATAGTATCTGATCGGATCAATATCTGATCCGATCAGATCTATACTAGCGTCCCCAGCAGTTTAGGGTTCCCAAAAACGCAGTGTTAGCGGGATCAGCCCAGATACCTGCTAGCACCTGCGTTTTGTGCCTCCGCCCAGCCCACCCAAGTGCAGTATCGATCGATCACTGTCACTTACAAGGCACTAAACGCATAACTGCAGCGTTCGCAGAGTCAGGCCTGATCCCTGCGATCGCTAACAGTTTTTTTTGTAGCGTTTTGGTGAACTGGCAAGCACCAGCCCCAGGCAGCGTCAGATTAGCGCCAGTACCGCTAACACCCACGCACGCACTGTACACCTCCCTTAGTGGTATAGTATCTGATCGCATCAATATCTGATCCGATCAGATCTATACTAGCGTCACCAGCAGTTTAGGGTTCCCAAAAACGCAGTGTTAGTGGGATCAGCCCAGATACCTGCTAGCACCTGCGTTTTGCCCCTCCGCCCGGCCCGGCCCAGCCCACCCAAGTGCAGTATCGATCGATCACTGTCACTTACAAAACACTAAACGCATAACTGCAGCGTTCGCAGAGTCAGGCCTGATCCCTGCGATCGCTAACAGTTTTTTGGTAGCGTTTTGGTGAACTGGCAAGCACCAGCGGACTAGTACACCCCGGTCGTAGTCAAACCAGCACTGCAATAACACGTGGTGACGTTGCGAGTCCCATAAGTGCAGTTGAAGCTGGTGAGGTGGCAAGCACAAGTAGTGTCCCGCTGCCACCAAAAAGACAAACACAGGCCGTCGTGCCCATAGTGCCCTTCCTGCTGCATTCGCCAATCCTAATTGGGAACCCACCGCTTCTGCAGCGCCCGTACTTCCCCCATTCACATCCCCAACCAAATGCAGTCGGCTGCATGAGAGGCATTTTCTTTATGTCCTCCCGAGTACCCCTACCCAACGAACCCCCCCAAAAAAGATGTCGTGTCTGCAGCAAGCGCGGATATAGGCGTGACACCCGCTATTATTGTCCCTCCTGTCCTGACAATCCTGGTCTTTGCATTGGTGAATGTTTTGAACGCTACCATTCACTAGTTGAGTATTAGCGTAGGGTACAGCATTGCACAGACTAGGCACACTTTCACAGGGTCTCCCAAGATGCCATCGCATTTTGAGAGACCCGAACCTGGAACCGGTTACCGTTATAAAAGTTAGTTACAAAAAAAGTGTAAAAAAAAAAAAATATGAAATAAAAAAAAATAGTTGTTGTTTTATTGTTCTCTCTCTCTCTATTCTCTCTCTCTATTCTGCTCTGTTCTGCTCTTTTTTACTGTATTCTATTCTGCAATGTTTTATTGTTATTGTTATTGTTATTGTTATTGTTATTGTTATTGTTATTATGTTTTATCATGTTTGTTTTTCAGGTGTGTAATTATTTACACTTTACTGTGCTTTATTGTTAACCATTGTTAACCATTTTTTTGTCTTCAGGTACGCCATTCACGACTTTGAGTGGTTATACCAGAATGATGCCTGCAGGTTTAGGTATCATCTTGGTATCATTCTTTTCAGCCAGCGGTCGGCTTTCATGTAAAAGCAATCCTAGCGGCTAATTAGCCTCTAGACTGCTTTTACAAGCCGTGGGAGGGAATGCCCCCCCCCCCCACCGTCTTCCGTGTTTTTCTCTGGCTCTCCTGTCTCAACAGGGAACCTGAGAATGCAGCCGGTGATTCAGCCAGCTGACCATAGAGCTGATCAGAGACCAGAGTGGCTCCAAACATCTCTATGGCCTAAGAAACCGGAAGCTACGAGTATTTCATGACTTAGATTTCGCCGGATGTAAATAGCGCCATTGGGAAATTGGGGAAGCATTTTATCACACCGATCTTGGTGTGGTCAGATGCTTTGAGGGCAGAGGAGAGATCTAGGGTCTAATAGACCACAATTTTTTCAAAAAAGAGTACCTGTCACTACCTATTGCTATCATAGGGGATATTTACATTCCCCGAGATAACAATAAAAATGATTAAAAAAAAAAATATGAAAGGAACAGTTTAAAAGTAAGATTAAAAAAGCAAAAAAATAATAAAGAAAAAAAACCAAAAAAAAAAAACACCCCTGTCGCCCCCTGCTCTCGCGCTAAGGCGAACGCAAGCGGCGGTCTGTCGTCAAACGTAAACAGCAATTGCACCATGCATGTGAGGTATCACCGCGAAGGCCAGATCGAGTGCAGTAATTTTTCCAGTAGACCTCCTCTGTAAATCTAAAGTGGTAACCTGTAAAGGCTTTTGAAGGCTTTTAAACATGTATTTATTTTGTTGCCACTGCACGTTTGTGCGCAATTTTAAAGTATGTCATGTTTGGTATCCATGTACTCGGCCTAAGATCATCTTTTTTATTTCATCAAACATTTGGGCAATATAGCGTGTTTTAGTGCATTAAAATTAAAAAAAGTGTGTTTTTTCCCCAAAAAATGCGTTTGAAAAATCGCTGCGCAATTACTGTGTGAAAAAAAAAAATGAAACACCCACCATTTTAATCTGTAGGGCATTTGCTTTAAAAAAATATATAATGTTTGGGGGTTCAAAGTAATTTTTTTGCAAAAAAAAAAAACTTTTTCATGTAAACAATAAGTGTCAGAAAGGGCTTTGTCTTCAAGTGGTTAGAAGAGTGGGTGATGTGTGACATAAGCTTCTAAATGTTGTGCATAAAATGCCAGGACAGTTCAAAACCCCCCCAAATGACCCCATTTTGGAAAGTAGACACCCCAAGCTATTTGCTGAGAGGCATGTCGAGTCCATGGAATATTTTATATTGCGACACAAGTTGCGGGAAAGAGACAAATTTTTTTTTTTTTTTTTTTTTTTTGCACAAAGTTGTCACTAAATGATATATTGCTCAAACATGCCATGGAAATATGTGAAATTACACCCCAAAATACATTCTGCTGCTTCTCCTGAGTACGGGGATACCACATGTGTGAGACTTTTTGGGAGCCTAGCCGCGTACGGGACCCCGAAAACCAAGCACCGCCTTCAGGCTTTCTAAGGGCGTGAATTTTTGATTTCACTCTTCACTGCCTATCACAGTTTCGGAGGCCATGGAATGCCCAGGTGGCACAAAACCCCCCCAAATGACCCCATTTTGGAAAGTAGACACCCCAAGCTATTTGCTGAGAGGTATAGTGAGTATTTTGCAGACCTCACTTTTTGTCACAAAGTTTTGAAAATTGAAAAAAGAAAAAAAAAAAGTTTTTTCTTGTCTTTCTTCATTTTCAAAAACAAATGAGAGCTGCAAAATACTCACCATGCCTTTCAGCAAATAGCTTGGGGTGTCTACTTTCCAAAATGGGGTCATTTGGGGGGGTTTTGTGCCACCTGGGCATTCCATGGCCTCCGAAACTGTGATAGGCAGTAAAGAGTGAAATCAAAAATTTTCACCCTTAGAAATCCTGAAGGCAGTGATTGGTTTTCGGGGTCCAGTACGCGGCTAGGCTCCCAAAAAGTCCCACACATGTGGTATCCCCATACTCAGGAGAAGCAGCTAAATGTATTTTGGGGTGCAATTCCACATATGCCCATGGCCTGTGTGAGCAATATATCATTTAGTGACAACTTTATGAAAAAAAAAAAAAAAAAAAAAAAAGTGTCACTTTCCCGCAACTTGTGTCAAAATATAAAATATTCCATGGACTCAATATGCCTCTCAGCAAATAGCTTGGGGTGTCTACTTTCCAAAATGGGGTCATTTTGGGGGGTTTTGTGCCACCTGGGCATTCCATGGCCTCCGAAACTGTGATAGGCAGTGAAGAGTGAAAGCAAAAATTTACACCCTTAGAAATCCTGAAGGCGGTGATTGGTTTTCGGGGCCCCGTACGCGGCTAGGCTCCCAAAAAGTCCCACACATGTGGTATCCCCATACTCAGGAGAAGCAGATAAATGTATTTTGGGGTGCAATTCCACATAGGCCCATGGCCTGTGTGAGCAATATATCATTTAGTGACGACTTTTTGTAAATATTTTTTTTTTTTTTTTTTTTGTCATTTTTCAATCACTTGGGACAAAAAAAATAAATATTCAATGGGTTCAACATGCCTCTCAGCAATTTCCTTGGGGTGTCTACTTTCCAAAATGGGGTCATTTGGGGGGGTTTTGTACTGCCCTGCCATTTTAGCACCTCAAGAAATGACATAGGCAGTCATAAACTAAAAGCTGTGTAAATTCCAGAAAATGTACCCTAGTTTGTAGACGCTATAACTTTTGCGCAAACCAATAAATATACGCTTATTGACATTTTTTTTACCAAAGACATGTGGCCGAATACATTTTGGCCTAAATGTATGACTAAAATTTAGTTTATTGGATTTTTTTTATAACAAAAAGTAGAAAATATCATTTTTTTTCAAAATTTTCGGTCTTTTTCCGTTTATAGCGCAAAAAATAAAAACCGCAGAGGTGATCAAATACCATCAAAAGAAAGCTCTATTTGTGGGAAGAAAAGGACGCAAATTTCATTTGGGTACAGCATTGCATGACCGCGCAATTAGCAGTTAAAGCGACGCAGTGCCAAATTGGAAAAAGACCTCTGGTCCTTAGGCAGCATAATGGTCCGGGGCTCAAGTGGTTAATCGGGACCTCAGTTAAAATGAGAACCCTGAATAGACTCAAAATATATCTTTGCTGTGTGAATCTGTGCAGGGAAGCTAATGGCTGGTTCAGAAGAATTATTGGCCAGCAGTATCTGTGTGAAAAATCAAGATAAGAAGACAAGGAAGTTAAAAGAAAGGTCCTATTATGGACAAAACACATTGAGGCATAGGTAGATGCAATCTCTCAGAGTAACTGAATGGATCTCTGGCTGGGAGTGATGGATGGGCAAGCTTTTGTCTACATTGTAAACAGCAGAGATCCAGCAGCTTTATGATATGTGCCTGTTTTTCCTTGAACCTTCTGAGTAGATATTGCAAGGAAAAAGTACCCACCAGCAACATGGGACTTTTAAGGCAACTTGATAAAGAGATCAAAAAATATGTATAAAATTTAACAAAATGTATTAAGGTATTGTTAAAAGCTACTAGGTGCATACATCACCAATTAGAACATAAATTAGAAAGAAAAAACAATACAGTTGGTATGGTTGAGAACTGTTGATCTTTGTGGTTCGCCAGACCCGTTTCACGATTTCAATGTTGATCCCCTCATCAGGGAAATTTCTTTCAGGAGAAATTAAGCAAATAACAGTCTATAATAAAACAAAAAAAGTCTGAGTATATGAAAACCATGGGACAGAGAATGAGCATCGTTGGAGATGGAAAAGGGAAAAACACTCATCAATCAACCGGATACTGCACTTATGGCACTGCCTGTGTTTTCAAGTGTGTGTGTACATGTGTAGATAAATGTACACCGATGTATAATGTCGCGTACACACAAGCGAAATTTCCAACAGAAAGAGTCCGATGGGAGCTTTTCATTGTATATTCCGATCGTGTGTATGCCCCATCGGACTTTTCCCGTCGAAAATTCAGACGGACTTAGATATAGAACATGTTTTAAATTTTTCCGACTGAACTAATTACTATATGTAAAACCGGTCATCTGTATGCTGTTCCGATGTACCAAAAACGACGCATGCTCTGAAGCAAGTGCGAGACGGAAGCGCTCGGTCTGGTAAAACTAGCATTCGTAATAGAGATAGCACATTCCTCACGCTGCAAATTCTGTGATCTTTTAATGCAGCACATTCTCTTGTGCTTTATAATGCTAGAAGAATTAAGTTGTTTTGCTGCTGATATTCACACAGAGTTCTCACAAATGTATTTCTTTATTATTTCTCGTGATCTCATGAATAATCATTTATTATTTTAAAGCCAGTCTCAAGAATAATGTTTTGAAATATTTTTTATAGTCATCTTTTTTAGAATTTTAAATTTCATCAAGATCTCCTTTTTTTTCGATTATTGCAAAATTATTTTATAGTGATCTCCATAATATTTTATTCTTTTTTGTTGTGTCAAATTACCACAATAACATTATTATCTTGTATTTTGTAACCTCAAGGAGGCTGGTTGGTGTCCCTTGTTAATTTGACAACTGAACCCAGACCATCACTTTCTTCTCTTCCCTGCAGCCTTCCCTCCACACTTCCCTGCAGTCTTCCCTGCAGTCTTCCTTGGAGGCTGTGGCTCTGGTGGTGGACTTGTGGCAGGAGGAGGAGGATGGGTGAGATCATATATGTGGCTGTTCTATGTCAGCTGGCCCCTCAACACCTTCTGAAGGGCCTCAACAATAATTCCCTCACAGAGGAAGTATTGGCCCTCCTCCAATTTCAACAATCTTGTGGCTAGATAGCATCCATAGGCCTTTTCAGCTTCAGGTTGGCTTCTGAGGACCAGTTGCTTCCCTAATGAGGCCCAGTGCTGCCTCCTCCGTGGTCGTCCCCTTCCTGGGCCTTTTTGTTTAAAGGCAGAGGGGAGGCACCTGGGAATGGGTGAGGCTCCTACTGGGCCCAGCCACCTCCTGGCTGACACTGGGCCCGCCCATCTCCTGGCTGTCACTGGGTATGGCCACCTCCTGGCTGACACTGGGCATGGCCTCCTCCTGGCTGCCACTTTCCAGACCCTCCTCCTGGCTGAGCTCATCCTGTGTATAAAAAAGGGACATATTTTTAGTTTTTGCTTCATCAATCACACACAATTTTTAGCTCATGCTTTGCAAATTGAATGTTAATAAATAGAAAAGACTATCTGAGTGATTTATGAATCTTATTATGCTCCTTCTTATACATGTTCCTCAAGATCCCAATTTTCCTTTCCAAAAACTGGATGGTTGCATCGGGGACCCGAGTCTTCACAAATCCCATAAGTTTCTCCAGCGTTGACCTCCTAGCTTGTCTATTATAATATAAGGTGTTTTTCACCTTCCACAAATTCCTTATTTCCCTGTATCTGTCTATGAAACTGGCCATGAATTTTGTGTCCTTAAAGTGATTCATCTTTGCTGAAAGACAATACACAAGACAAAAACACTCAAGTCAGCCTAAACTCTCATTATCATATCCCAATATATGCCTCAATCTTGAAGCAGTATAGGCCGCTGTGATGGGCCAAGTTCAAATTTTACCTTTGTTTAGGACGCTCGCCGATTCCGGTAGTTTTTCCTCCGCACACAGATCGTATGTACGACACATGCGTGTTAGCTTGATATACAATGCGCATGCGTCAAACTCCGCCCACGTCATCCGCCCCTGACGTTCTTTTTAGAATATTCCCCTCCCCTTCTCTCTTCCCCTGAAGGGTCTGGTATGGAATTTAGGGAGAACCCCACGTCATTTTTTTTTACATTTTGGCCGGGGTTCCCCTTAATATCCATACCAGACCTGAAGGGCCTGGTATGGAATTTAGGGGGACTCCCACGTCATTTTTTTTTTCTATTATGGTTCAGGGTTTCCCTGTGTTGAATTCCCATGCCGTTTTTTATCAATGAACTTCTATGTGTATTGTCGGCAATGCAATAGCCGCGGGTAGTTTTAAATGGAATTTTTCCTTTGAAATTTCATTTTGCTGTCAGACTGTTCTAAACACGGGAAACATGCGCCCCTTTACAGGCATACTATAGACACCCCCCAGGTACGAAATTTAAAGGGATATTACACTTTTATTGTTTGACTTTAAGCATTATTAAAATCACTGCTCCTGAAAAAACGGCTGTTTTTAAAACTTTTTTTTGCATTGATCCATGTCCCCTGGGGCAGGACCCGGGTCCCCAAACACTTTTTATGACAATAACTTGCATATAAGCCTTTAAAATTAGCACTTTTGATTATTCATGTTCGTGTCCCATAGACTTTAACGGTGTTCGCGTGTTCGAGCGAACTTTTTTCCTGTTCGCATGTTCTGGTGCGAACCGAACAGGGGGGTGTTCGGCTTATCCCTACTCAGGAGCACAAGAACAAACTTTTTAGGGTGTCACACACAGGTACTCCAGTGGATACTTGAGGTGTCTACATGTGTGAAAATTGTCACAAAAAGGTAATTATTCCAGCTTTGGTAAGGTAAAAAATCATGTCTTCAGCTTGGAACTCTGCCCAAAACAGACAATTGTACCCCACTTCTCAGCAATGTTTCATATTCCTATTTATGGACTCAAATATCTGTGTGCTTAGTATACCTTTTGTTTCATTCTCATAGGGGAGAAAAGACTTGGAGGACACCACTCAGAAGACACCAGGGATCCCACACATCACCAAGAAGGGAAACTCAGCCCAAGACAACACCCTGAGGATCTGGAGGAAGGAGAGGTGGAGGAAGTGGGCGAGATTGTCACCAAAACAGGTGAGTGTCTGACAACCTAGCTTCAGATAATATATGTATGTCTGCATATTTATAATACATGTTTTTAATCCAATTTTTAGGTGATGTGCTGGTTGTTGAAGAACAAGCTGAACATTTCACAAGTGACAGTGCCCAAAGGCTCATCCACGACATCATGGTGTGGAATGGTGAAATCGACATTATAAGGAAGAAACTGAATGTTACGGAACAACAAATGAAGAACATGATTGATGTGTTGGGGAGAATATAAATGTCTTTCAAATCCCATCCATTTTCACATTTGTTGGACTAAACCAACTTTTTTTGTACATTTTAAAAGCCAAATTTTGAAGATGCACACGGTGTGTCAACATGTGCTATCTGCCTTCAGGGGATCTCAATGTACACGTTTTGTAGGTGCAACCCCTTCCTTATAACTCTAGTAGGTGAGAGGAAGGGGTTGCACCCCCAAAACATGTCCATTGATCCCCCATGATTGGAGACAGCACATGTTGACATTAGGCATGGGATCAGGAGGGAAATACCCATTTCACTCCCAATTTGTGTGCATCTTCAAAATTTGGCTTTTACAGGGGTGACATCACCCCATCGGATGAAGGCAATATCAAAACATTTTTGACACTATAATGTCTGATATTGCCTTCAGTTTTTATACGTTGAACTTTGTAAGTTCCAGAGTTGTATATGTTATGTTTTGAAACATGCCTGTTTCTTAAAAACAAAGAAAAAATAATTCAGAAGAAAAAATATATTTTTCTAAAAAATGTAATAACGCACATGTGAATGTGCACCGAGTAAAAAGTTTGCTCATCAACAATGTGTGGCTTCTTCTTTCAATGCCTAATATCAGTTTTGGAAGTAATTTTGTGTTTACAGTGACAATGGGGATTATTTACTAAAGGAAAATCCACTTGGCAAATAAAAGTGCACTAGGAGAACCTAAGAGACAGCCAAAAAGAAACACAAGCAATAAAGAAAATGCAAGATTTTATCAGATCTTATTTATTTATTTATTTTTTTTGCATTAATATTTTATTGAAATTTCCACGGGGTTACAGAAGGAAGAAAACGGGAGGGAGGGTGGATAGGGTATAAGAATTATACATGGTTTACAACATCATAAACGCATGAACATCTGCTAGTGCTCCAGCCGAGATATCACAGGGAGCACATAGGACCTGTGTAGAAAACCAACACAAAAGAACCAGGAAATTACAATAAAAACAGGAGATTAACAGGTAAAGTATTGTCCATTTTGTACACATGAGCACATCAATTCTAGGCAATGGTAACATATCTTCTCCGTAGGTTGTGGCCCGTTATATACAGCCCACGTGTGTCTTGAGAGCTATTCTGGTCGAACAAAAGGGGCAAAGCGGATGGAAGGGGGGGTGGAAAGAAAAAAAAGAAAGGGGGGGTGTTAAGGGGGAAAGACAAATTGGGTAGATGGGGTAGATTAGGTCTAGAGCGGGTGAGGAGAGGGGGTGAGGACATCACCAACTACCATCTTCTTTGTCTGGGAGTCAAATAGGAAGTGCAGCATTATTCCTGTAACATAGGGGTGACTACTTAGAACGGAAGTTAAGTGGTTAATTGGTAAGTCATGATGCCTCACTCATAAGCTCCTTGAATGGTTGAGAGCTTTTAAAGGACATCCAAGATTCCCAGGTAGCAGTGAATTTCTCAGCCTTATCTAAGGTAATGTAGATCAGTTCCTCCATCTCCGCTATGCGATTGATTCGCTGGATCCATTCTATTACAGAAGGCAGGGATGTCGATCACCAATGCACTGGCACATAGATTCTGGCAGCATTGACCATATGCATTGCGATCGATTTGTAATAACGTTTTTTGGATAGTTTGGACAAGTGTAGTAAATATTGCGTTGGCGAAAAATCTAGCTGAAGAGATAATACTCTCACTATGAGGTCATGTACTTTAAGCCAGAACAGCTGAAGTCCTGAGCAGTTCCACCAAACATGAAGGAACGTGCCCCTTTCCTTTCCGCAATGCCAGCACTGATCAGAGACTAAGGGGTAATATGTATGTAGCAAGTCTGGGGTTCTGTACCAGCGCGAGCATAGTTTGTGCCCATTCTCTTGTACAGAGACATTCAAAGATCCCTTATGGATGTAGAGATTTATACAATCCCAATCATCCTCGTCTATCTCTGCTCCCAAGACAGAACCCCAGTAGGTGTGATCCGTGTGTAAAAGTGCCAAGGGATTCCCGATCAGGTTGGCATAGATACAAGAGATGACATGACATTGGGGTTCCGCGCAGGAGAAGAGTGATACCAGGGTTGTAGCGGGTTTGGTGAACTTCTCTCTACTGGCTGGGGCTTTGAGAAAGTGCTTAAGTTGCATATAGTACCAAAATGGAAATGCTCCCATTTTGGAAATCTCTGAGAGTTCCGGATGTCGCATAAAGCGACCTCTGCGAAAAAAGTGTTTGGCCAGCATCTCCTCATACGGCCACTCTGCTCGTGCAAAGGCTCCAGATAAACCTGGAGGAAATTCAGGCTTGCCTCTAATTGGTGATGGAGCACAATTTGTCTGAGACCCAGTGGATAGCACAAGCTCTATCAAATGTGTGAAGAGTGGCACTAACGAGGGGATGGGCCAAAGCCTGAGCATATACATTGTTTCTGGACATCCATGGGGCATGACGCAGATTAGAATTCGAGATCAGATTCTCAAAGATCACCCACCCTTTGTGTTGGGCATTTACATTCCAATCAACGATCCGAGCGAGGTGAATCTCCCAATAATAGCGCTGTATGTCAGGCAGGCCAATACCACCGCTCACTTTTGGCAGAACTAGCTTTGCCCAGCGTATCTGAGCCAGTTTGCTGCCCCAAAGAAATGTTCGGCAAACAGACTTGTACTGTGTAAAGAATTCAGGTGGTAGACGGATTGGTAGTCTTTGGATTTTGTACAATAAGCGCGGGAGAATTGTCATTTTAATGATGGATGCGCGTCCGAACCAAGAGATGGTCTTATTTTTTTATTTTTTAAAAAAATATTTAGACATTGTCTGGCATTGCAATGGCCCCCCTACACATAAAATAATTGACATATTTATCCCGAACTTCACTGGGCGATTTGGGGTGCCAAGCCAGGATGGCCAGTATCCAGGCCCATCAGAGGATTTGAAGGAAGTCCGGCCTCAGGCCCAACTGAGGCAATATAATTGTGGGCATTTTTTCTTAAAAAATTGTGCAATATGCAGCAGGATAAAATTATGTGGTTGAGTTTGTATTCCGTCATGTGTATGGCTCTCAGAAACAGGTGGAACCGGCTGGTCATTATCCTGAAGGCATTCTCAATGACTCTTCTGGCTCTGGCCAGCCGGTAGTTAAAAACCCTTCTCTCCGGGGTGACGGTCCTCTAGGGGAATGGCCTCAACAGGTGCTTGCCCAGACCGAACACTTCATCAGCAAGAAAGACGAACAGGAGTCCTTCAACGTTGTCCGCATCAGGTGGCAATCCCAGGCCACCACTCTGGAGCCATTGGTAAAACTCTGTCTGGGCGAAGACTCCTCCATCCGACATCCGGCCGTTCTTCCCCACGTCCACATAGAGGAACTTATATTGTGCCTACACTACCGCCATTAACACTATACTAATAAGCCCCTTATAGTTATAATATTAAGACCCCGAATGGGGTGGTGGCATGATGTGGACATGCTTACCATCTATAGCCACTCCACAGTTGGGAAAGTCCCAATGGTCGGCAAAATGGGAGGCCACAGTCTGCCATTCCTGTGGTGCTGAAGGAAACTGTGGAGTCAAAATTACAAGCAGATTAGACACAAACATTCTTGGCCAACATCAGTATAACATTTATTTTAAGGAGTATTTTAAGTCAAAAATAAGGTCCACTTATCAGATTCCTCCCCCCTCTGATGGCCCATTGTAAAAATTTTAGGGGGGGAGGGTTCAAGCTGAGTTTGGGACCACCCAAAAAAAGCCTATGGCACTTTGCCTGAATTTAAGGACAACAATAACATTTGTACACATTTTAGGAGGTGTTTAGGGTAAGCACTACAATGGATCTGTCAAAATACATTGTTAAGTGACTAGGTTATAGATGTATATGGGCCCAGGATAGCATGTTGGGGAGGTTAGTGAAGGCAAATATACATGAAGGACAAAAAAGGAGCATTAGAAGATTACAGCATGCATGAGAACAAAGGGGACATTCACAGCATATTACAATCATGGTAATTATGGAATGAGGAAATAAATACAAAACCTTAGCAAACATTAAATACATAGAATGTGATGTTAAAGGAGAAAACTTACCCTAATATAGTCCTTCTGCAGGACCTAAATTATAGCAGAACAGGTCTCTGGGATAATGATCCCCAGAACCTGGGGGGAGATACCAGTTGAGAACTTGAGGTCCTGCAGGCTTCTTCCAGTTGCCAAGTACCACAACGTGGTGACTAGCCTCGGCTCCAGAGTAATGGCTTGCCTCATGCAGGTATCCTGCCTGCTAATATAAGGGGTCAGCAAAGCCAACAGACGGTGAAAAATGGGGTCTGTCATCCTGAGAAAGTTCCTGAAATCATCAGGATTATTCTCCTGGATATCACGAAGCAAAGGCATATGAGAGAATTGGTCACGCTGGAGTAACCAATTCTTGGTCCATGAACTCCTCCCCACCCTGTTCATGGACTGGGCTTGGGTCAAAGAATGAACCCCAACACCAAGCCCCCACAAAGCACAAACTCTACAACGAGTACATACCTGCAACATGGCTTTAAAATGGTCAGGTGGTCAGAATGAACTAACAGAATGCACTGAAGAATAGCAAGGCCTGTGAAGAGCGAGCTGAAAATCAGAAACGAGCTGACAAGAACACATTGGAAAAACAGATGCGAACTGTCTACACGCTCTGAAAAGCAGATACAAACCCACAAGCACAAACTGAAGAGCAGTAACGGACTGAAAAGCACGAAAGCTGAAAAGCGCGAATCGTCTCTTGCCAAACTTCTACTGACACAAGATAAACATGAGATTAGCAGAAGGAGCCCAAAGGGTGGCGCGCTTGCCCAATACACTTCCTTTTTTTAGTCCTGTCGTACGTGGTGTACGTCACCTTGTTCTAGGCGGTCAGACTTTGGTGTGACCGTGTTTAGGCAAGACCCCTTGAGCGGAATACCGTCGGAGTTCCGTCGGAGAAACCTTTGGAGTTTATTCCGATGGCAAAACCGGTCGTGTGTACATGGCATAAGACTTGTACTGATGGATCAGTACTGAAATAAACCCCGCTTTGATAATTTGAATAACCAGATCAAAGAGCTTTGTGGATATGAAGTTTGGCTCTGTAAAAATTCCGAAGGAGTATGTCAGAGCTCGAGTAAGTCAAGAAATGATGACAGTCAGCCTATTGATGGCCTAATATCGCTGGAGTCAAGACCGAAGGGATGTGTAGAAAAACCCAAAAGTTCTGAAATGATACAGCACATATGCACATAAGTCAAAACATTTTAGTTTAGCGCACATACTATATGGATTCATATTGAGAAAAATTGTTTAAATAAGTATTTGACATTATATATATATATATATATATATATATGTATATGTATATATATGTATATATATATCACACATACATAAAAATATATATATACATGTTTAGAGTAGCTTGAGATATTTTTTTTTTTTTTTTTTTCAAAAGATTTTATTGAAATTTTACATGTTAACATGCAATGTTTGCCATACATCTGAGATAAACAAACAAACAATGGGCAATCTGCACATATAGATCCTCAGAGTAAGAACATGAGCCAATATAGGCCTTTATGAGCATGCAGGAGGCTCAACAGTATAAAAACAAGTAGGTATCGCCTCTTACGACTATGGATGCAGATTCAGAGAGGACGGATGGAGTTTGCGGAGCAAGGCCAGACCGCGTTATAAGCAATCCCGCTTCCGTTCACCCCCGACGGGATCTTAGCTGTGAACGAGAGCGGGATACCTGACAAGGCATATGTAGTATTTAATATAACGGGCTGGCGACTGAAATGTAGAACTTGTACGAAGCAGTGAAGTTGTCCAAAGTGTAGGGCAGACCGAGGGTGGGTCTAGGTAATATATATAGCCGCTATCGAGTAAAGGCATGTGTGATATGCATGTATACGGCAAACTTTAGGTTTCCTGAAAATGTCAAGTCGGTATCTTTGGTGGGGGGAGTAATGGGGAGAGGGGGGTAGGGTAGACAGTGGGGGCGGGTGCGTTAATAAAGGTGGACACGAGTGCATTTGTCGCGTGGGTTCCTTAGGGAGTCTGAGGGGTCGGTTGGGTCAAAGCCTGTGGCGTTTGTGAGCTTCTATAATGATTCCAACAGGCCCAAGTGGCCTGAAATTTGGTAGGAGTATCCGCTGCTTGGCTGATGAGTTGCTCCATTTCCGCTATTCGGTCTACCCTGCGAGTCCAGTCTTGAACTGTGGGGGGGGAGGGGTTTCTCCAACGTGCAGGGATGCAAAGGTTGGCTGCATTGATCAGGTGAATAGTTAGGGTTTTTTTGTATGAGGTGGGGGACCCTTGGGTGTGGTGTAGTAGGTATCTGGCGGGGGAGAAGTCTGGAGTATATGTGGTGATTCGGGAGATTAGTCCATGAATGTCTGACCAGAAGGGTTGGAGAAGGGGGCATTCCCACCATATGTGAAGTAGAGTACCTCTAGCGTTGTTACACCTCCAGCAGGTAGAAGGGACAGAAGGGTGGAAGTGGTGGATTTTGTCTGGGGTCCGGTACCATTTCGAGAAAATTTTGTATCTGTTCTCCTGCGTCGTGACATTAATGGACCCCTTGTGCATAAGGGTAAATATGTGTTCCCACTCTGTGGGGGTGAGGTCTATGGCTAGGTCCTTTTCCCATTGTTGTATAAGGGTGTCGTCTTTTATCTTGTGGCCTGTAAACAATAGGGCGTAATTCGAGGAAATGAGGTGGCCTTGTGGTTCTGTTGAGGTACAAAGAATTTCAAACGGCGTGAGATCTCTGTGCCAGTGAGAGTGTTGGGCAGAGGGTTGGAGGAAATGTCTTATTTGCAAGTATTTGTAAAAGGGTATATCGTAGGTAGGTAGAGTAGTTACAAGTGTCTGGAAAGAGAGGAAAGACCCATTTATGAAGAATTTCTGTGCTCTAGCTGGGGAGTCTAGGGTATCCGGGGCAGAATCTTTTCGGAAAAGACCCGGGGGGAAGGCTGGGTTGTCGTCCAGAGGGGTCAAGGGGCCTGGTGAAGGTGTGAAGGCCAGTATTTTGCATGCTCTTTTGAACAATGAAAGTGTGGTCCCGATGAGGGGGTGAGTAGTGAATTCCTTGGGAACATTGGAGTGGGTCATCCACGGCGTGTTGGCTAAGGGCAGGTGTGCGAAGGATGCTTCAAGTGCAATCCAGTCCTTGGAGGGACGATGTATATGCCAATCCGCCAATCTGGTCAGGTGGCAGGCCCAGTGATATTTTTGGAGGTCCGGGAGACCCAGACCCCCCAGTCTTTTAGGGAGAACAAGTCTGTCCCAGCCAATACGCGGAGTTTTGGAGGCCCATACAAAAGTTCGGGAGAGCAGTTTATAGGAGGTAAAGAAGGAGGCAGGTAACGCGATCGGGAGAGCTTGAAGGAGGTAGAGGAGTCTGGGTAAAATGTTCATTTTTAATATTGCTATTCTACCCAACCAGGAAAAGGAACCTAGATTCCATTTCTGCAGGTCACCCTGGATGGAGCGGAGTAAGGGGAGGAAATTTTTGGCGTAGAGGTCTTTTAGGTCAGTAGTGATTTTGATCCCTAGATATAGTATTTCGGAGTTCTCCCAAACAAATGGGAAATTACTACGGCATAGCTTCACCGTCTCCCTTGGTAACGTGACATTAAGGGCCTTGGATTTACGAAAATTAATTTGGAGATTAGATAAAGTCTTGAAAAGGGTAAAGTCCGCCAGCAGGTTAGGTATGGTCGTGATAGGGTCTGTCAAAAATAGTAGAATATCGTCAGCGTATGCTGCTAGTTTATATTGTTTTTGTTGGATGGTAATTCCCTTGATATCTGGATTTGCTCTCAGTTTACGGAGTAGGGGTTCTAATGTTAGAATGAAAATAAGGGGCGACAGAGGGCACCCCTGTCGCGTCCCATTGGATACAGAGAAGGCGTCCGACAAGCCACCATTGATCCGGAGTCTGGCGGTTGGGGAGGCGTATAGTGCTAAAATCATGTTTAGCATGCGCGGTGGTAAACCCGTTGCCTGCAAAGTAGCCTCCATATAGTCCCAAGCTACCCGGTCGAACGCCTTCTCTGCATCCAGTGAGAGAAAGAATCCTGGTGTGGCAGTTTTAGTAAGCCAATGATGGATATTGAGGGCCTTAGTGGTGTTGTCCCTGGCCTCACGGCCCGGGACAAAACCGACCTGATCTAAAGAAACCAAGGCTGGGATGAAGGGGGCGATACGATTGGCCAGAACTTTCGCGTATAGTTTCAGATCGACATTAAGGAGCGATATGGGACGATAGTTGGGTACCAAGGAGGGGTCTTTGCCCTGTTTCGGGATGAGGGTAATGTGTGCTTCCAATAAATCTCTGTGGGCTACCGAGGTTGTTGTAAGGTCATTAAGTGCTTTAGTTAAATGTGGTATGAGAATTTGCGGGAACGATTTGTAATATGCTGCTGTGAGGCCGTCCGGTCCCGGGCTTTTACCTGTCTTCATGTGTTTGAGAGCAAGGAGGATTTCGTCCGACGTTATTGGGAGGTCTAGAGCCTGTGAGTCCTCTGGGGTAAGCGGAGTGGGGCCAAATTGTTCTAGAAAGTCAGTCAGGGTCTTCCTACGGGTATTTGCACCATCAGTACTTTGGGCATTCGGGAGGTTATATAGCTTAGTGAAGTATTGTACGAATTGCGCAGAAATGCCCTCGTTTGTGACCACTGTCTCTCCTTTGGGGGTAGTAAGCTTATGTATAGTATGAGAGGCTTTTTTGGATTGGAGAGCTCTCGCCAATAGTTTACCGGCTTTATTGCCGAATTCGTAATATAGCTTATGTGATAATGTATACTTGCGTTTGACCGCCGTCGTCAGTGCGTCTAAGAGGTCTTCCCTAGCTTGAGCGAGTTCAGCAAGTGTGGACTTGGCGAGTGAGGCCTTGTGTGTCTGCTCTAGTGTACGAATGCGAGCCATCAACTCCTCCAGTCGAGAGTTCTTAAGTTTGTTACGGTGTGCAGCTATAGTCATCAGTTCCCCGCGGACGACACATTTATGCGCTGCCCATGTAACCGTGGGAGCCACGTCTGGGGATGAGTTATCCCGAAAAAAGTTGGAGAGGCAAGTGGTCAGTCTTCGAGCATATGTCTCGTCTGTTAAGAGGGAGCTGTCTAGGCGCCAAATACGTTGTTTCCTGGTGGGTGGTTGCAGTCGTAGGGTCATGGAGATGGGATTGTGGTCCGAGAGGATGGCTGGGTCAATGGTTGCGTTGGCAAGGTGCGAGAGATCCGTCTGGGAAAGAAAGAAGTGGTCAAGTCTTGAGTACTTGTTGTGTGGGGGGGAGAAGAAGGTATAGTCCTTTACCTTGGGGTGTAGCGTGCGCCACGTGTCATGGAGTAGGAGGTTATGAAATTGTTGCTTGATCGACTTTAGGGCCCTATAGGAAAGGGAGGAGGCTCCATTTGAAGTATCAATGGAGGGGGTAAGGGAAACGTTAAGGTCGCCGCCCACGATAAGGGTTCCTGAGTGGAAGCTGGAGAGTTGCTGTAGAGTATGTCGGAAGAAGGTTACCTGGCCAGTATTAGGCGCGTAAATATTCGCAATGGTGAGGGGTATTTTGTTCAGGTTGCCTTTAATAAAAAGAAAACGTCCCATAGGGTCTGTTTGTACTTCCGTTACTTGGAGTGGGCAATTTTTGGCGAAGAGGATGGTGACCCCCTTCGATTTGGCTTCCGGATTGGAGGAATGGAATGCTGTGGGGAAGTAGTGATTTTTAAGTTTAGGGATAGAATCCGACCGAAAGTGGGTCTCCTGTATGAGTGCGACGTGAGCGTGGGCTTGTTGTAGAGAATGGAGAAGTTTAGATCGTTTTTCGGGAACATTGAGGCCCCGGATGTTTATGGAGTATATTTTCAGTGAGTGTAGTTGTTGTGATGTTGTGTCCGTAGAGGCGATGGTGTCCTGCGTGCCCGCCATAGGTGGAGGGAGGGGGTAAGAGGGTAGTTAGGGGGAGGGGGGAATCCGGGGAGCTTAGGATGTGAGTGAGTCAGGTGAGCGTGTACCCGGAAAGTATCCGAAGAGGTGTGGAATTACTTATCCAACAACCTCGTGGGTAGCAATCGGCGTAATGCGGAACTCGTGTAGGGAGAGAGTCCTGACAGGTGGACAATATCCCTAATCGAGTCCGTGTGGGGGTTGGCCGAGAATCCTGGCAGTGATGGACTAAATGAGGGTGACGTTCAATGAACAGAGTGTGAGCCGCCACCACGGGATGGTGTGTAGCTTGAGAGGGGTAGGATTACCTAATGTAGCACCCCTAGTGGATGTGTTAACGTCTCAGTGGGTAATGCATTAACAGATCGGTTCCCCGATATTGGTGTGGCGGTGGGAGGAGATCCTAGCCATGAGTATTGTGCAGGTTAGTAGTAGGGAGATTTACAGGTCTGCAAGGCTCCCCATTCGGGGGAAAGGGCGCCAAGTCGACCCCTCCCCACCCCCCACACCCATCTCTGGGTCCGGGAAGGCCGGGAAGGGGCGGCGGCAGCCGATATAGATCTGGCTCCGCAATGCTCAATGACACTTAATAGGGAGATTTATCTTGTCTTGGGGAGGTGACTTGTGTATATCTGCATATATTTGAACTATCTTAACCACATAAATAACCTCTAAAAAATGCTTACTTTACACTGGGCTGCTAGGAAAACAAATTAGTGCAGTTCAGTTATGTATCCAACAGTCCGCTGTGCTGAAAAGGAAGCAATAAAGTAAAAACGGAGAACTAAAAGAACTAAACTTATACGTAGAAACCTGTCCTATCGGCTGTAATGTTGCCGGAACAGTGTAGGCGTGGGTCTGCAAATAATTCGCCGATTCGAGTAGATGGGCGTCTGTCGCAGTATACCGGCCAATCCGATCCTGTGAGGACGAGGTAATCGAAGCCTAAAGGCAGGACAGTCGATCAAAGCGGAAGGGCCGAGTTCAACAGGGCGCCCGCAGTGTGGTTGAGTGAGGAGGAGCGGATCCTATCTCTTCGGCTGGGAGTATAATGCTGGCGTCTGCGTGGTCGAAAGATCCCATTGTGTCCGCTGCAGGGTGCGTGGATTAAGAGACTCCGATAGTGTTGCCAGGCGATGTCTGTGAACGCTCAGACTTTTGTGTTGTGTCCTGAAACTGTAACCAAGGAGTTCTGAGCGATGGTGTGGGCAGCAAGCCGCATGTGGATCTGTACGCAGGCAGGAAGGCATGAGAGCGAACCTGGGTATCCTGAGGAGGTCTTGCGACCCAGCGGGCATGAACGGATGCAATTGAGGAGACAGCCTATAAGTGTCCAAACTTATGTAGTGACATATGTGGGTCAAAAATTGGGTCCCAAAACAAAGTACTTCAGATAAGGCACTGAACAAAGCTCAACAAAACTGAAGTAAAGAAAAACGTGTAACAGAGATATAGAGTCCCGGCGCCCCCATATTAGCGGTCCCTGCGCCTCCGCCTGGATCGTGGGGAGGTGGTATTGTAATCCGCTCCAGGACCGCTCCGGTAGGTGGGCTGGTACCTATGGGTGGAAGGCGAGCGTCGTCCGCGGTGTCTGGAGTCTTGCGCTTCCATGGGTTCATCTCTAGGTTGGTCGAGGTGTGATGGGACCCTGCGAAAGGCGGCATACCAATTAGGTACTGGTACCATAGCAATCCCAAGTGTGGCACAGAAGTGAGGTAGATCCTCTGGAACTTTGAGCAGTGCTGTGCGGCCGTTGTTGGAAGCTGAGAGGCAGAATGGAAATTTCCATTTATAGAGAATACGTTTCTCCCTTAAGACATCCAGAAGTGGCCTCAGGTCCCTTCTATGTTGAAGTGTGATCCCAGATAGGTCTTGGTATATTTGGATATGCGCACCCGCATGCATAAGTTGCTGGCTGCTCCTGGCTTGGTTTAGGATGTCCTCTTTTAGTTTGTAATCGACTATGCAGCATATTATGTCCCGTGGGGGATCCGTCTCACGCCCCTTGGGGCGCAGTGCTCGATGTATCCTTTCCATTTGGATGGGTGTTTGCGGGGGTCTGTGGAGAAGGCCGTTGAAAAGGCTAGTTACTTCTTGAGAGATCTGTTCCCCCTCGAAGGCCTCCGGAAGGCCTCTGACACGTAAATTATGCCTCCGACCCCTGTTGTCGAGGTCCTCCAAGTGTCGCTGCATGTCACGCATCTGCAGTGTGTGGGAATCAATGCAATCAGTGACTACGTGAATGGCGGTGTCGTGGCGTTCAGTCACTGTCTCAACTCTCAGGACTCTCTCGTTCAAGGCGCGAAAATCCAACCGCAACTCCGCTATGGCTGCGGACAAAGTGTCCTTGATGTCTTCAGCAATCAGTCTTATGTCCTGGATGTTGAGCGGAGGCTGGGGGGTGAGAATGATCCCGTCTCCTGCAGCATTGGATCTGGTCTGACTAGAGTCAGACGTGTTTGGGATGGGTGGAGGCAGCGGCTGTGCTCCTGATTGCGGTGGGCCGTGAGGGATAGGCGCCATATTGCCTCTGCCGGTTCTGAACATCTCCGGTATATGGCGGTTTTGGGATTCGGTTAGATCCCTGGGGGATCTCGAGCGGGATGCAGAGGATGATCGAGAAGCAGTGCCCATTATCCACTGGTAGTATAGTGTGCGAGTGCCTCCCGGCTTCTTAGTGTTTCTCCCGTGGTGGACAGAGCTCAGGGTTTAGGTGTCCGTCGCCATGTCAAATCAGGCGATGCCCCTCAGAAGAGAAATTAGGTGAGGTGAGGTGTTCCTGAATGTACAAGATGGCGGCCGTTTTCCAGAGGTAGGCCAGAGCCTCCTAATTTCCTAGGTAGTAGCCTGGGATGTATGTGGTAGGCCGTGGGTGTCTGAGAGCGGCCTTTCCTATTCAGCTGCCTGCTTATGGGGCCTGTATGGAGAGCGCCTACCCTCCGTAGGTGTCCGCCGTAAGATGGGCCGGATTCAGAAGCGCTCGTACCGCCGATTGCGGTACTCCAGTCCGGGGATGCTGGAGGCTAAACAGGCCGCAGGACGGCGGCGGGCCGCGAGCGTTCCGCGCCGATTTTCCGGGGGTTTTTCGGCTTCCACAGCACGTCCGATCCACCCCTGCTATAGCCGCAGTGGATGGCGGTAGTGCGGCTCCTCCGTATGCGGCCGATTATAGCACTAGAGTCCGGGGATGAAGAGGGGCCGTAGGCCGCAAGATGGCGGCGAGTCGCTCGTGCGGATGAGCCGGCCGGCGCCTCAGAACGACCAGATCGGGTAGGTAAACTACCGAAATTTCTCCCGGGTGCTGTGGTAGAGATGCCCCACTATCGGAGGGCGAAGTTTAAAGGCTCCCCTGTTGGCAGAATACGCCGGATGGCGTTAGATTGTTCGAATCTCTGTGGAGCTATCAGACAGTACGTCCAGTCACTGCGAGGTCCGGCCTCCTTTCCTAAATTATTGCCAGCTCTCAGGGTCTGTATCTCTGGCACCTACCTTCCGGAGGCGTCTGCAGTATGAAGGGCCGGATTATTAATCGTGCGTACCGCCGATTGCGGTACTCGAGCCTGGGGATGCTGGAGGCTTCACAGGCCTCAAGATGGCGGCGGGCCGCGAGCGCTCGGAACTAATCCTTTAGTGTTTGCAGGCATCCACAGTGGCCGCTCACCGCCCGACCTTCCCCTGTAACAGCAGCAGCAGATGGGGGTAATTCAGCTGTTCTGTGTTCGGCCGATCACTATATTTAAGCCTGGGGATGATGAGGATCTGTAGGCCGCAAGATGGCGGCGAGTCTCTGAAGATGAGGAGCCGGCCGCAGCCTAGGATACACTCGATCGGCCAGGTATCCTCTGAAATTTCCCCAGGGATTGGAGTATCAGGTACTCAGAAGCTGTTGGGTGAGTTGTGGCGGCTCACCAAATGTTAGAACACGCAGGATGGCGGTGGATTGCTATAGTCTCCGCGGAGCTATCAGGTAACACGTCCTGTCACTCAGTAGCTTGAGATATTGAATAAAACTATTAAGTCTCTGTTGTAATTATATATCATATTTGTATTAATAATAAAGTCAGATCAGAGCAATATAATCCAAAAATGTAACTAATTTGGCCAGTGAAAGACACAGATAGTAATGCCTATTTATTGTATATTAATAAGTGGCTAGTATCTTTTACATACGGTATATATCCCGAGATTAATAGCAATCATCCAAATCAGTTGAATGTGTTGAATATGTGTCTACCTGTTAGTGAGATCCGGTCTGTATCAAAGGGTCCTTGCTGGCAGTGGCAACGAGACCGTGCGAGCCGTTCATTTTTTTATATAATGTGACACACCGGCGCCTGCACATTAGAAAATGCAGGGCCGTCAGATGTATGATGCAATGATGTCTACTTGTGAGAACCGATGACATTCCGAGGTGGTAAGAATGGAATCTCAAATTTGGCCAATGATGCAAATGTCTATATATGTCACATAACAATGTGATAAAGTAATATGGCAGTACATGATAGACAAATTCTTTATGTTCATGTAGTCTGACTTACAGATCCGCGAGTAATTCCCAATTCCATCCCCAAGGGATTATACAGTAACTACAATGGGCAACAAAACACAGTATATAAAATGATATATATTGTGGATTATACTGTCTATAAATCACCTATAAACAACGTGTCTGATTAAGAATATCCATTTCAAAAATCATAGATCTTTTTCACATACACCTGAAGCAAAACCCTCCAAGAATGGTCTGTATCTGGGTTGGCTATTTAGGCCTGGTGTATTGGTGGCCCCTAACTCCATAATCCAGCGAGTTTCTCGCTGAAGAAAGAGTTTATTCCAATCCCCACCTCTTGTGTTGGGATGGATGCGATCCAGAATTAGAAAATTCATTCTGGGTTTTTTCCCTTTATGGTAGTCCCTAAGATGTCTTCCAAGGGTGAGCTCCGGATTGGCAGTTAGCAAACTTGTAATGTGCCTTCCTGATCTTTTTTGGAATTCTAGCTTAGTTTTTCTACATAAAAACTCTGCCATTGACACATTAGCATATATACCACACTTGCAGTCTTGCAATTCGAAAAGTGTTGAGGCTTGAAAACTTTTCCAATTGGCAGTATAATATTTGATTTGGTGTTCATGTATTGACAAACGGTACAACCGCCGCATGTGAAAGTACCAGGCATTTACAAGGGTCTTTTTTCATAGAGTCCTACAAATTCGCTTTGGACTAGTTTGTCTTTTATGGATATAGCCTTCCGAAAAGTAATGGCAGGAAGTGCAGGTATATGAGGATGAAGTGTTGGATCAATTTCCAAAATCTGCCAATGTTTTTCTAAGATTTTATGAATATTTTTATGTTGATTATTAAACTTGGTAATTAGTCTAATATAGTGATTAGGGATGAGCCGAACATCCTCCGCTTTGGTTTGCAGCAGAACTTGCGAACAGGCAAAAAATTCGGCAGAACACACAAACACCGTTAAAGGCTATGGGAATTAAAAATGAATAATCAAAAGTGCTCGTTTTAAAGGCTTATATGCAAGTTATTGTCATGTATGGGGACCCGGGTCCTGCCCTAGGGGACATGTATCAATGCAAAATTTTTTTTTTTAAACGTGAAACAATAAAAAGGAAATGTTCCTTTAAAGATCGTGCCTGGGGGGGGGGTGTCTATAGTATGCCTGTAAAGTGGCACATTTTTCCTGTGTTTAGAACAGTACCACAGCAAAATTGCATTTCTAAAGGAAAATCGGTCATTCAAAACTGATCGTGGCTGTAATGTATTGTCAGGTCTCGGCAATATAGATAAAGCTCATTGAAAAAAATGGCATGGGGTCCCCCTCAGTCCATTACCAGGCCCTTTGGGTCTGGTATGAATATTAAAGCGGGGTTCCACCCAAATTTTGAACAATATCTGTATGTATTCTCTTCCTTGCCTAGATGCTGACATGCCATTTAAAAAATTTAAATCACCGTAATTACCTTTTATTTTTCTATTCTTCTTTGCACTTCCTGGTTCTCCTCCCGTGGGAGTAGGCGTGTTTCTAGCCTCTCCCAGACTCCTCACAGTCTCCTGGGAGCTAGTCTCGGGCTTCCCAGCATGCCACTGAGCATGTGCGGGAAGGAGCGGTGAATGCTGGGAGCACAGCATTAACCGCATCCAGGAAATAAATGCTTGTGGGCTTCAAATGCCCACAATGAAGATGAAAACCGCCTGCAGTGAATAATATAAGTTATTCTTTCAGACGAAATCTGACACAGGCGGACATATTACACACAATATGTGAGTATGTAATGCTGAGAAGAAAAATTTGTGAATGAACTCAAAAAAAAAAAAAAACGATAGATAGGTGGACCCCCGCTTTAAGGGGAACCCTGAACCAAAATTAAAAAAAAAAAATTGCGTGGATGTCCCCCTAAAATCCATACCGGGCCTTTCAGGTCTGATATGGAAATTAAAGGGAACCCTGCACCAAAATTTTTAAAAAATGGCGTAGGGTCCTCCCCAAAATCCATACAAGACCCTTATCCAAGCACGCAACCTGGCAGGCTACAGGAAAAGAGGGGGGGCAAGAAATCGCTCCCCCTCCTGAACCGTACCAGGCCACATGTCCTCAACATGAGGAGAGTGCTTTGGGGTCTGACCCCAAAGCACCTTGTCCCCATGTTGATGGGGACAAGGGCCTCATCCCCACAACCCTTGCCCAGTGGTTGTGGGGGTATGCGGGCGGGGGGGCTTATCGGAATCTTGAAGCCCCCATTAATGTCAAATACTTATTTAAACAAGTTTTCTCAATATGAATCCATATAATATGTGTACTAAACTAAAATGTTTTGACTTATGTGCGTATGTGCTGTATCATTTCAGAACATTTGGGTTTTTCTACACATCGCTTTGGTCTTGACTCCAGTGATATTAGGCCATCAATAAGCTGACTGTCATCATTTCTTGCCTTACTCGAGATCTGACATACTCCTTCGGAATTTTTACAGAGCCTAACTTTATACCCACAAAGCTCTTTGATCTGGGTGTTTGAATTATCAAAGCAGGGGTCCTTTCAGTACTGATACATTTGTACAAGTGTTATAAATTGGTGTACATTTATCTACACATGTACACACACACTTAAAAACACTGGCAGTGCAATAAGTGCAGTATCCGGTTGATTGGTGAGTGTTTTTTCCCTTTTCTGTCTCCAACGATGCTCATTCACTGTCCCATGGTTTTCATATAGTCAGACTTTTTATGTTCTGTTATAGACTGTTATTTACTTAATTTCTCCTGAAAGAAATTTCCCTGATGAACATCAACATTGAAATGCATCGGGCGAACCACAAAGGAGCTCAACAGTTCTCTGTATTGTTTTTTCTTTCTAATTTATGCTCTAATTGGTGATGTATGCACCTAGTAGCATTTATGTATACCTTTTATGCATATTTTTTGATCTCTTTATCAAGTTGCCTTAAAAGTCCCATGTTGGTACTCTTTCTTTGCAAATTCTACTTTTGGGGATGTTGGCAACAATTCGGTCTTTTTAAGTGAAACCCCCCATTTACAATGTGAGTAGATATTGAAACTTAATAAGCTGATCTATATTTTGTGGAATTACACTATTGGGCTGCCCTTTTTCTTTGAATGGTTGTTTCTGCTTGGATGAGATTTAAAGAAAAATTGACATTGCCCACCTAAAGGAGTGTATATGTTTTGTTTGCCTATCTATTTTTTGAGATTCAAATCATTGTGGTGAGGTGCTCTCTGTTGGGAGTGGGTCACACTGCAACGTGAACACTCATTTGATTCATACAGTTGAAGATTCAGCACAAAGAGCATTTTCAATGATTGGACTTTTATTGAATTAATTACATTTTTTATACCTTGCCCGATACTTGCCCGATAAAGAACGGAAATAGCTCCTAAGTCATCCACTTTGGGCCTTTTGGTCCCCCTTAAATGTGCCTCCTTTTGGCAGCCACAGCAGTTTGCTGAAATTGTTTTAAATCAACCAGCTCCTACTAGACTTGATACAAACATTCTACCATTTATAATGCTAAACCTCTACTATGCTCAATTTTCCTGCAATGTGATCTGTATAGGAAATTTGTTATGTTCCATTCATTTGATACTACCTGTTTCTGTAACATAATCTATTATACCAAATAAACAAAAATTCTGAGCTTAGGAGTGATGCGAACTACTGCCTCCCTAAAGCAAATTTCACACAGTAAAATCAAAATATATAGAATCAAAGAAAGGGAAATGATGCTGTTCTATGAGTGTTAAAACTATCAAAAATGGTAAATAAAGGATATTAAAAAATATTAATAAACTTGATACAGGAGAACAAATTCCCAAACATAGATGTGATGTTATGTGAACTGTGTGATGAAAACCGTGTGATGCTGGTGAGGTTATGGAGCGTATCAAGTAAAAAACAGTGAAAAGTATATATGTGATAATAAATATATATATATAAATATGAGAAATATATCCATAAGTGCATAAACCAATTATTGGCAATCAAATGATGAATAAGAAAGTCCAAAAAATGTACAATACATTAAAAAAATACATCAAAGAATAATAAAAGTAAAAATAGAATAAATTCCCAAAAGTGACTAGTGCAAAAACAAAAAATGTTGGTGACAGTTTATCTTGAATTCTTAGTGCCAAAAATATATAAGTGACTTTTCCATGCTCCCCTCTCGTATTTGCGCTCACCAGAGCGCCTTACCCCTGCAGGGGTGAAAGGCGTGTGTTTAAAATACACTCCTGCTCCTGGAGGCCCAATCCCGGGGTATATCCTCCACGACTGCCTGATGTAAACGATCGGATCTCCACCTGGAAACTGGACCCTCCTGGGGTGAGTGTCATAAAGTGGGGTATGAATAAACTCTTAGTGATCCACTATTAGTATCCTCCTCTCTCCACTGTAAACTGGGGGCGTTCAGGTGTCCACATGGAAATTAGAAAAAAGAGCGGACCCTCATATCGTACCACCATAAAAATAAGTAGTATTTATTGTTAAATGAAAAAGGCTTAGAAGCCTAGTATAAAAGATAGGGAACTACAAATACTCCAAATGCCATAAAACACAAATGAACAAGACACTCTCATTTTTGCAAATTACAGTATTTATCGGCGTATAACACGCACCGGCGTATAACACGCACCCCAATTTAGGAGGGAATTTTAAGGAAAAAAAAACTTTTAGGAGGGAAGTTGAAGGGAAAAAAAACTTACATTTAAACACCCATCATTGCAGCCTTCTCAGTGCAGCCATGTCAGTGCAGCCTTGTCAGTGCAGCCTTCCCCAGTGCAGCCTTGTCAGTGCAGACTTCCCCAGTGCAGCCTTGTCAGTGCAGACTTCCCCAGTGCAGCCTTGTCAGTGCAGACTTCCCCAGTGCAGCTTTCCCCAGTGCAGCTTTCCCCAGTGCAGCCTTCCCCAGTGCAGCCTTCCCCAGTGCAGCCTTGCCCCAGTGATCAGAGCCATTCTGGGCTTCAAAATCGCCGATTGCGATTTGAAAATGGCGTCGCCGGCGCCGAAATACACAGAGCCGGTCCTCGGCTCTTTCCGGCAGCTGTCGTTCACTTTCGGCTCCACTCGTAGTCCCGAGCGGAGCTATCCGAACCTAGCCGAGTAGGTTCGGATAGCTCCGCTCGGGACTACGAATGGAGCCGAAAATGAACGAGAGCCGCCGGGAAGAGCCGAGGACCGGCTCTGTGTATTTCGGCGCCGGTGGCGCCATTTTCAAATCGCGGTCGGCGATTTTGAAAATGTGACAGGTCGGGATCGCAGGGGATCTGCGTATAACACGCACCTGCGATTTTCCCCTGGTTTTAAGGGGAAAAAAGTGTGTGTTATACGCCGATAAATACGGTAATAATTTTTCTTCAAAAATTTTGGCCAAAATGTATACTGCTACATATCTTTGGTAAAAATAACCCAAATTAGTGTATATTATTTGGTCTTTGTGAAAGTTATAGAGTCTACAAGCTATGGTGCCAATCACTGCAAATTGATCACACCTGATCACACCTGATGTACTGAAGGCCTATCTCATTTCTTGAGATCCTAACAAGCCAGGAAAGTACAAATACCCTCCAAATCACCCCTTTTTAGAAAGTAGACATTACAAGGTATTTAGTAAGAGGCATGGTGAGTTTTTTGAAGTTTTTTTGAAGTAATTTTTTCCCACAATTCTTTGCAAAATGAAGGGTTTTTTTTGTTTTTTTTTACAAAATTGGCATATTAACAGGGTATTTCTCTCACAGAGCATATGCATACAACAATTTACACCCCAAATTACATTCTGCTGCTCCTCCTGAGTATGGCAATACCACATGTGTGAGACTTTTTCACAGCCAGGCCCAACATGCAGGGAGCACCATCAGGTGTTCTAGGGACATAAAGTACACATCTAATGTCATGACAACATATAACAGTTTTAAAGGCGCTGGAGCATCTGGACAATGGAATTGCCGACAAAATGACCCCATTTTGGAAAGCAAACACTCCGCTACACTTCCTGAGTATGGCAATATCACATGTGTGAGACTTTTACACAGCCTGACCACATACAAAGGCTCAACATTGAAGTAGCACCTTCAGGCGTTCTGTGAGCGTAAATTATACATCTCATTTCTCAACCACCTATTACACTTTTGAAGGCCCTGGAGCACCAGGACAATGGAATTGCCCACAAAATTACCCCTTTCTGGAAGGAAAACACCCCAACGTATAATCTATGAGGCATAATGAGTAGTTTGTTCCTTTTTTTTCCCAGAAGTTTTTGGAAAATGTGGAAAATAAATGAAAACACTTTTTTTACACAAAGTTGTCCATTTATAAGATATTTCCAACACATAGCATGTACATAGCAAAAATGACACCACAAAACATTCTGCTACTCCTGAGTATGGCGATGCTACATGTGTGAGACTTTTACACAGAGGCCCAACAACCAAGTAGCACCATCAGGTGTTCTAGGAGCATAAATTACACATGTAATTTCCTGACAACCTATCATTTTTGAAGGCCCTTCAATATAATAAATTATATTGAGGAAATGGAAAAAAAGTATTACCTGTGGTTTTAGAGGAGAGAATTGGTCCAGGCAGGTATGTCCACAGAGGGGAGAATTGGTCCAGGCAGCAGGCAGGAATGCGCTTAGCGACAACAATAGTAATTATCCAGACAGCAGGCAGGAATATTGTCTATAGTCAGCACAAGGATATTGTCAGTACAGCCAAAGCATTTGTCCATGGGAAATCTGTCTGTCAGACAGAGACAGCCAGAACAGACATAATATTGGTCCTGGTACACTGTTACCTGCAGACACTCATTGTTGTACCGCTATCCAGCCATTCATAAACATACTGCCTCTTGCTACAGCTCATTATTTCCATAGTCCAGGTAGCAGGCAGAGGTGTAGTCAGTTCATGTGGCAGGTAGAAGCATGATGGCAGTAAGTCAGCACCAGGCTGAGGGCCACAATCAGGTAAGACCTGTGCACAGGGGCACAGGGATAGAGGCTTCACTCACCCAAATCTCTATGAAGCCTCCAGACTTAGGACCCTATTCCGGAAATTATGAAATCCCGAGAAAACAAAAAAATTAGATTTCTCCATCCGGAAAAACAGTTCTGGAGCCCCTCACATATGTGAGACCCCTGTGTACTACAGTAGCAGGGCAACAGATCAGTCCAAACGGTAGGCAAAAGCATAGTTGTAAAACAGGCCAGGATCAGTTCACGTGCAAGCAGTTCAAACTGTAGGCAGAAGCGTAGTTGGTAAAACAGGCCAGTGGAAGGCGGTGGCATTGTTATTTGAGGATGCATGGAAAATGGTCAGCACAGATGATGAAAATGGGGAAAGGGTTAAAACTATGTGCTAATATTTTAGGGAAGTGTGGAAAAGTCTGAAGCATTCACTAATGCAAAGGCCGGTTTGGGAGGGACACTGGGGACAATGGAAGCTGGTATCTTTTCAAAATTCTCTTTAGGTGCATACATGACATTTTTTTTTGGCGTGTGACATTTTTTTTTGGCGTAAGTTGTCTGGGAGGTGTCGCTCATGAAGTCGGCTTACAGCCTCAGAGCGAAGGTTTCTGGAGGGGGGTCTTTGTTGGTAGATGAAGGACATGACAACTTCTTCAATTAATTTTAGGAAGGGGGTGGGGCTTTTCATGGATTTGGTGTAGATAATGTATTTGTTATAAATGGCCAAATGGATGAGATATATTGCAACTTTCTTGTACCAGAAGCGGGACCTCCTCATTGACAAATAGGGCTGAAGCATTTGGTCGTTGAAATCCACCCCCCCATGTAGAGATTGAAATCTTGGACACATGTTGGATTTTCAATGGGACCTCATCTTCTTTGAACCTCAACTGTAGTGTCATCATGGATGGTGGACATCATGTGTATATTTCTGGTATCCTTCCACCTCACGGCCAGGACCTCGTTGCATCTCAAAGCTGCTCTTTCCCTACTTCATAGTTTTTTGTGGACTATAGATTGTGGGAAGACCTTCCTGTTTTTTTTCAGGAGGTTCCGCAGGCCAGGGTTTTTGCGAGATATAGGTGTTTGAAAAGGACCAGGCTGGTGTAGAAGTTATCCAGTTATGTGGTAACCTTTGTTCAGCAGTGGGTATGCCAGGTCCCATACAATTTTTTCAGTTGTGCCCCTGTAGGCCGGGCACTCAGGGGGCTGGAGCTGGGAATCTTTTCTTTCGTATATGCGGAACGCATAAAGATATCCTGTGATTCTCTCGCAAAGTTTATAAAATCTGGCCCTTTTACTAGGAATATATTGTTTTATTCCTAGCTGGTCTGAAAAGGGTACCAGGGACTCATCTACACATATATGTTGATCGGAGACATAGAGCTCTGCAAATTGTTGGGAAAATACATTTATGAGTGAGCGAATTTTATATAATTTATCGTAATTTGGATGATTTCAGGGCGGGCACTGGGTATTGTCGCTGAAATGAAGGAAGCGCATAATCATCTCATATCGGCACCTGGGCATCACGGCAGAATAAATGGGCATGTGGTGAATGGGGTTTGTGGACCAGTAGGCGTGTCCTTCATTTTGTTTTGTAAGCCCCATGTTTATGATGAGGCCCATAAACAATTTGAACTCCTCCAAAGCAAAATCTCTCCACTCAAACGGATGGTCATATGATGATTGGGTGTTGTTGGCAATATACTGCTGGGCATATAGATTGGTCTGGTCCATGATGAGCTGCAGCAAAGTGTCGGGCAAAAACAGATAAAGGCAATCAATCTCTATGAAGTTTTCGGTACACACCTGGCTGTCCGGTGAAATCGGGGATTCTTGCTGATCCCGAGTTGGGAGGCAGCCATGTTGGATTGGCAAGACCAGCTGGAAGGTATGTATCAGCCCTGGCTCTATGGGGACATGACACTCCAGTGGTAGAAGTTGGAGGATTTGCAGGTCCTGTGCTGGGACTTGGACACGTTGTGGCACTGCTGGTACTGGGCATTTGTTCCCGGGGCCTATCGCTGGTGGCTGCACTGGTACTGGGCCTGTGAATTTCTTCTTAGGGCCTAACACTGGCGGCAGTGCTGGGACTGGGAATTGGATCCTGGTTTGCTGATGGCTGTCTGGTTTCCAGAGCGTTGTGCCCTTTTAGGAGAAACCCATTCTTAATCCGAATCATTTGCTGATCCACTACTCTTGATCAGTTCAAATGCTGAATTTGATTCAGAATTAGAATTGCCATTGGAATCTGATGAGAACTCCCCACTGCTCTCATAAGTCATGGAGAGGATCTGGAACTCCTCCTCACTGTTGTATACTCTTTTGGACATGATGCTGATGGCTGTGTGATGGGTGGCAGGTGACAATCACTGGTGGGCTGTGCAACTGGTGACAGAATATAAACAAAAAAGTCAGTGCTACTACCCATACATCACATAGAAAACAGAGCTCCCGGGTGCTCGATCCACAGTCGCTGGCTGAGTAGAGAAATGAGGAAAAGATGATCCGCACTCCGCTGATTGCTCTTAAAATATGTTGTATTTATTGTCAAGCCACAGTGACCAAACGCAAATGAGAACAGTTGATGCATTTCAGCCTATAAGGCCTTAGTCATAACCACGATTAACTGGTGACAGATGGGTGGCAGGTGACGGTTACTGATGGGCTGTGTGACAGGTGGCAGATGGGTGGCAGGTGACTGTCACTGATGGGCTGTGCAGCGGGTGACAGATGGGTGGCAGGTGACGGTCACTTATGGGCTGTGCAACGGGTGGCAGGAGACACTACTGAACACAGATCTGTAACTCACTGCTCCTGGCTCTTCTCTCCTCACACTGGAAATGGTGTGTGAGGAAGGAAGAGTCTGTAACAGTTAGTTACCAGTCTGTGTTCACATTTAGTGTTCGGCTGTGAATGGATCACAGCTGATCACATGGTAAAAGCCGCCGGCCAATGGCTATTTACATCCATGATCGGCTGTGACTTGACCACAGCTGATCACGTGCAAAACAGCCATGCTCAGTGGCTGTTCGCCCCTGTCGGTGATGAGGTGTGTCTCAGTGATACACCGCCACTGACAGTGCAGGGATGCGCGCACCCGATCGCGCGCAATCCCTGCTTGAATGGGATGATGTCATATGACATCATCCCAGAATGAGAGCAACACCGCCCCTCCATCATTTGACGGTGGGAGGGAGGCAACTGGTTAAACAATTTTTAATAGATTTTTTTTCTAGCTTCCCAAGTGCAACTTTACCCTATAAAACCAATTTGCAGATATATAGTTTAAATAATTGTTTCATGAAAACTGGAGTTTTCCTTTAAGGGATTTTTCATGGTGTAATACTACCTACTAAATGTCTTACTTTTAATGGCTTTTCTTAAACAATTTGCATACTGTGCTTAAAGAGGACTTAAAAAGAAACCATTCAATAATAATAATAAAAAAAAAAAACATTGCATGATTGCTAGAAAGTTTCCTGAAGTGGTGGTCACTGATGTGTGAACACTGAAGATAAATGCATTAGAATTCTAAGAACTCCAACACCTCCGGCTGTTTGTGATCACAGTCAAGATGGTCTTTTTACATGCTTGTGCACAAAATTACACATAATTCACTTGAGAAGAGAATGGCTGGTTGGCTTGTAGTACAGAACACCTGATATCAGGGCATTCCAGAGACTGAATCATCTCTTCTGGAGGAAGGATGTCTATGGCTGCATAAATACACCAATCATATTCCATTGCAGTCACCTAACACAAGATTAAGTGGAGTTTTCAGCAGGAAAATGCAAAGTTTCCTTATGCAACTGCTATAATTTGCAATGCAGTTTGCATTTAATCTAACACAAGGGACAATTAGAGCTCTTTCACTGCCTAACAGTCATCTTACTCAGCTAGCCTAACTCCTTATGGCTGTCTGCATCATTATGTTCATTATGACCCCGAAGGTCCATGTAAACTTTCTGCACTTAAATCATTTGCATTTTTATTAAACTTTTTCTAAGGGAATCTACTGTAATTTATATATATATATATATATATATATATATATATATATATATATATATATATATATAGATATATATATATATATATATATATATATATAAGGCAGTGCTGGAAAATAATGGTGGGCGAACAAAATATTGACACTTTGGGCCCAATTTGGACATTTTCACTTAGGGGTGTACTCACTTTTGTTGCCAGCGGTTTAGACATTAATGGCTGTGTGTTGAGTTATTTTGAGGGGACAGCAAATGTACACTGCTAAAAAAAAGCTGTACACTCCCTACTTTACATTGTAGCAAAGTGTCATTTCTTCAGTGTTAGGAAAATATATAATCTAAATATATAATGCGCTGATGGTGTGAAAAAATGGGTGATGAAAAAAATTAATGAATGAAGCTGCTATGCACAAAGTGCTAGACACTTAAACATAGTGATAAAATATAAATACAGTGCTCACAAACAAAAACCCTAAATCGGTGATGACAAAAACATGAAGTCCACATGAAACTGTGAAGGTGCTTCACAAATAGTGTGTAAAAATGCAGGGAATGCTTCACATCTGGTGTGCAGAAAGTGCAGAGAAAATGTTGCAGAAAAATTTTTTTTTCAGGTGTACCAAGGCACCCCCACATGTGTCCCCATTGACCAAATCACAATGACACCCAGCTTTTCAGTCTGGGAGTCAAAATAGGCTTATAGCGATATCCAGAGAATGTTGCAGGATGGCAGATTCACTGATGAGATTAAAAAGGATACTTCAACGTTAATACTCAGCCATACAAAAACAGGTACCCAAAAAGGAAGAAAACAGGGGGGGACCAATAGTGAAGTATGCTAAGATTGAAAATTTATTGCGCATAAAAAGTTATACTTACAAAAGTAAGTTAAAAACAGGCATTGAAATGAACAGAGGATGCAGCAAACACCGTTAACAGTGTTCCCACGAGACCGGAAATAACGTCAGTAACGGAAGTGCGTCGCGTCAATGCACAGGGTGTCATCAAAGGACCTATCTTCCGATTGGAACTGACTGCCTTAAATCACAAAAGAGAGAGGTACAATCCCCTTCCTCCACCAATCGGATCGGCACGGTGGCCATTTTGTTGGTTGGGAAAACATGTCACCCCTATGGGTAGAGAACACTCCATATGGGGGACTAAACCACAATGGTATTGGTTGGATAAACCTCACCATAAACAGACGTCAGTTCCAGTGTTGTGGGAGCAAATGAAGACATACCCAATCCAATGCTTTAATACACAAGTAAAAATCACAAAAGGCAAAAAAATATATAAAAATAAAAATAAGACCATAGAGAAAAAAATGCTAAAAAATGAAAAATAAAGATAATAATGAAAATGAAATACAAAAATAAATGAAAATGAATAAAAGTAAAAATAACAATAAAAAATAAAAAAATAAAAATAAAAGAAGGAATTCTGTGAGATACTGTGTGTGTGTATATATATATATATATATATATATATATATATATATATATATATATATATATATATTTTTACACACACAGTATCTCACAGAATGAGTACACTCCTCACATGTTTGTAAGCACATTTTATTATATCTTTTTATGTGACAACACTGAAGAAATGACACTTTGTTACAATGTAAAGTAGTGAGTGTACAGCTTGTATAACAGTGTCAATTTGCCGTCCCCTCAAAATAACTTAACACCCAGCCAATAATGTCTAAACCGCTGGCAACAAAAGTGAGTACACTCCTAATTGAAAATGTTCAAATTGGGCCCAATTAGCCATTTTCCCTTCCCGGTGTAATGTGACTTGTTAGTGTAAAATGGTCTCAGGTGTAAAATGGGATCAGGTGTGTTAAATTTGGTGTTATCGGTGTATGAGACGGAAGCGCTCGGTCTGGTAAAACTACCGTTCGTAATGGAGATTGCACATTCGTCACGCTGAAATTTTTTAAGTAGTTTAATGCAGCGCATTCTCTTCTTTATAATGCCAGAAGAATTAAGTTGTTTTGCTGCTAATATTCACACAGAGTTCTCACAAACTTCTTTCTTTATTATTTCTCGTGATCTCATGAATAATCTTTTTTGTTTTTAAAGCCAGATCTCCATAATAATGTTTGGAATTATTTTTTATTGTCATTTTATTTTTTTTAATCAAGAACTCCTTTTTTTGGAATATTTTGAAATTATTTTCTAGTCATCTCCATATTTTTTTTTTTTTGTGTGTCAAGTTTACACAACAACATTATTATCTTGTATTTTTAAAGCTCAAGGAGGTTGGTTGGTGTCCCTTGTTAATTTGACATTGTATTTTTGAAATGTATCTGCCTACTCACAAACTGTCCTATTTGAAGAAAACACATAGACAAGTATTTTCAGATAAAAAAATCTCCATTTATTCTGGCTGATAACAAAATAAAGAGGAAGGCAGCGCTGGAGAAACTGCTGGAATTTGCAAAGCCTTTCTACCCCAGGGCACACATCAACTATTTGGAAAATAAAATTGGTAGCTTGAGAAGTCCATATAATGGGGAGCACAATCTGGTCCAGGGCTCCCAGAGATCATGAACAGCAGCAGATGACATATATGTCCCCAGACTGTCGTACTATAACAGCCTGCGTATTCTGTCAGACCAGACTGAACCCTGGCCTTCACTTTCTTGTCTTCCCTGCAGCCTTCCCTCCACGCATTGGCCCTCCTCCATTTGTTGCAATTTAGCAGCTACATAGCAGCTACATAGC
Organism: Lithobates clamitans; assembly: GCA_037952925.1. NCBI lineage: Eukaryota > Metazoa > Chordata > Amphibia > Anura > Ranidae > Lithobates > Lithobates clamitans. The sequence goes on along the minus strand of JBBGZY010000589.1, from coordinate 834,304 downwards.
AGCCATAGGCCTCTTCAGTGTCAGGGGGGCTTTTCAGGGCCGCATTAGCATCCTTAATGAGGCCCAGTGCTGCCTCCTCCACGTTACTCCCCTTCCTGGCCCTTTTTGTTGTAAGGTGGAGGGGAGGCACCTGGGATTGGGTGAGGCTACTGGGCCCCGCCACCTACTGGCTGACACCTCCACCTCCTCCTGTCTGCCACATTCCAGAGCCTCATCCTAGCTGAGTTCTTCCTGTGTATGAAAAAGGGACATAGTTCTAGTTATTGGTTCATTAATCTCACACAATTTTCAGCTCATGACTGTTGCAAATTGAATGTTAATAAATAGAAAAGATTATCATTCTGACCCAAACATTTTTCATTCTTGTCACACTCATTTTTGGCCCCTACTGTCTATTGATATGTCAAACACTTTTTGTTAAATCATTAATTTGTTAGCAAAAAAAACATCTTGTTAACAACAATCATTTTCGGACAATAAATATTTTATAAAATACTATACCTGGCTACAACTGGGCCTTCCAGGATGGAATTCAATCTGTTCTTCCAGAAACTGCATCCTGTTGTAGTACCACAGACTGGGTACATATACATCCTCTACTGCAGCTCCTGATCTCATGGAAGCCTGGACTTTATTAAGCTCCTTCCTATATGTGCTTCTCAAGCTAGCAATTTTATTCTCCACAAACTCAATGCCTGCGTCGGGGACCTGCGTATTTACAAATTGCACCAGTTTCTCCAGCGATGCCTTCCTAGCTGGTTTATTGCGATATAAGGGGTTTTTAACCTCCCACAAATTTCGCATATCCCTGTATTTGTCGATGACCTGGCCTATGAATTCAGGGTGGCCTATGAATTGTTTCATATTTGCTGAAAGACAAAACACAAGACAAAAACACTAATATCAATCTAAACTCTACTAATCTTATCCCAATATAGGGCTCAATCTAGAATGCCACTGATATCCCAAGTTAAAATGTTACCTTCGCTATAACGTTCGGCGCTTCCTCCACTCATAGATCGTACGTAAGACACACGCGTGTTAGCTTTATATACACTGCGCATGCATGAAACTCCACCTGCATCGCCCGCCCCTGACGTTCTTTCTAGAATATTCCCCGCCCCTTCCCTTTCGGTGCAGTGGGAGATGACATGGCGGAGATGCATAACAGCAGTAGCCAGGAGAAGGAAAGCCCAGAGCAAGAAACGTCCCGATCCCAGAGGAGAAGATTTAAGGCCTCCAATATGTCCTTTGGTGAGATGGTGGAAATGGTGGACATATTGAAGAGGGCCGACTATGATGAGAAGTATGGACCTTACCTAAACCCAAATGTGAGAAAGGCCAAGATCATGACTAAAGTTTTGAAGGGTCTGCGCCAGAATATTGGGGTACGACAATCCAAGGAGCAATTGAAGAAACGCTGGTCAGACATCAAATTGAGGGAGCAGGATCAGTACAGAAGGATCAAGAAAGTGCTTCTAAAAAGTAAGTAGTTGTCTGTGTTCCTATTATTATTATTACTTGCATGCTGCTCCATGTGCTTTTCTTTACTGTTGTACAGTTTAAAATGGCTACTTTCATGTTTGTGGGCACAGTAATCAGTTGTAAGAAACATCGCTCATTTGCCAACTAAATACGATGTTTTGGGCAGATACAGGGTTAACTACATTTGGTCATGCTATTTTGTATTAAAATAAGTTTAGGACATTGTTATCTAGATGTGTTTGTAACTAGAATGAATTGCAAACTTGATTCAGTGTAATGTAAGGAGAGGACACTCAGCAGCTGTTTATACATCTGGACTCAGGAGCACTAGTGTGGGACACAAGAACAAACTTTTTAAGGTGTTCCACACAGGTACTCCAGTTCATACTTGGGGTGTCTACATGTGTGAAACTTGTCCAAAAAAGGAAAGTGTTCCAGCTTGGTTAAGGGAATTAATCATGTCTTCAACTTGGAACTCTGCCTAAACAGACAATTGTACCCCACTTCCAAGCAATGTTTCACATTCATATTTCTGGCCACAAATATCTGTGTGCTAAGTATACCTTTAGTTTCATTCTCATAGGGGAGAAAAGACTCGGGACAGCGGAGGACAACAGGAAACCCCCACCTCTGAAAGAAGGGGAACAGAGGACACCACAATCTGAGGATGTGGAGGAAGGAGAGGTGGAAGAAGAGATTGAAATTGTCACAACAGGTCAGCGTCTGACACCACAGATTCAGGTAATAGATGTATGCAATATTCATAATACATGGTTTGTATTTTTATTTTAGGTGATGTGCAGGTTGTGGAAGAACAATCTACTCATTTCACCAATGACAGTGCACAACGGCTTATCCAGGACTAGGGATGAGCTGAACACCCCCCTGTTCGGTTCGCACCAGAACATGCGAACAGGCAAAATATTTGTTCGAACACGGGAACACCGTTAAAGTCTATGGGACACGAACATGAATAATCAAAAGTGCTAATTTTAAAAGCTTTTATGCTAGTTATTGTCATAAAAAGTCTATGGGGACCCGGGTCCTGCCCCAGGGGACATGGATCAATGCAAAAAAAAGTTTTAAAAACAGCCATTTTTTTGGGAGCAGTGATTTTAATAATGCTTAAAGTGAAAAATAAAAGTACAATATTCCTTTAAATTTTGTACCTGGGGGGTGTTTATAGTACGCCTGTAAAGGGGCACATGTTTCCCGTGTTTAGAACAGTCTGACAGCAAAATGACATTTCAAAGGAAAAAAAGTCATTTAAAACTACTCGCGGCTATTAATGAATTGCCGGTCCGACAAAACATATAAAAGTTCATTGATAAAAACGGCATGGGAATTCCCCACAGGGGAATTAAAAAAAAATGATGTGGGGGTCCCCTTAAATTTCATACCAGGCCCTTCAGGTCTGTTATGGATATTAACCACCTCAATACTGGGCACTTTCACCCCCTTCCTGCCCAAGCCATTTTTCAGTTTTCAGCGCTGTTGCATTTTGAATGACAATTGCGCGGTCATGCAACACTGCACCCTAATGAAATTTTTATCATTTTTTCCCCATAAATAGAACTTTCTTTTGGTGGTATTTGATCACCTCTGCGTTTTTTATTTATTGCACTATAAACAAAAGAAGAGGGACAAGTTTGAAAAAACACAATATTTTTTACTTTTTGCTATAGTAAATATCCAATTTTTTTTTTAAACAAATTTTTTCCTCAGTTTAGGCCGATATGTATTCTTCTACATATTTTTGGTAAAAAAAATCACAATAAGCGTATATTGATTGGTTTGCGCAAAAGTTATAGCGTCTACAAAATAGGGATAGATTTATAGCATTTTTATTTATTTATTTATTTTTACTAGTAATGGCGGTGATCTGCGATTTTTCATTGTGACTGTAATATTGCAGCGGACATATCGGACACGTTTGACACATTTTTGGGACCATTCACATTTATACAGCGATCCGTGCTATAAAAATTGATTGCATTGATTACTGTGTAAATGCGACTGGCAGGGAAGGGGTTAACACTGGGGGGGTGATCGAGGGGTTAATATGTGTCCTAGGGAGGTGATTCTAACTGTGGGGGGAGGGGACTGACTGGGGGAGGTGACTGATGGGTTGTCCCTATGTACAAGGGACACACCATCGGTCTCCTCTCCTCTGACAGGACGTGGATCTGTGTGTTTACACACACAGATCCACGGTCCTGCTCTGTTACCCGGCAATCGCTTGTGCCCGGCGGACATCGTGGCTGCCGGGCATGCGCGCGTGCCCCCTAGTGGCTCAGGAGGGCGATCACGTCATATGACGTCCGCCCAGAACAAGAGCTGCCTCGTCCCGCCATCATATGATGGTGGGCGGTAGGGTAGTGGTTAAGGGGAACCCCAGCCCAAATTTTTTTTTTAAATGGCGTGGGGTCCCCCTCAAAATCTATACCAGACCCTTCAGGTCTGGTATGGATTTTAAGGGGAACCCCGCACCAAAATAAAAAAAAAATGGCGTGGGGTCCCCCAAAAATCCATACCAGACCCTTATCCGAGCACGCAACCTGGCAGGCCGTAGGAAAAGAGGGGGTACGAGAGAGCGCCCACCTCCTGAACTGTACCAGGCCATATGCCCTCAATATTGGGAGGGTGCTTTGGGGTAGCCCCAAAACACCTTGTCCCCATGTTGATGGGGACAAGGGCCTCATCCCCACAACCCTTGCCCAGTGGTTGTGGGGGTCTGCGGGCAGGGGGCTTATCGGAATCTGGAAGCCCCCTTTAACAAGGGGACCCCCAGATTCCGGCCCTTCCCCCGTGTGAAATGGTACCATTTCACTAAAAAAGTGTCAAAAATGTTAAAAATGACAAGAGACAGTTTTTGACAATTCCTTTATTTAAATGCTTCTTCTTTCTTCTATCTTCTTTTGGTTTCTTCCTCCATCTTCTTCTTCTACTGGTTCTTCTGGTTCTTCTGGTTCTTCCCCCGGTGTTCTCCTCCAGCATCTTGCTCAACGGCGCCAACGTCTTCTTCTTCTCTTTGTCTTCTGGCCCGCTCCGCATCCAGCATGATGGGAGTCTCCCACTGTGTGATGCTTCTCCTCTTCTGGCGGTTCTTAAATAATGGAGGGCGGGGCCACCTGGTGACCCCCGCCCCCCTCTGACGCACGGGGACTTCCCTGAGGCATTTCCCGTGGCGTCAGAGGGGGGCGGACAGGGAAGTCACCGTGCGCCAGAGGAGGGCGGGGTCACCGGGTGGCCCTGCTCTCCGTTATTTAAGAACCGTCGGAAGAGGAGAAGCATCACACAGCGGGAGCCTCCCATCATGCTGAATGCAGAGCGGCCCAGAAGACGAAGAGAAAAAGATGCCGGCACCGCAGAGGAAGATGCGTGATGAGAACACCGGAGGAAGAACCAGAAGAACCAGAAGATGAAGGAAAAAACTGAAGGAAGATAGAAGAAAGAAGATAGAAGAAAGAAGAAGCATTTAAATAAAGGAATTGTCAAAAACTGTCTCTTGTCATTTTTAACATTTTTGACACTTTTTTTGTGAAACGGTAGGGGTACTTTTGTACCCCCTTACCATTTCACACAGGGGGGAGTTCCGGGATCTGGGGGTCCCCTTGTTAAAGGGGCTTCCAGATTCCCATAAGCCCCCGCCCACAGACCCCCACAACCACCAGGCAAGGGTTGTGGGGATGAGGCCCTTGTCCCCATCAACATGGGGACAAGGTGTTTTGGGGGGCTACCCCAAAGCACCCTCCCAATGTTGAGGGCATGTGGCCTGGTATGGTTCAGGAGGGGGGGGACCGCTCTCTCATCCCCCCTCTTTTCCTGCGGCCTGCCAGGTTGCATCCTCGGATAAGGGTCTGGTATGGATTTCTGGGGAGACCCACGCCATTTTTTTTTAATTTTGGCGTGGGGTTCCCCTTAAAATTAATACCAGACCTAAAGGGTCTGGTATAGATTTTGAGTTGGACCCCATGCCAATTTTTTTTAAATTTTGGGGGTTCCCCTTAATATCCATACCAGACCTGAAGGGCCTGGTATGGAATTTAGGGGGACCCCTACGTCATTTAAAAATTTTGATTCATGGTTCCCCTGTGGGGAATTCCCATGCCGTTTTTATCAATTAACATTTATGTGTATTGTCGGACCGGCAATTCATTAATAGCCGCGAGTTGTTTTAAATGACTTTTTTCCTTTGAAATGTCATTTTGCTGTCAGACTTTTCTAAACACGGGAAACATGCGCCTCTTTACAGGCATACTATAGACACCCCCCAGGTACAAAATTTAAAGGAATATTATACTTTTATTGTTTCACTTTAAGCATTATTAAAATCACTGCTCCCGAAAAAACGGCTGTTTTTAAAACTTTTTTTTGCTTTGATCCATGTCTACTGGGGCAGGACCCAGGTCCCCAAACACTTTTTATGGCAATAACTTGCATATAAGCCTTTAAAATTAGCACTTTTGATTTCTCCCATAGACTTTTAAAGGGTGTTCCGCGGCTTTCAAATTTGCCGCAAACACCCCAAATTGTTCGCTGTTCAGTGAACTGGCAAACAGCCGTTGTTCGAGTCGAACATGAGTTCAACTCGAACTCGAAGCTCATCCCTATCCAGGACATAATGTGGTGTAGTCGGGATTTAGACCTTATCAACGAAAAAAACAAGGTGATTGAACAAAGACTGAAGAACATGATTGATGTACTAGGGAGAATCTAAGTCCAAAAATAATTACACCTTTTTTTCTTAAAAAAAATTATCTAAAGTTTTAATACAGTTTAAAAGCCAAATTTGGAAGATGCACATAGTGTGTCAACATGTGCTATCTGCCATCAGGGGATTTCAATGTACGCGTTTTATGGGTGCAACCCCTTCCTCCCAACTCTAGTAGGTGAGAGGAAGTGGTTGCACACACAAAACATGTCCATTTATCAAAATGATGGGAGATAGCACATGTTGACATTAGGTATGGGATCAGAAAGGAAATCCCCATTTTGACTCACAATTTGTGTGCATCTTCTACATTTTTGCAATGTTGAACTTTTTAAGTTCCAGAGTTGTGTATGTTATGTTTGGAAACATGTCTGTTTCTGTACTTTTTCAAATATTTCAAGGTAAAACTTAAAAAAAAAAGATGTGATTTGTTTACCACAAAATGTTTTAGAACGCACATGTGAATATGCACGGAGTAAAAGACTTTCTACTCAACAATGTGTGGCTTCTTCTTTCAATGCTTAATAACACTTTTTGTATTAAGTTGGTGTGTACAGTGACAATGGGTGTTATTGAAATAATGTTAAAACCACTTGGCACTACAAGTGCACTAGGAGAACCTAGGAGACAGATAAAAGAAACACAAGCAGTAAATCCAAATCAAGATTTTATCATATCAATTTTTTTTATTTTGAAAATATTTAAAAATTAGCTGGCATAGCAATGCCCCCCCACCTGTAAAATATTCCACATATTTTTAACACACTTTGCAGGTGCTTTAGGGGGGGCAAGCCAGGACGGCCAGCTTTCAGGGCCATCATTGGATTCTCATGAAGTCCAGCCTCAGGCCCATCTGTGGCAACATAACAGGTGCATTTCGCTTTAAAAAGTTGTGCAGCAGGATAAAACAATGTGGTTACGTTTGTACTCCGCCATGTTAATTGCTGTTAAAAATAAGCGGAACCGGCTGGTCATTATCCTGAAGGTATTCTCCACGACTCTTCTGGCTCTGGCCAGCCGGTAATTAAAAACCCTCTTCTCTGGGGTGAGGATCTCTGGGGGAATGGCCTTATCATGTGATCACCCAGACCAAATGCTTCATCAGCGATAAAAACAAGTGGGAGTCCTCCGACATTCTCTTCTGCAGGTGGCAATCCCAAGCCACCACTCTGGACATGTCCGTAGAACTTGGCCTAGGCAAACACTCCACCATCCGACATCTGGCCATTCTTCCCCACTTCCACATAGAGAAACTCATATGTCGCCGACCGCCATCAACACGATACTATGAAACCCCTTATAGTTAAAATAGTATGAACCCAAATGGGGTGGTGGGATGATGTGGACCTGTTTCCCATCGATTGCCCCTCCGCAGTTTGGAAAGTCCCAACGATGAGCAAACTGGGAGGCCACAGTCTGCCATTCCTGTGGCGTTGAAGGAAACTGTGGCGTCAAACCAAAAAAAAACTTAGTAATTTTGAACATAAACATTGCATGCAGATTGGGCACAAACATTCTTGGCCAACATCAGTATAACATTTATTTTAAGGAGTATTTAAAGACAAAAGTATAAGGTCCACTTATCAGATTCCTCACCCCCTCTGAGGGCCCATTGTAAAAATTTTAGGTTGGGGGTTCTAAATGAGTTTGGGAGACAACAAAGAAGCCTCTGACACTCTGCCTGAATTTAAGGACAACAATAACATTTGGACACATTTTAGGGTGTGTTTAGGGTAAAGCACTACAATGGAGCTGACAATATACATTGTTAAGTGACTAGGCTATGTGTATATGGGCCCAGGATAGCATGCTGGGGAGGTTAGTGAAGGCAAATATGCATGAAGGACAAAAAAAGGAGCATTAAAAGATTACAGCATGCATGAGGATAAAGAGGACATTCACAGCATATTACAATCAGGGTAATTATGGAATGATAAAAGAAATACAATACATTAGCAAACATTAAATACATATAATGTGATGTTAAAGGAGAAAACTTACCCTAATATAGTCCTTCTGCAGGACATAAATGATGGTAGAACAGGTCTCTGGAATAATGATCCCCAGAGCCTGGGGGGAGATGCCTCTCGAGAACTTGAGGTCCTGTAGACTTCTCCCCGTCGCCAATTACTGCAACGTGGCAACTAGCCTCTGCTCGGGAGTGATGGCTTGCCGCATGCAGGTATCCTTCTTCATAATATAAGGGGTGAGCAAAGCCAACAAACGGTGAAAAACGGGGCCCATCATCCAGAGAAGATTCCTGAAATCATCAGGGTTATTCTCCTGGATTTCCCACAGCAAAGGCATATGAGAGAATTGGTCACGCTGGAGTAACCAATTCTTGGTCTATGAACTCCTCCCCCCCAGTTCATGGACTGGACTTGGGTCAAAGTAAGAACCCCAACACCAAGCCCCTGCACAGCACGAACTCTACAACGAGTATGTAACCGCGACATGGCTTCAAAACGGTCAGCTGGTCAGAATGAATTAATCAGAACGCACTGAAAAACAGCAAGGCTTGTGAAGAGCGAGCTGAAAATCAGTAACGAGTGGACAAGAACGCACTGAAAAACAGATACAAACTGACTACACGCACTGAAAAACAGATACAAACCCACAAGCACAAACTGAACAGCAGTAAAACTGAAATGCATGAATCATCTCTCACCAAACTTCTACTAACACGAGATTAGCAGAAGGAGCCCAAAGGGTGGCACACTGGCTATTGAACTTCCTTATTCTAGTCCCGTAGTATGTGTTGTATGTCACTGCGTCCTAGGCGGTCGGAACTTAGTGTGACCTTGTGTATGCAAAACAAGCTTGAGCGGAATCCCGTCGGAAAAACCATCATAGCTTTTTCCGACCAAAATTCCGATCATGTGTACGCAGCATTAGAGGATCTGAAAAAAAAGAATTGTTGCTCTATATAAAGATAGCATAGGCTATAAGAAGATTGTCAAAACCCTGAAACTGAGCTGTAGCATGGTGGCCAAGACCATACAGCGGTTTAACAGGACAGGTTCCACTCAGAACAGCCCTCGCCATGGTCAACCAAAGAAGTTGTCTTTGGGAAATAGACCTTTGAGTGATGCCAATCATTGCTGCAGAGGTTGAAGGGGTGGGGTAAGCCTGTCAGGGCTCAGACCATATGCCGCACACTGCATTAAATTGGTCTGCATGGCTGTCATCCCAGAAAGAAGCCTCTTCTAAAGATGATGCAAAAGAGAGCCCACAAACAGTTTGCTAAAGACAAGCAGACTCAGGACATGGATTACTGGAACTATGTCCTGTGGTCTAATGAGACCAAGATAAACTTATTTGGTTCAAATGCTGTCAAGCGTGTGTGGTGGCAACCAGTTGAGGAGTACAAAGACAAGTGTGTCTTGCCTACAGTCAAGCATGGTGGTGGGGGTGTCATGGTCTGGGGCTGCATTAGTGCTGCCAGCACTGGAGAGCTACAGTTCATTGAGAAACCATGAAATTCAAACATGTACTGTGACATACTAAAGCAGAGCATGATCCCCTCCCTTCGGAGACTGGGCCGCAGGGCAGTATTCCAATATGATAACGAACCCAAACACACCTCCAAGATGACCACTGCCTTGCCAAAGAAACTGAGGGTAAAGGTGATGGACTGGCAAAGCACATCTCTAGACCTAAACCCTAATGAGCATCTGTGGGGCATCCTCAAATGGAAGGTGGAGGAGCGCAAGGTCTCTAACATCAACCAGCTCAGTGATGTCATCATGGAGGAGTGGAAGAGAACTCCAGTGGCAATCTGTGAAGCTCTGGTGAACTCCATGCCCAAGAGGGTTAAGGCAGTGCTGGAGAATAATGATGTCACACAAAATATTGACACTTTGGGCCCAATTTAAACATTTTCACTTAGGGGCGTACTCCCTTTTGTTGCCAGCAGTTTGAAATTGATGGCTGTGTGTTGAATTATTTTGAGGGGACAGCAAATTTACACTGTTATTCAAGCTGTACACTCACTATTTTACATTGTAGCAAAGTGTAATTTCTTCGGTGTTGTCACATGAAAAGATACTGTATAACTATATGTGAGGGGTGTACTCACTTTTGTGAAATACTGTGTATATATATTTAAATACTATTTAAATAATAGCTTTCTTAAATAACAATATTGTGCTTGAACTTTACTTCTTTAAAGAAGTTTCTATATTGTGAGGTTTCTGTTTTTCCTTTTACAATCCTTTTTTTGTACTTTTTTATCCAATGTTCTGGTTATAACATGGTAAACACAAAGTAAGGTTTTGCAAGATCTCCCCTATGGCTCTCTCTTTCTTTTGTTTTTTACTATGAGGAAGTTGAAACAATTAAGGAGAGCCTCAGGCAGTTTTAGAGGTACACAACTTGAAGCAAAAGATACCTGCTGACAGCATATATTTTCAGCTACCTCCTTTTGACAGTAATTTAGTAGTTTTTCTGCTCCTACAAATTTGCTTTAAATTTGACTTAGCTGAATCTTTAAAGATTTTTTTTAACCCCCCTGGCGGTATTCCTAAGTGTAGCTTGGGGTGAGATTTCAATACCATTAGCGTTAACCCTGATCGCATCGCTGCATCCTGGAAGAGGTTACTTACCTTGTCCCCGGAATCCCGCAATGTACTCCCGCTGTGTACGGCGACCGGATTTTCTGCACCTTCCGCCCGATGCACTGTGTGCCCTGGCTTCCATTCCCTGTGAGCGTCGCAACACAGGGGGGTGGAACCGGCGGCAAATTCAAACAGTATAAAACACAAACACACTGATACATTGTAATCCTATTGGATTACATTACTAAATAAAACAAAATTGACCTTAGTTTGCCCCCAGTGCTTTATCCAGTGCCCTTGCCTGCAGTTTTACTGTACTTTCTTCTTTCTTGCCCCTTTGAAGACGTCGGTTGTGACGAAACATGTAGGGCATGGCTATGCATTGTATGCCATCACTCAGTCTGCCCCATGACATGCACGGGTGTTCGTCTGTTTTTTGATGCCGGCTATTTTGACTCGTTTTTAACATTGTGTTAAGGAGTGTGTTCCCTCCGGCTCTGTTTTACTTTTCAACAATAAACCTACCAGCATATACTACACCATTGGAGCTCTTTTCTACTTTCCACCCACCTCCTTCGGGTCAAGTGGGTCCCCCCCCCTCAAGGCGGACTATTTGGACTACGCCAGGTTGGAGACGCTGGACACATCAGCTGTGTTGGATGCCATCACTCCACGGTCCCCGCAGAGGGCTAAATCTGCTCGCACATAAGACCTTGCCAATAGGGAGGTCCACCATTTAGGGTAAGGGTCCACCTTTAATATTTTTGGATTAACTGAGAGTCTCATCTACACACTCCTCTCTTCTCCATTCATCTATGTGGGTTATGACCTGATGAATCGTGGATGTCTTCTACTTTCATGAATTGGACATACAATCATGGAACTTTTTTCTGTCGTTCAGTTTATGGACTACATTCACTATTTTTCATGTCTTTTCACTACTGATAAGCTTTGTTGTGTTTATTGATATATTAATGCGATCACTTATTCAGTGCTGGATATATTCAAGTCGTTTATTTACATGTGTTTTTGCACACTAGTGCACACTTCATTTAGGATATCTTATCCATGGCACTTGGATTTATGTATGTTCAATTAACTTCATTTTTTCAATATGATCAAACTTGCACACAGATTATGAGCACACTTATTTTGATTTATTTGTATAGTTTACACAGATATTGGTGTTTTGTTTGTGCAGCTATAGTCTTGGTTTCACATTTAAGATTTTCAGCGCGGTTTTTAATTTTTATTTATTTTTTTATTTATTTTTACTGTACTTTCTGTCTGGAAACTGCGGAGCGACCATGGCATCAAAAAAGCATGCCTCTACCTCAAAAACGGCATATGACCTGCTGACAAACAGCTACAGCGATACAGAATCGCTTGCAGAATTGAGTGATAGCGATTTGTGGGGAAGTTCATCATCAGGCACGGAAAGGGATTTCAGCGATGATCCTGCGATTGTGCCCAGTTATGTGCAGACTTGGTGCTTGATTGACTGCAGTACAGAGCATGCAGCACCCCCAATATTCCCATTTACTGGAGCACCTGGTATCAAAGTTGATGTGGAAGTTGACAACCCATTGGCATACCTCCAACTCTTTTTGACCAATGAGGTTATAGAAAAAATTGTTACGGAGACAAATTGATACCAGGAGCAAAAAGCTGCTACACATCAGAGGTTTGCAAGGAGCAGAAAGTGGGAACCAGTGACCAAAGAGGACTTCTGGAAGTTTCTGGGCCTCATAATTCTTCAGGGAGTGGTGGGGAAACCCCTGCAGAAGTGGTATTGGACAACCAACAAATTAGTAGCCACTCCTTTTTTTGTCATCGTCATGTCGGAGTACAAATTTTCTCTCAGAATGAATAATTTGCACTTTCAAAATAATGAAGAATTTGATTAGACTTCTCATCCAGCACCAAAACTGAAAAAGATTTGGGAGGTATATCAAATTATTCAGAAAAAATTCCAGCAGACCTATGTACCAGATAGAGACATCAGTATTGACGAAAGTCTAATGGCCTACAAAGGAAGACTCAGCTGGATACAGTATATCATATCTAAGAGAGCACGATTTGGCATAAAATCATTCATGCTCTGTGAATCCAGCACTGGTTACATATGGAAATCGGTCCTTTACACCGGGAAAGGAACCAAATTCAATGAAAGATTCAGTAATTATGGAATGGCAACCACTTCTGTTCTTACTTTGATTGAGCCATTGCTGAATCAGGGCTTCTGTGTAACCACAGATAATTTTTACACTTCTCCAGAACTCTATGAGTTCCTTCTACAGCACAAGACGGATGCATATGAGACCGTTATGCCACGTACACACGGCCGGTTTTGCCGTCGGAATAAACTCCGAAGGTTTCTCCGACGGAACTCCAATGGAATTCCATTCAAGTGGTCTTGCCTACACACTGTCAACCCAAAGTCCGACCAAAGAACGACCGTCCAGAACGCGGTGACGTACAACACGTACGACGGGGCTAGAAAAAGGAAGTTCAATAGCCAGTAGCCATTAGCTTCCGTCTCGTACTTGCTTCAGAACAAGCGCCGTTTTTGGTCTGTCGGAACAGCATACAAATGTTTTCCCGATAGGAATTGGTTCCGAAAATAGAACATGTTCTATTTTCTAGGTCCGTCAGAATTTTCAAAAAAAAAAAGTCCGATGAGGCACACACACGATCAGAATAGATGATGAAAAGCTTGTGTCTGACTTTTTCTGTCAGACATTCTGCTCGTGTGTACGTGGCTTTAGAGCTAACCGGCGTGACATGCTGCCAACCTTTGGCAATAAAAAGCTCAAGACAGGAGAAATAGTTGCCTGACAGAAAAGCAAAATTATGGCACTGAGATGGCGTGACAAAAAAGATGTGTGCCTAATGAGTACTATTCACAACACCTCTACTGTCATGGTATACACAAAAGTTGGAAAAGACGTAATGAAACCACAAGTCGTGATGGACTACAACAACACCATGGGAGGTGTTGACAGAGCTGACCAGGCCATGACTTTTTATCCAGCCATGAGAAAGCCACAAAAAAAAATTACAAAAAAATCTTCAGGCATCTTCTTGAACAGTGCCTGTGGAATGCTTTCATTCTTCTAAAAAAAAAAAAGAGTGACAAGCCTGTGGTTCATGCGGACTTTGTTTGTAAAGTTGCTGAATTTATATTTCTCAAGCACCAAACACCAACGACTGTAAATAGAGCTGGACGTCGTGCTGCTGGCATTGTGAACCTGGAATGCCTGACTGGTCATCACTTTATGGACCACATTCCACCAACGGAAAAGAAGGCAGCACCCACAAGGATGTGTGTGGTTTGCTGCTCTAAGCATGACGAAACTGGAAGGAAAATCATAAAAGAAACCAGGTCCCACTGTCCTGAATGTGACGTCGGACTTTGTGCTGTACCATGTTTTAAAATTTTCCATACCCGGGACGTTCACTGAAGCAATATGACTACTAATATTGTACCTTTGTTTGGCCAAAAAAAAATGTCAGCGTTTTTGATTATATTATTTACTAAAATTTATTCAATAAAAAGTATTGTTATTATTACTGTATATTATTATTTGTTATTATTTATAGTTATTTATTATATTATAACTTATAATTTTGTGTTTCAAACTTTATCATACCCGAGATGTCTACTAGACTCTGGTTTGGACAGATTTAAGTGAGTTATTCCTAAGAATTGCAGGCCTACAATATAAAATGCCAAATTTCCATGCAAAATAATAGTACCGCTTTCAGCATCTAAAATCTGAAATAATCATACCGCCAAGGAGGTTAAATAAGACAAGGGAGCATATGGATGAAAAAAGGGTACACTGATGAACCAAACAACGTTTCCAGAAAACACATTTTTATTTGTAAAAACATCTTGTTTTTTGGCTGCATCTATTGATTGTAGAAACATGGGATGCAAATCTATTCATTTTCATTAGATTTTTATTTGGAAAGTATTATTCTAATCATAAATAACAATTATTGTAATTAAATGTATTTTTCTCTCTCAAATTAATTTCATATGGATGAAATGTTAAAAGAAAACAACTGTTGGGTTTCATGTATATTCAATTTTCCAAATAAGTGATTGATTTATTCACCCCATCAAAGATAAACAATGAATCTTCAGTACAGAATATGTTAAAATGTAATTAATAAAATGATTTCATAACATCTTTATATGAATTGTTTAGTTTGGTATTAATGAATGCACCAGGAGTTAACTGTTTCTATCTTAGCCTAATGATATGGGTGAGTCTATTACCGGGTGATAGCACTAGGAGAGATTTACCAAAACCGGAGCGTGCAAAGTCTGGTGCAGCCCTGCATAGAAATCAATCAGCTTCCAGGTTTTATTGTCAAAGCTTATTTAAACAGGCCAAAGTTAGAAGCTGATTGGCTACCATGCACAGCTGCACCAAATTCTGAGTGCTCCGGCTTTAGTAAATGTCCCCCACTGGGTCTCCTGAGGGGAAGAATCTATGGTGTGTACAGTTTTCACCAGAAACCCCCACAATTAAAGTTTTTTTTTTACTTTTATGTTTGCATAAAGTAGGGAAGGGTTAAAACACCTGTCTGTTTTTTTTTTCAATTTGTGTCCCATTCAAAAAATTTCTCTTTATTACCTTTCCTGTAGACACAACAGGAAGTGAGAGTAAATTTGTCCAATGTAAATGTAATCCCGTCTTAGACAGTTGACACAGAAACAAATGTTGCCATTGGAAGAGTTCCCCTTTTCCTGTTTAGGTGACATCTCCAACTTTTAGATCATTCCTTAATTTTTGGTCCCCCTGGCAGTGGTAAACAAAACATAAATAGAGGGTTAATCCCCTTAGCAAGTAAACAGACAACAATGAAAACCTAAATACAGTATAGGGTTCTTTACTGTAAGAGCAGCAAGGATGTGGAATTCCCTTCCACAGACGGTGGTCTCAGCGGGGAGCATCAATAGCGTCAAGAAACTATTAGATAAGCACCTGAATGACCACAACATACAGGGATATACAATGTAATACTGACACATAAACACACATAGGTTAGACTTGATGTACTTGTGTCTTTTTTCAACCTCACCTACTATGTAACTATGGTGAGGAGGAATCGTTAGGTCATCTGCTGTTTACATCTGATAATTAGGGATGAGCCTGATGTTCGAGTTGAACATAAGTTGGACTCTAAAATCTGGTGGTCACCCGTTCGCTGAAGTTAGAACATTATGGAGTGTTCGCGGTAATTTCGAGTGCCACTGAATGCCCCATAATGAACTGCGATATAGCAGTGCATTGGCGTCCTATGATTGGCCAAAGCATGCACTTGACCTGCATGCTTTGGCCAATCACAGCGTGCTCTGCTGAGAGATTAACAGGGTGCCTTTGGCTAATAATGGCTTAGGGGGCTAAGTCCACGCCCCACACTATGTAAGGCTGCTTACATAGTGGCCGTACATAGTGAAATGAATGAGAAGCAAAATGACATTTCTAAAGGAAAAAAATGTTTTTTAAAACTGCATGCGACTGTAATGTATTGCTAGATCCCAGCAATATAGATAAAAATCATTCCAATAAGCCCCCCCACCCACAGACCCCCACATCCACCAGGCAAGGGTTGTGGGGATAAGGCCCTTGTCCCCATCAACATGGGGAAAAGGTGTTTTGGGGGACCCCAAAGCACCCTGCCCATGTTGAGGGCATGTGGCCTGGTACGGTTCTGGAGGGAGGCGCTCTCTCATGCATTGATACATGTCTCCTGGGGCAGTTCCCGGGTCCCCATACTCTTTTTATGGCAATAACTTGCATATAAACTTTTAAAATGAGCACTTTTGTTTTTTCATGTTCATGCCCTATAGACATTAACGGTGTTCGCACAAATTTTTTGCATGTTCTGCTGCGAACCAAACCGGGGGTGTTCGGCTCATCCCTACTGATAATGTGAGTAACCTATTCAGTCAGCAAAGCAAGGTTGTCCATATGTAGTGCAGTTCCCACAACAGGGGTTCTGAGAGAAAACTTATTGTGTAAGGGGAGTGATGAGAGCAACACACCATAAGTTATTGAGGTTGAGTTACTAAAGGCCCATAAGCTGGTCACTTTCCAGGATTAAGGGGAGTGCTACTAACTTCCATCATCTAATCATGTGCAAGCAAAAATCTTTTTTTTCCCTGCAAGTAACTGGTTATTCACCACATTCGCTAAGATAAGAAAAATTTCCTTGAAAATTGAAACAACAAATTGAAATTGAAAACAACAGCGGGAGAATTATTTTTTTTATCTCTGGAATTAATCCCCTTTTTAATGCATGCCAATATTCTATTTGCTTTGTTAGCAGCAGTTTGGCATTGCATGCCATTGCTGAGCCTATCATCTAATAGGACCCCCAGGTCCCTTTCTATCCTAGATTCCCCCAGAGGTTCTTCCCCGGTGTATAGATTGCGTTAATATTTTTGCCACCCAAATGCAATGTATTACATCTTTCTACATTGAATCTCATTTGCCATGTAGTTGCTCACCCCATTAATTTGTTCAGATCTTTTTGCGAGGTTTCCACATCCTGCGGAGAAGTTATTGCCCTGCTTAGCTTAGTATTGTCCGCAAATACAGAAATTGAACTATTTACCCCATCCTCCAGGTCATTTATGAACAAATTAAACAGGATTGGTCCCAGCATAGAACCCTGGGGGACCCCACTACCCATCCCTGACCATTCCAAGTACTCCCCATTTATCACCACCCTCTGAACTCACCCTTGTAGCCAGTTTTCAATCCATGTACTCACCCTATGGTCCATACCAATGGACCTTATTTTTTATAGTATACGTTTATGGGGAACTGTGTCAAATGCTTTTGCAAATCCCAGATACACTACGGGCCTTCTTTTATCTAGATGGCAACTCCCTTCCTCATAGAAGGGTAATAAATTGGTTTGGCAAGAACGATTCTTCATTAATCCATGCTGATTACTGCTAATGATACCGTTCTAATTACTAAAATCTTGTATATAGTCCCTTATCATCCCATCCAAGAGTTTACATACTATTGATGTTAGGCTAACTGGTCTGTAATTCCCACGGATGTATTTTGGGTCCTTTTTAAATATTGGTGCTACATTGGCTTTTCTCCAATCAGCTGTTACCATTCCAGTCAGCAGACTGTCAGTAAAAATTAGGAACAATGGTCTGGCAATTACTTGACTGAGTTCCCTAAGTACCCTCGGGTGCAAGCCATCTGGTCCAGGTGATATATTAATGTTAAGTTTCCCAAGTCTAATTTTAATTTTGTCCTCTGCAAACCATGGAGGTGCTTCCTGTGATGTCTCATGAGGATAAACACAGTTTTGGTTACTGAAGCCCCCAGATTACCTTGTGAACACTGAGGAGAGGAATAAATTCAATACCTTCGCCATCTCCCCATCCTTTGTAACCAGATGTCCTTCTTCATTCTTTATGGGGCCAATATGGTTTCTTTTTGTTCTCCTCTGCTATGTGTCTTTCATGTTCTATCGTATCCGTCCATATTGCACCCTTACATTTCTTGTTGCATTCTTTATAAAGTCTGAATACTGATGATGATCCCTCAACCCTGCATTTTTTGAAGGCCTTCTCCTTTGCTTTTATATGCATTTTTACATTGGAGTTAATCCATCCAGGACTTTTGTTTGCTCTTTTAAATATATTACTCAGTGGTATGCATTGGCTAATATCCTTATTTAATATGCTCTTAAAGCAAACCCATCTCTCCTCCATGTTCTTTGTTCCTAAGATTGTATCCCAATTCATGCCTTCTAGCAAGGTTTGTAGCTCAGGGAAGTTGGCTCTTTTGAAATTCAGTGTCTTTGTATTCCCCTTATGTTTCCTATTTGTGCGATTTATCCTGAAGCCAATTGACCTGTGATCGCTGTTACCTAAATTGCCCCATATTTCCACAACAGTGATCAGATTTGTATTGTTGGTAATCAGTTGATGAAGTAACGCTTTATTTCTAGTTGGTGCGTCTACCATCTGACCCATAAAATTGTCCTGCAAAACATTTAGGACCTGCCGAGCCTTAGGTGAATGCGTGGTTCCCTCCGCCCAGTCTATATCTGGATAATTAAAATCCCCATTATGATAACACTTCCCATCCGTGCTGCTAATCCAAATTGTGATAGGAGATCTGTCTCCCCTTCCTCCCTCAGGTTAGGGGGCCTATAGCATACTCCCCATATTATTTTCCCCTTAGCTTCATCCCTTTGGAGCTCTACCCATAAGGATTCCACCTCCTCCCTAGCTCCCTTAGTGATGTCATCTCTCACATTCACTTGTACATTATTCTTTTTTTTATAAAACAATAGATTTTTATTGGTATATTTGCAAAATATACAAAATTCAGAATGCAAGTAGATTATACATTTCTCACATGTACAACTTGTTCGACATTCAGGAACTTATTACTTTAAAAGCGTAAAACAGCTTAACTGGTAAGGGTACTAAGAAATATTCTCATTGGATCATTGTGCAATTCTCGAGTCTGTCACCCCTTGTGGGTACATACTGTAAACAGACTTTCTGCATAGATTTTCAAAGTTAGCCCTGAGAGGACCTTACTGAGGGTACTGAGGGTCCACTCAAACATATTATCATATAAGTTCCTTGTAAGCTTGTTGTTAACCAATAGTACTAATAAACTTAGATTGACTAATATACATTTGTTAGACTTTCTTAGTTTCTCAATATGAGGTACGCCTTGTTTTATTGCTATGGTGTGTGCTAACCATAATACCTTTTCCTATTTGACCATACTCAACATTGCATTGTACCACTAGACATTAGGTGGTTATGTTTCAGTAGTGGAGAAGCTGGAATAACTGTCATCTATGTGAGGAGGCATATTTAGAGGAACTCCAAGCTTCCCAATGTTTGTGGAAACTCAGGGTTTTCCTTTCTGTATATGCTAGCATTTTTTCCATAGTGAATTGAGCGTTCACTCTAGAAACGATTTCTGCAAGCTCGGGAGGTGCTGTAGAGCGCCATTCTTTGGCTATTGCTATACGTGCAGCAAATAAAACATGTGTTACAACTCTTCTCATCAAGGGAGGATAGTTTTCGATACCTAGGCTCAGAAGAGCAAGAGCAGGGCTAATGTCACAGTCAGAGCTGGTGATATTTCTAAGTAGTTTCTGTATTTTTTGCCAGAAAGGTTTGATAATGGCACAGTTCCAGAATATATGGAGGATATTGCCAATAGCTTGACAGTTTCTCCAACAAAGAGGTGTGTTACTTGGATTCATTTTGTTTAGTCTATACGGAGTTATGTACCATCTATGTAAGAGTTTTTGTGCATTGTCCCAGTGATGTACACATGCTGAAGATTTATGATTGTATTTTATCGCTTCATGCCATTGGGACAAAGAGAATTCTTTTTGTAACTCAAATTCCCATTTTACCATACTGGGGGTTTTGGATTGCAAGTAGAGGGGGGTGGTGAATTTGTAAAAGAGCGATATTCCCTTCCTGGTATTGGAGGTTTTGCTTAAAAGGAAGTCCCACAGAATCTGTGGTATAGTTATCTGTCGTGGTGTGTTTTTGCCTTTGTAGTGCTGTATTTGATATGTTCTATATCTATCTATCGCATTTTGATGTGGTGGAGCAGGTGTGGTGAAGTTATATCCCGAGGATTTCCATGTTTGGACTGAGAAGTTTGGGATTAGGTGTTCGTAGGATGCTAGTGGTATATTTAGTTTTTTAATTGGGGTGTCTGTAAGGTGATTATGCACTAAGGAGGACCAGGCATCTATTGTTGCTTGTATAGTTAAGTAAGGTGGGGTTTCTGGTCTGTAATGTATACATGCTGCTGTAGCCAACGCTGAGAGGTCATGGCCTGGTGTTACTGTGCGTTCAATATCTGACCAGCGGTTATCTGTTTGGCAGAAGAACCAGTATTTCATTTGATCCAGTATTGCAGCTTTATAGTATGTCTGTGCATTAGGTAGTCCTACCCCCCTAGATGTTTTTAGGTTTATATAGTTGGGCCAGTGCTATTCTGGGTTTCCCCCCCCCCCCATATGTACGTTTTCAGGCATTTCTCCAGTTGTGTAAAAAATTTCTGGGGGATTGGTATGGGTAATGATCTAAAATAGTATAGTAGTTTTGGTAATATTTGCATTTGGTATGCAGCTATCCTCCCCAACCAGGAAAGATGTAGTTTGTTAATTTGAAGTAATTCCTCTTCTATTTTGATTAGTAATGGAGGGAAGTTTTGTGAATATATTTTGGAGGAAGTGGAAGTTAGCTGCACACCAAGATAAGTGATGGAAGGGGGTCCCAATTGCAGGGAAAAACACTTTTTAGTCTTGTTTTGATATTATTTGGCATATGGAGAGAAAGTGCATAGCTTTTGGTTGTATTAACTTTGTAAAAGGAGATTTTCCCAAATGTATGTAACAGTGTTTTGAGAATGGGTAAAGAAGTTGCTGGGTTTGATATAGAAAGGATTATATCGTCAGCAAACAGACCTATTTTATGGCTGACAGAACCGACTTTAATGCCTTCTAATTTATCGTTTGCTCTGATAGACTCTGCTAGCGGTTCTATGACCAGAGAAAAGATAATTGGGGACAATGGGCACCCTTGTCGGGTACCGTTGGTTAGTGCAAAGGGATCCGATAGCAAGCTAGAGGTGAAGACTCTTGCAGATGGGTCTGAGTACAGAGCCATAATTGCTGAATGTATTAGTCCTGATAGGCCAAATTTGAGTAATGTCCTGGACAGGTATCCCCAATGGACCCTGTCGAAGGCTTTTTCTGCGTCTAGTGCTAAAAAGATGCTGGGCTGCTTGCTTAGTTCTGATATACGCCAGAGGTCAAGCATCCTCCTTGTTCCATCTGGTGCCTGTCTGCCCTTCACAAAGCCTACTTGTTCGAGTCCTATAAGGGAGGGGGTTATTTCTATAAGTCTGTTTGCTAAGATTTTTGCGTATATCTTTAAATCGGAATTTAGTAGGGAAATCGGTCTGAAGTTTTGTGGGTCCGATATGTCTTTACCAGGTTTAGGGATAGTGATAATGATAGCTTGGAGCATTTCTTTCGGAAAGGCACCATCGGAGGCTGCTATATTGAGAATTTTTACCAGTTCAGGGGCTAGGATGGCAGAGAAAGCCTTGTAATATTCAGCGGAGAATCCGTCTGCTCCTGGTGATTTGTGCATGGGTAGAGATTGAATAACAGATTCAACCTCTGTGAGTGTGATGGGCGCATTTATTTTTTGTAGGGAAGTTTTGTCTATCGAGGGAAGATGAACATTCTGTTAGAATTGTTCAATCTCTTTGTCCGAGGGTTGGTAAGTGTTTGGGTCAGTCTTGAGATTGTATAAGGATTCATAATAATCCTTAAAGGCGTTGGCGATATCTTTGGGATTTTGGTATGTTATTTTGGTACTGTGGTGTCTGATATTTTTGAGATTAGACCTTGCCTGTTTCTTTTTAAGCTGGGAGGCTAGAATTTTACCTGCTTTGTTGTTTTGGGAGTTGTAGGAGAGTTTGAGTTTTTTAAAAAAAGTATCATAGTCCGCTCTAATTTCCTGTCTTACTTCTTCTCGACATCCATTGAGATTTTTGAGTATCTCACTTGAGGAGGTAGCAGGATTCTTGTGTTGTGCTTCTAAATCTGCTATCTTCTCAAGTAGTTTTGTAATGCGCTGCTGTTTCTTTTTCTTTTCCCTAGAGGCTACCTGTATAAGGGCGCCTCTAGCGAATGCTTTGTGTGCACACCAGATAGTCATAGGCGAGCAATCTCCATTATTATTGAAATGAAAACTTGTACATTATTCTTGATATATAGGCATACCCCTCCCCCTTTTTTACCCTCTCTATCCTTGCGATAAAGGGTATACCTTTGAATTATTGCCAGCCAATCATGAGAGCTGTTGAACCAGGTCTCTGAAATGCCCACAAAATCCAAATCCTCCTCGTACAACAGTATCTCTAGTTCACCCATCTTGTCCGCCAGGCTCCTGGCATTGGTGAACAGGCCACGTAGTTTAGACCAGTCGCATACCATCCTCTTATTGGGTGTTCCAAGATTGCAACTAGGATTTGCTACTATACTTAGTAAATCAAACTCTATTGACCCGTACACACCATTGGACATTGATCGGACATTCCGACAACAAAATTCATGGATTTTTTCAGACGGATGTTGGCTCAAAGTTGTTTTGCGTACACACGGTCGCACAAGGTTGTCGGAATTTCTGATCGCCAAGAACGCGGTGACGTACACCACGTATGACGAGACTAGAAAAGGCCATTTCAGAACCAAGCGCGGCACCCTTTGGGCTCCTTTTGCTAATCTTGTGTTAGCAAAAGTTTGGTGAGAGACGATTCGCGCTTTTTCAGACTCGTGGTTTTCAGATCATTTTCTGCTGTTCAGTTTGTGCTTGTGGGTTTGTATCTGCTCTTCAGTGCATGCAGCAAGTGACACGTGACTCTTGTCATTCTGTTCTTGTTCATTCGTTACTGTTTTTCAGTTCGCTCTTCACAGGCCTTGCTGTTCTTCAGTGCGTTCTGTTACTTTGTTCTGAGCAGCCGACCATTTTCTAGCCATGTTGCGTATACATACTCCTCGTAGACTTCGTGCTGTGCGGGGGCTTGGTGTAGGGGTCCTGACCTTGACACAAGTCCAGTCCATGAACAGGGTGGAGAGGAGTTCATGGACCAAGAATTGGTTGCTTCAGTGTGACCAGTTCTGTCATATGCCTTTGCTCCGTGAGATCCGTGAGAATAATCCTGATGATTTCGGGAACTTTCTCCGGATGACGGACCCCATATTTCACCGTTTGTTGGCTTTGCTGACCCCTTATATTAGCAGGCAGGATACCTGCATGAGGCAAGCCATCACTCCAGAGCAGAGGCTAGTCGCCACCCTGCGGTACTTGGCAACGGGGAGAAGCCTGCAGGACTTGAAGTTCTCGACAGGCATCTCCCCCCAGGCTCTGGGGATCATCATCCCAGAGACCTTTTCTACCATCATACAGGTCCTGCAGAAGGAGTGTATGAAGGTAAGATTTTTATCCTTTAATATCACATTTTATTGTATTTAATGTTCGCTAATGTATTGTATTTCTTTCCTCATTCCCTAATTACCATGATTGTAATATGCTGTGAATGTCCAGTTTGTCCTCATGCATGCTGGATTTTTATGTCATTATTTTTTTTTTCTCCTTCATACATATTTGCCTTCACTTACCTCCCCAGCATTGTCTCCTGGCCCTATATTCACCTCATGTAGTCACTTAACAATGTATTTTATCAGCTCCATAATAGTGCTTTACCCCAAACACCCCCTTTAAAATGTGATTTGTGCTTTAAATTCAGGCAGAGTGCCAGAGACTTTTTTGGGGGGGTCCCCAAATCATTTTTAACCCTCCCCCCCAACTGCTAAGTCAGCTGATACCAATTCTCTATCTATCCTCAATCATCTATCTGCTGACTTTGCCAAACCCATACACACTATAGCCATCTCTTTTGTGGTCAGATTTATGGATGAATTCCCCAAAGCATGTAGTGCAAGTGCCTGCCTGTATACTTTCAAATGGTACTGTTTGAAGTTTCTGTATACTATTATTATCTTGATAGGTAATAGCAGAATGTCCAAATGTGCTCAAATGTGTACAATGTGTATTTTATATCTTTGTATTATGACACTTCTTACCTGTCCAGTGGGCTGCCAATAGTGTAACTAAGGAGGGGCTGTTCAAAGTAAAACCCATTATTTAGGCATTCATCTCTCAATGAAGTGGAGAGGGCTACCTGTCCAAGAGTCCCCCCCCTATAATCTTAGAAATGGCCCATGAGAGGGGGGGGGAATCTGATAGGTGTACCTTATCCTTTGGTCTATAAAAACTCCCTCAAATAAATGTTATCTTGATGTTGGCCAAGAATGTTTGTGTCTAATATACTTTCCCTGTTTATGTGCAAAATGACTAAATTATTTTTTTGGTTTGACTCCACAGTTTCCTTCCACGCCACAGGAATGGCAGACTGTGGCCTTCCACTTTGCCCAGCTGTGGGACTTTCCTAACTGCGGAGGGGCAATTGATGGGAAACACGTCCACATCGTCCCACCACCCAACTCGGGGTCGTACTATTATAATTATAAGGGGTTCAATAGTATTGTGATGTTGGCGGTGGTGTCGGCTACTTATGACTTCCTGTATGTGGACGTGGGGAAGAATGGCTGGATGTCCGATGGTCGAGTCATCGCCCAGACGGAGTTCTACAGGCATCTCCAGAATGGCAGCTTGGACTTGCCACCTCCAGAAGACAATGTGGAAGGACTCCCATTCATCTTCGTTGCGGATGAAGCATTTGCGCTGGGGGACCATCTTATGCGCCATTCCCGATGAGGACCCTCACCCCGGACCAGAAGGTTTTTAATTACCGGCTGGCCAGAGCCAGAAGAGTGGTGGAGGACAAGTTTGGAATCATGGCCAGCCGGTTCCACCTATTTCTTACACACATACACAGGAGTACAAACTGAATCATATTATCCTGGCGTGCTGTGTTCTACACAACTTTTTATGGTAACATTCTGCCAACTATGCTGGCTCAGTTGGGCCTGAGGCTGTAATTCAAAATGAAACAACCCTGACGGCGCTTGAAAGTGGCCATCCTGGCTTGCCCCCCCTGAGTGCCCGTGATGTCCGGCTAAGATACTTTGCGGGTAGGGGGGCTATCAATATGCCAGACAATGTCTAAAACCTTTTTCAAATAAAAAAAAACTACTCAATTCTTTGGTGACATTTACTGCTTGTGTTTGTTTTAGCTGACCCTGACAGAAATGTGGTGAGTCCTGAAAATGGCGTGATTGTGTAAATTTACAAAGCACTGTTGGGTGTTATTTACTAAAGGCAAAGACACTTTGCACTACAAGTGCACTTGAAACTGCACTGAAACTACACTTGTAGTGCAAAGTGGATTTGCCCTTAGGAAATAACACCCATTGTCACAGAAAACACCAATTAGAGCACCACAAAAGTGTTGTAGCGTTGAGACAATAATCCACACATTCTTGATTAACAATCTTTTTAATACCACCACAATCACATGTGCATTTAGAAAAGGTTTTTAAAACAAACCAACATGTTTGTTGTATAACAATTTTTGGGGTCACATTAGAAAAAGTAGAAATGTCCATTTAAGATAAAACAGGCATGTTTAAAACCAACAAGAAAGACACAAATCTTGAACTTACAAAGTTCACTTTTGGTAGAACTTGAAGGCAATATCAGACATGAGTATTTACAAACTGTGTTTGATATTGCATTCAGATGGGGTGAAGTCACCCCAAGAAAAGCCAAATTTTGAAGATGCACACAAATTTACGAATGTCAACATGTGCTACCTGCCATCACGGGGGATCAAGGGACGTGTTTGGGGGGTGCAACCCCTTCCTCACAGCTACTTTATTATTGAGGAAGGGGTTGCACCCCCAAAACGCGTCCATTGATCTCCCGTGATGGCAGATAGCACATGTTGACACACTGTGTGCCTCTTCAAAATTTGGCTTTTCTCAAATTTGTCAAAAAATTTCAAAAATTTGTAGCACACAAAAAAACAAAGGGATTTGGAGGGGTTTTAAACTCTCCCTAAAACATCAATGATGTTCTTCATTTTTTGAAGAACATCATTGATGTTTTTCTTGATGTTTTCCAAGTCCCTATTACACCCCATGATCTCCCCGATCAGGATCTGTGCACTTTCCGAGGTGAAAGGATCTGGATCCACAACATCACGATCACCTGAAAAGATAGAAACCAAAAAACACCATGTATTATAAATATGCCGGCATCCATCTCTTAGCTGAGCATGTGGTCGCAGACACTCACCTGTTGTGGTGCCAATTTCCACCACGTCTTCCTCCTCCTGCTCTTCTTGTTTTGTCTAAAACCTTTTTCAAATAAAAAAAACTACTCAATTCTTTTCAATTTCCCCTTCTGTGGGGGGGTCTGTGGTCTCCTCGGATGAGGGGTGTCCTCCGAGTCTTTTCTCCCCTATTTAAAAAAAAATTGGTGTACTTAGCACACAGATATTTGATGGCAGAACTATAAATATGAAACATTACTTGGAAGTGGGGTACAATTGTCTATTTTGGCAGAGTTCCAAGATGTAGAATTTTTAGTGTCCTTTGTCAAGCTTCAATACTTTACCTGTTTTGTACAAGCTTCACAGATGGAGACACCCCTATAGTATACACTGGAGCACCTGTGTGGGCCCCCTAACAAAAAGGGTGTTCTTGTGTCCCACACTAGAGCTCCAGGGTCCAGATGTGTAACCAGCTGCTGAGTGTCCTCTCCTTACACAGAATCTAGTTTGCATTTCATTCTAGTAACAAACACATCTACACAACCAAATTAGTTTCAGACAAGTAGGCCATAAAAAATGTGGGCAAATGCATATGGCCAAAACAATGGTGTTTTCTAGGCTGAACGAACAATGTTTTATTTGAATGAATGTGCCCATGAACATGAAAGTTGCCCTTTGAAACTGGATAACAGTTAAGAAAAGCACACGGAGCAGCACGAACGTAATAAACATAAAGAATAGGAACACAGGACAACTACTTACTTTTTTGCAGCACTCTCCGGATCTTTCGGTATTGCTCATGCTCTCTCAAGGTCCAACCACCACTTCCTGAGCTGATTTTTCGATCGTTGTACCCCGAAATTCCAGTGCAGATTTTTGACCCCTTTCACCATGATCTTGGCCTTTCTGACATTGGGGTTGGGGTAAGGTCCATACTTCCCGTCATAGTCGGCCTTCTTCAGGATGTCGACCATCTCCAACATCTCCCCAAAGGACATATTCGATGCCTTAAATCTTCTCCTTCTGGATCCAGACATTTCAGGCTCCGGGCTTTGCTCCTCCTCCTCCTCGTTGCTGTAATTATCATGAACCTGCTGTGTCTCCGCCATGTCCTCTACCCCCACTGCGCCGAACAAAAAGGGGTGGGAAATAGACTAGAAAGAACGTCAGGGGCAGGCAGAGTTACACGCATGCGCAGTGTGTATAAAGCGTAACATGCGTGCGTAGTACGTACGATCTGTGAGCGGAGGAAGGAGTATCGAGGCACCGATCATGATAACGAAGGTAAGATCTAAACTTGGGTCTATACTGCTTCTAGATTGAGGCCTATATTGTACAAGATTAGGAGAGTTTTGCCTGACATTAGGGTTTGTCTCGTGTTGTGTCTTGCAGATAAAATGGATGGCTTCAATGACCACAACTTCCTCCCCCTGTTCATAGACAAGTACAGGGAGCTGCCCTGTCTGTGGCAGGTGAAACATTCACATTATAATCATAAACAAAAGAGGCAGACAGCGCTGGAGAAACTGCTGAAGTTGGTGAAGCCGGTGGTCCCCACAGCAACCATCCCCTATTTAAAAGCCAAAATTGGTGGCCTGAGGAGCACGTATCTTAGGGAGCGCAAGAAGGTCACGGATTCCCAGAGATCCGGAGCTGCAGCAGATGACATTTATGTCCCCAGGCTGTGGTACTATGAGAGACTGCAATTTTTGTCAGACCAAACTGGAGTCAGGGAATCCCTCTACACTCTTCCTTCCACTCTTCCTTCCACCCCAGCTGAGACTTCCGATGTCCAACCTGGGACTTCCAGCCAGGAAGAAGTGGAGGAGCCCAGATGGAGCCAGGTATAGCATTGTTCTACAGATTTCTGGTCAATAAATAAATGATGTTTACTAGATGTTATTATTGTTTACTAATTGGTGATTTAAAACAGTTTTTTACATATAAATAGACAATAGTGGGCAAAAATAATTGGGACAAGAATGAAAAATGCTGGGCTCGGAAGGATAGTCTGTTATATTTGTTAACATTCAATTTGCAACAGTCATGAGGTGAAAATTGTGTGTGATTGATGAAGAAAAAACTAAAACTATGTCCCTTTTTCATACACAGGAAGACCTTAGCCAGGACGAGGCTCTGGAATGTGGCACACAGGAGGAGGCTGTGGAAAGTGGCAGCCAGGAGGAGGCAGGGGTTAGTGGCAGCCAGGAGGAGGCGGGGCTAAGTGGCAGCCAGGAGAAGCCTGGGACCAGTAGGAGCCTGACTGAATCACAGGTTCCTCCTCTCCGCCTTCCAAACAAAAGACCTAGGAAGGGGAGTCACGTGCAAGATTCAACACTCAGGCTCATTCAGGAGGCTTCTGCATCCCTCAGAGCCTTACCCACTCCTGAAGAGGCCTTTGCCTGCATGGCTGCCACCAAACTGAAAGGCATGCAGGAGGGTCAATGCCTCATGTGTGAGAAACTTCTTTATAAAGTCATAACTAAGGGGTGAGTGGCTAAATCACACCCAATACCGACGTGATTGAGTTGGACCATCCTCCTCCTCCTCCTCCTGCCACAACTACACCACCACAGCCACAGTGTGGAAGGAAGCGTGGAAGGAAGACCAGAGAGTGATGACCTGGGTTCAGTCTGGTGTGACAAAAGATGCAGTCTCTTGTATGACCACAGCCTGGGGACACAGATGTCATCTGCTGCTTTCAGGATCTCTGGGACTTCTGGACCAGACTGCACTCCCTTATATATGAACTCCTCAGGCCACCAATTTTGCTGGAAAAGAATTGATGTGTGCCCTGGGGGCCAAAGGCTTCGCTAATTTCTGCAGTTTCTCCAGCGTTGCCTACCTCTTTGTTTGGTTGTGAGCCCTTAATAAAGGAATTTTTGTTTCAATTATACTCGCCTATGTGTGTTTGCCTTCAAAAAGGACAGTTTGTTTGTGAGGAGGCAGGTACATTTCACCAATGGCACATTTTCCGTCGGAAAATCTGACCGTGTGTACGGTGCATATGACTTATAGGGGGTCATTTACTAAGATTCCCAGCAACTTAGGGTGCTCTACATTTCATAGCACCCAATTAAAGTCAATTAAGGCTTCAACTGGGTAGACATGCAAATGCAAATCGTGCTATTGCCGCTGAACATGCCTGTCACATCAGCATATGTAGGAATTGTTGGAGTCAATAGGGCTCGAACCTGCAAAATCCAAAGTCCTAATTGAAGGCTTGTATGCAAATTGTTGGCCATAAAAAATTTATGGGTAGTTTTTAAAACAATCATTTATAAAGGAGAAGTGATTTTAATGATACTTAAAGTAAAACAATAAAAATGAAATATTCCTTTAAATATCATGCCAGGGGGGTACCCTTAGTGACATTTCTAAAAGAAAAAATGTAATATAAACTTGCTCACGACTGTAATGTTTTGCCGGCTCCCAGCACTACAGATGAAAAAAATAAAAAAAACAATGTGGGGTCCCCTATCCCCAGTACATACCAGGCCCTTCATACCAAAATTTAAAAAGAAATTGGTGTGGGGTCCCCCCCAAACGAGCGCATGATGAACAAACATCCCCCTCTTGAACCATACGAGGCAGCATGCCCTTAAAATGGGGAGGGTGCTTTGGGGAAGAAGGAAGGAAGAAGTGGGGGAAGGAGAAGACCGGAGGAAGAAGGAGAAGACCGGAGGAAGAAGCGGGAGAAGAAGAAGACATTTTAAATAAAGGACTTGTCAAAAACGGGCTATTGTTTTTTGTCACATTACACTACTTTTTTTGGTGAATGGGTAGGGGTACGATGTACCCCATACTCATTCACATAGGGGGGGTCCAGGATCTAGGAGCACCCTTGTTAAAGGGGGCTTCCAGATTCCAATAAGCCCCACCGCCTGCAGACCCCGACAACCACCAACCAGGGAGAAGCTAGGGTTTTTGGGAAGATGCCCTTGTCCTCATCAACATGGGGACAAGGTGCTTTGCTGTGGGGGGCAGAGCCCCCTGGCCCAAAGCACACCTCCCCCCATGTTGAGGGCATGCGTCCTGGTATGGTTCAGGAGGGTGGGGTGCTCACTCGTCCCCTCCCTTTACTGCCAGGCTGCATGCTCCGATAAGGGTCTGGTATGGAATTTGGGGGGGACCACACGCCGTTTTTGGTCTGGGTTGTTTATTAGTCAGGTGCCGGCAATTGTAACCACTACATTACACTACACTACAATATTACGCAGATATCAGTGTACTTAGCACAATGGCTTGGTGGTGTGCACTGATGCACTGATGCAAAGCACTCTTGTTCAAATCCCAGCCAACTTACCACCCACCTAAGGTAGCTGTGTTGATTTTTCCAGTGCACAAGAGAATTAAACACAAAAAAAGTAAACTAACACCCTGCACGTCAACTGGTGTGGGATTTTTGGAATATGCTGCTAAGTACAATGCAAGTTTTCAATACCCTCGGTGGGATCCAATCCCATGGCTTGAACCTTTGAAGATAGCAGAGCATACCATTACGCTACTGAGCTGACCACAAGCATAGGTAGAAAATACATGTACTAATGGTTGATTCTTTTAATCCTATACAATAATGTTTTGCATTTGATACATTAATATTATGCTAACAACCATGCCCATGTGACATTGGCTATTAGGCATTTGCCTATTGTCAGCATATGCTGCTGATAAAGATGTAAGCTTTGTGGTTTTTATTTTCACAGTATATAGCTGATTGCCAAGCAAGGGGTCAGGAAGCCGGCCGTCACGTACTTAACAACTGATGAATCATCAGCTGTTCCTCACTGACATCTGAATGTAAAAAAAAAATTGCCAGCAAAAAAAAACATAATAGTATGGACCCCAGGTCCATACTAGGCCATTTAGGGGACCCCACGCCAAAATTTTATTAAAAAAATGGCATGAGGTCACCCCCAAAATCCATAAAAGCCCTTATCCGAGCATGTAGCCTGGAGGCCAGGAAAGGGAAGGGACGAGTGACTGCCCCTCCTGAACCATACCATGTCGCATGCCCTCAACATGGGAGGTGGGCTCTGCCCCCCACCCCAAAGCAGCTTGTCCCCATGTTGATGAGGACAAGGGACTCTTCCTTTCAACCCTGGGATGTGGTTGTCAGGGTCTGCTGGCAGGGGGCTTATTGGAATCAGGACGCCCCCTTTGACAAGGGGGCCCCCAGTTCCCCCCTATGTGAATGGTTATTGGGTACATCGTACCCATACCCATTCAACAAAAAGAGCAGTGAAATGTAAAAAGAAAACAAGAGGCGTCTCTCCCGCCACATTCCCTCAACATGGGGGGTGCTTTGGGGTCCCCCCTAAAGCACCTTGTCCCCATGTTGATGGAGACAAGGGCCTCTTCCCGACAACCTGCCCCCTATGTGAATGGGTATCGGGTACATCGTACCCCTACCCATTCACCCTAAAAAGCACTAAAATGTAAAAAATAAGCCCGTTTTTGACAAGTCCTTTATTGTAAAATAGCTCTGAGTTGTCTTCTCCCCAAGCCGTCTCTCCCGGGAGCATCTCTTCCCCCTGCATCTTCTCTTGCGGCTGTCTCTCCTGGTGCCATCTCTCCCACCGATATCTTCTCTTGCCGATGTCTCTCCCGGTGCTGTCTCTCCTGCCACCATCTTCTCCTGCCGCCGTCTTCTTCCGCTGCTGTGTTCTGCCTCGTCACCGGTTACCCTCTAAACATTTTTTAAAAAATGATCTTCTTCTGTGGCTGTCTCAGTTGTGTTGTTGCCCACTGTCTGGCATCTCCTATCTAGCCATGGGGCATTGCCATCCGATAATGTCACCCAGAGAGCCCGCCCCTTGTGTATTTATGCTTTTTTTAGCAAGTTGATGGAGCTCAAATTAATATTGTGGAATGTGCGTGGCTTAAACAGTCGCTATAAAAGAGCTCTTATATTCAAATTTTTGCAGTCACATAAATCACATATTCTTTTAATTCAAGAGACCCATCTTACAGGTAGCACGCCGTTGGCCCTCCGCACGCTGTGGGTGAGGCAGTTCTTTAACGCCACATACTCTAACTACGCTAGGGGGGTGTCTATATTACTGAACAAATCCCTGAATATCTAGGTGGAGCATGTTATTCTGGACCCGGGGGGGGGGGGCGGTTTGTCATACACTTGCTGTCTATAGAAGCCCAGTATACATACCTCCCCCTTTTTCCGCTGCTGTACTGTAGTTAGTATATGACAAGCTGGCTCCCTATACGGTCACCAGACTCATTATAGCTGGAGACTTTAATGGCATTTTGGACAGGAACCTGGACACCTCCAACCCGACTAGACTGCCAGATCCAGACTTGGCACAATGGGCCTCGGCTCTTTTTGCACCTGTCTGCAGTCCACCGTTCAGGCTCCAGGATAGACTTGGCTTTTTGCTCTCCCTCCACGCTACAATTTGTCACTTTGGTGGCCTATTTGCCGGGAGGAGACTCAGATTATTCCCCTTTAGAGGTTGTTCTGCAGCTTGGAGGGAGGGAATGCAGAGGCTGTTGCTGTCTGTCCATGCGCTGGCTACATGATGAAAAGGTGGAAGAGAATATGCAGGGGAAGATTGCCCAATACTGAGACTTCAATGAAAATGTAACTGATGCACTGATAACCTGGGATGCCTTTAAGGCGACTATTAGGGGAGACTATATATCCGCAATCATAGCCACCAGGGTGGATTATGCCTCTGATACAGAAGAACTGGAATCCCGTGTGTGCACAGCCGAGGCAGTATTTGCTTCGGACTCTACTCGCGGGGCATACTCCTCTCTGGCCGGGGCTCGGAGGGCACTCTCTCTGCATATCTCTAGCTCGACTGCCTTATCAGAGAGATTGTTCAGGGATAGAATTTTTGAGTCTGGGGACAAAAACAAGAGGCTTCTTGCCAGCCTGGTGGTCGACCTCAAATATCAAACCATTGTACCAACAATTCACACTGCTGCAGGGGGGTCACTTCAAACCCACAAGACATTCTGAGAGAATTTAAAGATTTATACGCATTGCTGTACCGATCTACTACCACACAGGCCTCTCTCAATAGTCTCTCATACCTCCACAATCTGGCTCTGACGACTTTGACAGAGGACGATGTTGCCTCACTAGAGGCGGAGATCTTGGTGGAGGAGATTGAGATAGCAATCCATTCACTCCCCCCCTCAAAAGACCCTGGACCCTGATGAGTTCCCGGGAGATTGGTATAAAATGTACATTGCGGACTTGGCCCCACACCTCCAAAAGTTGTATGCCCTCAGCTTCGAGATACGGAATCTACACGACTCCCTGTCCCAAGCCCACATAGTGCTGATACAGAAACCAGGGAAGGATGCCTCATACTGCTCTGCATATCAACCCATATCCCTTTTAAATTACGATTTAAAAATACTATCCAAAAGTTCTGGCCACCAGGCTGATGAAGATTCTCCCGTTCTTAATAAATATGGACCATACTGGTTTTATGCCAAAGAACTCAACAGATGTAAATATTCGCAGGGTGTTCACCCATCTACAGCTCCCTCCTGAAGCACAGGGCACTAGAGTCTTAGTGGCACTAGATTTAGAAAAGGCATTCGACTCCATCGACTGGCCTTACATGGCGGAGGTGCTCAAACTATACTGATTTGGCCCCATTTTTTGGAAGTGGATCCAACTCTTGTACCAGAAACCAACAGCACAGATCATGTTAGGCAGGGTGCTGTCCTCCCCATTCCCAGTTGAGTGGGGAACCCGACAGGGTTGTCCTCTATCCCCCGCCCTCTTCTCCCTGATGGTTGAGCCCCTGGCGGTTGCACTAAGGTCCTCCGACACTGTCAGGGGAGTGCGGGTGGGATCTCTGGAGGAGAAGCTAGCACTTTATGCCAACAACATTATCTTCTTCCTCCGGGACCGTGGCCTCTTCCTCCTGGCAGTGTTGGAGCTCCTTTCTAGATTTTCCGAGATGTCAGGACCCAGGGTGAACTGGGATAAATACCAGATCCTACCAGTGGACCCTGGTGCTGTGCAGGAGGCGGATCCAACACTTCCACTACCATGGGTTGAGAGTATTAAGTACCTAGGAATCCGTATTTCTCCCAGGTTCCCGGGATTTCCACAAGCTAAATCTTCTCCCTCTCTTATAAATTTTCCAAAACAGATTGAAAGCATGGACCATCCTTCCCCTGACACTAATTGGGAGAATCAACTTAATAAAAAAGAAATTACTCCCCTCCCTACTGTATGTAGTGCACCATTCCCCTAAATCGATTTTTAAGAGGTTCAATTCTCACATCACAAGTTTTTTTATGGAGCTCCCGCCCCCCAGATTCTGGTTATCTATTCTCCAAAAGCCATGGACCCATGGGTCCTGGCGTACCCCGATTTTTTTCTCTATTTTCTTACCCACGCCCATAATTGGATTATATCGGGCACCTTCAATGCAGCAGTAGTCGTAGAATCTGCTATAATGGGTTCCTATGAGGCACTGCAGAACGCTCTCTTGAAGTGCCAAAGCCCCCCACTCCCTCACCACCTCAATGAAAACTGTGCTTAGAGCATGGTCTTAGGCAGTAGGTCCTAGAGCTGCTGACCCTCGGGTGTTCTCCCCCAATACTCCACTATGGAATAATCCCTCCTTACC
Source organism: Lithobates clamitans (assembly GCA_037952925.1). Taxonomy (NCBI): domain Eukaryota; kingdom Metazoa; phylum Chordata; class Amphibia; order Anura; family Ranidae; genus Lithobates; species Lithobates clamitans. The sequence continues at coordinate 799,077 of JBBGZY010000589.1, read as the reverse complement.
CGAATTGTACTCAATTCCGGACCCGATCTTATGGGCATCGCTTTGTATCCGATATTAACATAATATCTGTGAGAAGGGGGATGGGGCGGAGCGTCATAACATAGGCGCGTTCCGAGTACACCCTGGAACCTCAGCCTTCCCCGCACACTCGCTCAGCTTGTGGCTGGAATGAAGGGACGCCGGGACCGCGGTGGTGAGTTATCGCTCTCTCCCTGCTGACATTAGGTAACCACATCCGCCCCCCACATCCACAGGACCCCTGAGAGTAATTGACCACGCTAAATCATACCGTCAGCCGGAGCGATGTACAGTCGGAGCTGGAGCGTGAGAGGTAACGCTGACCCTCTATGAGCAGGTTGGTGGAGCTGGACGGAGCAAAAGCTGTAGCAGGAAGGGGGATAGTAGATGATGAGATGATATGTCAATGCTGGTTTAGAAGTGACTGTATGGTTGCACTGCTCTCTTTGTTTGTATACATGAACTGGTAACATTTGGTATATAAGAGCGCATCCACTGAAATACTCAAACATTCAACACTCAAGATTTTATTGACAATATTCCAGGATTATACAATGTTGGTATCTTGCCGGGGTAGAGCTGTGGAGGTGTAGCTGTGAAGCAAGCTAGACAAAGACTTGCTTATGCCAATCCAGAGGAGGACCTAGGGTTTCCCCTCCTCCAAAACTGAGTGGGCAAGGGTTTGGGAGGAAATAGGGAGACGAGGATGGGGATACTCCCCTTATATGAAATTGCACACACAGGCACTGATATTGGGTAAACTCTCATGCGTGTCTCCCCCCCAGACCACCTCAGGATTGAAGGAGATTTTGTGGTACTTATGTTCAGGTTCAAGTTCAAGCTGAATTAAGCTGGTCAAATAATTGTGCATGATCATAAGGAGGTGGTCTAGCAAATATTTGACTTCGTCCCCCCTAACAATCATATCAAGCAATCGCATGAGTGACTAACTTGCATAAAAACTACGCAGAAGCTTGACATTTCCCCTGGATTAAATTAATACCCCACGCCAGGTTAGGTGGGGCGTAAGCCAGAGAAATGAGGGGGAAATCAACCAAAGCTAATAAAGGGTGATCCCTGGCAGGATTTAACGCTATATGTCTGCGGAGTCCAGCATAGTGGAAGAGGCGCAGGGAAGTCCTAGATTAGGGCACCCAACATGGCCAGGAACTAGTAAACAGAAGGGGGTAGTAGAGGAGAACAAAACTGTAAGGCCAAGAAGCAGCGGGAGCCTCCAGCAGAGTTGCTCTGAGGCCCAAGAGGGACCACAGAGGAAGAACGGTTGTGAGGAGGAATCAGTAGGAAAAAGATCAGCACAGCAGATAACACAGGAGGAAGCCCCACAAATCAAAGAAATGCTTGCTGAGATGCTGTTAAAAATGGAGAGTTCACTGAAAGTAGATATTGCGGCTGTAAGAGCAGATATTGGGCAAGTGCTCGGAAGGATGGAGGAGACGGAGGATAGATTAGAAGATCATGATCGAAGATTAGAGGGTATCAGTAAGCAACTAAGAGATTAACAAAATACAAACAGAAGTCTCCTATACAAAATAGAAGATCAGGAGAATTGCAGCCGACGTAAAAACATGCGAATCAAAGGACTTCCTGTAAAATATGGAAATGAAAATCTGATGTCAGTACTACAGCAGCTGTTCAACCCCTTATTAGAAAAAGAAATAACAGACCCCTTGAAATTAGATAGAGTCCATAGGATCGCACGATATCCCCGAAATAGAACAGAGAGCCCGTGAGATGTGATAATAAGGTTCCAATCATTCAGGAAACTGAATGATTCTCTCATCCATGATTCAGCTGGGAAAGTAGAGCAGGAATTGAAGAATTATTTTGAGATAAACGACACAGAGGAAATATCTAGGGCCACCCTCTGGGAGGCGCACAAAGTGTATATAAGAGGGATCCTGATCGGTATCGGAGCAGGGAAAAAGAAAGTAAGGGGGAAAAGATGGCACACCTATATAGGGAGATCCAGGAATTAGAGCAGAGTACAAGACCCAGGTGATCCCTGAAAAGAAAGAGCTAATAGGGAAAAGAAGAGATATGGATGATCTATTGGACCAGGAAAGGAAAAATGCCTTCTACACTATCAATAGGGATGTGTACCAGGAGGATAATAAGCCAGGAAAGTAGATGGCAAGAAAGGTCAAGGAAATGAAGAACAGGACCTTTATACCCAAAATAAGGGATGGGGGGGTTAGAATTCTCTTCCCCAAAGATTGCCAAAATATTTCACTCCTACTATAGTGCCCTATATAGGGTAGGCCGGAAAGAGGAGGTGGGTGAAAGCAAGAAGGAGGCGATAAGGAAGTACCTGCGGGGACTAGACCTTCCCAGGGCAGAGAGGGAGGAGGTTGAGCATCTTGAGATACCCATTTTGCAGGAGGAAGTAGAAAGAGCGATAAGTAATACTGCCCAGGGAAAGAGCCCGGGCCCTGACGGATACTCCATAGCATACTATTAATAAATTTCAAAATTTTTGGTACCTAAATTGTGCAATTATCTGAATGCCCTGGGTGAGGGAGAGGTGTCCCGAGAAGAGTCCCTGTTAGCTCATAATACCCTTATCCTGAAAGAAGGCAAGGACCCAGCATCCCCTGGTAGTTACAGGCCAATCGCATTATTAAACACAGATATAAACATTTTTGCTAAAATACTTGCGGATAGATTGAAAGTCGGGCTGCAGCGGTGGATACATAATGATCAGGTGGAGTTTGTACCTGGAAGGGAGGGGAGGGATAACTCTCTGAAATCAATTTTTTGATGCAGGAAGTGGTTAAGAGCGACACTCCAGCGGTCCTATTGCCAATCGATGCTTGGGAATTGGGGAGAGGATGATGAGATGGATTATGTCCCTCTATAGACATCCAAAGGCTAGAATTAGAGTAAATGGAACCCTGTCTTCTCCCCTTGAACTATTTAATGGGACAAGACAGGGTTGCCCCCTGTCCCCGATCCTGTTTATAATAACTCTGGAACCATTGTTAGCTGCGATCCACAAGAATGTAGATATTAAAGGAATCCAGGTGGGAGGAGGGGAGTATAAAGTGGCGGCATTCACCGATGACTTACTCTGTTATATCACCTATCCTAGAACAACAATCCCCATGGTGCTCACGGAGTTTGAGCGCTATGGAGGATTGACAAGCTTCAAAATAAATATGGGTAAGTCAGAGCTTTTAAACATAACGATCCCTATGCGAGAACAGAAGGCAATCCAACCTAAGTTCCCCTTGGTGTGGGAGGGAGCTAGGGTACCTGGGTATAAAATTGACACCGACACCGAAGGACTTGTTTGCTGCTAACTATATTCCTTTACTCAATAAGATCAAGGACCTACTAGGCAGGATGAAGTACAGAGCTTTACTATGGATTGGCAGGATAAACGCAGTAAAAATGTTTGTCCTGCCTATATTTTTTTTTTTTTTTTTTTTGCAGGGGGGGATAAATTTATATTTATATGTATTGTAGACAAAAAAATAAAGTTTAAATAATAAGAAGAAATGAAAGTGTGAAAACAAAATAATTCTAACCACAATGATGCGAAAACGAGAGGGGACAAAAATGAATGGCTCGGCTGAGTTAAGTCTCTCAAAAGCGCTTGCTGATGTGGTAAAAAAAACAAAAAAAACAAAACATAATATCTGTGAGAATGGGGCACTACTGACATTTGACCAACTTAAAGCTAGATTTGATATGCCCAACGTCTACTTCTTCCGGTGCCTACAGCTCCGCCATGCCTATAGAGCCCAGTTCGGGGTCCCCCCTGACTCTTTATCAGTCAAATATGGATTCGTCCTGCCTATGTTAATCTATACCTTCCAAATGATCCCAATGATCCTTCCTCCTATTTTCTTCAATAAGTTACAGTCTATAACTCTGAGGTTTATTTGGGCATGTAGGCGTCCTAGGATAGCGTACGATACCCTGGTGAAGGAAAAAAAACAGGGAGGGCTGGGAGCCCTGGGCTTTGAAAAGTTTTATCAAGCTATTTCTATCTCTAGGGTCATTGACTGGTTATATAGTAAACAAGAGAAAAGTTGGGTGAATATAGAAATTGCACAAAGTGGAGCTGACATAGAAAAATGATATGGATCCCACCACAATTTCGGGAGCTAGGACACGGTACTAATTTTTTGACTAGGAACATAACGATCCCTATGCGAGAGCAGAAGGCAATCAAACCTAAGTTCCCCTTTACTTGGTGTGGGAGGGAGCTAGGGTACCTGGGTATAAAATTGACACCGACACCGAAGGACTTGTTTGCCGCTAACTATATTCCTTTACTCAATAAGATCAAGGACCTACTAGGCAGGATGAAGTACAGAGCTTTACTATGGATTGACAGGATACACGCGGTAAAAATGTTTGTCCTGCCTATGTTTTTTTTTTTTTTTTTGCGGGGGGGGGGATAAGTTTATATTTATATGTGTTGTAGACAAAAAAATAAAGTTTAAATAATAGGAAGAAATGAAAGTGTGAAAACAAAAAAAATAACTCTAACCACAATGATGCGAAAACGAGAGGGGACAAAAATGAATGGCTCGGCTGAGTTAAGTCTCTCAAAAGCGCTTGCTGATGTGGTAAAAAAAAACAAAACATAATATCTGTAAGAATGGGACACTACTGACATTCAACCAACTTAAAGCTAGATTTGATATGCCCAACGTCTACTTCTTCCAGTGCCTACAGCTCCGCCATGCCTATAGATCCCAGTTCGGGGTCCCCCCTGACTCTTTATCAGTCAAATATGGATTCGTCCTGCCTATGTTAATCTATACCTTCCAAATGATCCCAATGATCCTTCCTCCTATTTTCTTCAATAAGTTACAGTCTATAACTCTGAGGTTTATTTGGGCATGTAGGTGTCCTAGGATAGCGTACGATACCCTGGTGAAGGAAAAAAAACAGGGAGGGCTGGGAGCCCCGGACTTTAAAAAGTATTATCAAGCTATTTCTATCTCTAGGGTCATTGACTGGTTATATAGTAAACAAGAGAAAAGTTGGGTGAATATAAAAATTGCACAAAGTGGAGCTGACATAGAAAAAATGATATGGATCCCACCACAATTTCGGGAGCTAGGACGCGGTACTAATTTTTTGACTAGGAACACATTTAAGATTTGGGATGGGTTAAGTAAGAGATTCCACTGGAAATATAATTTGCCATTGATATCATTTTTGAATACAAATTATTTTTTGCCTGGGAAGGAGGAGCACTTATATTTCACAAGGTGGGCGAAAAAAGACGTGATACAATTACAGGATGTGATGAGGGGAAACAGACTATACACTTACACAGAAATTACATGGGTATGGAGGAATAAACCACTGATAAATGGAGGTATGCTCAGATACAGAACTTTACACAATCATTCCCACAACCACTGAGGGGAAGAGACCAACTAAAAGCAATAGAAAAATTACTAAGCACCCCTACTAGTGTGAAAGGCAGTATATCTAAATTCTACAGAGTGCTTAGAGAGGAAGCTAGTAAGGGGCTCCCTACTTACCTGGAGAAGTGGGAAAGAGAAATGGGATACCTGAGAGACGAGGAACACAGGTGCAAGATATTAAAAATTGTACACTTAACGGTAAGAGACACTCGGACGTATGAAATGGCCTATAAGGTGATTGCGGGGTGGTACATGATGCCCCAGCGGTTGCACGAGTATGGGTCTGAGACCCCCCCAATGTGCTGGAGGGGGTGAGGGGCAGTGGGAACACTTGCTTAGCATTGGTGGGCATGCCCCAAAATACAGTTGTACTGGGAGGGAATCTTGGGAGAAATCTGGCAAATAACGGGGGAGCAGGTTAATAAAAATCCATGGATGTGTCTGTTCCACGATACGGAGAAAGAGGTACACCAATATAGTAAGTCATTAGTCCCGCACCTCCTAAAAGCGTTCATCCCATGCTGCTGGAAAGGCCTGGAAGCCCCAAGGTTAAGGGAGTGGATAATAAGGGTGGAATGGGTAAGAGGCATGGAAGAGTCAATACACTTAACGCAGGGTCTACGGGAGAAATACTGTAGGACTTGGACGAAATGGCTGGAATTCAGGAATACGGAGAGATATATGATAATTATGGATATTTAGAGGCTGGAGAGAGAGGGGGGATTGAGGGGGAATGGGGTGTTTTTTTTTTTTTGCGGGGGGGGGGATAAATTTATATTTATATATGTTGTAGACAAAAAAATAAAGTTTAAATAATAGGAAGAAATAAAAGTGTGAAAACAAAATAATTCTAACCACAATGATGTGAACACGAGAGGGGACAAAAATGAATGGCTCGGCTGAGTTAAGTCTCTCAAAAGTGCTTGCTGATGTGGTAAATAAAACAAAAAAAACAAAACATAATATCTGTGAGAATGGGGCACTACTGACATTCAATTAACTTAAAGCTAGATTTGATATGCCCAATGTCTACTTCTTCCGGTGCCTACAGCTCTCCATGCCTATAGAGCCCAGTTCGGGAGTCCCCCCTGACTCTTTATCAGTCAAATATGGATTCGCTCCTCCGAGATGAGTCCTTAAGCAAACCATTGTCCATGATCTATAAGGCCCTCCAGCCGACTGTACATCATGGTTTGGAGGGGCTCCGTGCCTCCTGGATGGCGGAGCTCGGGAGCTGGATGGAGAGCACTGGGAGGATGTTTGGGAATCCCCTTTTGGCCAATTGGTCTCCTCCAGAGACTGTCTAGTTCAGTTTAAAATACTGCATAAGTACTACTACATCCCCTATAGGTTACACAAAATATACCCAGACTGTACACCACAGTGCTGCCATTGTGGGGCCGACTCTGTGGCTTTTTCTACATATGATATGGTCCTGCCCCATTATACAAACCTTCTGGTCATCAATCACAACCTTCATCACCCGACTGACCATGATACCTGTACCTCAAAAGTTAGAGATCTGTATACTGGGTTTAGTGGATGCTTTGGCCCCCTCTAGTGCATTCCGTACATTACTGGGGTTACTCCTCTTTTACACCAGGAAACTTGTGGTCCTCAAATGGAAAGCCCCCACATCTGCTCTTACCCTGAATGCATGGAAATCCTTAGTTAACCTGGCAGTGCCTTTATACAAGGAAACATATTCCAGTAGAGGATGCCCCCTAAAATTTCAAAAGGTCTGGAACATCTGGTTGGAGTCTGAAACCACCACTTTAGAAAAGGAAGACCCTGTAGGGGCAACGGACTAATTTAATTCTCTCCCAAGGTCTCTTTGTGCATACTGGTTGAACATTTGCTCTTGACTACTCAGCTGCCATTGATACATTTGTGAGTGGTACCAGCTATGGATCTCCTGGGTCTGTGGGTCATGAGCTAGTAACTTCATCCTGGTACATATTAGCAGCTAGCTACAGGGGGGTTTCTACTTAGTTAGTTTTGTATGGTTGTTGAAATGCTGTATGTCTATTTCTCATTGTTTTGTACCCACTCGAGCCAGGGTATGCCCAGAGGCTCTGTTGTGTAACACTAACCTTCTTTTGAAACAAATAAACAGAATTTATAAAAAAAAAAAAAAAAAAAGCATAGATAAAAATCAAGCTAATAACAAGTATGACTAACCTTTTTTTTGTGATCTGAAGTCCTGGCCCCACCAAACCCTTAAAAAGTTAAATGGCAGGATTATCATAAGCAAAAACAGACAAAATTAATACAAAAGCCAAAAAGGCAGCACACAAACTAAATTGGCACACAGCAGGAATGAATTACCATAAACCTTCCTTTTCATCTAGACCATTACATAGCAGTTGTAAGTCTAACATTTTAGATTTAGAAGCAATCATCAAACAACAGCCTTAGTGGGGTGTGGGTCAGGAATTATGCACACACCCCCCCCCCAAAAAAAAACCAAACAACTATTTGTAACCCTATATACACACCGCAAAGAAAGATTCAGGCCTGTTCTTAGGCTAAACACCCGCCACAAATGCAGGCTTTTAAATAACCTAGCTAGAATTGCTCACACACCCACCCAGTAAGGGACACACCCACCAGTGTAATTGATTCTGTCTCTTCATGTAGGCATCAAGTGCTCACACCTGTTTATTAGGAATAAACACTCTTTACAAATGAAAAAATGTATCAGCATAGATATCTGTGCAGGTAAACCCCAAAATATCAAATGGCCAAGGCTCTGGCCATGATCAGTGATCCCAAAAATCTCCAAATCAAACTTGGACGTTGTTGGGCATGTGGAGGGTCCAAAACAGGAAATTATAGAAAAAGAAATCCCCCTATATTTGGGACTTTAACAGGCCACCAACTCTTAAGATAAAAAAATAATACATTTTATTGATGTATTTTTAAAAAAGACGTAAAAGCATTTATAACATATAAGATAAAAAATTATTGGACAGTAGATGCACAATCAAAACAGAGAATATATATGGGGTGAAAAAAAGTAGATGTACTCTCACAGGGGTAGTGTACCCCAATACACAACGCATTTCCGGTATTCTGGTACCTTCATCAGGGGTTTGAGAGTTGTGGATATTTTGTGCATATATGAATTCCAAAAGGAATGACTCTGTGTTCAGATAGCACCCATAGCCCCTGGAGTTAAATAACGTGTTTTCGTAAGTGCCAGACCAGGGCTATGTAAGACTAGTGCGTGGGGGGGTGCCTTCCCCTGTCAGTGCTGACAAGGGAAGGCACCCCCCACTGGACCCACACACATCTTGTATGTTATAGACGCTTTTACGTCTTTTTTTAAATACATTAATAAAATTTATTATTTTTTTATCTTAAGAGTTGGTGGCCTGTTAAAGTCCCAAATATAGGGGAATTTCTTTTTCTAAGGTTCATTCTGATAGGGATGAGACCACCACACTCTACATTTGCTATGATGGAAGCCCCTCGTCTTGTCTATTAAAACAGGAAAATACAACTTTCTGAGGGCTGCTTCACACAAATTGGTGACAAAAAAATTCTCAAAATAAGGATTAGTGATGAGTCAAATGTGCATGTGTTTCATTTGAGGGACATTAGCTGGTAAAACTTAGAAGAAAAAAGTTTGGAAATTGAATACCTCTCTTGAACCACAGTGAATCCTGTAAATTAATTCCTTCAATGTTTAAGTCTAATAGACAAAGTTTTGTCAAAGTGTAAAGGGGGGCTGGGCACTGCCAGGGGATATATCAATGCAAAAAAACATTTTTTAAACATATACAGTTTGGCAGGGAGCACCACATTTAAAAAAAGCTTAAAGGGCAACATTAAAAATGCAAAGTTCCTTCAAATTACAAGCTTGAGGGATACTCTGAACTTGCCTGTGAATTAGCGTACATGTATGAATACAATTTAGAAAAGAAAAAATACTGTTTAAATTGCTAGTAAACAACAGCTCTTGTCCACTTCATTTTGTTTGTAAACAAGCAGTTGGGGATTTCCTTCAACATTTTCACCTGATCCTTATCCAGGATGAGGGTCCCCTGTAGGTTGTAAGGGAGACCCCACAAAAAAACAGCATGGGATCCTGATAAATGCATTCCAAACCCTTTGGATCTGGTATACATTTCAAAAGGGCAACCCATGCAAAAAACAAAACAAAAAATAGTGTGGAGCTCCCCCGTCCCCAAAATCCATACTATACCCTTATCTGAGCATGCAGCCAAGCTGGAGAGGAAAAGGGGGAATCAGCATGCATCCCCTCTTTTGAAACATACCAGGCAAAATTCCTTGAACATGTGGAGAGAGGGTCCCTATCAAAGCACCTAGCCTTCATATTTATGACAACAAGGGCCTCAGGCCCACATTCCTGGCCTGGTGGATGTGTAAGTCTGTGGGGGGATTTAAAATAAAAGGGTCCCACAGATATCTGACCTCCCCTATGTAAATGAATAAGGGGTAGAGTGTTTACTCATTCACAAAAATGTAAAATAGTAAATAAACACACAAACTATGCATAAAGACCTTTATTAAAATACCACTACTATCAAAAATGTCCCAAGATGTACAGAAATAATGTGCCATGAAGTAAAAATGTCCCATGAAGATGATCTCCTGGTGATCCTCTCACCCAAATGACCACAAAGCTTAAATGCCGTCATTCACAGTGGGATAGTACCAATGACCCAATAGCATACTTCCTGGCCTGAAGCTGAATGTAAGTAAATAGGCTGGGCATGCTGGCTGACATCTTTGACCAAATATGGCCATAATGGGTTATTGACATTAGCCAGCAGTTCAGGCCCCTCTGTTTTTATTTAGCTAAATGGAACATGGGATGCGATATTGGTTGCTAGGATGCTGGCACCTGCCGGCATCTTAGTAACCATGCCACTAAGAAGAAATTTTAATTACTACGAATATTAATGAATGACAAACAGACCATTTAATTCACTCAAACACTGAAAATACATCAATGAACAATCAACGCAGTATTAATCTTATGCCGCGTACACACGTTCGCACATTCCGACAACAAAATCCATGTTTTTTTTCCGACGGATGTTGGCTCAAACTTGTCTTGCATACACACGGTCACACAATTGTTGTCGGAAATTCCGAACGTCAAGAACGCTGTGACGTACACGAACGACAAGCCGAGAAAAATTAAGTTCAATAGCCAGTGCGGCTCTTCTGCTTGATTCCGAGCATGCGTGGAATTTTGTGCGTTGGAATTGTGTACACACAATCGGAATTTCCGACAGTGGATTTTGTTGTCGGAAAATTTGAGATCCAATTTTGTTTGTCAGAAATTCAGACGGAAAATGTCTGGTGGAGCCTACACACGGTCGGAATTTCCGAAACTAGCTCCCATGAAACATTTGTTGTCGGAAATTCCGACCGTGTGTATGCGGCATTAGTGTGAATATAACATTCAATATGATAGAAAATACAATCTTTGAATGCTGCTAAGCACCAACAGTGCTTTCCATTATGCATACTCAGAATACAAAATTGATGTAGTGCAAACAAACTAAATAAAAAAATATTGAAAAAGTACAAAAATAAACAAAAGTCCAAACTTTCCATGATCAGTAGTTCATCACCATTGTGTTACATATGTGAACATTTCTATAAACTTTCCAAAATTTCATGCTATGTCTCCAGCCACCCAGTGCAATATATCTGCTCACCTCCAAATGTGGACCCAATATAATATCAAGGCCATAAAAGCTTAAATTATCAACACCAAGGGGATGTTTCCTCCAGAATGCTTCTGTATTCTCCTCCTCCAGCAGCTCCAGACTCACAGGTAGGAATACATACAAATACAAAAAAAAGGATAATAGTGTTCTCTGTATAAATGGATATATTCTTACAGTTGCCAACAAAAAGCATTCACGACAGCCTTAAAATGCATATAAATGTATAATCCTCTAGCCATAGTCCACTCTATTCCTACTGTGCATGTGGCTAATCAGTTCAATGAATCTGCTCACCATCCACCATGGACCCCAATGTAATGAAGTTCAAAGTGGCATATGTTATTCTATCCAGGGCAGTATTTACTCCACTACACTTAAACACTAATAGTGTTCTATATATAAAATAACACTTTGAAAAAAACCACCAATAAAAACACTCACATTTCAAGAGTACCCCCAGTGCTATGGTACGTGATTCACAATGTATACAGAAGCTCCGCAATACAGTACCTCGTACACATACAACCTTTAATTACAGCGTGGCTCCACTCTGATACATGTTACACCCAACAGCAGTGCTTCCTCAGTAGAACTGGAGCCATGCTGTCATGCTGCTTTATATAGCCTCCACTGTGTAATAATTCCCATGGCAACCATTCCAGTGGCCAGAAAGCCAGGACATGATGTAATAATGGGTGTGGTTAACTCCAAAAACAGAAAGTGATGTCAAGAACAAACCAGAGAAATCCCTGTTGCCCCGAGCCAAGCAATCAACACCACTTCCTGCTTTGGGATACCAATACTAGCGGCAATAATGATGAATTACAATCCAATAAATATATAAATGGTGCTTCCTCCTGCCTGATAGTAATGCGAAACATTAACATCCATTGCACTTGAAATTTTAAAATATAGTTACAAAAATCTATAACAGAAAACTTCATGTTATACAACATATAAATAAATATAAATAAACATGATCAGAACCCTTAATTAATTGCTGAATACAAGTAACGAAAAATTAAGATGCATAGATCATAAACTGAAAAAGAAGGCAGAGAGACATGGAGGGTGTTTAGGAGTTACTGATGAAGCAACTTAAATCAAAATCAACGTTGAGCCCCCCTGGGACCAATATCTTTAATTTGTATAAACAATACGCCTCCCTCCGGCTCAATTGCCTAATATAATGAATGCCCCTTCCACTGTCTCTCAACTTTCTTTTATACCCAGAACTGGAGCCTTGTGAGGTTTCCATTATGGCATTCTCTAAAGTTCTTGAAGACAAAATTTATTTTTAACTCTTTTTTGATATTATTAACATGATCCCTGATACAGACTTGTAACTGAAAAATTGGAGTAGAAGGCTTGGACTTTATAGGCATGACCACATGGGTAATTAATACATAAAACGTTTATACATAGAAATTACATTAAAAAATATCGACATTAGAAAAAGTCAGTGTAACAAGGTTGAATAATTAATACTGTACATAGGCATAGAAAATTAGCATAAAAAAACTTGGAAGTGTAGGGCCACTCACTCCACAGTCAAGTTTAAATTCCAAAAATAAGCTATGTAACAGATAATGATGATAATAATATCCTGGGAACTACATGTTACTTGCCTTGCGCTTCTTCAGGAGCATCAACAGACTTTACTAAAAAATAAAATATATACAATGAGATCAAATATACAAATATACAGTAAACATCAAAACAACATTAAAATATTGATGTGGCACTGTACTTGTGGAATACCCTCACGAAAGGAAGCTGACCGCTGACTCACATAAGAAGGGTAAGGCACCAAAACTCAGTAAACTAAGGGGGTGCATGTAGCATGATGACTAGGATAGTTCAAGTTTATTATAGACACATATTATTTGGAGAGTTAGTTTTTTTCATACTAAATTCAGCATATAGGAAAGGTATAGCAACAACGATTGGAAAAGGAGGGGGGGAAGGGAAAAAAAGAAAAAGCGATGAGAAGAAACTGTCTCTCAACTTTCTCTTATACCCAGAACTGGAGCCTTGTGAGGTCTTTATTATGGCATTTTGGAGACAAAATGTATTTTTAACCCTTTTTTGATATTATTAACATGATCCCTGATACAGACTTGTAACTGTCTGAATGTGGGACCCACATATTGTTTACCACAGGGACATTGCATCATATATACACTGCCCCCTATGTTATATGTTGTAAATTCCCTCACCTTATACATCTTTCCAGTGGTGTGGGCTACAAAATCATATAATTTCCTATTATTAGCACAACATGTGTTACACCCCCTGCACCTCCCACATGTATAAAAACTTGTGAGAAAAATAGTAAGAGTATTATTCCTCCCCTTATACAGGGGGACCAGGACCCCTGAGGCCAAGATTTTTCTTAATGTAGGTGTCTTCCTATATGTGAATACAGGACATGCTGGCAGAACGTGACCCAAAATCTTATCCTTAAGCAAAATGCCCCACTATCTTTTAATATTCCTTTCCATATATTTAAATTGAATATTATAATCTAACCATATCCCTCACCCTGTTCATTTCCTGCTTAATCATCAATCTGTCTGTATAAACCCCTTAATCAATATCCGGGCTTGTTGCTCATAAGCATTAACAAATGTACAATTTTTTTGCAATCTAATAAATTATTCCCTTAGGATATTGAACAGCCAATTCTTGGTTGGTGATGGCAACTGTCTGTGGCTATATACCCATTACTTTTAGTGGGCTTAAAATTGTTCTTAGCAATAAATTTACCATCAGCAGCCACAGTCATTAAATCCAGAAACACAGCTTTACTAGAATCTATGTGCCAAGAGAAGATGATATTTTAATCATTAGCATCCCTCCTTCTCATAAAGGATCTCAAGCAATTCTCATCCCTCTCCCAAATAAAGAATGGGTCATCTATAAATCTATCATAACATATGAATTCCTTAGGTTTATCCTTGAATACAATTTCTGTCTCCGAGTGTGCCATAAAAATATTAGCCACACTAGGCACGAAACATGCTCTTATGGCAACCTATTATCATACCAAAAAAATATATATTTTAATCCAAAATCAAGGCAATCTAGTAAGAAGCACCAGAAAACAAAAGAAGTTCCTGCTAGATTGCCTTGATCTTTGAATAAAAAAGAATAACACAAAATAATATTTTGTGTTTGCATGTATCCTCACTTTTGAGCCTGGAGCTGCTGTAGGAGGAGGAGAAGAATACAGAAACATGCTAGAGAAGATATCCCATTGGTGTTAATGATTTAAAGTGATTGTATATATATTAGACTTACCTGCCCTGTGCAGTGGATTTACACAGAGCAGCCCCAATCCTCCTCTTCTCCGGTGCCTCTTCTGTGCTTCTGGCCCCTCCCTCCTGTTGAGTAGGGATGGGCGAATGGTTCAGCCCAAGCATAAGTTCAGGCCGAACTTTGGTTGTTCAGATGTTTGGCAAACAACAAACAACATTATGCAGTGTTCGTGGCAAATTCGAAAGCCGCGGAGCCCCGTTAAAGTCTATGGGACACTAACATAAAACACCAAAAGTGCCAATTTTAAAGGCTTATATGCAAGTTATTGTTATAAAAAGTGTTTGGAGACCCGGGTCCTGCCCCAGGGGACATGTATCAATGCAAAAAAAGTTTTAAAAACGGCCATTTTTTTTCGGGAGCAGTGAGTTTAATAATGCTTAAAGTGAAACAATAAAATGAAATATTCCTTTAAATATTGCGCCTGGGGGATGCCTATAGTATGCCTGTAAATTGGCGCAGTTTTCCAGTGTTTAGAACAGCACCACAGCAAAATGACATTTCTAAAGGAAAAAAGTCATTTAAAACTGATCGCAGCTGTAATGAATTGTTGGGTCTCGGCAATATAGATAAAACTCATTGAAAAAAATGGCATGGGTTCCTCCCAGTCCATCACCAGGCCCTTTGGGTCTGGTATGAATATTAAGGGAAACCCCCAAACCAAAAATGTTTTAAAAAATTGTGTGAGGTCCCCCCAAAATCCATAGCAGGCCCTTCAGGACTGGTATGGATATTAAGGGGAACCCTGCACCAAATTTTTTTAAAAATGGTGTAGGGGTCCCAACAAAATCCATACCAGACCCTTAAGGTCTGGAATGTATTTTAAGGGAAACCCTGTACAACATTTTTTTTTTAAATGGCGTAGGGTCCCCCCAAAATCCATACCAGACCCTTCTTCGAGCATGCAACCTGGCAGGCTGCAGGTATGGTTCAGGAGTGCCCCTCCTCCTGAACCGTACCAGGCCACATGCCCTCAACATGGGGGGAATACTTTGGAGTCACCCCCAAAGCACCCTGTCCCCATGTTGATGGGGACAAGGGCCTCATCCCCACAATCCTTGCCCAGTGGTTGTGGGGGTCTGCGGGCGGGGGGCTTATCAGAATCTGGAAGCCCCCTTTAACAAGGGGACCCCCAGATCCAAGATCCACGACAAGCCAATCAAGGGGGAGAGTCTCAGATGGCACTTATGGACATCACTGGACAGAGAGAGGGTTCAGGTAAGTATTAGGGGGGCTGAGGGGGGCTGAGGGGAGCTGAGGGGGGCTGCTGCACACATAGAATGCATTAAGATAAAAAAACCTTCTGACTTTACAACCCCTTTAAGCTTTTATGACCTTGATATTATACTGGGGTCCACACTTGGAGGTGAGCAGATATATTGCACTGGGTGGCTGGAGACACAGCATGAAATTTTGGGAAGTTTATAGAAATTTTCACATATGTAACACAAAGGTGATGCATGGTTTTTGAATTATCATTTCATTTACTCATTTGCAGTATATAGAAAAATTACTGCACTACCGGTGAAAGAAGTGATAAATGACAAACTGAAAAGCTTCCAGCACTAAACAATAAGACCAATTGTAAACATAAAATACAGAAGACTAAGTGCAGCGCTATAGCTGTATACAATGTCCAGAAACTAAACTGGATAACGTGAAACAACACTCAGTAGTGAATGGTGTAAAGAGATAATAAACAATAAAGTGAACTGTGTTAGTCAGATAATAATAAAGGTACCATAGAAATCAGTACAATATGCATCAGATGGTTGTAATACCAATCAAACATAAAAAATAATAAAGGAAATCATAATCCCGAAATTGCTTTGTGAATGGAATGTCACTTGAATGCACATAATCATGATACAAAGTCCGTCAAACACTGAATATCGTAATGTGCTCTTCCACTTATATGTCACAAGACCATGAGAATAATGATGTTGCCGTGTTGTTCAACCACCTGGGATATGTGCTTCCACCACCAAGGGAGGGGGTAGGTACTCTTACCAGAGGACATGGACACACACGCCAGCAGCAGTGAGTCAAACAGGCATGTAAGGATATCCAAGATCCAAGATGGCGATCTCCAATGGAGGAAAAGTGCAGGCACACAAGCTCAGCAGAGGAGTGGACAGGCAAACCCGGGAGAACAACCTCCATCTCCAGGTGTGGTGTCTATGAAGATAGTTCTCCAAAGGTGGATCAGAGTATTCATAAAAAACAAAAAGAAGCCTTCCACATGGTGTAGATCAAAAATGAGGTATGGATTTATTATTAAAAATTCCAAACATTGTTTAGGATGTATGCTGGTAAAAAGTGATCATAAAGAATTTCATAAAATGTGGCGCAATGTGCATGGCTCAGCAGACAAAGAACTTACGTGTTTTGTCCTATGGGACTTCTACTGACGGCCTTCTACAGTAGCACAAACAGCTAGAGTTTGGGGAGAATCCTGCATGGGCTTGAGCCTCATTCCTAGTAAAGATCAGGACAATGCCTGGCTTCCTATCATTCTTCAATATCTGTCTCCTAACAAGTGTCTAGTTCAGAAATCCCACTAAGTGGAATGAGTTTTAATTAATGAGACAAGTTCTTCACACTATTATGCATATACAATCTAACATAACTTAAAAGAGATGTTTGGGTTTCTTTTTTTTTAGACTTATACTTACCTAGGTGGATGCAGCATCGGTCTGATGCTGCATCTGTCCCCCAGCACCTCTATGCTGAAAACCAAGCGATTGAACATCGCCGATCATTTCGTTTTCACAGCTCCATGAGCAAAGAGCTGTAGACTGTCATTCAAAGCTCTCTGTCGTCTCCTTCCACGCTCATTGGAGCGATGAGCTGTGGAAGAGGCAGAGCGGCCGTCTCCTTGTGCCTGGACTGATATCAGCAGAGAGCAGACTTCAGTAAGCTCTCTGCTGAAAATGGATCACAGGAGTGCAAAACAAATTGCTCTCCTGTGATCCATAGGAGAAGCCCAGCCACTTGAGCTTTCGCTGGACTTCTCCTTTAAAAAAGATTGTTTATTAAACAATTTAAAGCCAAATTAAACCCTCAGTTTGAATCAGCTAAAAACTTTCCAGGTTCAGCAAAAGAAAAAGTGTTCAAAGTCTTAGATTTTGTATTTTTTGGAAAACAGTCACATCCTACATAGAAAGGCTTGTCCTCTTCAGGGCCGGACAGGCCTACTAGGATAGTGGGAAATTTCCCAGTAGGTCGCCTGCCCTGGAGCCACTTTGAGCTGTGGCTGCAACTGCCCACCCATCTGCCCAGTGTTGCCAACCGCTCATTCATTTATGGGCAGCCCTAAGATTTTAGCATGCTTTAGGGCTGCCCGTAAATGCCCGTAAATTCCCTGGATTATAACCACACAGCCTCTGGGTAAATGCTCTATAACCACTTACGGACCGCCGCACGCTGATATACCTCCTAACTTTGAAGAGGAATATCGTTGTTATGGCAGCCGGTGTGGGGAGGCGATTGGGTCCTTTCACATGCTGGGTATGGACATGAGTGAGGGGAAGATGGCCCCGACCCGTCTCCATACCATTGCAGGGCGGAAGTGGCATCAAAACAACACTTCTGATAATAGTTCTTAAAGGGCCATTTTTTTTATTTTTTTAAATGACATTTAATTAAATTGTATTGCATATTAGTGTAAATATGAGATCTGAGGTCTTTTTGACCCCAGATCTCATATTTAAGAGGTCCTGTCATGCTTTTTTTCCTATTACAAGGGATGTTTACATTCCTTGTAATAGGAATAAGAGTGACACATTTTTTTTTAAAGAACAGTGTAAAAATAAAAAATAAAAGGTCAAATAAATAAGAAAAAAAAATGTAAACGCTCCCCATTTGCCAAGCTCGCATGCGGAAGTGAACACATACGTGAGTAGCACCCGCATATGAAAACGGTGTTCAAACCACATGTGAGGTTTTGCCGCGATCGGTAGGGCGAGAGCAATAATTCTAGCCCTAGACCTCCTTTGTAACCTGTAGAATTTTTTAAACATCGCCTATGGAGATTTTTAAGGGTAAACGTTTGTCGCCATTCCACGAGAGGGCGCAATTTTGAAGCGTGACACGTTTGGTGTCAATTTACTCGGCATAACATTATCTTTCACAATATAAAAATAAATTGGGCTAACTTTACTGTTGTCTTATTTTTTAATTCAAAAAAGTGTATTTTTTCCAAAAAAAGTGTGCTTGTAAGACCGCTGCGCAAATACGGTGTGACAGAAAATATTGTAACGACCGCCATTTTATTCTCTAGGGTGTTCGAAAAAAATGTATAATGTTTGGGGGTTCTAAGTAATTTTCTAGCAAAAAAAAAGTTTTTAACTTGTAAACAGCAAATCTCAAAAAGAGGCTCAGTCCTTACGTGGTTAAAAATAAAAACAAAATAAAAAACAGGTTAATACTTACCTGCTCTGTGCCATGGAATTGCACAGAGCGGCACCAAACCTCCTCTTCCCCCGCAGATGCATCTGGCTCCTCTACTCCACCCTGTGTCCCAATGGGAAACCATTTTTTATGGGGGCACTTATGCAGGCTTGCTCCCAAGCCTCAGTATCGGCATCTATTGACACAGAGAGCTGAACTCCCCCCGCTTTCCTGTCATTGGCTTTGCTTGAGCTAAGCCTGAGAGGCCAAGAAGTGAGGGGAGAGAAGAGCTTCAGACAGGCACAGTGCTGGATCAAATCAAGGCCCAGGTAAGTAAAAAAGGTGGTGAGGGGCATACTGGTGCCTAACCATTTTTTACCTTAATGTAAGGAATGCTATAGGTAGAAAAAGTTTAGGCTTTAGAAACACATTACAGCATAACTTCACCCAAAAGGGGAAGTTTTACTTTAAGCCCCCCCCCCGCTTCCCTTAATTTGGCATGTAATCTTTTTGGCAAGAGAGTGAGTACCTAGTTTTGACATGTATACACTCCCACTTTCACTAGGATCATGTCACAGGTTCCAGAAGACTGTGGCATAATTCATAAAACTCAGCGCGGCTCACCAAGCTGGCTGGCAAGCCACACAGCAGAAAGCCTGTGTCTGACAGTCTCCAGCTCTCTGTTCACTGAAGACCAAGAACTCTGCAATCAGTGGTCTTTGAAAGCTCACTTATCGGTCTTAGAAGTGGTGGACTGATGTTGCATCCACCTAGGTGAGTTTCTTTTATTTCCTGAAGCCCATACTTTTTTTTAATGAAGCATGATTTTTTAAATCTTGCACTTTGTGACTTAGATTAATGAACTATCCTTCTATGTTACTCCCATAATGTGAACAACCCTCCTAAAGCAAACCTGTTTTGAGATAAATAAATAAGCTGCCATTGCAAATTCCTAAAAACATTAATGTGCTGCTGATATTTTATGTTTTCAACCACTTTCTGAATCACTGAGACAACGAAAGTTTGAAACAAGTGAGGAAAAATTAAATCAGAAGACTGAAGAACTGTATGTGTTCAGAAACTGGATAGTATGGAAGTTTAATGGCGATGTTCACTTTAAAAAAAAATAATAATAATAATAAATACACATTTTTTTGCAGGTAAAGGAGCCTGGAGAACATTGCACTGGCTATCACCAGATCATAGGTGAGATGTCATGCTCCTGCAGACTCATTATAGCTGTCTTCCCATACCTTTTGTACAGATAGACAGTTACTGAAAGTGCAACTGAAGGCAGAACTTTTTTTGTTTTTGTTTTGGACATAGCAAAGATGGATTGGAAATTAGCCTTTCCATTGTTATTGCTATCTGTGCCCCCCTTTAGGCAGATTCTGCCTCTCTATTGGTCCTGTCTATCATTATAATTGACAGTAAAAGTAAAAGAAAAAATTTGGAGTTGTCCCCAGAAAAGTAATAGATGGGAAATCTTCCAATGGGGAGGTTCCGAATGAATTCCCTTAACTTGCAGGGATATCCTCTCACCTCCTGTTTTGACTATGGGACAGGAAGTAAAGGGAAATCTCCCTTATCATGGCAGAAAATAAACTGACAGGGATTATAGCCCACCCTTACTCTATATAAAAAAAAATATAAAAGTTTTACCTAAAGTTCTACTTAAAGTCCAGGAAAAATACATAAACAATGAGAGTGCTCACCAGCATCTTTGCAGTTCATTGAGCACTGAAAGCTGTCTGCTGCAGTGGCAGACAGTACTTGTAGTTCATTCATTCACAGATAGCTGTGAATGAATCTGTGGGCAGAGCCCTGCAGAACATCGCTATTTTTGAATTATGACAGCAGGTGTGGGGAGACAATCCCATGACTGCTGTCACAGCGAGGGGGGATCGGGGGGGTGCAAGGAGCGGGTTTGGAGCATATTACACTTTACACGCTAAAAATGGGTGTAACATGTAATATGCTCCAGAGAGTGAACTCATCCTTTAGGGTTAAGTATAACAGTTAAGCAACAAGCAATTTCAGAGGTAGTGGCCAGCATTAAAATGTTGTATTTTTAAAGATTTGACTTTAATTCATTTTAATATAAAGGGTAACTTCACTTTTATGGGAAAAAAAGATAGCATATAAAATTAAAAAGAATAATATAGCATATATAATTGCTACACAAATCATATTGTAGTTAAATACTATTAAAATTACCTTTCCTTTTCAAGCTGCAATACTGTAATTTTTTTGTAAATTGCAAAGCAATGTGGCAACCTAGGGACATTCTGTAGACTGATGGTGTACAGAACGCTCCCCAGAAATGTAATTTCCTGGGGGCGTGGCTTGACGGCGCTCAGGAATGGCAGCTTAGACCGAGTGCTCCACCAGCCAGAGAGAACAACGGAGTGACAGAGACTTGCATCTGCAGCCCATTTAATGCCATCCACATTGGGAGGGGACAAAAAAAGGGGACAAAAAAAAAGACAAACCCGCACACCAAGCCCCCACAAAACCAGGGAGGAGGAGGCAGGAATTATGTTCAGAATTACTTCTGAGCATCCTCTGGGGTCAAGAGTGTGTTGTATGCTCAAGAGCATTGGAAATTGTGCCAAAAAAAACAATTTTTGTTAACCACTTCCCGACCAGCGCACGCCGATGTACGTCGGCATAATGGCACGGCTGGGCAAATGGATTTACAGGTACGTCCATTTGAATTCCCCGCTGTGCCATTGCGTGCGCGCCGCCGCCAGCGCACGCATGCGCCGGCCGGTATCTCCGTGAGTCGGGTCACGGGTCCAGTGGACTCGATCGCCACGGGGATACCCGCGATCGCCTCACGGAGAGGATGAACGGAGAGATGCTGATGTAAACAGCATCTCCCTGTTCTGCCTGGTGACATGTGTCACTGATCACAGCTCCCTGTCATCAGCGTAGTGACACACACAGCCCATCCCCCCTACAGTTAGAATCACTCCCCTAGGACATACTTAACCCCTTCCCCACCCCTAGTGGTTAACCCCTTCACTGCCAGTGTCATTTACACAGTAATCAGTGCATTTTTAATCCCACTGATCGCTGTATAAATGACAATGGTCCCAAAAATGTGTCAAAAATGTCCAAAATGTCCGCCATAACATCGCAGTCACAATAAAAATCGCCGCCATTACTAGTAAAAAAAAAATATTAATAAAAATGCCATAAAACTATCCCCTATTTTGTAAACGCTATAACTTTTGCGCAAACCAATCAATAAACGCTTACTGTGATTTTTTTTTACCAAAAATATGTAGAAGAATATGATCGGCCTAAACTGAGGAAAAAAAATGTTTTTTTATATATTTTGGGGGGATATTTATTATAGCAAAATGTAAAAAATAATGCGTTTTTTTCAAAATTGTCGCTCTTATTTTGTTTATAGCGCAAAAAATAAAAATCGCAGAGGTGATCAAATACCACCAAAAGAAAGCTCTATTTGTGGGAAAAAAAGTACATCAATTTTGTTTGAGAGCCACGTCGCACGACCGCGCAATTGTCAGTTAAAGAGATGCAGTGCCGAATCGCAAAAAGTGCTCTGGTCAGGAAGGGGGTAAAATCTTTTGGAGCTGAAGCGGTTAAATTCCCCCTCTCTTCGTTGAAGTGCTACCATTAGTTGTTCCATCAGATTAATTTAATTCACCACAGCTAACCACTAACAACCATCGGGGGTTCTTGACATTTCCATTTTTGTGGTATACATATTTTAGAGACATTTAGGAGATGTATCAGGAAGGATCGCTTTTACCTATGCCTTGTAGGTGGAGTGAAATGAATGAGACGTGACTCTGGGTAATCTGCAAAAGAGATATCTGCCAGTTTATAGATCAGGTTCCTGATTGAGCTCCAAATGGAATGAAAACCAAGGGGAATTCTTATCTTAGATAGTTGTCACTGTAAGGGTGTCCTTATTAGATAATGTATCACTTATTCTTAAAGTTTGTTCTGGTGACAACTCTAATGCCGCATACACACGGTCGGACTTTTCGGCTACAAAAGTCCGACAGCCCATCCGACAGACTTTCGACGGACTTTAGGCGGACTTGCTGCAGACTTTCTAACGAACAGACTTAACTACATATGATCACACAAAAGTCCGACAGCCTAGTACGCGGTGACATACATCAAGCCCAACTAGACTATTAAACAGAACTTCAATAGCCCGTACAACACCCTTTGGGCTCCTTCTGCTAATCTCGTGTTTATCTCGTGTTAGTAGAAGTTTGGTGAGAGACGATTCACGCTTGTGAGACTCATATTTTTCAGTTAGTTTTAACTGTTGTTCAGTCTGTGCCTTTGAGGTTTGTATCTGCTTTTCAGTGAGTGTGGTCAGTTCGCATTGAGTGTTTTATCAGTGTTTTATTGTCCGCTCGTTGCTGATTTTCAGATCGCTCTTCACAGGCCTTGCTGTTCTTCAGTGCATTCTGTTAAGTGCGTTCAGACCAGCCGACCGTTTTGAAGCCATGTTACGTGTACGTACTCATCGTAGAGCTCGTGCATTGTTTGTGCTTGGTGCTGTAGTTAATTCTTCAGCACAAGACCAGTCCATGAACAGGGTGAGCAGGAGTTCATGGACGAAGAATTGGTTGCTCCAGCGTGACCAATTCTGTCACATGCCATTGCTCCGTGAGATCCGTGAGAATAATCCTGAGGATTTCAGGAACCTTCTTCGGATGATGGACCCCGTTTTTGACCGTTTGGTTATATCAGCAGGCAGGATACCTGCATGAGGCAAGCCATCACTCCGAAGCAGAGGCTAGAGGCTTGCGTTACTTGGCGATGGGGAGAAGCCTGCAGGACCTTAAGTTCTCGACAGGCATCCTCCCCAGGCTCTGGGGATCATTATCCCGGAGACCTGTTCTGCCATAATTCAGGCAATTCATCCCCTCCCCCCCTACAATTCATCCAAATAGTTTGTGTGTCATTAACTCGATTTACAATCCCCTCCCCCCCTACAATTCATTCAAATAGTCTGTGTGTCATTAACTTGATTTACAACCCCCCCCCCCTACAATTCATCCAAATAGTCTGTGTGTCATTAACTCGATTTACAATCCCCCCTAATAATTTGTTATAATGTTCTGTGGGGTTGATTTACAAAAAGCAAATATATGTTGCACTTTGCAAAATGCATTTGCACTCTGCAAGTGCATTTGCTCCAGGGCTTTAGTAAATGAGCAGAAGCTCTGCTGATTTCCATCATCCAATCATGTGCAAGCAACAAAGTTTTTTGATTAATTGCCCTTGCATGTGATTGGGTACTCCTTGCAACATGAAGCCTTACCTCATTTACTAAGCTCTGGAGCAACTGCACTTGCAGAGTGCAACAACTGCACTTTTCAAAGTGCACAGTCTTGTAGCCTTTTTAGTAAATCAAACCCTGCATGTCCTTAAACTTGATTTTGAATTTCACCCCCCCTTAAATGTAACAATGTGCCATCAGAGGGGGGAGCAATCTGCTAAGTGGGCCTTTATATATTATTTCATAAATAATATTTCAATTAATGTTATACTGATGCTGGGCAATAATGTTTTAAGTGTAATGTTCTTGCAGTTTTATTTTAAAAATTACTGATTTTTTGTTTCTTGTTTGATTCCCCAGTTTCCATCAAAGCCACAGGAATGGCAGACTGTGGCATCCCATTTTGCCACCCATTGGGACTTTCCCAACTTCCCAACTGTGGAGGGGCTATAGATGGGAAACACGTCCACATCGTGCCACCACCCCATTCGGGGGTCATACTATTTTAATTATAAGGGGTTCCATAGTATTGTCTTAATGGCGGTGGTGTTGGCACAATATGAATTTCTGTATGTGGACGTTAGGAAGAATGGCCGGATGTCAGATGGAGGAGTATTTGCCCAGATGGAGTTCTACCAGCATCTCCAGAGTGGTGGCCTGGGATTGCCACCTGATGCCGATAACGTGGAAGGACTCCCCTTTGATCTGAGCAAGTACCTCATGAGGCCATTCCCCCCAAAGGACCCTCACCCCAGAGAGGAGGGTTTTTAATTTCCGGCTGGCCAGAGCGAGAAGAGTTGTGGAGAAAGCTTTTGGGATTCTGGCCAGCCGGTTCTGCCTGTTTTAGATAGCTGTAAACATGGTGGAATACAAACTGAATTACATTATTCTAGCGTGCTGCATCCTGCACAACTTTTTAAAAAAACATTCCAACAATTATATTTCATCAGTTGGGCCTGAGGCCGGACTTATTAGTGACAATCCTCTGACGGGCCTGGATACTGTCCATACTGGCTTGGGCCCCCAAAGTACCTGTCAAGTTCAGGGTCAATATGTAGATTATTTTACGGGTAGGGGGGCCATTGCAATGCCACAGAATCTTTAATTTATTTTAATAAAAAATCTGGATCAGATCAAATCTTGAATTATATTTATTTCTTGCCTTTCTTTTTGGCTTTCTCCTAGGTTATCCTCGAGCACTTGTAGTGCCAAGTGTATTTTCCTTTAGTAAATAAGTACCATTGCCACTGTAAACAACAAATAACTTACAAAACTGATATTGAGCATTGAAAGAAGAAGCCACACATCTTGTTGATTAATAACAGATTTTTTATTAATCTGTGCACATTCACTTTTGTAAAAAACCATGATTGTCAAAAATATATATATATAATTTTTAAACAATATAATTATGTTTTTTTTTTACATTATTTTATATTATTTTTTTTTAACAAACAGGCCTCAATATTTTTTTATTTTTTATTTTTAAAAACAAACAGGCCTCTATATGTTATTTTTTTTTTTTTTTTTTTTACAAACAGGCCTCCAATATTTTTTTCATATTTTTTATTTTTAAAGACTATCCTCACGTGTTTATGGCATGCACGCCGGGTCACAAAAAAGGAGGAGTTTTGCTTGCATTAAGAAATACCCTATCCTTCCAACTCAAGGAAACCATCCTCAATACAAATGGCAGATACATCATCCTTAAAGGGGACATTAACTCATTACCATATACGCTGGTATCTTTATACTCCCCTAACTCACACCAGATCCACTTTCTCAGTAGACTCCTAAAGAAAATCAACACTCATTTATATGGTAATCTCATTCTATGTGGTGACTTCAATCCCATAGTAGATCCCAGACTTGATACATCCACTCAAAAGTCGAACAGCTCCTCATATCTGAGTAAAACAATCCACAATGCGGAACTTTTTGACATTTGGAGATGTTTAAATGCGAATGCAAGGGACTATACCTTCTTTTCCTACAGGCATTGCTCTTACTCGTGCATAGATTTATTCTTAACAGATAAATGGTTGTTACAAAAAGTCTCCTCTGCACAGATACATGACATTACATGGTCTGATCATGCAGCTATTACTATTACTGTTAATGACCAGGTTGTCTCCCCTTCCCCACCCATCTGGCGCTGTAACGTTAAACTATTGCAAGAACCCAGTACCTCGGAAGCAATCTCCAAACACCTTAGTGACTTCTTTCTTGACAATGTGGGCTCTGTGAAGAACCCTTTCACCCTCTGGAATGCCCATAAGGCATACATGAGGTGTCATATTAATACAGATAAGTGCTAGAGAAAAAAAAAGGCACGCAGCCCAGATCAACTCTATACTGACTAATATTCACTCTGCAGAATCACAAAACAAACAAACACCTAACCATACACTCACTCACAAAATATCTCAACTACGAGAGAAACTAAGAGAACTACTCTCCCAACAATATGACTACCACCTACGACGCCTAAAACTAACCTCATATGCTAATGCCAATAAAGCAGGTAAATACTTAGCCAATAGAATTTAAACTGCACATACTAAAGCAAGAATTGCCCATCTGATACATCCCACTCTCAAACACAAAATCACTAACCCGCAGGACTTTGCCAACCAATTCGCTACTTACTACAGCAAGCTATACAACATCAAAGATGATCATTCCACATACCAACCTACTCAAGAAAACATTCAAAGCTTCCTCCAACATCTACATCTGCCCTCTCTATCGAAAACCCAACTCCTCTCATTAAACTCTCCATTCACAATACCAGAAATAGAGGATGCAATAAAGAAAAGAAAAGAAATGAAATAAAAAACGGCGCTGAAAAATCAATACAAAAATTGATAATCAAACTTAGTGAAAATATATAGTCCTATACAGAGGAATGTCCAACAATCACACGGTGAATAACGTGAAGTTCTTCAATATTCATATGTTGTTGGGTGAAAATTCAAATGAAACAAATCTATGTGGTGAAATGCTTACTAGAAAGTAAGCCAAACAGGTAAGTGGCTTAAAACCCAGCCTGGGCCTTTGTGGAAAACGATCCCAATGAAACAGGATAAGTCACACTTGTACCGTGTATTCAGATCCACGAAGGATTACCCAGAAAATACTTTGAAAAACATAGCGTAATACTGACAAAAATTTGAAATCCAAAAAAAAGGAAAGAAAAATTGTGCAGCACTCAACAAAAGACAAAATCATATATAATCATAGGAACACCCAGTGTATATAAACACACATAGGATCGTTATGTGAGTGACATGCAATCATGCAATAAAGTGTATAATCCCCAATGAGGGAAGATAGTGCATAAACCTTATAAAGAATCTGCTTACCAGATATTATAAACAGGTGAACATATAGCTAACCCCCAGATGAAAGGTTGAAAAGAAGTACCAGAAGGTGCAGCAAACCACATAAAAATCCTGCTTACCAGATGGCAATTTTAATGTGAGCAGATTCCTTACAACCACAGACTATCCACCAGAAAAAGGTCGCAAAGAGGTACTAAAAAATGCAGCGAACCTCATAAAAATCCTGCTTACCAGATGTCAACTTTAAGTGAGCAGACTATCACAAACACAGACCGAACTTCCTGACAGGAGCAGCGTAGATACGTCCTGGCATCCATATTCCGAACTCAGCAGTGCATAATGTATAAAGAAGCAGCCAATAGTGTGATACTGTATCAAACTGTGTGGTCTGACATGGAGAAAATACCATGCTATCCCTATAGTGGCCGTGTGTTCAGGATGGAGACTGAGAAGCTGTTCAGCCTTCTGGAACTGGATCTAAAATGGCAATGGACAGGAGGATGCAATAGCCTCACTACCCAATGGCAAATCGCCAGGGCATGATGGGTTCTCAAATGAATACTTCAAAACATTCAGATCCCACCTTGCACCACATATGCAATCTGTCTTTACCAGAGCGGCGGGACACTGCGTAGTTTCCCCCAGAAATGCTCAAAGTATACATTGTCACCCTGCCCAAACCAGGCAAAGAACCTACCACACCACCTAACTTTCGCCCGATTTCTCTGCTTAATACAGATGTCAAAGTCTACGCTAAACTCATAGCCAAATGACTAGCAGACTTTATCCCGTTCCTTATAAAACGCCATCAGGTGCGCTTCGTGAAGGGGAGACAAACCTCAGATGCTACTAGACTGATCATTAATATACTCCATCACGCTGAACGAACCAAAGCGCCTTCTCTGCTGATTTCTATAGACGCAGAGAAGGTGTTTGACAGAGTACACTGGAATTACATGTCAACAACTCTGTCCAAGTTTGGTTTATGTGATCATATATTGAATGCAGTGCTGGCCCTGTACTCCTGCCCCTCGGCACAGGTGTACATGTCTAGCATGCTCTCCACTCCCTTTCAGATAACTAATGGAACCCGTCAGGGTTGCCCTTTATCCCTGACTATATTCAATCTCATGATTGAACCCCTGGCGGAGGCCATTAGAACGCATGTCGATATTACTGGTTTTCGATTTAAATCTACTCACCATGTTATAAACTTATTTGCAGATGATGTGATAGTGATGTTAACAAAACCACTTACCTCACTTCCTAAGGCACATTGCATACTAAAATCCTTTGGTGACGTTTCATACTATAAGGTGAACCTCTCCAAATCCCTCATCCTCAATTTAGGGGTACCAACCAATGATTGTCTTCAATTAAAACAAACACTTCCGTATTTGTGGAGCAATAGCGGTATACCATACTTGGGCATCACCCTGACTAACAATACTAGCTCACTAGAAGATACCAACATAAAGCCCCTTATAACTAAAATAGAAACCCAATCTAACCACATAGCCAAAAAGGAAATATCTTGGTTGGGCAGGCTAGCAGCATTTAAAATGTTAATACTCACACAAATCCTCTATGTTTTCAGAGTGCTCCCGATAATCATTCCTGCTCTATACTTGAAGTCCCTTTCAAGTATTCAATGGAAACTCCTGTGGGGAATGAAGAAAGCAAGGTGCTCAGGAACTAACTTACTGCCTCATAAAACGGCAGGAGGTGTAGGCTTAATCGATATCCACGATTACATGTGAGCTACTAGACTTGACCAACTCAAATATTGGTTTTCCTCTACTGAGGTTCCACTGTGGGTGGAAATAGAACAATCACTAGCCCCTATACCATACCAGATTTGCCTGCGGTTCTAATGGGAGACAATTGGTTACCATGGAGTACCAAGAACTTGCCCCCAACTATCTCCATATCCCTACAGGCTTGGAGATTTCTCCTAACCCGCAAACTTAGCTATACTAAGGCTGTAGACTTTGCCCTTCCCTTAAGTTTGATTGAAGCCAATGTTCCAATGCTATCATTGAAACAGTTCCCCTCCCATGGGATTAAAAAAGCACAGGACTTAATGCAAAATAATGGTCCAAAATCGGCAGAACATTTATTAAAGGATCACAATATGCCACACCACATGCTTTTTACTTGCATACGAGTAGAACACTTTATGAAAGATAACCCATTAGACACTATCCACCTCCCAACCATCGTATGGCAACACATAACACGAGGCCCAATACGCAACAAAGGCATTACACTTTATTACAACTTATTACAAAATAAAAAAAATGTTTAAAATATCAGCAGCACACATGCAGTGGGACAAGGATATAGGTACAACAACCACAGACGATCAATGGAAGTTCGCGTTTCGGACTATACTAAACACATCACATTGTATTAGCCACTGGGAAACATCAATCAAGATTATTAACCGTTGGCTATATACCCCGTGTAGACTTGCCAAAATGTTCCCTAACACTTCGCCTCTCTGTTGGAGAGCTTGTGGCCATACAGGTCACCTTCTCCACATGTTCTAGGAATGCCCATGCCTCACTAGCTACTGGAATCAAATATTTAAACTCATCTCATCCATTACTGGAATAATCACACACCAAACCCAACAATGGCCATACTACTGATTGGACTCAGCTCATGACTGTTGCAAATTGAATGTTAATAAATAGAAAAGGCTATCATTCTGACCCCAGCATTTTTCATTCTTGTCCCAATCATTCGTGGCCACTACTGTCTATTGATATGTAAAACACTTTGTAAAATCAGAAATTACTGATCAATAATAACAGCTAGTTAACATCATTAATTATTTGACTAGAAATATGTTGAACAATGCTATACCTGGCTCAAGCTGGGCTCCTCCACTTCTTCCTTGCTGGAAGGCCCAGGTTGGACATCGGAAGCCTCAGCTGAGGTGGAAGGAAGCCTTGAAGGAAAACTGGAGAGTGCTGGTCTGGGTTCAGTCTGGCCTGCCAGAAAATGCAGTCTGTCATAGTACAACAGCCTGGGTACATAAATGTCATCTGCTGCAGCTCCTGATCTCTGTGAATCCTGGACCTTCTTGTGCTCCCTATTATAAGTGCTCCTCATGCCACCAATTAGGGCCTTCAAATAGGGCATGTCTGCTGTTGGGATCACCGCCTTCACAAAGTCCAGCAATTGATCCAGCGCTGCCTTCTTCTTTGTTCGATTGTTATAAAAGGGGTGGTTTACCTGCCACAGACAGGGCAGCTCCCTGTACATATCAATGAATATGGGGATAAAGTCCTGATCATTCAAAAGATTCATTTTCTCTGCAAGAGACAACACAAGACAAACCCTAATGTCAGGCTAAACTCTCCTAATCTTGTCCCAATATAGGCCTCAATCTATAAGCAGTATAGGCCACTGACGCACCAAGGTAAAGTTGTACCTTGTTCTAACGATCGGCGCTTCCGATACCCCTTCCTCCTCACACAGATCATACGTACGATGCACACGTGTTACGCTTTATATACACTTCGCATGCGTGAAACTCCGCCCGCCCCTGACGTTCTTTCTAGTCTATTCCCCACCCCTTCTCTTTAGGTGCAGTGGGAGAGCACATGGCAGAGAAAGAGCAAGTGCATGCAGAGGAGAGCAGCAATGACGAAAGCCCAGATCCACGAACGTCCCGATCCCAGAGGAGATTTAAGACCTCAAATATACCCTTTATAGAGATGCTGGAGATGGTGGACATCTTGAAGAGGGCCAACTGCACTGGAATTTTGGGGTATGACAATCCAAGGATCAATTGAGGAAACACTGGACAGACCTGAAATTGAGGGAGCGGGATCAGTACAGAAAGATCAAGAGAGTTCTTCAAAAAAGTAAGTAGTTATCATGTGTTCCTATTATTATTATTACGTGCATGCTGCTCCATGTTCTTTTCTTTAAAGTAAACATTGTTCATTTGCCCACTAATACGATGTTTTTGGCACATACAGGTTAACTACATTTGTTCAGGCCTATTTGTATTAAAAGAAGTTTATGACACTGTTATCTAGATGGGTTTGTACTAAAAAGAAATGCAAACTTGATTCAGTTTAAGGAGAGGACACTCAGCAGCTGTTTACACATCTGGACGCAGGAGCACTAGTGCAGGACACCAAAACAAACTTTTTAGGGTGTCCCACACAGATGCTCCAGTGGATAATAGGGGTGTCTACATGTGTGAAAATTGTACAAAAAGGTAAGTATTCCAGCTTTATAAAGGGAAAAAAATAATGTCTTCAGCTTGGAACTCTGCCAAAAAAGACAATTGTACGACACTTCCAAGCAGTGTTTCATATTACTATTTCTGGCCTCAAATATCTGTGTGTTAAGTATACCTTTTCTTTATTCACATAGGGGAGAAAAGACTCGGGACATCTGAGGACACCAGGGACCCCCCACCTCCGAAAGAAAAGAATATCCCCACACCACAACCAGAAGATGTGGAGGAAGCAGAGGTTTATGAAGTGGACAAAATAGTGACCACAACAGGTGTCTGAGACCACAGCTTCAGGTAATAGATGTATGCCTGCATATTTATAATACATGGTGTGTTTTTAAATTATAGGTGATGTGGATGTTGTGGAAGAAGATTCGCAAGTGCACACGTCCTTATCGGGGAGATCATGGTGTTTAATCGTGATTTACAAAAGATCAAGGAAGACATCAATGATGTGGAAAAAAGACCCAAAAACATCACTGATGTTTTAGGCAGAATCTAGAAAACCACAAAATTCTTCTAGTTTATTTTTTATTTTTTCCACATTTTAAATATTTTTTAGAAAGCCAAATTTTGTACATGCACACAGTGTGTCAACATGTGCTATCTGGCATCACGGGATATCAAGGTACGCGTTTTGGGTGTGCGACCCCTTCCTCGCAAATAAAGCAGATGAGAGGAAGGGGTTGCACCCCCAAAACACGTCCATTGATCTCCCATGATGGGAGCTAGCACATGTTGACATTAGGCATTAGATCAGGAGGGAAATCCCCATTTTGACTCTCAATTTGTGTGCATCTTCAAAATTTGGCATTCACAGGGGTGACATCACTCCATCTGATGAAGGTAAGATCAACATAGTTTGGACATACTAATGTCTGATATTGAATTCGCTTTGTCAAGGTTGAACTTTGTAAGTTCCTGAGTTGTGTATTGTTTTATGGTTTTAAACATGCCTGTTTTAACAGAAAAAGGCTATTTGTACTGTCAAAAACAAAAATGTTATTACTAAAATATGTTGGTTTGTTCAAAAACCATTTTCTAACGCACATGAGAATGTGCACAGAGTAAAACGTTTTCTACTCAACAATGTGTGGCTTCTTCTTTCAATGCTCAATATCATTTTTTGGACTAAGTTGGTGTTTACACTGAAATGGTTACTAACGAAAGGCAAATCCACACTACAAGTGCACTTTCAGTGCAGTTTCAAGTGCAGTTTCAAATGCACTTTTACAGTACACTTGTAGTGCAAAGTGGATTTTCCTTTAGTAAATAACTCCCACAGTGCTTTATAATTTGCCACAATCATGCCATTTTCGTGACTCTGCAAAATTCATTCATGGTGCTGTTAAAAATATATTTTTAACAGTAATGCATTACATACATTATCAACAAAAGTAAGGTGTGTGTGTAGCAGACCCACAACATAATAATAGTTCACTGAAGAAGAGATTGTCAACTCATGTATCAACTAAATTACGTTTGCACTATTGAAGAAAATGTAAAAAAAAAAGCCCATTGGAGAACCTAGGAGACAGTTAAAAGAAACACAAGCAGTAAATAAAAGGAATTATTATTTCAGTTTATATAAAAAAAAATTTTTTTCATTTCATCAAACATTTTCTGGTATATCAATGGCCCCCCTACTCGCAAAGTACTCCATATATTTTATACGGACCTCGCATGCACTTTGGGGGCCAGCACTGAAAACCAGATACGAACCCACAAGCCCAACATGAAGAGTAGTAACGATCGGAAAAGCACAAGGCTGAAAAGCGCGAATCATCTCTCACCAAACTTCTTGGGTGGCACAGTGGTGTAGTGGTTAGCACTCTCACCTAGCAGTAAAAAGGATTGCTGGTTCAAATCCCAACCACAACACTACCTGCTTGGAGTTTGCATGTTCTCCCTGTGCCTGCGTGGGTTTCCTCTGGGTACTCCAGTTTCCTCCCACACTCCAAAGACATGCTGGTAGGTTAATTGGCTTCTGTCTAAATTGGCCCTAGTATATGAATGTGAGTTAGGGACCTTACAATGTACAATGTATATGTAAGGCCCCTTTCACACCCTATTGTGGGGTACTGGTGACCCCACAATAGGGATAAAACTTTTTAGCAGAAGAGAGTTTAACAAGACTCGTGGCCACTCATTAAAATTAGAAGAAAAGAGGTTTAACCTTAAACTACGTAGAGGGTTCTTTACTGTAAGAGCGGCAAGGGTGTGGAATTCCCTTCCACAGGCGGTGGTCTCAGCGGGGAGCATTGATAGCTTCAAGAAACTATTAGATAAGCACCTGAATGACATACAGGGATATATAATGTAATACTGACACATAATCACACACATAGGTTGGACTTGATGGACTTGTGTCTTTTTTCAACCTCACCTACTATGTAATTATATGTAACCCTGTCTGAGTATCTGTCACCCTGTCATAGTACCTGTCACCCCGTGAGAGAACCTGTCATCCTGCAAGAGTATCTGTCATCCCATCTGAGTACCTGTCACCCCGTGAGAGTACCTGTCATCCCATAGAAGTACCTGTCATCCCATCAGGAGTACCTGTCCTGTGATACCATCAGAAGTACTTGTTTGTGCAGGCCATTAGTCCCTGATGTGCAGCCCATCACTACCTATCATGCAGCCCATCAGTGTCACCCATCATACACAGCCACCATATCCAGAAAAGTATACACTCCAGCCAAAGGCATATCAAATACTAACTCTGATCGATGAGAGCAGCGGGGAGCTCTCACCGCCCAGTTACAGTTTAGATTCCGGTTCCGATTCTGGTTCGGAATATGAGCCCATCGAAGGCAGTACATCGGCATCCTCAGAGGAGGAAGTAGTCCATCCTAAAAGAATATGGTCTAAAGACCAGGCAGCTACCAGCAGTGCCAGACACCCCAATAGCTAATCGGCAAATGCCAACGGCGCTAGATCCCAGGAAGAAAGGCCCAGTACATGCGCTGGAATTTCATGGCAAAGTATTAGGGCCCAAAACCAGCTTGGCAAACCCATTGTGACTGCCTTCTAGCACAGGGTCAGCCACAATCCCACCTTTCACAGCACTGCCAGGTGTGCAGGTCAACACCGAAGGTTTCTCTGAAATCAATTTTTTAAATGTATTTTTCCCTGATGAATTAGTTCAAGGCATCATGGACCAAACCAATCTTTTTACCCATCAATTTATTGAAAAGAACCTGAAGCTATGCCTGCCCTTTCAAATGGAGACCCCTAACAGTGGAGGAGATTAAATTGTTTTTAGGCCTTACAATCAACATGGGGCTTACAAAAAAAATGAAGTGCATGCATATTGGTCTACCAACCCGATCGACCGCATGTCAATTTTTCCAGCTATGATGCCCAAGTCCCACTATGACACGATCATGCAGTTCCTGCATTTCAGTGATAACTCGCAATCATCCTCGCAATCATCCTGACTTTGATAAGTTATATAAAATTTACCCCTAATTGATTTTTTCTCCAAGAGGTTTGCTGAACTTTATATCCCTGACCAGAACATCTCCATGGACGAATCCCTGGTCCATTTCACAGGCAGTCTGGGAACCAAGCAGTATATTCCCAGTAAGAGGGCGAGGTACAGATTGAAGCTCAACAAGCTCTGTGAAAGCTCCACCGGATATGTGCATGCCTTATCACCACAAGGCTATAAAGGGGGGAATCGGAAAGCCTGAGGAACGAGGTAGTGTTGGCCGTGAAGTAGAGGGACAGGAAAGACATATACATCATGTCCATCATCCATGATGACACCTCGGTGAAACTTCGCAGAAGACGCTGCCCCATTTGAAAGCATTGCTGTATCCATGAGTACAATAAATTTATGGGGGGGTGGATTTAAATGATCAATGTTGCAGCTCTATCTATTAGCACGAAAGTCCCTCTTCTGGTATAAAAATATCGGAATTTACGTAATTTGCCCTTATATAATGCATTCATCACCCATCAAAAATCGACACAAACACCCAACACCTTCTTAAAATGTATTAAATACATTGTCACTGCCCTGATCTATCAACAAGAATCCCCCCCAGAAAGCATTCGCTCCGATTATGTCAGCAGACTGCATTTTCCTGACAATATTCCACCATCAGCAACCGAAGAAGATGCCAAAAAAAAATGTTGGGTGTGCACCAAAAGAGATGTTAGGAAAGACACCAGTTTCCATTGTCCCCAATGTCCCTCCCAACTTGGCCTTTGCATCGGAGAATGCTTCAGATGCTATCACACTCTCGTAAACAATTAGCCCGTATTTCTAATAGACTGCCATTCTCCCATTTTCAATTTCTGTGCTGATTATTTCCCCGGTCCCTCAACCAACCATACCACTGCCTTCCATGTGAACTGACCCTGGCCTGGTTATCGACTATGCCTCTGCCGTCCGTCTGAATTGTTTATCCGCCATTTTTCTGCCTTTTTTTTTTTTCTTGTTCGAATGTTTTTATTGGTATAGAAGGAAAAGGATAACAAGCAGGTACAGAATCATTCTCAGGATACATAGAGAATAAAATCATGCCATTTGTGCAGGGACGCAGCCCTTATTAATTTGATGAGAAAGGTATTCATAACAGACGCGTAATGTACGCTAGCTGTTCCATAACTCTATGCATAGAGATGTGGTTAATCCAAACTGTATATAGGTATATTTACACCCCAGCAGAAGTATTAGAGGATGAAACGCGTCAGGTTCATTTTTATTACCTTAGCCACCACTTACTGCGTTGTCAAGTTCCAGTGAACCCAATTTTTACCGCCCAATGTTTTTATCATTTGTTGGATATAACTTTTTACCATTTTTATACCAATAAATTCACATTTTTGCAATGGATTCACACTGTGGAAGTTTTTTTCTTGTTTCCTTGCCATACAATGAGGATTGTCGTTGGTCGAGTGGAACCCAGCTGATGATCGCAGTCTGTCCAACAGGACGTCTGGGTCCAACTCAGCCCCTCCAGGGATACACCAGCCCTTGAGTTCTTTTGCTCTTCCAAGCCAAGCTTACCTGTGTGACCGGAATGAGATCTACCTCCCCGTTTGACTGTACAAGCCTTTTTGACTCACCGCCAATGGCCTGTGAGTCCACCTCTTCTGGTAAGGGTATTATATTTCTATCTGCCTAAGTTTATGTCTGGAGAAGATATCACCCTGTATGCTGAGATGTTCCCAATAGTCCTTTAGAAATACCTATGAAGACTTGGAGCACCTACAGTGTTATAGTGGCATCTGAATGAGCCTATATTTCACACATGGACATTATATTCATCATGCCACATTTATATGTCATGTATTTCACACTCTAATAGAGGGGTCTGACAGACACACATTATAGTTGAATTTATCCCAACTATTTCCATGATCTGTATGGTGTTATTTACTTTCACCTAATTTGGTGTTTTCAGGTTATTTATTATTTGTTACTCTCAGCTAATTTTGAGGCCACATTCACTTGGTAGATACACTCACATGAAATTCACCACTAGAGGTTATATTTAGCCTATTTTTATTATTATTTTTTTCTTTCACCAGCACATCACTACTAGTGATTTATCAACTGTGACTCTTTTGTGTGACTTACCATTAGAGGTTATATGTAGCCTAATTTTCATTATTCTCTCACCAACATAATATTATTTGTGATTTATTTATCTCCCTCTGGGGGTTATACCCTCTTTCCTCCAACCTTTGGTCTACTTTATGTGTTATTGTCATTCACAGTGACTCTATTATCACTCTATTATCACTAGTACAGTTTTCTAGTACTCCCTATCAACCATTCTTTGGGGGTTATACCCTCTTTTTCCCATTGTTGGGTCTATGCTATGTTTGTATGTCCATTTGAATTCCCCGCCATGTCATTGCGTGCGCGCCGGCCGGGTGCTCCGTGAGGCAATCGGGGGTATCCCCGAACGGGAGATGCTGATGTAAACAGCATCTCCCCGTTCTGCCTAGTGACAAGTGTCACCGGGAGCTGTGATTAGAGTAATGACACTGCTAGCCCATCCCCCTACAGTTAGTAATCACTCCCCTAGGACACACTTAACCCCTCCCAGCCCCCTAGTGGTTAACTTCTTCACTGCAAGTGTCATTTACACAGTAATCAGTGCATTTTTAATCACACTGATCGCTGTATAAATGACAATGTTCCCAAAAATGTGTTACAAATGTCCGACATGTCTGCCATAACGTCGCAGTCACAATAAAAATCGCTGATCACCGCCATTACTAGTAAAAAAAAAAAATATTAATAAAAATGCCATAAAACTATCCCCTATATAGTAAACGCTATAACTTTTGCGCAAACCAATCAATAAACTCTTGCAATTTTTTTTTTTACCAAAAATATGTAGAAGAATACGATCAGCCTAAACTGAGGAAAATAAAACATTTTATATATTTTTGGGGGGTATTTATTATAGCAAAATGTAAAAAATAATGCGTTTTTGTTTCAAAATTGTCGCTCTTATTTTGTTTATAGCGCAAAAAATAAAAATCGCAAAGGCAATCAAATACCACCAAAAGAAAGCTCTATTTGTGGGAAAAAAAGGACGTCAATTTTGTTTGGGAGCCATGTCACATGACCGCGCAATTGTCAGTTAAAGCGACGCAGTGCCGAATCGCAAAAAACGCTCTGGTCAGGAAGGGGATAAAATCTTCCGGGGCTGAAGCGGTTAAGATCTTTAATGGCACTTATACAAAATTTTGGTTTGCTTTCTGGATATGTTATTAATTGGGATAAATCTGTCTTGATCCCTTTAGATAACCCTAGTTTGTACATGTTAGGAGAGGCTCCTCAGGTTAAAATTGTTTTATCATTTAAATACTTGGGAATAATGATACATTCTAAGGTAGAAAATTATTTGATAGATAATTTTTCCCCCATTTTTACTAAATTACAACTTAAGAGCATGGCATGGACTAAGCTGCCATTATCGGTGGTGGGTCGAGCAAATCTTATAAAAATGATCTGGGCCCCTCAATTACTATATATTTTTCACAACTCACCAATATGGATACAAATGGTCAAAAAATTTGAATCAATTTTCTGAAGGTTACTATGGAAGTGAAAAAATCCCAGGATTAGGCTATAAATCCTCCAGAGAGAAAGGGATGGGGGCGGAATGGCAATGCCTCCCAGGTATTTACTTCATAGCCTCCCAGCTTCAGCATTTTGCAGGCTGGGGAGTTGTGAAGTGGGAGGACCCTATACAGGCCCTGCTGTTGAGTAACAGTTCTTATTATAACCTCCTGGCCCAGTTGGAATCTGGGGCCTTTGTTTATACCTGTAAGAGCCCAACAATGTCACTCATGAATGTCACTCCTCATGGAAGGAAATGAGGAGTATAATGATATTTGAAGGTGCCTCGGAGTATTCACCACTTTGGGGGAATAGGCAATATAAAGAACTAGGTAAACTGCAAGGATTCGAAAGCTGGCGCTCTAAGGGGCTCCAATATATATCACAGTTGTACTCACATAATTTTCTATGCTTCTTTCAGTATTTGCAAGAATCTTTTCATTTTCCCCATCATAGTTTTTTAAATACTTACAACTACAACATGTGGTCCAATCTCAGTTTAAAGTGGAAAAGAAAGTAATAAAACCAATGCCACTTATAACTTTATTACCACGGATGACTAAAAAAAAAGGCTTGATCTCATTTCTATTTGGCCAACTCACGAGATCATATCATATAGAGATGGGGGTG
Source organism: Lithobates clamitans (assembly GCA_037952925.1). Lineage (NCBI taxonomy): Eukaryota > Metazoa > Chordata > Amphibia > Anura > Ranidae > Lithobates > Lithobates clamitans. Next base: position 759,618 of record JBBGZY010000589.1, on the reverse strand, counting down.
TCAGCCCAGGCAGAAGAGGGTGGGAGCTAGATGTAGGGGATATTTCAGTTGATACATGGCAAACAATATTAGAAAGAGTGCCCCTAGTTTCATTATCACCGGCACAATGTTTGACACAATTATTTATAATATACAGAGTATATAGAATATCAAACTATTTAAGTGGCGCAGGCGTGATTCCCCGGACTGTCCACAGTGCCAAAAATCACCTGCTGATTTAATACATATGATGTGGACTTAATAAGTGGACTAACATATGATGTGTCCTAAACTGGCCAGATATTGGTGAGAGGTGGTGAATACAATTATTAAAGCCTTTTATGCATATATACATAAGGAACCTAAAATTTGCCTGTTGGGCTACCTTGATGAAGAACTTATGCCCCATGAGACTTTGATACCAGTTAGCAGATTATTGTTTATGGCACAAAAGCTAATTGCCCTAAGGTGGATATCTCAGAGTGCACCTTCTTTTGAGGAATGCCGCTTTCAGGTAAATGATAATATTTTGAAGGAACAACAGATCTATTGTAACAGAGGTATAACCAACTACCGGTACAAACTGTGGAAACCATGGATATCGGTTCCATGGTTAGACCCATCCCCACTGGCTTTCGTTGATCGTTAGAAGGGCGTGTAGTTATGGATAGTAAATATGGTACCAGACGGAAAATGGAGGTAGAGGGTTAAATTGGTGGGTAGAGAAATAATTAATGGCTTAAGCAGCCAGCAGAGGTAACTTTTTATATAGGTACAGATACACAGAATACTATGGTGGGCAGGATATGGAACAGTTATTTGATTTGCTTGAGGTGGGGTGGTGTTTTTTTTTTCCCTTTGTTTGTTTGTCTTTGTTTTTTGTATGTTTATGAATATGTTGTTATTATTTGTGGCTAAATACTTGTTATGATGTTTAGAGAATATATGTAAGAACAAAAGAAAAACTCAGAATTTGCTGTGGATTGACCATATGTAAGGTGTTAGAAATAAGGAATTTATGTGATAAGTACCATATCTAATAATAATGTAGGGAAAAAAAGGGCAAAGTCACGGGGACTTTAATGGTGCCAACAAAATTTCAAAAATGATTTCATATTAAAAAGTACAAATTTTATTAATACAAAATATGTTTAAAATGAACAGATTTATTACAGATGATACATCTCTTCTTACAAAGATAATACAAGCAAGGTGGTTGTGAAATATGTAGGTTCAAACCAAATTTGAGAAAAAAAAATTGCACATTAGCCCAACTTTTTTTCGCTGATTGCTTCTTCAGGGGACGTGCAATTCAGAGAAAAATTGGTATGGCAAACTAAACAATATAGAGAAGGAGAAAAAAGACAATTTAGAACAAATTCTCATTCAGTGTTGATATAAACAAGTACAATAATGTACTGGTTAAGTTTCCACTACAAGTCATGTGAACACAACCAACTCACCCCACAAATACCACCATCAACACGCCAGAAGAAGAAGAAGGCTCACCCCCAGAAACTTCCCAACACAGGAGGGAGATGGTCTAGGTGGTGGCCATAGAGGGCAGAAGAATCAGGCTGTAATGTAGAATATGGAATATTAGGGAATGATCAATCACGAAAATTTGTTCTAAATTGTCTTTTTTATCCTTCTCTATATTGTTTAGTTTGCCATACCAATTTTTCTCTGAATTGCACATCCCCTGAAGAAGCAATCAGCAAAACATGTTGGGCTAATGTGCAATTTTTTTTCTCAAATTTGGTTTGAACCTACATATTTCATAACCACCTTGCTTTTATTATCTTTGTAAGAAGAGATGTATCATCTGTAATAAATCTGTTATTTTAAACATATTTTGTATTAATAAAATTTGTACTTTTTAATATGAAATCATTTTTTAAATTTTGTTGGCATCGTTAAAGTCCCTGTGATTTTGCCCTTTTTTTTCCCTACACATTTTTGGGATGATGTGCCCTTCATATTAGGTGTTGACCGTGAACCAGACCAATCCTAGCCTCATCTAATAATAATGTATTTTGGTTTGTAATGATGAAAAATTTACAATAAAGAAGTAAGAAATTTAAAAAAAAGGAAAGAAAATATATATATTTTTTTAAATTTTTCACTTTTTACTTTCTCCATCCTCTGGTAAAGAGATAATGATGTGTGCACAGACACACCACGGCTCTATAGGACCTGCCACGTTTGTGTAGAGTATCTCACAAAAGTGAGTACACCCCTCACATTTTTGTAAATATTTTATTATAACGTTTCATGTGACAAAACTGAAGAAATGACACTTTGCTACAAAGTAAAGTAGTGAGTGTACAGCTTGTATAACTGTGTACATTTGCCGTCCCTTTAAAATAACTCAACACACAGCCATTAATATCTAAACCATTGACAACAAAAGTGAGTACACCCCTAAGTAAAAATGTCCAAATTGGGCCTGAAAAAATTTTTTTGCACTACATAAAAATGGCCTAGGCTATAAGAAGATTGGCAAGATCCTGAAACTGAGCTGCAGCATGGTGACCAAGACCATACAGCAGTTTAACAGGACAGGTTCCACTCAGAACACGCCTTGCCATGGTCGAACAAAGAAGTTGAGTGCACATGCTCAGAGTCAAATCCAGTGGTGTACAAGCTGTACACTCACTACTTTACATTGTAGAAAAGCGTAATTTCATTAGTGTTGTCACATGAATAGTTATAATAAAATATTTACAAAAATGTGAGGGGCGTACTCACTATTGTGAGATACTGCATATGCTGTGGCAGGGAGCAAGTAACCACTACTATATCAGCGGTGAGAGTTTAATAGTGTGGTCACTTTAGTTGTGTTGTGTTGAAATCAGCATGTCTCTGCCAGTGTATGAGAACCAAAACAGAAGGGTGGCACACCTGCGCTTACATGGGATATTGGTCTAAGATGGTGGCGACAGGGAGGAAAACTATGGGCTGGAAAGAGGACTATACTGGACTCCATGGACTAGTTTTGTTTTTGTTTTTTTTACATAAATGAATACGGTAATTACTTTGCAGTAGAAATAACATTTTAGGTTTGTTAGGCTAAAATCCCTCTATGCTTATTAGCGTTGTCAGCTTTTGGGATTCCTTTTTCAAGCTTTATACAAATATATATGTATACAGATTTACTCTCCAAATATGGAAAGGTTTCATCACAGCAAGAGCTATGAAAATGTGGAATAGACTCCCTCAAGTGCTAGTTCTGTCCAGCTCAGTATATTGCTTTAAACAGGCCTGGATTCTTTCCTAAATGTACATAATATAACTGGATACTAATATTTATAGGTAAAGTTGATCCGGGGAATATCCGATTGCCTCTCAGGGGATCAGGAAGGAATTTTTGTCCCCTGCTGTAGCAAATTGGATCATGCTTTGCTGCTTTTTTTCCCTTCCTCTGGATCAATTGTGGGTATAGGATTGTGTATAAGGGATTATATGATTTTTTTCTTCCTTTCTATTGGTTGAACTAGATGGACTTGTTTCTTTTTTCAAACTGACTAACTATGACAAATATTGAGTTTTTCTCAGGATATTATGCAGTGATCGATTAATTTTTTTTACATGAAATCATGTGTATTGGGTGAAATAAACATAACAGAAAGTTATGCAAACAGAACTTAATAAGTAATGTGCAATCATAATACAATAAAATCCACTTAGTGGGGGTTCACATATACCGTAGTTAATGTTACCATTTACATAGAAACGATATATCAACAAAAATGAAAATATCAATAACCATTATGACATGAGTCCCAAATGCTAGAAATTAATTTTAATATACTGTATGTTATTATATATTATGATATTAATAAAATTGCAATAATTTTAAATGATGATGCTGGACAATTGTGATAAATACACCAAAGTATCAAAAGACAGTGTACATCTATTGAATCATTTTCAATTTGAACAAAGTCCTGCATGAGTTTGCTGCTCTCTTCTAAGAGTAAAAATAATTACTGAGGTAAAAAGAGCCATTGAAACAATCTATAATTATGAACCGAGCAGTACACAGTGTTCCATGTCATCACTAAAACATCTATCCAACTTTAATTTCTGTTCTTGAAAAAGTCGTTTAGGCATATCATTATCATTGTTATTGCTGATGTACTCTGATAACAATTTAACTATGTATAATGTCTGCTTATGTGATAGGATATTGTTTTCAATTTTTTTACAAAAAAAAGGCAAATATTTTTTTATAAAATATTAGTAATATCAATGATTTGTAATTTACAAGCAAAGCTATAGCCTAATTATATTCATGTTCAAGCAACATATATTCTCTCTTGAATTTAATTTTATTTACCTAGTTTGTAAATAATTGAAAATTGCTATCAGAGTACATCAGCAATAACAATGATAATGATATGCCTAAACGACTTTTTCAAGCACAGAAATTAACGTTGGATAGATGTTTTAGTGATGACATGGAACACTGTGTACTGCTCGATAAAAAAGGAAATGGCAGGCGGGACTTTTAAGGTACCAAGGAGTAGAATAATCAATCCGTTTATAAAAATATAAATTTTATTTAAATAATTCTTTAAAATTGCAATAAATATTTACAAGAATCACGTATTATTTCTTTTAACATGTACAACCACTTCTTACTCTACATGTTTCACTCAGAGGAGCTTCTTCAGGAGTTTTTTGGAAGTGTCGCATGAAGTAATATATACTATAAGAGAAACACCAATTGTAAATGATAATGCTTGAAAATTGCCATGAATAAAATTGCATGGCATGTCAATAAGACATATCTGTATATATTTTATAGAGAAATAATCATACATTATACAGAATACATTTTATACAAAATAATGATGAACTGAAGATAAATGCTTACCGGATGCTTGTATTCATGAAGTATTAATTTTTAATTCCTAAACTGAAGCCAGGATTTACAAATTGAGAAGACCTTTGGTAACCAGAGAGAGAGGATAAAATATCAACATATTGATATAAATCAAAATAATACTACAAAGTATAGAGTAGTGAATAGGGCGAGACATTTACCTAAATTCTAGATAATAAAAAAGTTAAACAAATTGATCTTCCATCCCAAAAATAAAGGGATGATCTGATGATTCGGACAAAACACAGAAGGACAGAGGATGAAAAATGCTGCCCCTTGTTTTTTTCCTCACAGCACCCAAAGACGCACCTATGGCATGCCTACTACTTCTACTGTTTGGGAAAACAGCCTGTGTTTGTCCTATGAATAAGAAAAATGAATTCAATTAATATGTTACTAGTAATTCCTATAAGGATATTAAACATATTCCAAGGTTCCTAATCATTGTGGGCGATTACCCATGGGGTCAGTTTAGAGGGGGGGATAGCAAAAGCAGAGCCCGTGGAGATCAGATGGCATTTGAAATCCTCCAAGGCTCTGCAGACAATACCCCCCTCCATGCTGCATAAGCAGATCACTAGACACCAAGGAAGTTCAATCCACACAACAAAAAGCTAAACAAAGGCATAAGTTCCAAAAAGTACTTACTAATGTAGAAGAGGTCCCAACAAAAAATTAGCTAGAGGGTATCCCTCTCAGTATCCCTGTCAGTATAGGGTGTACAAATGACACCATTTACACCTCTCTCCATCCCGCCCGCGTCTGATGTAGCTGTTGGGGCGTGGATGCATTTGCGGCGCCATTGCGCATGTCAATGATGCAAGTAGAGGATGTGACCTCACACAAATAGCGCATCTGGCCACCAACTGCATGTTGGATAATCCACATCTGCCGCTTATGTGATAGGATATTGTTTTCAATTTTTTACAAAAAAAGGCAAATATTTTTTATAAGATATTAGTAATATCAATGATTTGTAATTTACAAGCAAAGCTATAGCCTAATTCTATTCATATTTAAGAAACATAGATTCTCTCTTGAATTTAATTTTATTAACCTAGTTTGTACATAATTGAAAATTGTTATCAGAGTACATCAGCAATAACAATGATATGCCTAAACAACTTGTTCAAGCATTAGTCATAAGATAGGTGGAGCATCCACCCTCTTACCCTTTTAGCTGTCATTCAATGGTCTATTTCAAATTTTCATTATATGTATGTGGTACCACTAATATGGTTGCCTATTTTGTCTTTGAAAAATATACCAATATTATTATTAAACAGGATTTATACAGTGGCAAGAGTTTGTACTGCAAAACCAGATCCTTGGGACAGCTGCCTGCCATAATCCTCCTTCAGCATAAGAACAGCAGTACCCAGAAACCCCATACTGCATAATGATGTCAGCAAAACTAATAAAAAGACACATTGGCAAGTGGAAACTTTCTACCACAAACAAAATTGCAAAGCAGGGTAGATGCAATAAGATACAGTATGACTAAATATATATATATATATATATATATATATATATATATATATATATATATATATACTGCATCGGTTATCTGCATTTCATTTCCTCAACGCTGTCAGTGTCTGAGGAAAGGAAAGCCAATAATCATCTTTCCAGTTACAGTGTAGCCCCATCAGTACAGCATACCAGTGTCCATCACTGTGGTGTATTAGTGCCCATCAGTTCAGCATATCAGTGCTGCATATTAGTGCCCATTAGTGCAAGCCTCATCAGTTCCAATCATTGCCCAACAGTGCAGCTTATCAGTGCTCATCACTGCCCATCAGTGCTGCCTCAACAGTGCCCATCGGTGCAAGCCTCATCAGTGATGATCAGAGCCCATCAGTGCAGCCTCATCAGTGCTCATCAGTGCAGTCTCATCAGTGCCTATTAGTGGAGCCTCATCAGTGCTCTTCAGTGCAGCCTCATCGCTACCCATTGTGCAGCCTCATCACTGCCCATCAGTGCAGCCTCATCAGTGCCCATCAATGCAGCCTATCAGTGCCCATCAGTGCAGAAGAAAAATTACTTTATTAGTACTTATTATTATTTATTACTTTAACATTTTTATATGGATCTGAAGGAGCAGACTAGAGAAGACATGATGAGAGATAACAGAGTGAGACATCTGGGACATTTAAACTGAACATATGATGGAAGGACGCATAAGCAGAGATTACCTTCAGTAAAAGTCACAAATCAAATTATCTGTATATTCAGAGATATGGCAGCTGAATTTACAAGCAAAGAAGTTAATAATTAAAACAGGCATATCCTAAGCCTTCTTGTTGGTCTAAGCCTTCATATTGAGAGGCCAAATGGCAGGCTTGTGGTGGTAAGGGCAGAACCTTCTTGTAGGTTTAGGGAGCTGTCCATCATATTATGGGGCCAGTTGACAGGCTTGTGGTGGGAAGGGCAGGCCCAACATTACCTCCTATGGTGCATTTTTCATATAATTTTAGGTGGCTATTTCTGGGTCTTTTTGATATTTTAATGTGACATTTTCACTGAAGAAAACTTCTGCTTTTTTTTAAATTAAGTTAAAGAGATCTAAACTCTAACTGGATGGCATTTAGTTTGCTAAATCACAATGTGTTGTGAGCGATTGCCACAATTTTTTTCATAAAATATTATTTTCATCCATTTTTGCATTCAGTGCTGATGATTTTCTTCAGCTTTTGTCAACTCCTTCTCATCTACTTGCTCTACTGTCGCTGTACATTATTGCTCTGAACCAGTTTCCTGATAATAACAACAGTGGATCATGCCTTTGCAATGTATGTCAGCACAGCAGTATTAGACTGCACCAGGGGCATGTCTGACAGGGTGACAACACAAGAGAACAGCTGGTTGACAGTAGGGATGAGCCGAACACCCCCCTGTTCGGTTCGCACCAGAACATGCGAACAGGAAAAAAATTCGTTCGAACACGCGAACGCCGTTAAAGTCTATGGGACACGAACATGAATAATCAAAAGTGCTAATTTTAAAGGCTAATATGCAAGTTATTGTCATAAAAAGTGTTTGGGGACCCGGGTCCTCCCCCAGGGGACATGAATCAATGCAAAAAAAAGTTTTAAAAACGGCCGTTTTTTCAGGAGCAGTGATTTTAATAATGCTTAAAGTCAAACAATAAAAGTGTAATATCCCTTTAAATTTCATACCTGGGGGGTGTCTATAGTATGCCTGTAAAAGGGCGCATGTTTCCCGTGTTTAGAACAGTCTGACAGCAAAGTGACATTTTGAAGGAAAAAACACATTTAAAACTACCGCGGCTATTGCATTGCCGACAATACACATAGAAGTTCATTGATAAAAACGGCATGGGAATTCCCCACAGGGGAACCCCGAACCAAAATAAAAAAAAAAAAATTGATGTGGGGGTCCCCCTAAATTCCATACAAGGCCCTTCAGGTCTGGTATGGATATTAAGGGGAACCCCAGCCAAAATTAAAAAAAAAAATTGACGTGGGGTTCCCCCTAAATTCCATACCAGACCCTTCAGGTCTGGTATGGATTTTAAGGGGAACCCCGCGCCAAAAAAAAAAAAAAAAACGGCGTGGGGTCCCCCTAAAAATCCATACCAGACCCTTATCCGAGCACGCAACCTGGCAGGCCGCAGGAAAAGAGGGGGGGACGAGAGTGCTGCCCCCCCCCTCCTGAACCGTACCAGGCCACATGCCCTCAACATTGGGAGGGTGCTTTGGGGTATCCCCCCAAAACACCTTGTCCCCATGTTGATGAGGACAAGGGCCTCATCCTCACAACCGTGGCCGGTGGTTGTGAGGGTCTGCGGGCGGGGGGCTTATCGGAATCTGGAAGCCCCCTTTAACAAGGGGACCCCCAGATCCCGGCCCCCCCCCTGTGTGAAATGGTAAGGGGGTACTTTCCCCTACCATTTCACTAAAAAACTGTCAAAAATGTTAAAAATGACAAGAGACAGTTTTTGACAATTCCTTTATTTAAATGCTTCTTCTTTCTTCCTTCATCTTCTTCTTCTTCTGGTTCTTCTGGCTCTTCTGGTTCTTCCTCCGGCGTTCTCGTCCAGCATCTTCTCCGCGGCGTCTTCTATCTTCTTCTCCTCGGGCCGCTCCGCACCCATGCATGAGGGGGGAGGCTCCCGCTCTTCTCTTCATCTTCTTCTCTTCTTCATCTTCTTCTTCATCTTCTTCTTCTTCTTCTTCTTCCTTCTTCTCTTCTTCTCTTCTTCCTGTCTTCTCCGGGCCGCTCCGCAATCCATGCTGTGGCATGGAGGGAGGCTCCCGCTGTGTGACGGCGTCTCTTCGTCTGACGGTTCTTAAATAACGGGGGGCGGGGCCACCCTGTGACCCCGCCCCCCTCTGACGCACGGTGACATGACGGGACTTCCCTGTGGCATTCCCCGTGACGTCACAGGGAAGTCCCTCAAGTCACCGTGCGTCAGAGGGGGGCGGGGTCACCGGATGGCCCCGCCCCTCGTTATTTAAGAACCGTCAGACGAAGAGACGCCGTCACACAGCGGGAGCCTCCCTCCATGCCACAGCATGGCTGCGGAGCGGCCCGGAGAAGACAGGAAGAAGAGAAGAAGGAAGAAGAAGAAGAAGAAGAAGAAGATGAAGAAGAAGATGAAGAAGAGAAGAAGATGAAGAGAAGAGCGGGAGCCTCCCCCCCATGCCATGGGTGCGGAGCGGCCCGAGGAGAAGAAGATAGAAGACGCCGCGGAGAAGATGCTGGACGAGAACGCCGGAGGAAGAACCAGAAGAGCCAGAAGAACCAGAAGAAGAAGAAGATGAAGGAAGAAAGAAGAAGCATTTAAATAAAGGAATTGTCAAAAACTGTCTCTTGTCATTTTTAACATTTTTGACAGTTTTTTAGTGAAATGGTAGGGGTAAGTACCCCCTTACCATTTCACACAGGGGGGGGGCCGGGATCTGGGGGTCCCCTTGTTAAAGGGGGCTTCCAGATTCCGATAAGCCCCCCGCCCGCAGACCCTCACAACCACCGGCCACGGTTGTGAGGATGAGGCCCTTGTCCTCATCAACATGGGGACAAGGTGTTTTGGGGGGCTACCCCAAAGCACCCTCCCAATGTTGAGGGCATGTGGCCTGGTACGGTTCAGGAGGGGGGGGGGCCGCACTCTCGTCCCCCCCTCTTTTCCTGCGGCCTGCCAGGTTGCGTGCTCGGATAAGGGTCTGGTATGGATTTTTAGGGGGACCCCACGCCGTTTTTTTTTTTTTTTTTGGCGCGGGGTTCCCCTTAAAATCCATACCAGACCTGAAGGGTCTGGTATGGAATTTAGGGGGAACCCCACGTCAATTTTTTTTTTAAATTTTGGCTGGGGTTCCCCTTAATATCCATACCAGACCTGAAGGGCCTTGTATGGAATTTAGGGGGACCCCCACATCAATTTTTTTTTTTTTTTTTTGGTTCGGGGTTCCCCTGGGGGGAATTCCCATGCCGTTTTTATCAATGAACTTCTATGTGTATTGTCGGCAATGCAATAGCCGCGGGTAGTTTTAAATGAGTTTTTTCCTTCCAAATGTCATTTTGCTGTCAGACTGTTCTAAACACGGGAAACATGCGCCCCTTTACAGGCATACTATAGACACCCCCCAGGTACGAAATTTAAAGGGATATTACACTTTTATTGTTTGACTTTAAGCATTAATAAAATCACTGCTCCTGAAAAAACGTCCGTTTTTAAAACTTTTTTTTGCATTGATCCATGTCCCCTGGGGCAGGACCCGGGTCCCCAAACACTTTTTATGACAATAACTTGCATATAAGCCTTTAAAATTAGCACTTTTGATTTCTCCCATAGACTTTTAAAGGGTGTTCCGCGGCATTCGAATTTGCCGCGAACACCCCAAATTGTTCGCTGTTCGGCGAACTTGCGAACAGCCAATGTTCGAGTAGAACATGAGTTCGACTCGAACTCGAAGCTCATCCCTAGTTGACAGTTGTCCCCACCAAAACAGGAAGTGCCTGCACAATAGCCTTTATGGTATGATCGCCAGGGATTCTTTAAATTAAAGTTCCAATTGAATCGTAATTCTAAAAAACAGCTTTTGAAATAATATTTATAATATATAAGTCTATGTCAATAATTGGGTTTAGAACTATTTTAATCTTCCTGCAGTAGGGTTAAGCTGTTAAACGAGCATGGCTGCTACATATACATTCTTTCCTATTAATCTCTACTGCTACTGCTAAATTATGTCCTATTATTCCTTATAAATAGGGATCTAATGCTTTCCTGCTATTGAACACTTAAAGAAGACCTGTACTGTGAGAGCCTAAAAATTACAAGCAGAGGACAAAGTACTAATTGATAGTATTCCCTGAAGCTGATTTTTTCCGTTATTGTCTTGCCATGCCTTATTCTGCACTATGTGGAGGGAAGTATATTGACAGAAGAGCAGGGCCTTGCTTCCGCATCAAAATTTCAGTAAAATTAAAATGTTTGTCTTGATTTACTATTAAACTTATTGTGGACATTTAAAGGCATGCGGAGATAAACAGACATCAAAAAAGAAACCTTGAAAGCAGTAGGAGAGATGCAGGAAGCAAAGATCTGCAGAATGGAAGAAGCCGAACCATGGAGATCCTTGCACTGTAGTTCCTCAGGTACAGCTTGCTCTCCAGCAGAGAGGATGGCAGCACAATATTGACATAATCAAATCTTCTGACACTAGCAGACAGTGGCAGTAGTGCAGATTAAGTCTGTAGACACAAGAGTGCCTAAGTACAAGATGTACACAGCTATTTTTCAAGAAATTAGAGAAATTTGAGAGGAAAGGTTAACTTACATGCGTTAAGGTCCACTTTAACTCAACTTTATCTCTGACATTCCCTATTTCTAAAGTACCCATTACACCACTTGCATAATGATTACATTATGTACTGACTTTTGAGAGCTGCTCTAAACACACATCTGAAGCTGTGAGGGTAAACGAACACAGAAAATGAGTTAATAGCAGGATTCTTCAAGGCTGTTAGCCATTTAATTATATCACTACATTCGTTCATCATATATGTGTCAATATCCACTGTAGCATCTCCTCTGTGCAGGCTTCACTAGCACATTATACAGACCTCTGCTGCTGATAATTTTTAAAAGGCCCTAAAATAAATACAGTTTTAACTAGGGCTGTGAGCTGTCCCACATCCGAGTCTGTTGCAGGCTTTAGTAATAGAAATAATACCACACAGCAATATATCTGCAAATTCTGATGTATTTACAGTTCACAAATTTATTTTAGCGCATTATTAAAACTTAAAGTTTAACGTTCATAAATTTACAAGCAAATAGATATGAGTGAAAATTTGAAGATATATTGTGGTGAACACACTTATCTTTATTTTTTATTCCTTTTGATTATTCTTTAATGCATTCATTTGAGGCTAGCACCCACTCATTGCTATAAATAGGCACTTTGTTGGTCAATTGACTATAAAAGTGTGCATATTTCAATATATATATATATTTTTAATATAAGTACTTTACAGGTTTGCAAATATTTACACATCCAAAAGAAAATAAAAGTCTGTCAATTTCATCCTATTCTAATTTTACTGCTGTTAGAGCCCTTGCACACTGGGGCGGTTTGCAGGCGCTACTGCGCTAATAATAGCGCCTGCAAACCGCCCCGAAAGTGCCGCTGCTTTCATCCCAGTGTGAAAACCCAGAGGGCTTGCACACTGGAGCGATGCGCTGGCAGGACGGTAAAAAAAGTCCTGCCAGCAGCATCTTCGGAGCGGTGAAGGAGCGGTGTGTATACCGCTCCTTTACCGCTCCTGCCCATTGAAATCAATGGGACGGCGCGGCTATACCGCCGGCAATGCGCCTCTGCAGAGGCGCTTTGCGGTGGTATTTAACCCTTTCTCGGCCGCTAGCGGGGGGTAAAACCGCCCCGCTAGCGGCCGCATACCGACGGTAAAACGATGCTAATAATAGCGGCGTTTTACCGCCGACGCCGCTCCCCGCCCCAGTGTGCAAGGGCTCTTAGACTTGTGAGTATAAAGTCCTGTATAATCCTATAAGTGGCAACCTGATTAAAGTGGGCCTTCTAGGTACATTAGTGCCGCCATTCTAATAATACTGGCAAAGATTAGTCAACTTGTGATGACTGTAAGTACCTTTGATATTTGGATCTTGGGTGTACACAACTGGTCAAAAGTTTTAGAACACCCCAATTTTTCCAGTTTTTACTGGTTTGCAGTCCAGGGAATAATCTGAAATGGTCCAAAGATATGCAATAAACTTAGGTTAAGAAAAATTGAAAAATAAAGTACATTTCAGAGTTATGTAAAAAGGCCTTTTTCAGAGAAGAAGTAGGTCAACAACTCACGGTTGTTCTGCAGAAGAAGTTAAGACTTGAAAGTTTATGCAACAATTTCTACAGGTGTCCCAACTTTTGTTGATTACTTACAAGCTCTCTGTAGTTTCCCCTTTTTTAGCTATGTCATGACATAAGTGAATGAACGCCATTTCAGGGTATGATGTAGTGGCATATTTTTGCATGTTTCTTTTTGCGTTTTCTATGGGGGTGCTTTCTACCTCATTGTGGTACCCCTCCCCCTTTGCAGGAATCTGCTTGTCTGGGGTTCCCCATGGTACCTCCCCCTTTTTTAACGGGGTCAGCGGTGGACTCTGATTCCCTTCGTCCACTCGTATATCTTTCTTACAGGAGATGCATTTAACTCATACTACCACTACTACACATACTATTTTTCTTTCCACACTACCCCATTTGCGAGGACATGCAGTCAGGGGAAGCAGGTGAGGTAGGGCCATGAACATTAAAAAAAAATTGAGCTTCGAGGGTTGTAGCTCGGCGGCCGGGGGTCATAGAGACCCCAAATTTGGTAGGTATGTAGCCTAAGTGTTACCCTACCACTGGTAAAACCGGGGCTCCTATGACCTATGGTTCCAGAGATATTGGGCTCCTTGCACAGCCTGTCAGAAACTAAATACAGAGCGGCCACTTTAAACACAAGCTGACACACTCTGTTTGCAGCAGACTAAGAGGTTGAGCTCACAGTGCCTCTCACTTCTTGTCAGGGGCACTGAGCTCAATAAACAGCTTGGAGTCTTGGAACAATGGTAAAGTACCATTGGTCCCAGCTGTCCAATAAAAATGCTGCAGTGGAGACACACCTCTCACTGCAGTGTCATAGAAGGGGAAGGTGTCTAAAAGACAAATGCTCCCTTCCAGCCCAGCCCTCTTAACTACAAGGAAAAAACATATGTTTATGTGTACAAGATTTACCCACAATCCCATGTTTTTCTCACACAGTTAAGAGGGAGAATGAGAATCTGCTGCCTGCTGATAAGGTATTGTTATATTCAAGCTAAATCATATATTTATATGCTATATACTGTATGTTATAACATAATAATTTATTATTAATCTTCAGTATTTACTGTGAAATTACTGGTTGGAAGTTATAACTTCAAACTTCAGTAATTTGTCCGTTAAGCCACCTGCTTGAGTACAGATTTTGAAAATATAGTAAATTACCTTAAAAACAATATATAATAATTATTTGTATATTACCTATCATAATTAACCCCTTGCCACCCAGGCCAATTCTGACACTTCTCTCCTACATGTAAAAATCATATATTTTTTTGCTAGAAAATTACCAAACATTATATATATTGTTTTAGCAGACACCCTATGGAATAAAATGGTGGTCGTTGCAACTTTTTATGTCACACAGTATTTGCGCTGCAATTTTTTTAAACACTTTTTTGGGGGGGGAAAACTGTTTCATGAATAAAAAACAAAACAAAACAATAACGTTAACCTGGTTTTGTTGTATAATGTGAAAGATGATATTACACCGAGTAAATAGATACCTAACATGTGACACTTTAACCACTTACAGACCATCCTCCATCATTATACGGCAGCTCTTTGAAGTGGAATATCGTTGTTATGGCAGCAGCTAGCTGCCATAACCCTAGTTCACTTCTTCAGCGGGCGGTCCGCTTTCAGATAAAAGTGGTCTCAGTGGAGGATTCGCCGCAAGATCACTTTTATTAGTGGCGGGAGAGGGCCTCTGAGCTCCGGTGCCCTCCGTCGCTTACCTGAGCTGCCTGCAGCAGTGTAGGCGATTGGGTCCTTTCCCCTGCTTGGCATGGAGCTGAGTGAGGGGAGGATGGCCCCCACCCGGCTCCATACCATTGCAGGGTGGAAGCTACGTCAAAACGTCACTTCCACCCATAGCTCTTAAAGGGACTTTTTTATTTTATTTTTTTCAAACAACATTTTTTTACTGCATTTTATTGCATTTTAGTGTAAATATGAGAACTGAGGCCATTTTGACCCCATATTTCATATTTAAGAGGTCCTGTCATGCTTTTCTTTTTATTACAAGGGATGTTTACATTTCTTGTAATAGGAATAAGTGACACTTTTTTTTAAAAGAACAGTGTAAAAAAAGAAAAAAAAAGATGTGCTTGCGTGCAGAAGCGAACGTATACGTGAGTAGTGCCTGCATATGAAAACAGTGTTCAAACCACACATGTGAAGTATGGCCACGATCATTAGAGTGAGAGCAATAATTCTAGCCCTAGACCTCCTCTGTAGCTAAAAACATGCAACCTGCAGAATTTTTTTAATGTCGCCTATGAAGATTTTTAAGAGTAAAAGTTTGTCGCCATTCCACGAGTGGGTGCAGTTTTGAAGCGTGACATATTGGGTCTCAATTTACTCAGCATAACATCATCTTTCACAATATGAAAGAAAATTGGGCTAACTTTACTGTTGTCTTATTTTGTAATTCAAAAACGTGTATTTTTTTCCCAAAAAAGTACACCTGTAAGTCCGCTGCGCAAATACGGTGTGAAAGAAAGTATTGCAACGACCGCCATTTTATTCTCTAGGGTGTTACAAAAAATATATATAATGTTTGGGGTTCTAAGTAATTTTCTAGCAAAAAAAATATTTTAACTTGTAAACACCAAGTTTGAAAAATAGACCCGGTCCTTAAGTGGTTAAAATTGTGCACACTTGTGGAATGATGCCGAACTTCAGTACTTATAAATCTCCATAGGCGACGCTTTAAATTTTTTTACAGGTTACATGTTTAGAGTATAGGAGCTATAGCGCTAGAATTATTGCTCTCACTCTACTGATTGTGGCGTATGTAACCTGCGTGTATCTGGCTCTGATACTAGCCAGTGCCTCACCAGCCACTGACCTTACCGCCTGTCCCAGCCCATTTGTATTTTAGCTTGTCTGATGTCCATAAGGCAAAAGGTGTCACCATTGGCTTCCACAGGGAGTTTGTTTTCCGCTGTGATGACAGCTTAGTGGACAAGCACAGGAGAGACCTATTTTTAAAAGGCGTCTTCGGAAATATGCCCAGTACTCTGGCTAATATATATGCCCCAATCAGAATCAGGCTACTTTTTTATCTCTAACTTTAAATAAATTGCAGGAATTTGCTCAGGCTGCGGTATTCTCTCAAGAGAACTTAATGTAGTCTGGGATTCTCTGCGCAACAAATATGGCTGGTCCTACAATTCTCTGCTAATGCCTTTGATAGACCATTCCTACATTTTACCAGTCCACTTGGACCTACAGTTCTGCACTTGGCTCCCGCACTACCCCCTTCTACTTCATCACATATTAAATAATCGTGGGGTAGTACCATTAACCACTCTTCTCACATTCTCTACAACCACCTTCATGAATCATTAATGCTACACCTAGCTGTCTCGGTTTATCAAGGCTTTACCCCAGGTTTATCTCTGTACCATCTCTGACCTCAACCAACTGGAAAGTAATCTTTCACCTACCCAACCTCCCAGAACACTGTCTCCTAATTCTATAGATCACTTCTTTCTTTGGAGTCTTCAGCCATTTCCAAGTATCCGGCAGCCTGGGGCTGGGAGTAAGATCTCTGTGGCTCATGAGGTGGGTCGACTGAGTGCTAACTTAAACATATAGCGGCAAGGTGGCACTGCTGCACCGGATCAGGTACCTAGTACGGGATCCAACCCTTCCAGGTAGGGGGTGCACATACACGTGGCCGGAAGCATGCTCCTGCTGTGATTATACACAGCGGGAGCTGATCTGCGTGTACTGTGGACCTGATGTTCGCTGGCACCCACCGATTATCCAGCACAGAGGCAGAGCAACATGTAAATAAGGCAGATTGGTGTTCTGACAGGAGGGAAGGCATTGATCCTGTGTCTGTGCAAAGTAGGGACACAGATCCATGCCTTCCCCTAGTAAAAGCACCTCCCACAGTACACTAAAACACAGGATAGACACACAGTTAACCCTTTGATCGCTCCTGATGTTTAACCTCTTCCGGACTGCCCACTATACATATACTGCGTCAGGGCAGCCCAGTTGCGCAAAATCACGTACCTGTGCCTGATTTTGTGCACTCGGTGTAGGGAGCATGTGTGGGAGCAAATCATTGGGAGCCAATTAGCGGGTCTGGTGGCCGCAATAGCCGCCGTGACCCACCGATCATTCTGTGGAGAGACACATCAGCGGTGTAGGTATGTAAACAAGGCAAACCGGTAATCTGTCAGGGAGCAGAGGAGAGATCTTTGTATTTCAGCTAAGCTGAAACACGATCTCTCTTTTCCTCCAGTTTTTCCCTCCCCCACACAGTTAGAAAACACCTCCCAGGCACACACTTAACCCCTTGATTGCCCCTGGTGTTAACCCCTTCCCTGCCAGTGTCATTTATACAGTGATCAGTGCATTTTTTTTAGCACTGATCACTGTATTGGTGTCACTCATCCCCAAAAAGTGTCAGTGTCCAATTTGTCCGCCGCAATGTTGCAGTCCCGCTAAAAATCACTGATCACTGCCATCACTAGTAAAAACTATTTTAAAAAAGTCCCTAAATTTATCCCATAGTTTTTGGACACTATAACTTTTGCACAAACCAATCAATATATATACGCATATTGGGATTTTTTTTACCAAAAATATATAGCAGAATACATATTGGCCTAAATTGATAAAGATATTTGATTTTTTACATTTTTTTATTGGGAATATTTTCTAGCAAAAAGTAAAAAATATTGTTTTTTTATTCAAAAATGTTGGTATTTAGTTATTTATAGCACAAAAAATAAAAACCACAGAGGTGATCAAATACCACCAAAAGACAGCTCTATTTGTGGGGAAAAAAGGACATCAATTTTAATTGAGTTCAGCGTCTCACGGCTGTGCAATTGTCAGTTAAAGCAAAGTAGTGCTGTATCATAAAAATGGCCTGGTCAGAAAGTGAGTAAAACCTTCTGGAGCTGAAGTGGTTAACCTCTTCCCAGCCTGTATCATTAGTACAGTGACAGTGCATATTTTTAGAACTGATCATTGTATTAGTGTCACTGGTCCCCAAAAAAGTGTCAAAAATGTCAGCAAGTGTCTGACTGTCCATGCAATGCTGCAGTCCTGCTAGAAGTCGCTGACCTCTGCTATTACTAGTTAAAATAAATAAATAAATAAATACAAATATCCCATAGTTTGTAGACACTATAACGTTTGTGCAAACCAATCAATATACGCTTATTGGGATTTTTACCAAAAATATGTTGCAGAATACATATTGGCCTAAAATTTATGAAGAAATTAGATTTTTTAAATTTTTTTATTGGACATGTTTTATAGCAGAGAGTAAAAAATATAGATTTTTCTCTTATGCCCCATACACACAATCGGACATTCCGACGGTCCATGGATTTATTCCGACGGATGTTGGCTCAAACTTGTCTTGCATACACATGGTCACACAAATCTTGTCGGAAATTCCGAACGTCAAGAACGCGGTGACGTACAACACATACGACGAGCCGAGAAAAATTAAGCTCAATAGCCAGTGCGGCTCTTCTGCTTGATTCCGAGTATGCGTGGAACTTTGTCTGTCGGAATTGTGTACACACAATCGGAATTTACGACAATGGATTTTGTTGACGGAAAATTTGAGATCCAGATCTCAAATTTTGTGTGACGGAAATTCCAATGGAAAATGTCAGATGGAGCCTACACACAGTCGGAATTTCCGACAACAAGCTCCCATCGAACATATTCCTTCGGAAAATCCAACCGTGTGTATGGGGCATAATTATTTTTTTTGTTTATAGCGCCAAAAAATTAAACCGCAGAGATGATCAAATACCACCAAAAGAAAGCTATATTTGTGGGAAAAAATGGACAATAATTGTATTCAGGTACAGAGTTGCATGACCATGCTATTGTCAGTTAAAATAATGCAGTGCCGTATTGCAAAAAATTGCCTGGTCATGAAATCTCTTGGAGGTCAAGTGGTTAATGGATGACTAAGGATCAACCATATTGCAAATTACTTCTACCTCCTCTATTTCACCCAAGACTTTAGAAGTCAACTTTGGGCGGGGCAAGGACACTGACATCAACACGCGCTCCAGGCTTGGAACACACCAATGCTTGTAATACCTAGTGTCGGGTCTGTCGGGTCTAACACTTTTAAAATGTGAGTGCAACCTATTTTAATGTTTTAAATAAACTTTTAAATGAGCGTTATCACACTATTGGGGCCTCCTTCTTTCTTTCCTTATACAGTATCTCACAAAAGTGAGATACTGTAAATATTTTACAGTTTGCTACAATGTAAAGTAGTGAGTGTACAGCTTGTATACCAGTGTAAATTTGCTGTCCCCTCAAAATAACTCAACACACAGCCATTAATGTCTACACCCCTAAGTGAAAATGTCCAAATTGGGCCCAATTAGCCATTTTCCCTTCCCAGTGTCATGTGTTTTGTTAGTGTTACAATGTCTCAGGTGTGAATGGGGAGCAGGTGTGTTAAATTTGGTATTATCAGTTTCACTCTCTCATACTGGTCACTGGATGTTCAACATGGCACCTCATGGCAAAAAACTCTCTGAGGAACTGAAAAAAATAATTGTTGCTCTACATAAAGATGGCCTAGGCTATAAGAAGATTGCCAAGACCCTGAAACTGAGCTGCAGCCCAGTCGCCAAGACCATACAGTGGTTTAACAGGACAGTTTCCACTCAGAACACGTCTCGCCATGGTCGACCAAAGAAGTTGGGTGCATGTGCTCAGTGACATATTCAGAGGTTTTCTTTGGGAAATAGACATATGAGTGCTGCCAGCATTGCTGCAGAGGTTAAAGGGGTCAGGGGTCAGCCTGTCAGTGCTCAGACCATACGCCAAAAAAATGCACAAGAAAGCCCACAAACAGTTTGCTGAAGACAAGAAGATTCAGGATTACTCAGGATTACTGATGAGACCAAGATAAACTTATTTGGTTCAGATGGTGTCAAGCGTGTGTGGCGGCAACCAAGTGAGGAGCACAAAGACAAGTGTGTCTTTCCTACAGTCAAGCATGATGGTAGGAGTGTCATGGTCTGGGGCTACATGAGTGCTGCCAGCACTGGGGAGCTACAGGTGATTGATGGAACCATGAATGCCAATATGTACTGTAACATACTGAAGCAGAGCATGATCCCCTCCTTTTGGTGGCTGGTCCGCAGGGCAGTATTCCAACATGATAACGACCCCAAACACACCTCCAAAATGACCACTGCCTTTCTAAAGAAGCTGAGGGTAAAGGTGATGGACTGACCAAGCATGTCTCCAGATCTAAACCCTATTGAGCATCTGTGGGGCATCCTCAAACAGAAGGTGGAGGAGCACAAGGTCTCTAACATCCACCAGCTCCGTGATGTTTTCATGGAGGAGTGGAAGAGGAATCCAATGGCAACCTGTGAAGGTGAACCGGTGAACATGCCCAAGAGGGTTAAGGCAGTGCTTGAAAATAATGGTGGCCACACAAACTATTGACACTTTGGGCCCAGTTTGGAAATTTTCACTTACGGGTGTACTCACTTTTGTTGCCAGTGGTTTAGATATTTTGTTTGTTGAGTTATTTTGAGGGGACAGCAAATATACACTGTTATACAAGCTGTACACTCACTACTTTGCATTGTAGCAAAGTGTCATCTCTTCAGTGTTGTCACATGAAAAGATATAATAAAATATTTTAAAAAATGTGAGGGGGTCTACTCACTTTTGTTTGATACTGTATACATCTATCCTTCTTTATATATATATATATATATATATATATATATATATATATATATATATATATATATATATATATATATATATCTATATAAGAAAGACAGACAGGCCATTTAGAGAAATTGCACAGAAATCCACCTGTGTCATTGAGTAGTTTCCTACACCATCAAAAGGCACTTGGAAACTAAGAGCCCTTTCATACCGGGCCGCCCATAGCGTCGGCGGTAAAACGCTGCTATTTTTAGCGGCGTTTTAAGTCGGATTAGCAGCGCATTTCGGCCGCTAGTGGGGCGTTTTTACCCCCCGCTAGCAGCCGAGAAAGGGTTAAAACTGCCCGCAATGTGCCGCAATAGCGGCGTTTTGCCGGCGGTATCCCAGCGCTGCCCCATTGATTTCAATGGGGAGTAGCGGTGGAGGAGCGGTAAACACACCGCTCCTTCACCGCTCCAAAGAAGCTGCTGGCAGGACTTTTTTTCTCGTCCTGCCAGCGCAGCGCTCCGGTGTGAAAGCCCTCGGGCTTTCACACTGGAGACAATGCTGCAGCTGTTTGAGGGCGGATTGCAGGCGCTATTTTTAACGCTATAGCGCCTGCAAAATGCCCTCGGTGTGAAAGGGGTCTAAATAAAACTCTGATGGGACAAAGAAAGAAACGAACTCCGCGCCAAATAAAGTGAATAATTGTCTAAAAAGGTTGACCAAACCAAGCTGCTCCCCAACTTGCACATATAGTGATCAAATTGTAGGTGAGTGAATAAGGGGGCACTAGTGATTGAATTAAGTAAAAATGCTAACATAATTGTACTAAAAAAATAATTTTATCTGGAACTTCTCACAAAAAGTTTGAGAAGTAATTAATGAAAACCGATATTGAAATATTTAGCAACGTCAAATAATAAGAGATGACACACAATGATCAGTGACAGTGACAGGTTTTTATTTTTTGCGCTACAAATAAAAAAAGAACGAAAATTTAAAAACAAAATGTTTTTTTCTTAGTTTCTGTTACAAAACTTTGTAACTAAGTAGGTTTTCTCCTTCATTGATGGGCGCTGATGAGACTGCACTGATGGGCACTGGTGAGGCAGTATTGATTGGCACTGACGAGGTGGCACTTATATGCAGCACAGATAGGCACTGATAGGTGGCACTAATAAGCAGCACTGATGGGCAGTGATATACAGCATTGATAGGTAGCACTGATGGGCACTCATAGGGGGCACTGATGAGCACTGATGGGCACTGATTGGTGGCACTGATGGGTACTCATAGGTGCCACTGATGGGCACTCATAGGTGGCACTGGAGGGCACATATAGGCGGCACTGGTGGGCATTGGTAGGCACTAATGGGTGCTACTGATAGATGGCACTGATAGCCAGCACTGATCAGACACACTGGCAGGCATCACTGATGGGCACAGAGTGCCATGCCTAATGGGCAATGATTGCCATCCCTGGTGGGCTCTAGTGGGCTTACCTGGTGGCTTACATGGTGGTCATGGGTGGGCATTCCTGGTGGCATTGGGTGGGCATCCCTGGTGGCCATGGGTGGGCATCCCTGGTGGTAATGGGTGGGCATCCTCAGGGGGGCTGCACTGATAATCAATTAGACTAACACACCACACCACCAATCTCCACGCCGAGCCCCCCCCGCGGGAGCGCAATCGCGACTTACATCCTTCTGGATGTAAAATGATGCCCAGTCAGGATAACTGAACAACTTCCCATTTTTGCTAAAGGCTGGGCAGGAAGTGGTTATGAACTGTCAAATGGAGGACCAGGCATTCGGCAATTAGCCTTGTGGGTGGAGTGAGGTTTTTTCAGGTACGGCGGTGCCGCGGGTGTCATGATTGACGATGGATCTACATTGGGGGACATTGTTTTTTTATTTTTTTTTAGTAAAGGAATTGTCAAAAAATGCCTCCTGACCTGTCCTTATTTATTTTTGACACTTTTTTTGTGAATGAGTAGGGGTACAATGTACCCCTACTCATTAACATGGATGGGCAGGATCTGGGAGCTACCTTGTTAAGGGGGGCTTCTAGATTCCGATAAGCCCCCTGCCCGCAGACCCCCACTACCACCACTTATGGTTGTCGGGAAGAGGCCCTTTCCCCAATCAACATTAGAACAAGGTGCTTTTGGGTCGGGGGCCCTAAGGCCCCAAAGCACCCCCTCAAGTTCAGGGCATGTGGCCTGGTATGGTTCAGGGGGGGGGGTTTGCTCGTTCCACCCCCTCTTTCCTGGCCTGCCAGGCTGTGTGCTTGGATAAGGGTCTGGTATGGATTTTGGGGGGACCCCATACCATTTTGTTTCTATTTTAGCATTTTTTTTCATTCTTTTGTTGTATTGCCAGAAATGGCTTGCAGATGTGAGTCAATTTAAATGTAATTTTTTTCTTTACAAATGTCAGTTTTGCTGCAGTGGGTTCTACACACAGATGGACCACGTTACAAGCAGACTAAGGGGACCACCTGGGCACTATATGTAAAGGAATTTTTCATTAATATCATTTCACTTTAAGCATCATTAAAATCACTGCTCCTTTAAAGTCAATATTAAAAAAAAAAAGATTTTTACATTCATACATGTCCCCCAGGGCATTACCCGAGCCCCACTACCCTTTTTATGGCCAATAACTTGCATATAAGCCTTCAAGATATGGACTTTACTGATTTTTCATGTTCGGTTCCATAGACTTTAGCAGAGTTCGCAGCTCGAGTTCGAACTTTTTCTCTGTTCAGGAGTTCTAGTGTGAACTGAATAGGGGGGTTTCGGTTCATCACTATTTGGGATAAACTCGACAGAAGGGTGAAAGCAAAGCAACCTACAAATGCAACACATTTGAGTGAACTTCAGTGTTG
The DNA here is from genome assembly GCA_037952925.1 of Lithobates clamitans. NCBI lineage: Eukaryota > Metazoa > Chordata > Amphibia > Anura > Ranidae > Lithobates > Lithobates clamitans. The sequence goes on along the minus strand of JBBGZY010000589.1, from coordinate 735,819 downwards.
GGAAGACGTTTCCGAACAAAATTTGATTTCTGTAGAAAGAATGCCACAAGTGTGTTCAGCTGTTATATTTGCAAGAGGTGGATACTTTGATGAGTAAAAAATTTACATTGAGACATTAAACTGCGTACATTTCAAACTAGACTGGAAAAATTAGGTTGTTCTAAAACTTTTGACTGGTAGTTATACTATACCTTGACTATGACTTCTAGACTACTTTAAAGTGATACTAAAGTCTAGTTTTTCTTTTCTTTAAAAATAACAAAAATGTTATTCTTACCTACTCTGTGCAGTGGTTTTGCACAGAGCAACCAGGATCCTTCTTTTCTCGGGTCCCTCGCTGGTTCTCTTGGCCCCTCCCACCTGTTGAGTGCCCCACAGTAAGCAACTTTCTATGGGGGCACCCGAGCCGAGCCGCAGCTCTGTGTGTCCATTCAGACACGGAGCCACAGTTTGGCCCTGCCACTCTCTCTCCTGGTTGACTAACTGACTTTGATTGACAGCAGTGGGAGCCAATGGCACCGCTGCTGTGTCTCAGCTAGTCAGGAGGGAAAGTCCCAGATGGCCGAGGCACTCGTGCACACTGGAGATGGGGCTCAGGTAAATATTAGGTGGCTGAAGGGGGGCTGCTGCACACTGAAGGTTTTTTTTATCTTAATGCATAGATTGCATAAAAATAAAAAAACCTTCTGCCTTTAGAATCACTTTAAGCTAAGTCCTACCTCCCTTGGAGCTTTGTCTCTACTTTAGGGAGAAGGACTGGCTGAGGGACAGAGGGCTTTGAACCCTTGGACCAATACTAATAAGATATTTTCAGCTGGTGTCCCTGAGTGGAGATTCTCCACCATTTAGACATGATTCAGAGAAGGACCTTTAGTCAGTTATTATAGTGGGCATTAAAAAACTCTGCTCCCCATTAAGACCTACAATTGTAAGCTTCTAGTACAACCTTCCTTTCTTGCTCTGAGATGACATGTGACCAAATGCTGAGATCCTCAAACAAAGCTGATGCTGGACGATGTTAAATGATGTTTCATAATAATCCGTAACCTTTAGGAACATTCATTCTCACCAACCTAGCACAATTATGTATGTCTTTTTGTTGGCCTATAGACTATGCCCCTACTATGAAAGAGCTGGTTGGTTGTGTTTGGCCCCAAAGCCAAAGGTTCACAGACCTTCCGTGCTCACTTTCTAGTCATTTTTAATGGTGTCCGTATGCTGTTCCCATTGGTCCAGTGCTTAATCCTTAATGGCTGGTAGAGGCTGTGAAAACTAATTGGCAAACTGTGGGAGTCTAGCATACCCCATCTGATCACTGTTGCTTTATTTATTCAATTCATAACATAACACTGCATTGGGCAATTAGACTTCACATTGACCAAATATCTAGATAGCTAAAACTGCCCATCATAACAGCATCATTATTTTCTGTTGCATTATCTGTTTGCCTTAGAAGCTGTTGTATTCTTTAATAAATTAACTTAATAACCCATTGCATTTAGCATGTTAGTATTTCCATGGTTATATGGACATTAACAAAATGTCCACTGAAAAGGCATTAAGAGGATAGAGAGGACCATCCCCTCCATCCTCTGCACTAACTTCGTTTCCAAAACTCAAATGAACATTTTAGTAAATCCTACCATCTCATATATTATTCATACGACAATCTGCATCTGCACTGTACTTCTTAAACTGAAATTATTGTTCAGTATCAGAATTACTATACAGACGGTCAATGGTGTCCATGGCAGTTTTAAGCAATTATAATTTATTAGAATATTATTAAATGGAGGAAATAATAAGGCTTCTAAATAAAAGTTTAGTGGTTTTGTTCCATTAAACACAACATTGAGGTCTGGACACATTTTAAGTCATTATACCATTTTAGTATTAAAAATTCAAATTTACATCCGTTTGAACGAGAAGCATAAATAATGTATACATTTCACTGAAGTATAATAATAATAATATGAGACAGGATGTAGATGGCCTGAAGTCATGGTCAGTTATTTTATGATCAATGCAGGATATTTCCTGGAGCATGGAAAAATTACCCATTAGAAGACCAGCTTATACATAACACTTTATCATTGTGATGGTACAATTCAAAGGACAATCCAATGGATTGCTGCATCTGTGAAAGTTTTAGCTGACAGCTCGACCAAATGCTATTTGCAAGATGTATTACCCTTCAACAGCGAACTTTAGTACAATTATGAATTTTATGATCAGTATGCAGCACGGCCCTAGAACACTGTTATTTGAAAAACATTTTTATAATGGAGGTGAAAAAAAATGGATGCCCATCTAATGTAGGTTCAATAAACTTGTAAACCAACTACAGATAGTCTTCATAACCCTCTTCATTACTAATAAGGTTCTAGGATGGTTTTATGGCACATTTTTAGCACAGTGGAATGAAGGAATTGAGAATAATATTAAAATCAGTGTGAATTTTTATAAATGTTTCAACTTCATTTTCAGTTTATGTTTTTCGTGTCACTTAAGAGTAGGAATGATCTTTGTCATAGCCCATGCTAATTTTCCACGTTATGGTTTTGTTTGTTTACACTTATAATTTTCTGATAATGCAAAATACCTGAGTACTCATTTCAAGCATCCGCTACTTTTTTGGCAGAATAATACTTTCTAATGTGACTCTAGAACTTTAATCCTGCTAGTTTGAGGTTATGCCCCCGTGTTCCATAAGACCTTAGCTGCAAGCTTGAGTGAAAGCATATGTGGAGAATGTATCTGTTTTTTGCACAGAACTTGATTTAAGTCGGTTTGAGTAACATTTTATGATGGTCAGGTCACTGCAGCACTTCTAGTAGGAACATAACCGCCAACAGTGCTGTTCATGTATCTTTCCTGAGGAAGTGGCCAACCTTGCTGCAAAGCACATGGAGATGGTGTAAAAAACAAACTTTTTTATATTAAAATATGTCTTTTTTTATATATAAATATATATAAATATAAGGGCTTATTGATTAAGAAAGAGCATTTTGATTCATTTGGGTTTCGGATCGAAGATGTATAGGCTCAGTTTGCTGCTGGAAAGGGTCCTAAAAGAAGAGCAGTACAAGAAGAGGGGTCATGAAATGGGGGTAGAAGAAGTTTCCCCGTCATTGTGGTTAATTTAAGTTCCTTTGTTAAAGGCCACTAAAGTGTCAGAAAAGTGTTGAAAGACTTTAAACGTATTTATAGTTACATAGTTACATAGTAGGTGAGGTTGAAAAAAGACACAAGTCCATCAAGTCCAACCTATGTGTGATTATGTGTCAGTATTACATTGAATATCCCTGTATGTTGTGGTCATTCAGGTGCTTATCTAATAGTTTCTTGAAGCTATCAATGCTCCCCGCTGAGACCACTGCCTGTGAAAGGGAATTCCACATCCTTACCGCTCTTACAGTAAAGAACCCTCTACGTAGTTTAAGGTTAAACCGCTTTTCTTCTAATTTTAATGAGTGGCCACGGGTCTTGTTAAACTCTCTTCTGCGAAAAAGTTTTATTTCTATTGTAGGGTCACCAGTACGGTATTTGTATATTGAGATCATATCCCCTCTTAAGCGTCTCTTCTCCAGAGAGAATAAGTTCAGTGCTCGCAACCTTTCCTCATAACTAAGATCCTCCAGACCCTCTATTAGCTTTGTTGCCCTTCTTTGTACTCGCTCCATTTCCAGTACATCCTTCCTGAGGACTGGTCCCCAGAACTGGACAGCATACTCTAGGTGCAGCCGGACCAGAGTCTTGTAGAGTCGGAGAATTATCGTTTTATCTCTGTAGTTGATCCCCTTTTTAATGCATGCCAATATTCTGTTTGCTTTGTTAGCAGCAGCTTGGCATTGCATGCCATTGCTGAGCCTATCATCTACTAGGACCCCCAGGTCCTTTTCCATCCTAGATTCCCCCAGAGGTTCTCCCCCAGTGTATAGATTGCATTCATATTTTTGCCACCCAAATGCATTATTTTACATTTTTCTACATTGCACCTCATTTGCCATGTAGTTGCCCACCCCATTATATTGTTCAGATCTTTTTGCAAGGTTTCCACATCCTGGGGAGAAGTTATTGCCCTGCTTAGCTTAGTATCGTCTGCAAATACGGAGATTGAACTGTTTATCCCATCCTCCAGGTCGTTTATGAACAAATTAAATAGGATTGGTCCCAGCACAAAACCCTGGGGAACCCCACTACCCACCCCTGACCATTCCGAGTACTCCCCATTTATCACCACCCTCTGAACTCGCCCTTGTAGCCAGTTTTCAATCCATGTTCTCACCCTATGGTCCATGCCAATGAACCTTATTTTGTACAGTAAACGATTATGGGGAACTGTGTCAAATGCTTTTGCAAAATCCAGATACACCACGTCTACAGGCCTTCCTTTATCTAGATGGCAACTCACCTCCTCATAGAAGGTTAGTAGATTGGTTTGGCAAGAACGATTCTTCATGAATCCATGCTGATTACTGCTAATGATACCGTTCTCATTACTAAAATCTTGTACATAGTCCCTTATCATCCCCTCCAAGAGTTTACATACTATTGATGTTAGGCTAACTGGTCTGTAATTCCCAGGGATGTATTTTGGGCCCTTTTTAAATATTGGTGCTACATCGGCTTTTTTCCAATAAGCTGGTACCATTCCAGTCAGTAGACTGTCTGTAAAAATTATATGAAAAATGGGGGGAGTTTGGGACTTTATATGAAGCACCATAAGTGCCTCCATCCCGCGGGACTTTGAGTGAAGCACCCTAAGGTGCCTCCATCCCTGTAATGAGTAATAAAAAAGGAAGTTTGGGACTTTATATGAAGCAATTGAGTAGTGGAGGTGGATTACAATATAAACATATTTATTTAGTAGTATGAATTTATATACAAAAACGAAATATATACAAAAGAGTATTTCATACCATATATACAGGGGAGACATGCACAAAGGCTGAGTATGTGGAATGGAAAAATACATGCATAACATCATGTGATCGAAAAAATGAATACATACATGCATAAAAATGACATATACATGCCAATAGTAGCAGGCCTACCACCGGCACATGCACCCACATGGTACATCTGTATCCACCAGATGGTATAAAAAACATCATGTATTGAAATTAGATAATTATCAATCCATATGGGGTATGTGGCTGCAGCATCATATAAAGCTCTACGCGTTTCGTGGGTATTCCCACTCGTCAGGAGCGGATGCGTCAGACATTTCAACCCAGGCATGGACCGCAAAGCGGAGTGATCGGAGTAGGGCCGGCCGAGAACATGGCCTCAAGGCGGGAGCTGAGGCGGCATAATACAGGGTTGCAGGATCGGATAGGACAAGAGCTAAAAGTATGGATGGGAGCTCCATGTGGCCAAGAAAGTGATGTGTACTCAATGGGGCAAGGATGTCCTAATGCCGCAACAGAACAACCCCCAGCGGATGGTATGGCTGGTGTGTGGGGACCCCAGAGGAGAGCTGATGAATGCCCTACTCCGATCACTCCGCTTTGCGGTCCATGCCTGGGTTGAAATGTCTGACGCATCCGCTCCTGACGAGTGGGAATACCCACGAAACGCGTAGAGCTTTATATGATGCTGCAGCCACATACCCCATATGGATTGATAATTATCTAATTTCAATACATGATGTTTTTTATACCATCTGGTGGATACAGATGTACCATGTGGGTGCATGTGCCGGTGGTAGGCCTGCTACTATTGGCATGTATATGTCATTTTTATGCATGTATGTATTCATTTTTTCGATCACATGATGTTATGCATGTATTTTTCCATTCCACATACTCAGCCTTTGTGCATGTCTCCCCTGTATATATGGTATGAAATACTCTTTTGTATATATTTCGTTTTTGTATATAAATTCATACTACTAAATAAATATGTTTATATTGTAATCCACCTCCACTACTCAATTGCTTCATATAAAGTCCCAAACTTCCTTTTTTATTACTGTCTGTAAAAATTAGGAACAATGGTCTGGCAATCACTTGACTAAGTTCCCTAAGTACCCTCGGATGCAAGCCATCTGGTCCCGGTGATTTATTAATGTTAAGTTTCTCAAGTCTAATTTTAATTCTGTCCTCTGTTAACCATGGAGGTGATTCCTGTGTTGTGTCATGAGGATAAACACTGCAGTTTTGGTTACTGAAGCCCCCTGATTCACTTGTGAAGACTGAGGAGAAGAATAAATTCAATACCTGTGTTCTATATTCTGTGTCAGTGGCTCAGAAATCAATGAAACTAAAGCATCAGTAAGATCGGTAAGCAGCTAAAAAAATTTAGCAAGAGGCCAAAAATGGCTATCTCTATACTTGTATCATGACAGATGTGTTTTAAATTGTTTCTGGAGAAATCTTGGTATTACCAATTCCTTACTGTATTTTAATAACAGAATCTTCCCATGCCTGCACATAACTTTCAGAGTTTCAAAACCTGAAGCACTACACAATACAAATAGCAGTCAGAGCAGAAAAGGTCAGGTTCTGGCACTCTGCACTTTATTTTTGGCATCTCATGATGGGCATCCTATCTGATGTGAAAATATGATAGTAGGTGACCTGTGGTTAGTCTTTCAACCCTAATGCCGTATACACACGGGCACACTTTTTGGCATCAAAGGTCCAACGGTCTTTCCGATGGACTTTCAATGGACTTTTGATGGACTTCCGACTGACTTTCGAACAAACGGACTTGCCTACACACGATCACACCAAAGTCTGATGAATTCGTACGTGATGACATACAACTGGACTAAAATAAGGAAGTTGATAGCCAAGCAGCCAATAGCTGCCCTAGCGTCAGTTTTCGTCTGTCAGACTAGCTTACAGACAAGCGAATTTTTCGACCGGACTCGAGTCCGTTGGAAAGATTTGAAACATGTTTCAAATCTAAAGTCCGTCTGATTTTCGCCCAAAAAAGTCCAATGCAGGTCCGATGAAGCCCACACACAGTCGAAAAGTCTGCCTGTGTGTACACGGCATTAGACAATACATGCATAATATAACAATCCAGGTATTAAACTCTGGAAGAAAGCTGAAGGTAAGTGTAGGGACTTGGAAGTAGATAAAAGTGTGTATAAGGGCACTTTAAAAGTGTGTAACAGACCAAGCAGATATCAGATATCTTCAAGTGCTGAACGTCCGACAGCACTTGAGGAGAGAAGCAAACTCTGGAAGTAAAAAGAAAGGAAAAAAGGTGCCTCTAAGTGCATAAATAAAGTTTAATATTTCCCAAAAGGGTTAAAAACACTCACAAAAGGGTGGATGGGTAGGAGCACATCATATTATTAATATGGCAGGTGGTCGGGCATTCTGGTAGTCCCAAGGAGTCTCAGGGATATACAGAGGTGTAATTCTATGGTAGCATATTCTGAAGTGGCTGTCAGATGGAAGCCACAGCAGCCACTTCAGAATATGCTACCATAGAATTATAGACTCCTTGGGACTACCAGAATGCCAGACCACCTGCCATATTACTAATATGATGTGCTCCTATCCTAAACTGTGCAGGTTTAGGAGATATTTACAGTACCTACAGGTAAGCCTTATTATAGGGTTACCTGTAAGTACAAGTGGTGTAACAGAGTTTACAACCACTTTAAAGGGTTGACCTTGTCAGGTCTCAAAAAATCTTCTCTTTAATAGAAGTATTGCATTCACCTCTACTGCAGCATATGTCTCCTACCTTCCATCTGTTTGAGTGTTTCAGCCTCAATCAGACTCTTTAGCATTAAATACTTCGTATAGTGTTATAAGTCTGTTTCTTCTCCAGTGTGCCTTGATTTAGGTGGTGTTCTTCAAATGTTAAGATCATTACAGACTTACTCTAGCAATGTAATGTATTTCCAAGTTTTGTCCATCCACCTAGTTCCTGCATGATTAATCCTTCAATCCAATCAAAGTACACATTATATAGGTAGATATTAAAACCTTACACCACACAGCTACTTTGTGTATGCGTGTCGAGCTAAATATATTAAATGTTTGCATTCCTCTGGCTGCTAGTATTCTTGAAATATACATTTGGTATTGATTTTACTTATGAGATTGATGAAAGAATTCTTTGTTCCCTGACTCATTGAATGGAAAAAGAAATACTTAATCATATAGATTTAATTTAGAATGTAATTGAAAATTCGGAAGGTGACAAGTATTTGACCTAATGTAGTAGGATTGATTTATGAAGTTTTGGAGCAATTGGCATGCGGATAAATAACCACCATTTCTTAATTTTCAACAAATTAATAAATCTGAATATTCTGAAAATGGATTTTTAAGTATAGCAAGTAACTTTTGTTATAGAGCATGGCTACCTACTAAAAACACCATTCCCGTGTTCTTTTGCTACCACTTCCAAATCTCTTAGGGGAAAAGCTATACAACCTACTTAAATGGTTACCACAAATAGTTTTGCACATTTGATATTGTAGGCAAGTTAAAACAACATTGATAATCAATCTGGTCACAATATGAGATGTAGTCACTTACTTTATAATTTTTGGTAAAATGGAACTCCAGCCAGAGGTTTTCTTCTAGTTGTAGATAGAGGAGTCAAGAACTTTTGTTGGGTTTTTATTCCTGCCTGTGCCCCCTTTGGAAAATGTGCCCTTATCTCTGGGCCTGGAAGTGACTGAAAGTCTATAAAAAGGGGCAGGGAGAATAACAGAAACCAGGAAAAGGTTCAATTCCATCTTTGCTCCCTGAATAAAAATTCTGGCGTTTAATTTTAAAATTTCCTTTTTTGCTATATGTTGACTATAGACACAATAAACACTGTGGGGCTGATTTACAAAAGCCGTGCACCATCAGTAGAAGCGCACGGCGAGGCGCAACTCACATTTTCATATTTACAAAACAAATCCCCCATTTACTATAGCAATCTCAGCGCATGAGATAATGCAATCTGTGTGCCACTATGGACATAGCGCATGGCATCTTCAATTCAATAATAACAGAAGATGGAGGTGCCAATATTATGGGGTGATTTGGGGTGATGTGAGGAAGTTTAGTAACAACTGCCCAAGTAACAAATATGCCCAAAATAAAATGAGAAAGTAACTTTTTCAGAGAAAGCCTGCTGTGCCCGCAAGTACATTTAGAACTGCGTGAGATCAATGTAAGCAGTGCGCATAACACAAGCTGGTCTTGCGCTCATTCAAATGCATTTGTTCACTGCATGGCCAAAATCTTAGTAAATGTTAAGCAACGTACATGCAATTGCGTAGGTTTGGGTGCACCTCTAAACTTGACATTTTTTTTTTTACGCTGGTTTACCTTTATGGATTTTTTTTAAGGAGATTTGCACACAAGTCTTGTTAGCAAGTTACGTTGCCAAGATATGACATGCACTTTGTTAAAATTATGTAAAAAACTTCTCGCTCTTCTAGCTCCTCCTAAAAGGGCATTTAACCTTCCCCCTCTAATGCTAGCTTTTTTTTTTAAAGGAGAACTCCACACCATTCTCCATTGCTCTTGTCTCCCCCTCTAACCCCTTGCATTTCCGTGGGCTAACTTTTGCTTTTAACCACTTGCCGACCGCCTCACGCAGATATACTGCGGCAGAATGGCACAGGCAGACAGAATCACGTACCTGTACGTGATCTGCCTCCCCCGGGCGGGGGGTCTGATCGGACACCCCCCGGTGCCCGAGGCGGTCGGCTTCTGTCTGGGAGTGATGAGAGGTGAGGGGGAGACCATCCATTCGTGGCCCCCCTCCCGATCGCTCCCAGCCAATCAGGTTCTTCCTCTGCTGCTGTATGCTAAACAGCAGCAAAGGAAATGATGTCAACTCTCCTCGGCTCGGTATTTTCCCTTCCGGCGCCGAGGAGAGAAGACTTCACTGTGAGTGCACAACACACACACACACAGTAGAAAACGCCAGGCACACAATACACCCCCGATCACCCCCCGATCACCCCAATCACCCCTCCCCCCCGTCACACTGACACTAAGCAGGTTTTTTTTTTCCTGATTACTGCATTGGTGTCAGTTTGTGACAGTTAGTGTGGTAGGGCAGTTAGTGTTAGCCCCCTTTAGGTCTAGGATACCCCCCTAACCCCCCTAATAAAGTTTTAACCCCTTGATCACCCCCCGTCGCCAGTGTCACTAAGCGATCATTTTTCTGATCGCTGTATTAGTGTCACTGGTGACGCTAGTTAGTGAGGTAAATATTTAGGTTCGCCGTCAGCGTTTTATAGCGACAGGGACCCCCATATACTACCTAATAAATGTTTTAACCCCTTGATTGCCCCCTAGTTAACCCTTTCACCAGTGCGGAGCGGCCCGAGGAGAAGAAGATAGAAGACGCCGCGGAGGAGATGCTGGACGAGAACGCCGGAGGAAGAACCAGAAGAGCCAGAAGAACCAGAAGATGAAGAAGATGAAGGAAGATAGAAGAAGCATTTAAATAAAGGAATTGTCAAAAACTGTCTCTTGTCATTTTTAACTATTTTGACACTTTTTTAGTGAAATGGTAGGGGTAAGTACCCCCTTACCATTTCACACAGGGGGGGGCCGGGATCTGGGGGTCCCCTTGTTAAAGGGGGCTTCCAGATTCCGATAAGCCCCCCGCCCGCAGACCCCCACAACCACCGGCCACGGTTGTGGGGATGAGGCCCTTGTCCTCATCAACATGGGGACAAGGTGTTTTGGGGGGCTACCCCAAAGCACCCTCCCAATGTTGAGGGCATGTGGCCTGGTACGGTTCAGGAGGGGGGGAGCCGCACTCTCCTCCCCCCCTCTTTTCCTGCAGCCTGCCAGGTTGCGTGCTCGGATAAGGGTCTGGTATGGATTTTTGGGGGAACCCCACGCCGTTTTTTTTTTTTTTTTTTGGCGCGGGGTTCCCCTTAAAATCCATACCAGACCTGAAGGGTCTGGTATGGAATTTAGGGGGAACCCCACATCATTTTTTTTTTTAATTTTGGCCGGGGTTCCCCTTAATATCCATACCAGACCTGAAGGGCCTGGTATGGAATTTAGGGGGACCCCCCCACGTCATTTTTTTTTTTTTTAATTTTGGTTCGGGGTTTCCCTGTGGGGAATTCCCATGCCGTTTTTATCAATGAACTTTTATGTGTATTGTCGGACCGGCAATTCATTAATAGCCGCGGTAGTTTTAAATGAGTTTTTTCCTTCGAAATGTCATTTTGCTGTCAGACTGTTCTAAACACGGGAAACATGCGCCCCTTTACAGGCATACTATAGACACCCCCCAGGTACAAAATTTAAAGGGATATTACACTTTTATTGTTTGACTTTAAGCATTATTAAAATCACTGCTCCTGAAAAAACGTCCGTTTTTAAAACTTTTTTTTGCATTGATACATGTCCCCTGGGGCAGGACCCGGGTCCCCAAACACTTTTTATGACAATAACTTGCATATAAGCCTTTAAAATTAGCACTTTTGATTTCTCCCATAGACTTTTAAAGGGTGTTCCGCGGCATTCGAATTTGCCGCGAACACCCCAAATTGTTCGGTGTTCGGCGAACTTGCGAACAGCCAATGTTCGAGTCGAACATGAGTTCGACTCGAACTCGAAGCTCATCCCTACTCTTCACTATCTGTCATGCTCAGAAACGTGTAGGCCTCTTCACTAGTGTACCTTCGATTTGCCATTTTGGGCTCTAAATTTAGGGGTACACTAGTGAGACTCACAGGCAAAAAAGCTCGCAACTGATTCAAAACGCTACCAAAAAACTGTAAGCGATCGCAGGGATCAGGCCTGACTCTGCAAACGCTGCAGTTATGTGTGCTTAGTGTTTTGTAAGTGTCAGTGATCGATCGATACTGCACTTGGGTGGGCTGGGCTGGGCTGGGCCGAGGAGCAAAACGCAGGTGCTAGCAGGTATCTGGGCTGATCCTGCTAACACTGCATTTATGGGAACCCTAAACTGCTGGGAAGTATAGATCTGATCGGATCAGATATTGATCCGTTCAGATACTATAGCACTAAGGGAGGTGTATGCTGCATGCGTGGGTTTTAGCGGTACTGGCTCTAACCTGACGCTGCCTGGGGCGATGCAGACCTTATCTGATCCTAAAAACTTAACTTATATCACCACCGGGCAATTAGGGGGTTAAACCTTTATAAGGTAATAAACAGCAGGTGCCCTAAAACTATAATAAACTATAAAAAACTATTAGAAACAAACTAACTAACCAGCTTCACCCGTAACACTTATATGGTGATCGCTGGTGAAAGGGTTAACTAGGGGGCAATCAGGGGTTAAAACCTTTATTAGATAGTATATGGGGGTCCCTGTCGCTATAAAACACTGACAGCGAACCTATATTCTTACCTCCCTAACTAGCGTCACCTGTGTCACTAATACAACGATCAGAAAAACGATCGCTTAGCGACACTGTCGACGGGGGTGATCAAGGGGTTAACTTTTATTAGGGGGGTTAGGGGGGTACCCTGGACCTAAAGGGGGGTACCCCAGATCTAAAGGGGGCTAACCTAACTGCCCTAACACTTATAACTGTCACAAACTGACACCAATGCAAAAAAAAAAATGCTATGGGTGTCAGTGTGACAGGGGGTACACGGGGGTGATCGGGGGGGGGGAAGGGGGGTGACAAGTGTGCCTGGCGTGTTCTACTGACAGTGTAGTGTTGGTGCACTTACTTGGATGTCTTCTCTCCTCGGCGCTGGATTGAAAAGACCGGCTCGAGGAGGGATGACATCACTTCCTGTGCCTCTGTTTACATTACAGAGACACAGGAAGGATTTTCATTCGCCGGGAGCGATCGGGAGGGGGTGGCCAACAATGGATGGCCTCCCCCTCACCTCTCATCGCCCGCGAACTCGAGCCAACCGCCTCTGGCATGGGGGGGGGTCCAATCAGACCACCCACCCGCGGGAGGCAGATCACGTATGGGTACGTGATTCTGCCTGCCCGTGCCATTCTGCTGACGTATATCAGCGTGAGGCGGTCAGCAAGTGGTTAATGAGTGGCTAAATTAAAAAGTTTTAAAAAGGTTAATCACCATGAGAGTCTGTATGTGTTTCTTATGATGGCTTAATATGGTGAGTGGATTTTGAATGTGATTGAACACTGAGGAGGAATCACAAAGAAGTTTCACTTTTTGAATTTTTGTTTGCATATTTATGTTTTGTTTAAGCATAAGAGACATTTATGCAATAGGATTTGGGTATAGCGCTACACCATTGTATATTATTTATTTTGATATACTGTATGCACATTTGAAAGTGTCATAAGGGGGGAACAGCTGGTAACAGGAAGCATTAATTGACAATAGTCGTACATAGGTTACCTGTGGTTATGTTCTTAAATGTATGATTTCCCACAGCCTCTTGATGGAAAGATATAGGCATTCCAAACAATGTCTAAATTTTGTATTCACTGATTGTAGCAAGGTCATTCTGCAAACCTGTGATTCCCATTCCTAATTTGAAGCTCTTTATCAGTTTGTACAGAGCATATCTGACAAAATGAGCGAACATTTTGCAAATTTGTTATTCTGTTCTTAAAGAATAATCATAATTTCACATCCTTGAACAGCTCAGGGTTCTGTTATCACTGAATTCCTGGTGTAGTTTTAATTGAGTTTGTTTAATAAATCAAATTTAGAGCTTGTTATTATACTACATTATTGTGCTGTATTATAATTGCAGAGATGGCCACATGGTGCTAAGTTGTATTTTAATCATTACATACTTTGACATAAATAAAGAAAATTAAGCAACATTATCACTTTCACTATAGCCTAATTGTGTGTGTTCTTTAAATGCTTTGGGAAGTTTAAAATTGATTGTGTAGAGGACAAAGCAGAGGGATACAAGCCATGGGAGCTGTTTTTTTTCCATCAAACGTTTGTGTTGTTTATATTCTAATCAACATACTTGGTTTTTGAGAGAAATTAAAATTTATATTTGCTTATTAGTTCTCAGTCCTTGAGTGTGGTTTATTTTTTATTTTTGATATAGGACAAGCGGGAAGCAATTATAGGGAATATGATTTTGAAAATCCACGGCTTTTTTAGGTATTTAAAAGAGACAAAATGGGGAAGATCTGCCGGAGTTTTTGCATTTAGAGAGGTGTCTCCACCTCTCATGCTAACTCTTGCCTCCTCCTGGGAAAGAATTTTGATACACTTGGTAATTATGACAAGGTTCTAGTGTATATTTTCATCTTGTAAATATACACTATATTACCAAAAGTTTTGGGACACCTATGAACTTTACACACATGAACTTTACTGGTATCCCAGTCTAATGCCCCGTACACACGGTCGGACTTTGTTCGGACATTCCGACAACAAAATCCTAGGATTTTTTCCGAAGGATGTTGGCTCAAACTTGTCTTGCATACACACGGTCACACAAAGTTGTCGGAAAATCCGATCGTTCTAAACGAGGTGACGTAAAACACGTACGTCGGGACTATAAACGGGGCAGTGGCCAATAGCTTTCATCTCTTTATTTATTCTGAGCATGCGTGGCACTTTGTCCGTCGGATTTGTGTACACAGGATCGGAATTTCCAACAAGGGATTTTGTTGTCGGAAAATTTTATATCCTGCTCTCAAACTTTGTGTGTCAGAAAATCCGATGGAAAATGTGTGATGGAGCCTACACATGGTCGGAATTTCCGACAACAAGGTCCTATCACACATTTTCCGTTGGAAAATCCGACCGTGTGTACGGGGCATTAGTCCGTAGGGTTCAAGATATATTACTTTTGGTAATATAGCGTATGTAGGTTAATGTATTTATGTTATGTTCTGTCTGAGATTTTAACATCTTTTTTAATTTCTGATGTATTTTATGGTGATTGATTGTGTTTTGTAACCCTTTGTTAAATGAATACAAAGAACTTAAAAGAGAAGTATGGGTTTTTTTTCTTTTTAATTCATACTTACCTATGTGGATGCAGCATCAGACCGATGCTGCATCTGTCCCCCGCCATCTCTGCACTGAGAACCGAGCCACTGAACACCACTGATGGCTCGGTTATCTCACCTCCCGAGAAGAGAGCTGCTGACTTTCAGTCAGCAGCTCTCCTCTCTGCTCCTCCGTGCTCATTGGAGGGATGAGCTGTGGAGTGACGGGGAGCCACCATCTCAGCACCTCAGCGGCTCGCTAAGCCGCTGAGACTGCCATCAGTTAAGGCAGCTGGTGGATCCTGACTCCGGAAGTCGGGATGACGCAGTGCCTTGACTGATTGCACAGATGTCTGAAAACGGGTCACAGGAGGGCAAAATTACTTGCACTCCTGTGACCCTTAGGAGAAGCTCAGCCTAAAAAGCTCAGGCTGGACTTCTTTAAACATGAAAACAAAAAAAAAGAGACAAAGTGGCATGTGTTTTATGACAGCCTACAGTCTTTCACTGGCATGAAAAGTTAATGGCCAAGGGGATCATAAGGACCAATTTCAAAAGTATTAAAACCCATTCTGCACAAATCCCCAGGGCAAACGCTCCTTGTGCTGCTATTCAATTTCCCAGCCTTAGCTTGGTTGTACAGGGACTGCAAGAGGCTGATATCAAATCAAACTCAGGTACCTTTATTGCTGTAAAAGTGAATACCAAGCAGCATTCATTTGTGTATTTTATAACTGGATGCAGTTCAGCGTTAATGATGAGCTCTAAATAGTTCTAAAAGACACAAACTAATGCAGCTTTGTAATCATTAATACACCATTAAAAGCAGTGTAAGTATCTGACTTTGACTTAGTATCAGCCTCCTGCAGTCCTTGTACACAGTCCTTGTACAGCAGAGCTCAGAGAGAGGGTGAGAGATTTAGCCCAAGTAGCCAATCAGTTGAGCTGTAGTGCAAAAAGCATGCCAATGGATGACAGAGTGTAGTGATGGAGAAATTAGCTTATCAGTGTGCTGCTACTCCTTTCACTGTCCAATTACACTTTAGGTTAAAGAAGAGACCTGCAGTAAAAGTGAAACTGCCGCAAGAAATGATGAAGTCCCTCCCCTGCCAGGCATGACTGTGCTGTGTAAATCTCAAAACTGGATATGCTGAAATATAAATCCTTTGGCAGGTAAATAGGCTCTGATACATATATTTTTATCCATGTATTTAGTTGTTTGCCCTTAAAGTGGAGTTTTGAGAGGTGGTCTTAAACGAAAGATCATCTCTCCACCTCTAGTTTTTGGAAATTTAATTTTTTTTTTTACTTTCTCTCGTACCTTTTTAGAAGTATTAAGAGTACTTCCGATCTAGCCGGGCCGCGGCCAAGGACGTCACATCCTCTTCTGCGGCAAGCCCCCCGTTGTTTTCTGAGATGTGTGTGTCCCAGAAGACAAGCTAGCCATGCACAAAGCGCCACGTGACTGCGCAATCAGAAACTGGCAGTGAAACCGCAAGGCTCCACTGCCGGTTTCCCTTATTTGGAATAGGGGTGCCTGCACCCGATCTGATGGGCATATCGGCCTCGGGGGGGCCGGCATCGTGGGCTCCCTGCACAGGTAAGTGTCCTTATTAAAAGTCAGCAGCTACAGTGTTTGCAGCTGCTAACTTTTAACTGCTTCCCGACTGCCTCACGCAGATATACTGTGGCAGAAGGGCACGTACAGGTCGAATCACGTACCTGTACATTGCCCTTTAAGATGCGACTTGTGTGCACACGCGCGCCGGGAGCCCCGTGAGTGTGATCCCGGGTCCCGCGATCGTCTCACAGAGAGGTGGAATGAGGAAATGCTAATGTAAACAAGCATTTCCGCGTTCTGCCTAGTGACACTGATCGGGAGCGGTGATCAATGTCATGTCACACACAGCCCCTCCCCCCCACAGTTAGAATCACTCCCTAGGACACGCTTAACCCCTACAGCGCCACCTAGTGGTTAACCCCTTCACTGTCAGTCACTTTTACAGAGTAATCAATGCATTTTTAATCGCACTGATCGCTGTATAAATGTGAATGGTCCTAAAATTGCGCCAAAAGTGTCCACCATAATGTCGTAGTCTTGATAAAAAATCACTGATCACCGCCATTACTAGTAAAAAAAAAATTATTAATAAAAATGTCATAAAACTATCCCCTATTTTGTAGACGCTATAACTTTTGCGCAAACCAATCAATAAATGATTATTGCGATTTTTTTTACCAAAAATATGTAGAAGAATATGTATCGGCCTAAACTGAGGAAAAAAAATGTTTTTTTATATATTTTTTGGGGATATTTATTATAGCAAAAAGTAAAAAATAATGCGTTGTCGCTATTTTTTTGTTTATAGTGCAAAAAATAAAAACGGCAGAGGTGATCAAATACCACCAAAAGAAAGCTCTATTTGTGGGGAAAAAAGGACGTCAATTTTGTTTGGGAGCCACTTCGCACAACCGCAAAATTGTCAGTTAAATTGACGCAGTGCTGAATCACAAAAAGTGCTCTGGTCTTTGGCCAGCCAAATAGTCCGGGGCTTAAGTGGTTAAAAAAAAAAAAATTCAGCTGGAAAACCGCTTTAAGTTCAACTTAAATTTGTACTTCAGAGATTCAGACACTTTCTAAGGTTTGTTAAATCCCTATTGGACCACCTTGTGGACTTGTCTTTTTCCTTGTCAAAAGAAGTTTATTGAGTATACAATATTATAAAGATACATAAAGTAAGTTTACAAGGATCTATAAAGTAAGATCATTGTTTTACAGTAGGGTTTATATAGGTAAATATCATGAAATTTCAAATATTAAACATTGGGTTCACGTAAACCTAAATTAAAGATATATATCATTTCCTTAGTTACTTTTGTAGGTATTTAAATGATTTATACCTACTATACATATTGTTTACAGGTAGAGTGTATATAGGTCAAATAAATTCTGATAATGAGCTTTAATCGTAAGGTGGAGAAAAGGAAAGAGAAAGAAGAAAAAGGGTAGAAAGGCAGAGGTATGGTCCACAAGGTTGTCCCGCTCGTCAGTTTATTATTCTTTTTAGTTCTCTTTGAAGCCTTAGAATGGGTGTCTCTGTAAGTCATTTAATCTGCTACCATGGCAACAGGACAGAGTCATTGAAATTTGACAGGAACTGTTGTTTTATCCAAGGATGCCAAAGTTTTTCAAATTTTGGAATTTGATTTTGATCGATGGCTACCATCTTAGCATGGGGCATTGTATTATTCATTCTGTGAATTGTTTCTGCTAGTACCAATGTAGGAGATTTCCATGCCTTGGCCACTGTTTGTTTTGCAGCCGTTATTAGTTGGATCATAAGTTTGAATTGAGAGAGTGTTAACCATTCCGGTTTTAGATTAAGTAAAGTTATATATGGATCTGGTTGTATTATTTTTTTTAATATTTTAGATGCAATCACGAAGACTTCCTTCCAGAAGGTTTGGATTACTGGGCACGTCCACCATATGTGTAAATGTGTGCCTATTTCTGGGCATCCTCAAAAACAAAGAGCTGAGGTATTAAGTGAATATTTTGCCACTCTAGCGGGTACAAGGTACCAGCGAGTTAGGACTTTATAATTTGTCTCCAGTGCTAAGATGTTGGGTGAAGATGACTTAGATGTGAGCCATATGTTAGACCAGTCCGTGTCTTCTAAAGTTCGTCCCAGGTCCTCCTCCCACCTCTGAACGTAAGAGGGTCTATTAAGATTTACTATTCCATATAATTGATTATAAAGTGATGAAATTGTACCTTTAGCAAATAGATCTTTTGTACAGATTGATTCAAAAATGGATAATTGGGATAATGGTGTATCCCCCTTTAGGAATGGTGTATATAAATTTTTGATTTGGAGATATCTAAATATCTCAGAGTTTGGTAGATCATATTTTTCTCTAAGCGATGGGAATGAAAGGAATGATTTAGATGCTATGAAGTCATTTAGTGTCTGAATGCCTGAAATTGTCCAAGCTTTAAAAGAATTTGGGTAGATCCATGTCGGATAAAAGGCCGGATTTCTGATAAAAGAAAGGAGAGGATTGTGTGGAGATTGTAACTGATATTTGGTTTTTAGTTTATCCCAGAGAGATAAGAAGTGTTTAGTTATGGGATTATGAATTTTAAAGCGGTCTTTAGGATCAAGCCATAACAAGTTTGATATTAATAGAGGGTCATTTTCTGAAGCCTCTATAAATACCCATAATGGGATTTCCTGTTTTGCATGGTATTTTGACAGACTGGCCAAATGTGCTGCTCTGTAGTAGTTAGTAAAATTAGGGTATCCCAGGCCTCCTTTATTTTTGGGAAGATGTAGTGTGTGTATAGGTATACGTGGTTTAGAAGAGCCCCATATAAACGAAGTTGCTCTTTTTTGTACTATTCTCAAAAAATAGGAAGGAATTGGAATAGGGAGGACTCTGAATAGATAAAGCAATTTGGGTAGAATAGTCATTTTGATTGCATTAATCTTCCCTATCCAGGATAAAGGAAGTTGCGACCATTGTTTTATTAGATTTGTGATCTGTCTCAATACAGGAAGATAATTGGTTGAGAAAAAGTCAGAGATGCTGTTAAATGAATTCCAAGATATGGGATTGATTTTTCTGCCCATGTGAATGGGAGTGCAGCCCTAGCTGGGATCAATTCCATGTTTGTGAGCGAAATATTATGCACTAGGCATTTCTTAGGATTAATCATAAGGCCGGATAGGGCTGCAAATCCATCAAGAGCTGGTATTAAGTTAGGACCAGAGACCTGTGGTGATGATAGAAAAAGTAATATATCGTCTGCAAATATACATAATTTGTGTGTAATACCTCCTACTTCAATGCCAGTTATAGTTTAGTTTGTTCTGATGTATTGGGCCATGGGTTCGAGTATAAGGGCAAATAATAAGGGAGATAATGGGCAACCCTGTCGGGTACCTCTTTCGATATTAAAGGCATCAGATTTGTATCCAGCATATTTTATATAGGCTTTGGGTTTATTATATAATGCTTTGATCCATGTTAAAAAGTGGGGTCCAAAACCCCATTTTTGTAATGAATATTGCATATATTGCCAGGATACTGTGTCAAATGCCCTCTTAATATCGAGAGATAGAAAACATAAAGGGATTTTCCGTTTTTTAGCAATATGTGCCAATAACACTGCCCTGCGTATATTATCGCCTGCCTGTCTATTTGGCATGAAGCCTACTTGATCTCTATGTATTAATTTTCCTATAATGCTATTGAGGCGTTTTGCTATTATTTTTGCTAATAATTTAATATCAATGTTTAACAGAGAGATAGGCCGATAATTCACACAGGAAGTATCATCAGAAAGGGGTTTTGGGATCATACAAACAATTGCCATTAGTGTTTCTTGCCGAAAAGAATGTCCTTCTAGAAGTTTGTTAAAAGACTTGCACTATGAGTGGCAGCTCAGGCTAAATAGCACTTTCCAGCTCTGTGTGTTCAAAGTGGAAGAAAAGAATCCCAATTGCCGCACTCCAAACAAAACTGATGGTCATGCAGGGGAAAGCAGCCTCAGCCTAGCTCTGTCCAGGCAATGGCACCAATGCATTTTGCCCCACCATGACTAAGCCCCAGGATGCGATGAAACACGTCAATTGTTGTCTGGATGGAGCTAAGCTGAGGCTGCTTTCATCTGCATAACCATCGGGTTTTTTTAGAATGTGGCGATCAGGATCCTTTTCTTCCGGTTGGAATAGACTCCCTAAGACTTTCTTTCTTTCTTTAAAATGCCCGAGGTGGCAGCTTTCCAAGCCATTTCTAATATGAACTCATATATTTCTCAGTGAATTTAAGTTATATACTAAATAAGTGTGGTTTGAGCACCGTGCTACAGTCTTGCATGCACACTAATATTATCATTTATCAAGAATTCCAGGTATGGATATTTTTACATAGTTACATTGGTACAGCTTGGACAATAAAACTATGTACTGTATATACCATACCTGTGGGATACCTCTAGAGCAGGGATCTCCAAACTATGGCCCTCCAGCTGTTACGGAACTACACGTCCCACGAGGCAATGTTAAACTCTGACATTCACAAACATAACTAGGCATGATGAGAATTGTAGTTCCTGAACAACTGGAGGGCCATAGTTTGGGGACCCCTGCTCTAGAGGATCTCTCTAGAAGCTGGAAATCACTGTAGTAGACACCACTACTCCAGTGATCCTCATTAACTTCCTGGTCCTGTGCCGGGCAGCTGCCCTGCTGCATTGTGAACACAGTACTATGCTACTTACTGATCAAAGGAGGTTGGCCTCTCCGCACAAGTGCAATTCAGAGATTGTTTTGCATTTTCTCAATGAATGCAAAGTTCTCATTAATTGGATGAGGTGGAGAAGTGGGCGGTGACATCACACTCACACTCTCCACCTCATCCAATCATAGAATGCTTTGCATTCATTGAGAAAATGCAAGCATTCTAAGAAAGGCACTTGTACGGAGTGATGGTCAGCCTCCTGTGATCAATAAGTAGCATGGCAGCCACTAGAGGGCAGACCGAGAGGGTAGTGGAGATCACTGGAGTAGGGGTGTCTACTACAATGATTTCCATCTTTTATGGGGATCTCACAGACATAGCACATACATACTTATGTTGGACCAAACTGGACCATTGTAATCATAGAAAAATATCCATACCAAGAATTCTTCCTAAAGAATAGGCAGAAATCTAACAAACTGTCATTTTTTCAGTAATTAATCAGTAATGTCATTCCAGAACACTGAACCTCTTTGTGTTTTGAATATTTTGTTTGCTGTAAATTAATTTTCTAATACAACAAAGTAAAAATATCATAAACACACAGCAGTATGACAATTAAAAATCACAGTGTACAGAACGTTATGTTCCCATTACCATATGGTAATTATAGCATATTAAATCGATAGCAACTGAGATAAAAATACTAATTTGATATTTTTTTCCTGTTTGGTGTGTTTTGCATCTATATATTTTTTTCAAACATTGTTGTAATCAATAGATCCCATATAGTGAGTGTGCATAACAGTTGCAGTTATGTTGGGGTTGATTTACTAAAGGCAAATAGGCTAAAAGGGCATTACCACTTAGCTTAGTGAAAGAAATACTAAATCACATGCAAGGAAAATAAAAAGGCATTTTGCTTGCACATGATTGGAAGATGGAAATCAGCAGGGCTTCACCTCATTCACCACTTTTGCTTCTCTTAGTAAAGAGGGTGAAACAAAGGTAAAATTCACTTTGCAAAGAATACTTAATCATGTGCAAATAAAATAATAATTAAAAAAAACAGGACTTTTGCTTGCGCATATTTGGATGATTTAAGTCAGCACAACTTCAACGTATTCACTAAGCTACAGTAAGTATATTTTCTTTTTCAGAGTTAAGAAAGGTGTCAGGGGAAAAGCTGGAGAAGATTGTCTCAAAGACCTGGCACGCTTGTCAATACCCAGCATGGTCGCATTAGTTTGCGGCGCACAAATATTTGTTCATGGCCCACAAATGTTAATTCATGGTGCACGCTTGTGCACACTGATGCATGCCACTTGCAATAGAT
Source organism: Lithobates clamitans (assembly GCA_037952925.1). Classification (NCBI taxonomy): domain Eukaryota; kingdom Metazoa; phylum Chordata; class Amphibia; order Anura; family Ranidae; genus Lithobates; species Lithobates clamitans. The sequence continues at coordinate 713,366 of JBBGZY010000589.1, read as the reverse complement.
CTTGGTGCCCTCTTCCCTTTCTGAAAATGACAGTTGCTCACAGATTTTGCTGACTGGTCTTCAGCTCCCTGATACCCATGTTTCTATATGATTGTTACTTTTGCATCTCCTGTTACTTACCTGGCTTGCTTCTCGATTCCCACTTGCTTCTTTCCTGGGTCTGAACTTGACCTGTTCCTGATTACCTCCTAGGGATGGGCTTTATATTCGAGTCGAGCATGAGTTCCACTCGAAGATTGGCTGTTTGCCTGTTCGCCGAACAGCGAACAATTTGGGGTGTTCGTGGCAAATTTGAAAGCAGCGGAACACCTTTTAAAAGTCTATGGGAGAAATCAAAAGTGCTAATTTTAAAGGCTTATATGCATGGTATTGTCATAAAAAGTGTTTGGGGACCTAGGTCCTGCCCCAGGGGACATGTATCAATGCAAAAAAAATTGCCCGGTGGTTGTGGGGGTCTGTGGACGGGGGGCTTAAGAGGGCATGTGGCCTGGTACGGTTCAGGAAGGTAGGCGCTCTCTCGTCCCCCTCTCTTTTCCTGTGGCCTGCCAGGTTGCATGCTCAGATAAGGGTCTGGTATGGATTTTTTGGGGGGGGCTCCACGCCATTTTTTTTTAAATTTTGGCGCGGGGTTCCCCATAATATCCATACCAGACCTGAAGGGCCTGGTATGGAATTTAGGGGGACCCCCACGCTTTTTTTTTTTTTTTAAATTTTGGTTCGAGGTTCCCCTGTGGGGGAATCCCATGCTGTTTTTATCAATGAACTTTTATGTGTATTGCCGGACCGACAATTCATTATAGCCGGCGCTAGTGATAGTAGTTTTACAGTAGTTAGTAGTGATAGTAGTTTTACACTTTTTTTCCTTTAGAGATGTCATTTTGCTGTCACACTGTTCTAAACACAGGAAATATGCGCCCCTTTGCAGGCATACTATAGACACCCCCCATACGAAATTTAAAGGAATATTACACTTTTATTGTTTCATTTTGAGCATTATTAAAATCACTGCTCCCGAAAAAACGTTTTTAAAACTTCTTTTTGCAGTGATACATGTCCCCTGGGGCAGGACCCAGGTCCCCTTTTTATGACAATAACTTGCATATAAGCCTTTAAAATTAGCACTTTTGATTATGCATGTTCGTGTCCCATAGACTTTAACGGTGTTCGCGTGTTCAAACAAATTTTTTGCCTGATCGCATGTTCTGTATGCGAACTGAACCGGGGGTGTTCGGCTCATCCCTACTCCTGTGTATGACCCTGGCCTGCTTCTGACCATGCTCCTGTCAACTCCTCTGCTTGACCACTGTGCTCTGACCTTGGCTTCCGTTCCCGACCATGTCTCAGGCCTCATCCTGCCTGCTGTGAACTATCTGCATTTTCCAGTCATCCTGGATCAGCTGCTTCCAGTGCCCGGCTTCCACAAAGAGAGGCATCACACTGCAGATCCATCTGATTACCATACAGCTGGCAACCCATGATTCTTTGGGCTCAGCAACTCCTGTCACCATCTCCAGTAGTGTTGAGCACTCAGCCACAAGGGAAGCACTCTAATCATCTCAGTCTCAAGACCTGGTATGTAACAAAGGCTTAGAACTTATGGCACTGATTTAATTTCTGTCAAGGTGACAACTGCTTCTCCATTTTCTTGCGTCACCAATAGGGCCACAGAGATTAAAACCTGATGGAAATGTGAACCCTTCTCCACTCTATCTTTACAGGATGTCGCATCATTACAGGAAAACCTTGACATAATAAGTAGTTGGGCAGCTACCTGGCAGAGGAGGTTCAATATTGAGAAATGTAAATTTATGCAAATGGGTTCCGCCAAACACACATGCAAAATATAAAGCTAGCAAAATACTGTCATGCATTAACCACTTGCCGACCAGCCACTGCAGGGCGGCTCTATTGCGCAAAAATCACCGTGCCGAGCCAATGCATGACCCTTTGATCACCCATGGTGTTAACCCCTTCCCTGCCAGTGTCATTTATACAGTAATCAGTGCATTTTTATAGCACTGATCGCTGTATAAATGTCACTGGTCCCAAAAAAGTGTCAAAAGTGTCCGAGCTGTCCTCTGCAAGGTCGCAGGCCTGCTAAAAATTGCTGATCACCACCATCACTAGTAAAAAAAAAATAAAACTACAACTTTTGCGCAAACCAATCAATATATGCTTATTGCAATTTTATTACCAAAAATATGTAGAAGAATACATATTGGCCTAAACTGATGAAGAAATTTGTTTTTTTTTTACATTTTTTTATTTTTTGGATATTATAGCAAGAAGTAAAAAATACTGTGTTTTTTTTCAAAATTGTCAGTCTTTTTTTTTTGTTTATAGCGCAAAAAATAAAAACTGCAAAGGTGATCAAATACCACCAAAAGAAATCTCCATTTGTGGGGAAAAAAGGACATCAATTTTGTTTGTGTACAATGTTGCACAACCGCGCAATTGTCAGTTAAAGCGGCACAGTGCTGTTTCTCAAAAAATTGCCTGGTCATTAAGGGGGTTAAACCTTTCCGGGGCTTAGGTGCTTAAGAAGGGTATATATTTCAGAGATAAATTAATGGCCTCATCTTGACCAAGCAATTCAGTTTTGGTGACCAGTCCTCAGGGGAGATGTTGTTGAATTAGAAAGAATTTAGCAACGGGCAACAAAATTAATAAGGGGGATGCAGGACCTTAGCTATGAGGATCAGTTCCTTAGATTATGGATATTCACTCCAGAGAAGAAGCACTTAGGAGGGGATATGATTACAGTGTACAAATACTGTCTATCAATAACTGTGTTAAACTCTTTACGCTAAGGTCCCTGAGGACACAGGGCCACAATTTCAGGTTAGAAGAAAAGAAGTTTAACCATAGATTGAGGAATCTTTTTTGCTAAAGCAGTTAAAATGTGGAACTCCCTCCCCCAGGAAGTGGCACTAGCTTTGAGTGTCAACAACTTTGAAAAAGGAGCAGAATATACAGCGCTATGGGAATGTTTAGAGAATTAAAAAAAATCACACTCACGCAAGCAACAAAGGTTGAACTGGATGGACCTGTGTCTTTTTCCAAGCTTATAAACAATGTAACTATCCAAAATTAAAAATAAGGGTCTTGAGTTAGGCTTAACGCTGTATTAAACCGAAAAAGCAAACATTTAGATGTGATGACTTCCTTTTTAGGCTTTTTTTGCCTTTCAGCTGGTGATCCTGCCAGCAAGTCTGTTGTTTTTCAACAAAACAAGCTGTCGTGCATATATAGCAGTTAGAGGGTTGAAATAAACCATTTAACAATGACAGGGGTGCTTACAATGATAAGCTTGTAATTACTTATCCCAAAAGGAAAAAAAAAAAAAACCTGTTGGCGTTCCTTCTTGAAAAGTATTAGCTGGACTAAGTAGCTTCAGTTTGTTATGCCCCGTACACACAGTGGGAATTTCCGACAGAAAAAGTCCGTAGGAGCTTTTCATCGTATATTTAGACCGTGTGTATGCCCCATCGGATTTTTTACATCGAAAATTCAGACGGGCTTAGATAGAGAACATGTTCTATATATTTTTCCGACACAACAAATTCCTATCGGGAAAACTGATTGTCTGTATGCTATTCCGATGTACCAAAAATGACGCATGCTCTGAAGCAAGTACGAGACGTTGTACGTAGTGTCCCATCGTACGTGTGGTACGCCCCCGCGTTCTGGACGGTCGGAATTTGGTGTGACCGTGTGTATCCAAGACAGCTTGAGCGGAATTCCATCAGAATTCCGTCGGAAAAACCTTCAGAGTTTATTCCGATGGCAAAACCGGTCGTGTGTACAGGGCATTAGTGTATCTAACTCTGCTAATACAGCTAACATCCCCCTCCCCAGAATTAAAATGCTGCTGTCCAAAAAATGTCTCTGTTGAGTCTTCATCCAGAGGGGGACACTCTAATACAGGGGGTGTGTTCTGGACAGAAAATCAGGTGAAAACAGAGGGGAAAAAGTCTAAAAAAGAAAAACAATGCAGCCACCACATCTAATGATTGCTAAGTTGCAATACATTTTTAGTTTTAGGTTTAATGCCTCTTTAATACTCCAAAAATGTATATTTTCCCATTGTAGCTTCTTTTGGCAAAATTTTAGCATTGAAATACTTCTTTTTGGGACTGGTGCTGGTAGTTCTTGACAAATGTATAAAAACAAATGTACAAAATATTTGCATAAATGTATCTGGCTCTTAACCCCTTCATGCCTAAGGGTATAATAATAATAATAATAATAAGGCCCCTTTCACACGTGCGGACCGTACGTTCGTATTTCATCCATCCGTTTTCGGATGAAATACGGACATACATGCATCCCTATGGGATAGCGGGTGTCAGCGGAGGAACATCCGCTGACACCCGATATCATCCGTCCCCGCTCTCGACGATTCTGCAGACGGAGGAAAATCCTATTTTTTTATCCGTCTGCAGAGTGGATTGGATGAACACGGACAGACGGTCCATGTTCATCCGATCCCCATGGGGGAGAGCGGAGATCTGACAGGGCGGTCCCTGCACAGTATGCAGGGACCGCCCTGTCATCTGCCGGCTCAGCTGGGAAAAACGGAGCAATTCCTGCTGAGCAGCGGATGTTCACGGGACGGATCCGTGTGAAAGGGGCCTAAAACAAATCTTAATACCTAAGCACAATTTTGCAACTTTGAGATATGTACAGTACATATCATCACAACTACTTTGTGAATCTAGGTGAATTATACCTTGTTTTTCAGGACAGGTTGGGCTTTCATTTGGAAGTAAGCCTTGGTTCACACCAGAGGCGGCACGACTTGCAGGTCGCCTCAGCGAGGCCACCTGCAAAGGACTGCCCGGGCGACTTGCAAAACGACTTCTGTATAGAAGTCTATGCAAGTCGCCCCAAGTCGCCCCCGAAGTAGTACAGGAACCTTTTTCTAAGTCGGAGCGACTTGCGTCGCTCCCCTTAGAACGGTTCCATAGCACAGAACGGGAGGCGACTTGTCAGGCGACTAGGTCGCCTGACAAGTTGTCCCAGTGTGAACCGGGGCTCAATGGTTATGGATATCTCTTGATTTTTTTTCTATTATCAAAGGTAAACTGTCCCAAAATAGTAAAAAAAAAAAAAGTTTAAATTTAGCTGTATATTCCTTGTTACTACCATAACCTACCAGCAAATAACAGCCCAAAATAAATTCTTCTGATGATCACAGCAATACCACATATGTGTATCTAATTTGTAGTTTGTACCCGTAGTACAGCCCAAAAACAATAGTGCATATTTTACTTTTTTTTTGTCCTACCTAAAACAGATTTACACGAACGCTAATTAAAAAAAATTCTGCCTAAAATATACTGACCCTGACCTTTGATCCTTATGTGCCCTTTAACCCTTACTTGACCCAAACACTAACCTTGGCACAGACCTAGATCAAACCTTGATCTAGGTAATTTATCTTTATTTTTTCTTTTATCTTTTTATTATTTATTTATATATTTATTTATTTTGCACACATGTTTTTTTCTCTCTGCAAGGAGAGTGAAAGATACATTGTATCTTTCCTCTCCATTCACAGAGAGAGAGAGAGAGACACAGGGGTGGGCTTCACAGTGACTGATCACTGTGGTAGCCAATCAAAGGCTATGACAGCGATCAGGTGACGCAGGATTGGGAGTTCTGTGTCCCGATCGTTAGTACGAGGTCCGGGGCTTTTGGTGAGATCTCTGTGCTGGCTCTGTGTGGAGTGCTCCCAGCACAAAAGGAAGATACTCATATAGGCAGCCCCATGAAAAAAAGCCCAGTGCAGTGAAGCAGCATGTATGTGTTACGTCGGTGTGAAGGGGTTAAGCTTTACTTTACCTTTAAAGTGTAGCTATGGTCAAAATGTAAAATCATATATTCATTTCCGCATTGTATTTCAGTTACTTCTAGCCTACTACTAATATGCTGAAGGACCTTGAAGTTTGCTAACTTATGTAACACTCATCCCCGAAAGGGGCTGCTGATTGGCCAAAGGTTTCTTTTCCTGTTTAGTGCGGCAGCAGCCAAGCATATGGTAACAGTCACTCTTCAGGCTCAGTACACAGTCTAGGGCAGGGGTCTTCAAACTACAACCCTCCAGTTGTTCAGGAAATACAATTCCCATCATGCCTAGTCATGTCTGTGAATGTCAGTGTTTTACAATGCCTCATGGGTTGTGTAGTTCCGTAACAGCTGGAGGGCCATAGTTTGAGGATCCCTGGTCTAGGGGTTGCTTTTCTTTTAAATTTATTTCTGATAACTTGTATAGGGTATAGGAAGCAGTGGGATATTTCAGAAACCCGGAAAAGTAACAAAAAATGATACTCTTCATTTTGTCGCTACCCCTAGGAACAGTCCCTTCAGTAAAAAATCCAAAAAATGCCTAAGCCAGGCAAGCTTTATTCTTAATGAATAAAGGGGTTGCGGTAGCAGCAGTCACCAGAATCCTGCACACAGGTCTGTATCATACATAGCATTCACTATGCCCTGTGAGTGGGCACTGCTTTGCCACACATTTCACAGAGCCTGCCTTCTGAACAACAGAGGTGCTGGGAGGAGGAGTTTCAGGAGAAGTAGCCAGTGCAGGAGTCACTTCTTGCAGGCAGCAATGTACCATGGGATATGTATTCCTTAGAAATAAAAATCAAACAGCAGAGGGGAAGCTACAAATCATGCCGGAAATCCAGGAAGTTGTAGAAAGAGATGGCCAGCAGACAGGCAGAATGCACATCATAAAAGACGATTTTCCAAGTAAGCTTACATTGGATTGTCAAAAACACTATTGCTTGTATTGTAATACATTGTTAATTGTATAAAATGAAAGTGTATGCTGTGACCCTTTAACTTGACCCTAATTGACCTATCCTCATCCAAGCCCTAAAACCTAGCCCCTGAAACTCAGCCTTTAGCACTTTAGCACTTGACCTCCAACTTAACTTCCTTGCATCAGCAAAGCACTCATTTGCAATAATGTAATCCTAAAATATCATATTTAACCTGACCCAATAAATTAAGCTTAAATCAGGCCCTAAAACTAACCCCTGACCTTAACCTTAACCCTTAAATTGAAAAATTTTAAAGTGACGCTGTACATCTTTCAAACATGTGAAAAAAAGTCCTATATACAGTGAGTTCCAAATAAAGCATTAATTCCCCTCTGCATGCTATGGTTCCTTCCTCTAAATCATTAGCAAAGCACTCGTTTACAAAAATGTAATCCTAAAATATGATATTTAACCTGACCTAATCAATTAACCCTAAATCAGGCCCTAACACTATTCTCTGACCTTAACCCTTATATTTAAAGTGACGCTGTACATCTTTCAAACATGTCAAAGAACGTCCAGAGCTCCAAATAAAGCAATAATTCCCCTCTGCATGCTATGGTTCCTTCCTCTAAAGCTGGAGTAGGGACCACTGAGTACAGCCTGAAAGTTTTCTGGGTACTGGAGATGTTTTAGGCAGTGGCGCTCCTGTGAATAGCGGGTATCTGCAAGGAGGGCATTAGGAGGGGTACATTTTTTTTAAACTTACAATTATGGCACTCACTATGCTTATTTAACAATACTGGCTGCATATTGCAAGTCTCTAGAAATATATTTTTTCTGAGCTAACTACTTTCTAATCATGTTTTTGTCTTCCAAAACTCTTTAACTGGTCATGGCAATGAGATTTTATTATTTCTACCAAAGAATGTTGGCCAAACCAATTAACTTATTTTGTTTAAAAGACATCTTTCTTTTGCTAACACACATTTTTTATTTTTATTAGTCCCTTTTTTATATAGTAGCACATGCAGCTTGTATTACTGTAGAAATCGGAAGTTTGGTCCCCAACCAAATCTCCCTAGAGAACAGGGGCAATTGGACTATCTCGGTACAAGTTAAACTAAGGTAGATTCAAATGTATGAACACATATATAGAAAAATATATAAAGTTTTATTAATACAACCAGACAGATGAAAATAACCAGACAGATGAAAATAACCTCTACTCTACTTTCAACATTCACATGAGCTGCAACTGTGCAAGGTATGTGTCACGACTAATACTCACCGAGGCCAAGATGACAAGAGCGGCTCGCCCTTACGACCACGCGCACCCAAGCCCCTGGAGATGATACAGGAAGCAGGGGGCACGCGGAGGCACGGGCTTCCGGTAACTGAGGGATCCCGAGAAGGCCTAGTAGAAGTCTTTGGTTGCTGGACGGAGGTACACCGGCAAGTGTTGCACGGAATTGGGGAACAGAGGAACAGGAAGTTCGTTAAACAAGCAGAGGTCAGCACCGGGTAATCAGACAGAGCAGAGTCCGTAAAACTAGCAGGGGTCAGAACCGGGTTATCAGGCAGAGCAAAGTCCGTTACACTAGCAGAGGTCAGAACCGGGTTATCAGGCAGAGCAAAGTCTGTTACACTAGCAGAGGTCAGAACCGGGTTATCAGGCAGAGCAAAGTCTGTTACACTAGCAGAGGTCAGAACCGGGTGATCAGGCAGAGCAGAATCTGTCTGAAGGGTATCAAGCAAGCAGCAGTATCTGTAGTAACAAGCCAGGGGTTCAGCACAGGTTTCCAGGAATCAACAAAGTTAGACAGTGGTACAGGGAGACAGGGACAGCTGACGACAAACCAGCAACCCGACTGGGCACTGGAGTCGTCAGAAGTAGCCCCCCTGGCGCACGCATCAGCGTGACGTGCTACTGGGCACCCGCACGGGCGACGGCGCGCATATGGGGACCGCCATGCACCCGCATGCGCCGCACCATTGGGCTGCGAATGGGTGTGCGTCAAAGCGCTAGTCCATCGCGCATGCGCCCCGGAGCCTGACAAACGGAGGCGACCGGAGTCTCCTGACAGTGCCCCCCTCCTAAGGGCGGACACTGGACGCCCAGACTGGACATCAATTCCGGGTGATCTTGATGGAAGGCTTGAATTAAGCGTGGTGCATGCAGATTCTTTGCGGGTTCCCAAGAATTGTCCTCAGGTGAGTATCCCTTCCACTGGATCAGGTACTGTAGCTGCCTACCCTTCTTTCTACAGTTTAGTATGGACTCCACCTCAAACTCGTTCTCCCCATCCACCCTGATTGGTGGGGGAGGAAGTTCTCCTCTTCCCGGAAAAGGGCTGGGCACAACAGGCTTCAACAAGGATACATGGAAAACAGGATGGATCCTGTATTTTTTTGGTGGTGCTAGCTCCACAGCCACAGGGTTAATGGTTCTCTTGATTAAAAAAGGACCGATGAACTTTCAAAACTTTCAAAAATTTAAGATTAGTGGTGTATAACCAGACCTCCTCTCCTATATCAAACGTTGGATTTTCCCTCCTGCCCCGATCATACTGTTTTTTGTAATCCTCTTGTGCTTTCTGTAGCATGTCTCCGATTTTCTGAAAGTTGGATTGCAAAGAGGTTATCCTGTCTTGAACTGCAGGAACTGCCATTTCAGGGATGTCATTAGACAGAAATGTAGGATGGAACCCGCAATTTGCCCACAAGGGTGTTTGGTTGGTAGCTGCATAAACAGAATTGTTATAAGCAAATTCCGCATACGGGAGAAGACTTGCCCAATCGTCCTGGGATCCTGAGCAGAAGCAACGGAGGTATTGCTCCAGGGTCTGGTTTGTCCTCTCCGTTTGGCCATTGCTTTGAGGGTGATACAATGAAGAGAGGCAAACTTTGATATCCAGGGTTTTGCAGAGTTCCCTCCAGAACTTGGACGTAAATTGCACACCCCTATCCGACAAAATACTCTTCGGCACACCATGGAGCCTAATGATCTCCTTCAAAAAGATATTGGCTGTGTCAACGGCAGAAGGAGTGCCCCTCATGGGCAGGAAATGAGCCATCTTGGAGAGACGGTCGACAACAACAAAAATGGTGGTAAAACCCTCCGGAGCTGGCAGGTCTACAATAAAATCCATTGACACATCGGTCCATGGACGTTCCGGGATGGGCAGAGGCTTGAGCAGGCCCCAGGACTTGGCGTTTTGGCCCTTGTTCTGCTGGCATAGAGGACAGGAGGCCACATACTCTTTGCAATCCCATCTCCACCCAGGCCACCAGAAGGCGCGAGAGATCAGCTCAGAGGTCTTCTTCATCCCGAAGTGCCCCGCCAATTTATGGTCGTGACACATCTTAAGGGTTAACGGCCGTGTCTCTTGAGGTACAACAATTTTCCCCCGGACCCAAAAAAAATCCTCACATTTCTTCAAGGAATGTACCTCTGGTTCCATACACAAGGTAGATGAGGACCTGATGGATGACATTAAGTCCGCCTGAGTCAGCCCAAGGAAGTTTTGTGGGGAGAGGATTGTGCTCAGGTTCTGGTGTTCGGGGATCTGCAGAAAACATCCTAGAGAGTGCGTCTGCCTTTCCATTCTTTGCACTGTAGGATATATGGAAATTAAAACGAGAAAAGAAGAGGGCCCAATGGGCTTGTCTGGGTTTTAATCGTTTTGCTGTTCGGAGGTATTCCAGATTCTTGTGATCTGTAAAGATCATCACCAAGTGTAGTGCGCCTTCCAGTAAGTACCTCCACTCCTCTAGAGCGAATTTTATGGCCAGCAGCTCCCTGTCACCCACATCGTAATTTAGTTCCGGCGGGCTGTGTCTCCGGGATGCAAACGCTACAGGATGTAGAATGGCTTTAGGTCCCTGTCTTTGGGAAAGAATTACTCCTGTTGCAATTTCTGATGCGTCCACCTCTAGTATGAATGGCTGAGCAGGATCAGGGTGATGGAGAATTGGGGCGGAACTGAACAAGGTCTTCAATTTCAAAAAGGCTTCTTGTGCGGCTTGGGACCACTGGAAAGAACCGTGCTGGCGGGTTAGCTGAGTGATAGGTGCCACAATAGCAGAGAATCCGACAATAAATTTCCGGTAAAAGTTGGCAAACCCTATAAACCGCTGTACCCCTCGTTTATCAGATGGGGCCGGCCATTCCTGAATTGCTTGTATCTTTTGTGGATCCATTGCAACCCCGTTAGCTGATATGATGAATCCTAGGAATTGTACGACTGATTTTTCAAATTCACATTTTTCGACTTTCAGATAAAGCTTGTGTTGTTTTAGTATGGTAAGAACCTTTTTTTACTTGCCCCTTGTGCAGTTCAATAGTGGAGGAGAAAATAAGAATATCGTCCAGATAGACAACAAGGAAATCATCTAGGTATTCTCGGAATATATCATTCACCAGGTGTTGAAAGGTGGCCTGAGCATTACAGAGCCCGAATGGCATCACCAGGTATTCGAAATGTCCAAACCTGGACCTGAAGGCCGTTTTCCATTCGTCCCCAGCCCTGATCCTGATGAGATTGTAGGCACCCCGGAGGTCTAGTTTGGAAAAGACTTTGGCTGATCGGAACCGTTGGAACAGCTCCAGAATGAGCGGCAGTGGATACCTGTTCTTGATGGTGATATTATTAAGCTGCCGGTAGTCTACACACAGTCTAAGGGAACTATCTTTTTTCCCAAACAAGAATATGCCAGCTCCGGCAGGTGAGGATGAGGGACGGATGAAACCTTTTTTTAGATTCTCATTGATATATTGTTTAAGCGCTTCCAGCTCAGTCTCTGAGAGAGTAAATATACGGCCAAACGGGACTTCTGATCTGGGCAGGAGGTCGATCGGACAGTCGTAAGGCCGATGAGGTGGTAGACGGTCAGCCATTTGTTTGTTGAAGACTTCTTGGAACTCAAGATATGCAGAGGGAACATGTTGGAGTTTGTCTGACGGAACAGTAATCGTAGCACAGACTTTCGGAGCCATGGGAAGACAATGTTGAGAGCAATATGGAGAGGAGAAAGATACCGCCTTAGTACTCCATTTGATCTGTGGGTCATGAGCCTGTAACCAAGGCAGGCCCGGTATAACAGGGAAAATAGGAGAGTGAATGAGGTCTAGCCGTAGGAATTCCTGATGCCCGGAATCTGCGGTTACTAGAATAGGTTGGGTTTCCTGGGTGATGGGACCTGAACAAGGGAGTGACCCATCAGCCAGATGTATTCGAAGACCTTGAGCTTTGGTTTGCAGAGGGATATGCAGGCTGTGGGCCAAGGCAGCATCTATGAAGCAACTGCATGCACCGGAATCAAGGACGGCCAGTAAGCGGGTCTCCCCTTCCGGTAGCTGTAGGGAAACACAAGTTGGATTGCCGTCTCCGTTGCCTCTCTTCCGAGGTCAGTGGGGCATGGACCAGGCCGAGCTGCATAGGCTCAGCCTCCGGAACTGGTGTAGTAGCGACTGCCGTAGGAGGTGGTGACTGAACAGGCAGGGGTCTGGACGGCATCCAAGCAGGGCGCGGGCCTTGGAAACGCTCTGAGCGTCGCTCAAGCAAGCGCCTGTCCAGTTTCGTGGCTGCTTGGATTAATTCTTCCAAGGAAGCGGGAGTTTCCATCCTGGCTAACTCATCCTTGAGAAGTTCAGACAAGCCTTGACGGTACTGGTAACGCAGGGCCGGCTCATTCCAATTTGTGTCGGCCACCCATTTACGAAATTCCACCGTGTAGTCCTCAGTTGGTCTCCTTCCTTGAGACAGGTGGTGCAGGATGGCTTCAGCTGTAGCCATACGCTGTGGGTTGTCATAGAGCTGGGACATACTCTAAAAAAAGGCATCTATTGTGTTTAGCACTGGACTTCTGTGTTCCATCAAGCCATGGGCCCAGGGTTGGGGTTCCTCAGACAGCAGTGAGATCGCAAATCCCACCTTAACAACTTCCGATGAGAAGGTTCTGGGCTGGAGAGCAAAGTAGAGGGAACATGCGTTTTTGAAGGCCCTAAATTTCTTACGGTCCCCTGAGAACCGTTCTGGTGTAAGAACTCTAGGTTCTGGGAGTGCCATGACGACTGTGGGACTGGCGGTAGCCTGGGGAAGCGGACCTCCACTACTGGGTGCGGGAGCTGCAGCTGCAGAAGGAAGTGACCCCGTAATCTGTTGGAGGCGGTTATCAATCTGGGTATATCCTTCCTGTAGTTTTTGGACGGAGTCAGCAAGAGTGGAAACCTGCTGACACAGGATCTCCAAAGGAGAGTGCGCTGTCGGCCTCGGACATCTGGCTGGTTTGTACTGTCTTGACTAATACTCACCGAGGCCAAGATGCCGAGAGCGGCTCGCCCTTACGACCACGCGCACCCAAGCCCCTGGAGATGATACAGGGAGCAGGGGCCATGCAGAGGCACGGGCTTCCAGTAACTGAGGGATCCTGAGAAGGCCTAGTAGAAGTCTTTGGTTGCTGGCCGGAGGTACACAGGCAAGTGTTGCGCGGAACTGGGGAACAGAGGAACAGGAAGTTCGTTAAACAAGCAGAGGTCAGCACCGGGTAATCAGGCAGAGCAGAGTCCGTAAAACTAGCAGGGGTCAGAACCAAGGTTATCAGGCAGAGCAAAGTCAGTTACACTAGCAGAGGTCAGAACTGGGTTATCAGGCAGAGCAAAGTCCGTTACACTAGCAGAGGTCAGAACCGGGTTATCAGGCAGAGCAAAGTCCGTTACACTAGCAGAGGTCAGAACCGGGTGATCAGGCAGAGCAGAATCCGTTAAGCAAGCAGAGGTCTGAAGGGTATCAAGCAAGCAGCGGTATCCGTAGTAACAAGCCAGGGGTTCAGCATGAGTTTCCAGGAATCATCAAGGTTAGACAGTATAAAGCAAATGTTGGTTGAAAAAGGGAGGGGAAAAAATTAGGACCTCTCCAATCCGGTCCTACCTTTTTCTGAGGGTATTAGGACTATTGCGGTACCAAAGGGATATAGACCAGGATATATAAAATCTTTTAGTTTATTAAAGGATAAGACATTAAAAGAGTCCATACAAGGACACAATTGTGGATAAACAAAAACATAATAACAAGAAACTGTTTACAGCAATGTTGACTCAAAATTTATATTAATGCCCGCACAGGTAGATGAAGGCAGGTTATTTAGTACTTGTAGACGTGACCTCTACAGTTTCGCGGTCAAGCCGCTTCTTCGGGAGGCGTATAATACATCTTCTACAAAATGACAAAAAAATCAACATTACAACAATACAATAAATAATCACTACATATTTACGTGAAAAAACGTATACATTGTTAACATTGGAGAAGATAATTATTGAATGATATTGCACTCACCACCCTTGGCTCACAAAGGGCTAGAACGACACTGTGAGACACCCACAACGGGCGTTCCCCCGGGGGCGAGCAAGGTTAGACAGTGGTACAGGGAGACAGGGACAGCTGACGACAAACCAGCAACCCGACTGGGCGCTGGAGTCGTCAGAAGTAGCCCCCCTGGCGCGCGCATCAGCGTGACGCGCTACCGGGCACCCGCACGGGCGACGGCGCGCACACGGGGACCGCTGTGCACCCACACGCGCCGCACCATTGGGCCGCAAACGGGTGTGCGTCGAAGAGCTAGTCCACCGCGCATGCGCCCCGGAGCCCGACGAACGGAGGCGACCGGAGTCTCCTGACAGTATGACTTAATTAACTTTCAGTTCAAACTAACTAAATACATTCCTGGCACATCCAAACAAAAGGTATGCAAAATGTGCTAATTCTGAGTAGAAAAGCCTGACCCTTGCCAGCATGCTACAGAGAAAGTATCTTGCTCTCTGTCTGGAAGCTATCTGTCTGTCTCTGTCTCTGTAGATGTCTAAAACAGACTTATGCCCCGTACACACGGTCGGACTTTGTTCGGACATTCCGACAACAAAATCTTAGGATTTTTTCCGACGGATGTTAGCTCAAACTTGTCTTGCATACACACGGTCACACAAAGTTGTCGGAAAATCCGATCATTCTGAACGCGGTGACGTAAAACATGTACGCAGGACTATAAACGGGGCAGTGGCCAATAGCTTTAATCTGTTTATTTATTCTGAGCATGCGTGGCACTTTGTCCGTCAGATTTGTGTACACACGATCGAAATTTCCAACAACGGATTTTGTTGTCGGAAAATTTTATATCCTGCTCTCAAACTTTGTGTGTCGGAAAATCCGATGGAAAATGTGTGATGGAGCCTACACACGGTCGGAATTTCCGACAACAAGGTCCTATCACACATTTTCCATCGGAAAATCCGACCATTTGTACGGGGCATAAGAGCGTGAGCTCTTCAATTAGCATACAATATGTCCTTTTCTGATTGCAGACCTTTAAGTCTTATACAACACTGTCAGCAGGGGCCTCCCAGACATCTGCAGAGAAACCACTGCTTCAAGACAAGGAGCAAGAGACTTTCTCTGTGGCATGCTGGCAGGGAACAGGTTTTTTTTGCATATGCTGTTGCTGCACACCTTTTGTTTGGAAGCAGCTGGAATGCATTTAGCTACCTTAAAGAGGTAGAAAACTCTATTTTTCAAAATTGTACCTACAGGTAAGCCTATAACAAGGCTTACCTGTAGGTACAGTGAACATCTCCTAAATTTGCAGTGTTTAGGAGATATTCACACTGGATGCAGCTGGTGACGTCACCGGCGCATGTGCTCTGAAGGTCCGGCATATGCTGGATCTTCAGAGCTCTGTGTTCGAGCCTAAGGTTCTCACACACATGCGTGGGGGTGATGTCATTGCGGTCCCGACCCTCACACATCCAGAGCTCGCGAACCCGAAGGAGGGACCGGGGGAAGATGAAAGCACTGTCAGTGGTGTCAGCGTGCCGTTGGAGGGCTTCATTCAAAGGTAAGTATTTTACATGCTGCAGTTTATTACCACTTTAAACTGAAAGTTTAACTTAAAGCATTATTTGTTTTCAAACACTGCATCCTATAAACAAACAACTTGTCCATGTACATATTTATTTCTGAAGTTTGTCGCCTTCTTTCCTGCAGTAATCATGATCTTGGATAACAAAGTTAGACGCAAAAGCACAATGGATGCATTTCAGCAGAGTAGAATTAATAGAGAACAAAATAGTTAACATACAGGCCTTCCATATACATCACACAGGTCAATATTTCAAAGTACAGAGTGACAAAATACAACTTACGTAATATCTTTGAGAGGCATATTAAGTGCTTAATTGCATGTTATCTGAAAAATAAAAACATGATGTCCACACTGTTTAGCATAGGAGTGAGGAATAAGTAGGTAATTAAATGCACTGGCTTGCTCCTACTGTTATGTGATAATATTGTTCAGGAGCATCAGAACTCAGTTAAGGTTGCAGTGATTTTCATTATTGAAAGATTTATTTTATCTTGAAACACTGACAGAGTTGCATTAAAGTAAAATGGACTTTGCTTGCCGACACATTAATCACACTGTACTGTGTCTGCGGGAAGTATCATGGTGCTATTGATATGCAAGTCTTGATAAACTGGCACAATATTCCTTCAGCAACAATTACCGCTCTTTCCAGATTTAATTCTCAGCTAAAGCTTGCAGCTGAATAATATTATGGCCTTGCAGCTCTGGGATTCCAGGACCAGTTCTTGGTTTTCTCTCACTTTCTTCTAGGTCAGAGGTAATAGAAATATATGTATATAAAATTCTGAACACCTATACATACTGTATATCAACACAATCATATTGATATATGTTCATTGTCATATGTACCTAAAGAGACACTGTCACCTTGTCTATGCTAGACAAAGGGACATTGTTTCTGAAAAGGACCCCCCAACCTTCTTATACTCACCTTTATAGTGCTCCCTCACCATTATTTTCAAGTACATAGCAGTACACAACACCAAATATGGAGGACCATGTGACCTCCTCCCTGTGACAGTGCTTGGGTCCAGCAGCTATTCACTAGGCCCAAGCACCATCCTATAAATATGGAAGTAATGTTATTGTTCCACTAAGTTGTTGGCACCAGTTATTTGAATGCTGGCTGTAGAGGTGGAAGGCTGGTAAGGTGTCTAAAAGTGTCCAGGGTACTTTTCTGGAAAGAAGGATGGAAACTCCACTCGATTTGTATTTCCTGTTGCGGCTGTGGTAAGAGGTGAGGAAATAAAGATGTCTAAGTGAGTGAAATTTCAGTTCCTTGGAATGAGTTTCTGTCTACTTGAGTGAGGAGGCAAGTAACTGAAGGCATTGCAAGATGCATCAAAACATGCATTGTGGTGTACGTTTTACCTTATATGACCAGCCAAAAAAACAATGGGTTATTCCCACACTCCCTAATCTACTCAATCCCTAAAACTAAATATAAAACAAAACAAAAACAAGAGATAGGCTACAAACCAAAAATTGTGTTCCCAAAACTAAAAATGAATCAAAAAATGTAAATTGGTTGCGCCTATTCATCCAACAACAATATGCATCCAAATATGAACATCCAGTGACATAAGTGATAAAAAAAAATATATGTGACGTAGCACTGTGGAATGGGAGCTGCAGCCCCGTCGGATATCTATGTGGATGCGATTAACTGCTTTTTAATGTAAGTGTTTATTACTGTCTTAATGAAAATTACATCTTATACTACACTATGGGAGCAATTTTTTTAATTGAGGAATGGAGGAAAAGAGGATCTGTGTAAAGCATATAAAAGCTCCACCAGCACAGCATAACCCAGAGAGGGGAAGGAGGATAAAGCATTTCTGACCAGCTGATGAGCCAGGATTTGAACCCTCAGAAGAGGAAGGAGTTTTTGGACCTGGAAACAGGTCTAAACTTGAGGTGAGCGCAGTGGTGAACAGTGATGGGAGTCACTACATATTATTCGAGACCAACACGTGTGAAGAAAAGTTTAATATTTAGGATCACATTTAGAAAGGAATGCACATGTGGAAGGCATAATTGGACATTAATGGAGTTTTTCATTTTATATACACAATTGATTCTATATATTTTTTTATCACTTATGTCATTGGATGCTCATATTTGGATGTATATTGTTGTTGGATGGTTAGGGGCAACCAATTTACACTTTTTGATTCTTGTATGACCAGCGTCAGAGATAAGCTCAGTGGCTCATTCATCTTTTTCTCAAGTCCTAATGGGGGTGAACTCAATCAAGGGCAGGGTGGTAGGAAAGAGGAGGAGCATGATAGTTCACAGTGAGGGGGCCCTCTCCACTCCTGCCCCACCAGGAACCTGCTGCTACCCACCCCAGGGAATCCAGGAGTAATTTAAAATAGCTAGGTAATACAGTATAGGGCCAGTCCCTTCAATTGGCTCCACCTCACAGGATCTGGAGAAGAGAAGATAGGAGAGAAATAAACAATTACTATAAAATTGAGAGCAACATGAAATTAAAAGACTCAATTACACTAAAGTAACAGAAAGTGACCAATGCATGTGACAAGGCTGAAACTGTTCTGAAATGGCAATTTTTGTAGCTTTTTTGGAGTGGATAAAGTAATATGATATATATGTAGGCTAGCATGAACTCCTTCTTAAGGTATAAGAAAGGAAGGGGGAGGGGGAAGTGATTTTCTGAGGAGTGATCTCTACCTGAGAGTCATGACTGTCATGACAGATGACAGCCATGCACCTCCCATATCAGATACTTAACGGGACATTAGTTTTGCTAAGGGGGATATTAAGTGTATATAGAGGAGACTCCCAACATTATTGTCCTTCTGTCTATATATGTGTTGTGGGCTGCGTCCTGCATGGGAGGACACAGGTGGCAGAGATACATTTTCTTTATCGCTTTTGAGGAGAAGGCTTCCACTTGAGTATAACAGCCAGCGTATAGCTACTGGTTTAAAAAAGACAGTAAGGTAGGCTGTAGAAGTTTACCTAGATGAACATATAGTGGTATCCTGAGTAGAGGAAAGAACTGTCATTATTACAGGACATTATGGGATCCAGATTTGTAATGTTCTTGGTCACTGGAGATCCCACTATCAGGGAGCAGATCCGTGTTCAGTAACTTTGCCTTCTCTATTTAACCGCTCAATGGAGAACACATGATATGAGTTTGGGGAGGTTCCCATCACTGCCACTCTGCTTCCCAATATGTGTTTATGTGGCTAGGTGATATAGAATAATTTACATACATGGGGTAGTCATGTGAACCATCAAGAAACCCACCCATGATTGTCCCAGGAGGTTACACACTAACAAGAAAGCTCTTTCCAATGTATCTTTGTTAAGAGGGTGGAAACCCAGTGGAAGAATAAACTAATATACATCACTTAGGGCATGGAGACAAAGCCACTATATGGCCTAAAAGGCTGAGGTTAGGGGTAAAATAAATATCTGATGGGCTGACTATAGGGGTAGCGTGAAGGGTTCAAAACTCAAGCCCAATTTCCTTTGTGACGAAGATATAAACAGGCTGTATGTACTGTATGTCTTAGGTGTGTCGCTTTAAATATTAAGGGGGAACGCCAAGAATATCCATTAGACACTGTCCTTTTCTGATTTATTCTAGCAAAGGACTAGGAAATGCAGAGGCAGAGGATAGGAGGGTGTTGGAGTACCTTTCATAAGGTCCCATATTGTAAGGTGCTGGGACATAAGTGGATCCGGAAACAGTGATCTCAAGAAACAATCGTAGGGTAGGAGGAGAAAAGACAAGTTTTACCCTGAAGTTTAAAAGAGTGCTGGTAGAAAGAGGTACCTGCCGAGGGTATCCCAAAAGAAGCAGGGAGGTTAATGAGAGGAAGCATGCCCCAAAGATAAAGAGTAGATCAGGAAAGGTAATCTCAGAGAATGGAAGTCCACCAGCTAGTCACAATAAAAACAGTTTAGGTACAGTAGTCAATATAGTGGGGTTTTCTTAGAAACCTCATAGTTCCTTTCCAGTCAGGTATGGGGGGGGGGGTTGACTGCACTCCAGTCTTTGGTTTCTAAAGCAAGGTAACTACTGTGGTGAAGGTGTGGAGGGTTGGAGCAAATCCATGTCTAACCAGTCAGGGACATTTACACATGAAATAACCAAAAAGCTGAAGAGGTCTGACATCTGAGCAAGAGAGTGCAAAGTAAAAGAAGCACCATTCTTGAGAGTTAACAGGCAAAGTGGATAACCCAAGGAATAAAGAGTGCCACTCTGCCTTATTATCTCTAGTAGGGGTTTGAGGGGTCTTCCTGATGAAGGACAATCAAATGGAGGATTGTGACTTATGCGCCATCAAATCCAATCCATCTATTGTTCCATACCTATCCCCTTCATCTCATCTTTAATTGTAAGGACATGTACTCTACACAAGACGTTTCTGAGGATATGCAATCGATTCTGTTGTTTGAATAAACCCAATGCACAAAGAGGTTGTAGATGGTTTATCCCAGAATGTATTTAGTATTCCAGTGACCATCGCTGTCAAGTCTGCACCAGAAGTGGCCTATGGGATGCCACTCAACTTTCTGTTGGTGCAGAGGCTTCAAATCAGTAAGTTTTTAAGGTGTAGCTGCATTTGAATCTCCCTTTTGTGGAACTCTGCTTGAGCTAGCTCAAGGTTTGCCACTCCCTGCCCCAGGGCCCAATGTGATATATCTTATGAGGAGAACTTGACTGTCAGTGTTTGCACATCTTGTCGATCTCTGTGAGGTCCTAGGAATATTGATTTAGTTTGTGCCACAAATGCAGCAAGCTCATCCCAGGTTGGGAAGGACTGCAGGATCCTTCAGACCTTCATTGCTGTTAAGGTATGCTGTGGTTTATAGTCTAGGGAGTCTTCCTATGGTTTAGGGACATTATGTGATGAGAGAATCCAGAACTCATTGGTCTCAGGCTTGGAAGATGGGCTTCCAAGGTTTGTCTAAAGGTTGGGTCAAAACTCCTACCTGATGTGCAAGGGGAAGAAGAGCCTGTTTGTTGGGTGCTGCGTCTGCATGGGCCCTGGATTGCTGGACCTCGAGTTAGAGGCAGGTTGCAACCTGAATATGTAATCTATAGCCAAGCCATGAGAACGCAGATCTGTATAATTTAGTTCTCATAAATAGACATGTTTTCTAGCCTTAAATAGTCTGCTGAGGTTTGGTAAAGGCTGTAAGTTATTGCGGAGCTCACTAGATGTGCTTCTCCACACTACTATTGCCAAGTCACACACCCAATATGTGCTTTTTTATTATGAATTTACAGCTTTAGTAAATAAAAATGTAATATATGACAAAGATATCCCAGAGTATTATGGGTTTCTAAAGATTACACTTTAGAAAACCCCTTTCAGGCATGAATGATCCCTTTCATTAAAGCATCAGATGAAGGTGTTTAATGAGAAAGGCATAGAGAGGGGAGGAATCACTGTTTTGGATGATGTATACATTTCAGCTTGAGATACTGAGCTCTGTAAACCAGACCAGTACAAAACAAATACATTAATTAAGGGTCATAGTAGGGGCCATAATAGGCCATGCCTCACTCACTGAGAGTCACCTTATAATGGGCTCCTTCACCTCTCCATTCATAAGAGCTTTGTGTCTAATCCCTGTGTAAACTCTGTGTAAATCTGTACCAGAGCATATATAGGGTTGCCATGAAAGGGAAAAGTGACAGATTAAATAGAAGCTATGTTAGTTTTAATATGAACTTCTTTTAAAGTGGAACTTTAGTCAGAAAATGAAGTCCTGCTAGATCACTTCATGCTGGCCCCTTTTGCAGGTATAGCTATGTAAAACTTTTTAAAAAAGCGTCTATACTGTTTAAAATCTAGTAATACACTGTCTCACGCTGCTCTGCACTTGCTCAGTTGCTCTTTATTTTTTGTCACTGTGCCGAATTTGTAGGGCCAGTCTACGTACAGCCTCACTGTTGTTCAGGGACTCAGAAAAATGTTGGAGGCAATTTATAGAACACACTAAATTTGGTGGCATAATTATTAATGTGATGTATGTTTTTTGCTAAGGAACATTATTTTTATGAATTTGTTATGGGTAAAGTTCCACTTTAAGTTTCAAAGTTCACACTTTAGGTATTCTTTATTTTTATATTTGCTGACCAAAATAGAAAACTCATCACCAACCCTACATATACAGGTGCACCTCATAAAATTATAATATCAACCAAAAGTTAATTTATTTCAGTAATTCAAAGATGTATTACACACAGAGTGATATATTTCAAGCAATTCATTCTTTTAATTTTTATGATTTTGACTTACAGCTAATGAAAACCCAAAATTCAGTATCTCAGAAAATTAAAATATTATATAAGATCAATAAAATAATAATAATATCATATTTAATACTGCAGTGTTGGCTTACTGAAAAGTATGTTCATGTACAGTATAGTATGCACTCAATACTTGCTTGGGGCTCCTTTTGCATGAATTACTGCATCAATGTGGTGTGGCATGGAGATGATCAGCTTGTGGCACTGCTGATGTGTTATGGAAGCCCAAGTTTCTTTGATAGTGGCTTTCAGCCCGTCTGCATGGTTAGGTCTGGTGTCTCTCATCTTCCACTTGACAATACCCCACAGATTCTCTATGGGGTCTAGGTCAGGCAAGTTTGCTGGCCAATCAAGCACAATGATACCATGATCATTAAACCAGGTGTAGCGCTGACAACTTTTGTATTTAGCCATATGTGTGTTATGCAGTACATAAGTTGTTATAGTGTCATCTTGTGGATAATTGAAAAGGTACAATACTTTTACATTTCATGATTAAGTGAAGTGACATGGAAGTGATTGATTGTTTACTTCGGAACTTTAGCTGTGACCCACCCACAATGCTCCTGGACAAGAGGAGAACTGAACTGCATTGTGGGAGGATATAAAAGGGCTGGGAGCGGCCAGCTTAGGTCTCTTGTTCCTGGGACGCGTGGCCTGCCAGCAGGACTCTGTTGGTGTATGTGTCCCACAGGGTTGTGGCCTCCTTTGTGAAGGAGCGGAGCAGCTGCAAGGATCCAGCCGTCATATCACAGTGTGCTGGAGCAGCAGAAGTGATCGTTCCGGAGACCCGTGGGGGGGTAACCGAGGACTCCTGGTCGTTAGTGAAAGGAACAGTGTGACGGCATGGTGGTGCCTCCATACAGACTGAGGACTGCTGAAACAGAGACATCCATCTGCCTGGATCCCGTGTGGTGAGACCGGAAGTTTGTTTAATACTACACTCACACTTAGAACTGTTACAGAGTGTTGCTGGGACTGATAGTCCCACAGAGTAAGTTAAGTTGGAAAACAGTACATCTGCATAGACTTCAGTATTCAAGAGCAGATGTTAGATGTTCGTCTTCTTCATATAAGAAGCCGGATTATAACTGCTTTAGTGTATTATCTTACACTGCGCAACACCCAAGAGGAACCCCTTGTGGATTACAATTACGAGTTCTTAGCTAGCGAAGACTGAAGACGCCAAGACTATCTTTTTCATTGCAGGGCCCTGCATTTAGCTACCAACGATAGTGACTTTACAGTTTAGAGCAGGGGGAGCACCCTGGTATAGATATATACAATTAGGTACATTTGTGTATGTTACCAATTGTCATAAGTATTTACTATACTATTGCACTACGTTGGCGTGATAGCGTAGTCATTGTAATAACCCTTTATATAAATATACTACCTACTCAAAGAAAGAAGTTATTTCTGGTTATTATTGAAGTTTGTGTGCAGTGTTGTTATTTCTCCTGCAGGTGGAGCTACAGACACCCAGGTAGAGGTAAATATAAACATAAGTGTATATTGTGGGTTAAAGTCAATACTCATACTATTACAACACTGCACTACAGCTGTGCCAAGGGGATTGAACAATTTAAGAGGGGTAAAGAGAAAGAGGACAGGCCCGCTTTAAACCAGCAGCTCCACAGAGAGTTATTGCTACACAGGTATTGATACTTTTTTGGCAGTGTGGGCAGGTGCCAGCTCCTGCTGGAAAATGAAATCAGCATCTCCATAAAACTGGTCAGCAGAGGGAAGCATGGAGTGCTCTAGAATTTCCTGGCGGAAATCGAGGTCCCAGAGTCTGGAGGAAGAGTGGAGAGGTACAGAATCCAAGTTGCTGACCAGCTTTATGGAGATGCTGATTTCATTTTCCATCAGGACTTGGCATCTGCCCACACTGCCAAAAGTACCAATACCTGGTTTAATGATCATGGTATCACATCATCATCATCATCATGGTATAGTATCATGGTATAGATAATGTGTGGGATGTAGTCAAGAGGAAGATGAGAGATACCAGACCCAACAATGCAAATGAGCTGAAAACCACTATCAAAGAAGCCTTGGATTCCATAACACCACAGCAGTGCCACAGGCTGATCGCCTCCATGCCACACCACATTGATGCAGTAATTCATGCAAAAGGAGCCCCAACCAAGTATTGAGTACATACTATACTGTACATGGACATACTTTTCAGTAAGCCAACATTTCTGTATTAAAAATCCTTTTTTTTATTGGTGTTATGTAATATTCAATATTTCTGAGATACAGAATTTTGGGTTTTCACTATCTGTAAGCCATAATCAAAATTAAAAGAAAGAAATGCTTAAAATATATCACTCTGTGTATAATGCATCTACTGTATATAAAATATATGTGTTTCACTTTTTTAATTGAATTACTGAAATAAGTTAACTTTTTGATGATATTCTAATTTTATGAGATGCACCTGTATATTACCCAGACAGATCCTGTCTCTGCTAGCAGGAGTGAGAACGGAACATGTCCCTCCTCTGACTCATTTAGGCTATTTACATCACATCAGTAAACCAGCTTTCTGACACTTGCCTTATACTCACTACCTTATGGTTATATATTCGTACATTATCAGCATTAATAGGTCATTTTACATATTTGCCAAGTTAAAAAGATGTGTGAAAGTTCTATTTTTTTAATCATAAACATAAAACACAAATAAAAAAAATGCTTGCAAAAACACTATACATTACCTTAAATACATTACATTCGGAAATTTAAACAGCTTTACCCTTGAAAACTGTACAAGTGTTTGATTAGACCCAAGTTCTTCTTTATTATTTCAGTCACTTCTTGGCTCAACTTCTGCACTTTCATTATGACTTTTTTTTTCTTAAACCTTTCTCTCTGTACTAGAGGGAGCTGTGCATTTGCTATGATTTATGTAGTGGAAAAAAAACCTCTAGTGTGAAAAATGTAAGTGTCTTTTCTTTGGTCTAAAGAGTTTTTAAAAGCATTATAAATTTATATCGGTGGTGATGCATGAAAGCATGTTTTGTTACTGATCACATTGTTGTCCAGAATTCTTTCTTTAGCAGATCATTTATTTGTATGGCCCAATTACATAAAAACAGCACACATAGGTGTAAATAGAGACTTTTGTGAAGTGTTTTAAACAAGCACTCCCCTCCCCACGTTTGTCGCATTGTACCCATTTTCATATTTTCACATTTCTTTTCAAATGTTTTATTTCTTAACGCAATAACAATTCTAGTAAACAAAAATATAACACCTACAATGCAGTTCTCTTGCTAGCTTCATGCACAGACTTCATAAGTATTAGGCAATGTGATTTTGTGCATTCTCTGTGCATTGTTCAGCTGTTGAATTTACATCTCTAACTCCATTTTTTTTTTGCTATTGGTTGAAGCACAGCCGATAAAAATGAATAATTTTAACAAAGCAGGAAAAAAGTTAATGTCATATCTGACTGGACACCTGACTTCTGAAGATAAAGTTAATATGTATTACTATATTTAAGGAGAGCTGTGACATAAGGGAGGGTGCACAAAAGAGCTCACAACAGCCTTCATGCACAGGTACTGTTAGATGGGATAGACTAATGGCCCGTACAAATGTAAAATAGCGCTTTCGCTGCAATCGTGCGTTAATCTGATTGTCAGTACAGATTTTCGTTTAGTCAGTACAGTTGTTGTCCGAAAATACAATACAAATACACTACAACACATTACATCACTTCCGATTTTTTTTTTTCTGTCGTACAAGAATTTTCGTGACTTTAGTAACCTATTCAATTTCTACTAGTAAGCAGAAAAAGTCGGATGAGCTGTTGTCCGATTTTTGCATCGTGTGTACGGGCCATAACGAATGGCATGGGTCTATTTACCACTATCTTGTTCTTTTTTAACAGTGTCCCATCAGCTTTATTATAAAGCGACAAGGGGGAGGGGGATTTTGGGACTTTAAATGAAATGGCACCTGGTAAAGTCGCATATTTCCATCCCTATAGCTATACTAAAAGAACCCACAGGCATGGATCGAGTGAGTGAAGGAAAAGAGATTGGGACTTTAAATGAAGCCAATGGTTTGCAAGCCGACACATGAGCGGTGGGTCAATACACTTTATTGAAAGTAAAATACAAACATGGGTATCAAACAATGTATGGTTAACACTGGGTAAGATGCATAATAACACTGATACCATAAACCAGCATAGTAGTTAATAACATAAATAGTTACATCAGATAATCTTACGATAATCTACCCAGTGTTAACCATACATTATTTGTTACCCATGTTTGTATTTTACTTTCAATAAAGTGTATTGACCCACCGCTCATGTGTCTGCTTGCAAACCATTGGCTTCATTTAAAGTCCCAATCTCTTTTCCTTAACTCACTCGCTCCATGCCTGTGGGTTCTTTTAGTATAGCTATAGGGATGGAAATATGCAACCTTACCAGGCGCCATTTCATTTAAAGTCCCAAAATCCCCCTCCCCCTTGTCGCTTTATAGTCAATCGGGATGGAAGCCCATGGTTTGCTCCACTGATTTATTTTTATTTTTACCAAATCTGTTTAATCATTCTGCCCCCATTGATTTTCTGGTAGCCTCACCTGTTTTACCATCCTCAACTTAGTATCATTATGACCCGTCATGTTTGACCCTATTAGTTCAACTTCATTTTAATACTAGCAATATTCTTTACAGTTTTATCATGTATGCCTTGTCCTGGGTGGATTGTGTTTGGTTCACTGGTGGGACCGTCTGATCTCTGCCTTATCCGGGAGCTGCGATGTGCACTGTCGGTCCCCCTTCCTCCCCCCCTGCCCCCCGTGGTGGGTGTGGGGTGCGGGGTTGCCGCCACTGCACATCGACGTCACGCCACCTGTGGTGGGAGGGTGCGGTGCCTTTTGGCGCCGTTCCGCCTGCTGCGTTGCTGTTACCACGCTCGCAGGCTTTGATGGGAGGTCCCGGGCCGTCGCCAATCAATGGTCTGCTTTGGGCTGGAGCTCCTCCCACCCCCTGCCTTGCGTGACGTTGGCGGGCTTCCCCGTGGTGGCGCCTATATTTGGGCACCCTTGTTTTGTCTAAAGGTGATGCGGCACTCGAGACACACTACGGCGGTGGTTGGTGTCCCCCTCTGTACACCACAACCTTCTCACGCCACACCAGGTATCATCCTTTTTTCACCTCATCACTTCACCCCTATTCATCTCTTCCTTGGTGTTTTCACTTGCTAACTTTTTCACTTCCTATTGTTCAGTCTTGTACATCACCCTTCATCGTTCCTCATTACCGACCTATTTCTGGTCACCCCATCCTCACGATCACCTCCTTTTCCCCCCACCCCCCCACCTTCACTTCCCTCACGTTTTCTTTCCTCCCACCTATCCTCATCTCTTCACCTTGGTTCACCTGCCACCTTTTTCCTTAGGGCGCCTTGTGGTCTTGTGTCTCCTCGGGGGGTGCCTGTGTTTGTCGCCGCTGAGGGGGTGCCCGCCTCAGCTCCCGGTTGCAGTGTCTTCGGATGGCTTGCCAGCTCCGGCCTTTCACTATCTACCTATGCCTCTAGTGAGTACTGTTTATTTTCTAGGGGATTATCTGCCCCTCTATACCCACTCTAACTGTTCATCCATTCTTATATTTTTAAATTTCAGCAACATGACGTGTCCACTCCTGATTAGTGGTCGTGAACCACGAAACGCGTCGAGATACCAGTTCCTTCTATCCATTTTTTGAGTATATACACGTCATTGTTTTTAACAGGAATTTGAGGCCAGAAATCAGGCATACTTTACCCATTACTAATTGGTTACCCACCCCGACACTGGTGGTCCTTTGTTTTTACTCAGCAATGTTGTCTGTACCATTGTTATTATCTACCTTATCTGATGTAACTATTTATGTTAGTAACTACTATGCTGGTTTACGGTATCAGTGTTATTATGCATCTTACGATATTCTATCCAGTGTTAACCATACATTGTTTGATACCCATGTTTGTATTTTACTTTCAATAAAGTGTATTAACCCACCGCTCATGTGTCGGCTTGCAAACCATTGGCTTTATTTAAAGTCCCAATCTCTTTTCCTTCACTCACTCGCTCCATGCCTGTGGGTTCTTTTAGTACACCATCAGCTTTATTGGAAAATGTGTAAACCTACACCGACCAGCCATAACTTTATGACCCATGATCAGTGTCGCTAACCATCAGTATTCATACTGGCAGCCAGTAAAAAATGGGCACTTTCTCCTGTCAGTAAATGCCAGTGACAGGAGAAGGTTGCCAGTAAAAAATATGGCTGTGGTTCTCGGTTCGGAAGTGTGCATGCCGTTCCAATCCGGAGCCGGCCGAGACTATCAGAGTGCCTGTTACAGTGTGTTTGGTGGTGCTGGCAGGGGGCAGGTCTGGCAGAGTCGGTGCCTGAGCATGTCATGTGATGTCATGGTGCAAGGGAGCCGAACAGAGCCTTATGTGTGGGTTTGCGGGACAGGAGCAAGGCAAGCTGGGAGCGGAACTTGTCAACGCTGTTTGGACTGGAATGGACTGAAGGGACCAACTGGCTTGGAGCGAGACTATCACTGTGACTCAGGAGGGAACATGCCGGTGAGGCGTCATCCTCACTGCTGTCAGTGTCACTGTGAGAGCCATTTTTATGTTTGTGTGCTGCCCAGTCTAATTTCTTGTCCTCCTGAATCCTTTCCCTGAGCTATTTACTTACAATGTCGAAAATTCAAAAAAATATATTTTTTTAATTCAATATCTACCTTAAATCACATTGCTAATTGCATATTGTACTTGTTTGTAGCCTAAATACTGAAATTTGCACTTAAAACTGTAATTTTGTAACCTTTGTAATTGCCACTAAAAACTTGGCTGTGCCAGTAAATTTTGGGTGTTGTGTCAGTAAATTTCAATCCAGTAGGTTGGCAATGCAGCCCATGATTAAGTGAATAACACTGATTATCTTGTTACAATGTCATCTGAAAATTGGTGGGATATATTAGGCAGCAAGTCAAAATGATGTCCATGAAGTTGATGTGTTGAAAGCAAAATAAAGCAAAATGGGCAATGTAGTTGGTTGTTTATTGGGCTGTGTAGCCAAGGACCTGTCAGGGTGCCTATGCTGACCCGTGTCCACAGCCAAGAGTGCATACAATGGGCACATGAGCATCAGAACTGGACCACGGAGCAATGGAAGATGGTGGTCTGGTCTAATGAATCAAGTTTTCATTTACATCATGCGGTAGACTGGGTGCATGTGTGTCACTTACCTGGGGAAGAGATGGAACCAGGAGGTGTTATAGGAAGAAGGCAAGCCGACAGAGGCACCGTGATGCTTTGGGCAATGTTCTGCTGGGAAATCTTGGGTGTTGCCATTCATGTGGATTTTACTTGACACCTACACCTACCTAAGCAGTGTTGCTGACCAAGTACATCCCTGTCTGGAAAAGATATTCCCTGATGCCTGTGCCCTCTTTCAGCAGGATAATGCACCCTGCCACACTGCATAAATTGTTCAAGATTGGTTTGAGGAACACAATGAGTTTTAGGTGTTGACTTGGCCTCCAAATTCTCCAGACCTTAATTCAATTGAGCATCTGTAGGATGTGCTGAAAAAACAAGTCCGATCTATGGAGGTCCCAGCTCACAACCTACAGGATCTTCTACTGATGGCTTGGTGCCAGATGTGATGATAATGCGAACTGGGCACCCAACTGTGTGCGAAGACGTAGGACAGCCATGTTGTTCAAAATTCTTAAATCACCATGACATATTTTAGAATATGACGTTATTCTTAGCTTGTAAGCTCGCAGGAGCAGGGCCCTTCTAACCCTCTTGTATTGAATTGTACTGTTGGTGTATTGTCTCCCTTTATATTGAAAAGCGCTGCACAAATTGTTGGCGCTACATGAATCCTGTATTATAATAATAATAATAATAATGCTTCATACCCATTTGAGTGAACATTTCTACAAGGGTTCAGAAACTTCAAAGGAACCACTATTTCAACTCAGGAATGACTAATAACCATTCTGCTACACCACTACTTAGCAAATAACTAATAAACAGGAATTTGCTAAAGCTGTAATTAAGTTAGTTATCTTAATGTCTGTTAGCAGTAAACATTTGGAAAGGTTATCAGCACCTCCCATTAAGGGCATTGAGGGCATTGAGATCAGGCATCGTAAACCTGTAAAACATTTCAGTTCTGTTATGTTATAGATCTCAAGGTAATTAAATCCATTAGGAGTACATAGCTTACCCAGGGCTAATTTATAATGTAAAAGCCATTGAAGTCTGATCTATAGTGATAGCTATCCTTCTTGACCCACATACATTTTACAGTTTTGAAATCTATACATAATTCATAAAATTAAATATGGTAAAGCTAAATTACTACTGATTATATATTTGAATGTGGAACAAAATACTGAACCGATCAAGGTCACACATGATTGGTGGAAGTCGGAATATATAACTTCTGTCTCCTGGTTGACTTGCCTATCTGAGAAATATAATTTTTAGTATCTCTAGAATGGCAATTGCGTGTTGCACAATAATATGTGGGTTACCAGATGTGGTATACTTGGAATATTAATACATCCTGTCTAATTGTCCCTAGTATGTATGAATGTGAGTTAGGGACCTTAGATTGTAAGCTCCTTGAGGGTGTAGGGACTGATGTGAATGTATAATGTATATGTAAAGCGCTGCATAAATTGATGGCGCTATATAAGTACCTGCAATAAATAAATAATAATACATTTAGAAAACTGTATCTGAGGGAGATACAGCTAAATGATCATAAAGACTGTGACATCCCACCGGCCACTCCTCTCATTGGTCAGATCATTTCTGTCAACACCCACCTCGAGGACCAGAAAAAAAACACTGCCTCAGCAGTCTAGAGCTCTCCTTTACCATCAAACAGAGAACATCAGCCAAGATTTATGAGCACACTGATCCATGTTGCTCATTAACTGGACTTTGTTAAAGTGGTTGTAAAGTCAAAAGGTTTTTTTTGTTTCAAAATTTTTATTAAGGTTTTTCAATGTACAAGAATAATAACAAAGAGCACATTACAGTTGTACAGATATCATTATTTCCATATACAAATAAGATAAAGACAACTTTAGCAATTAAGAAACATGGCAGTGCATATGGTTAAAGGGCCCTTTGGGTCAGACCCAAATGGTGGCAAGTGGAGACATAAGAGCGATTCTATGCTGAACTTATAGAGAAACTGGGCATGCCTCCAATACACCCAAACACCCCAATTGGGCTCAAACTGTGAGTGGGTGGGGGCATTTAAATTCGGTACTTGTCATATTATCTAACTGTTTCTCTGGGGGGTTCAATCAAATCTCTCTATGTCTCTGGTAAC
The DNA here is from genome assembly GCA_037952925.1 of Lithobates clamitans. NCBI lineage: Eukaryota > Metazoa > Chordata > Amphibia > Anura > Ranidae > Lithobates > Lithobates clamitans. Next base: position 681,987 of record JBBGZY010000589.1, on the reverse strand, counting down.
ATATATATCAGCCTGAACGTCAGAGATGGACTGTAAGGGAAAAATCCCTAATAAGGATGAGCTGAACACCCCCCGGTTCGGTTCGCACCATAACATGCGAACAGGCAAAAAACAGCTCTGACATCACATGGCAGCTGCGATCAGTTTTAAACAACTTTTTTCCTTTATAAATGTAATTTTGCTGTGGTAATGTTCTAAACATGGGAAAACTGTGCAACTTTACAGGCATACTATAGACACCCCCCAGGTATGATATTTAAAGGAATATTTAATTTTTATTGTTTCACTTTAAGCATTATTAAAATCACTGCTCTCGAAAAAACTGCACTTTTTAAAACTTTTTTTGCATTGATACATGTCCTCTGGGGCAGGACCCAGGTCCACAAACACTTTTTATGGCAATAAACTGCATATAAGCCTTTACAATGAGCACTTTTGGTTTTTCATGTTAATGTCCCATAGACTTTAAAGGTGCTTTCAAATTTGCCGAGAACACCACATAATGTTCGCTGTTCGGCGAACATGCGGCTCATCCCTAATCCCTAACACTATATAAAAGTGGATTCGAGTTCTTTTTAGTTTGTGTAGTTCTGCGGCCTATTGGGAAACCTTCGTTTCTGTAATGAGTGGCAGGGACAAGATAAGATAAAAAAAAACCCTCTGTGTGCAGTGGCCCCCCTAATACTTACCTGAGCCCCATCTCTCTCCGGTGATGTCCATGGGTGCCTCGCTGCTTACTATGGGGGCATTTGACAGGGGGGGAGGCCAGAAGAACTGAAGAGGAACCTGAGAAGAGGAGGATCTGGGCTGCCCTGTGCAAATCCACTGCAATAAAGCAGGTAAGTATAACATGTTTGCTTTTTTTATATAAAAAAAAGGAGACTTTACAATCACTAGGGACCGAGCCTATTTTTCAGACTTGGTGTTTACAAGTTTAAATAATTTTTTTTTGCTACAAAATTACTTAAAAACCCCCAAACATTATACATTTTTTTCAGACACCCTAGAGAATAAAATGAGGGTCTTTGCAATACTTTATGTCACACCGTATTTGCGCAGTGGTCTTACAAGCGCTTTTTTTTGGAAAAAATACAAATTTATTAAATTAAAAAATAAGACACAGTAAAGTTAGCCCAATTTTCTGTTATATTGTGAAAGATAATGTTATGCTGAGTAAATTGATACCCAACATGTCACGCTTCAAAATTGCGGTCGCTCGTGGAATGACGACAAATTTTTGACCCTTAAAAATCTCCATTGGCAACATTTAAAAATGTCTACAGGTTACCAGTTTTGAGTTACAAAGGAGGTTTTGTGCTATAATTATTGCTCTCGCTCTAACGATCATGGCGATACATCACATGTGTGGTTTGAACACTGTTTTCATATGCAGGCGCAACTTGCGTATGTGTTCGCGTCTGCGTGTGAGCTCAGCGGGACAGGGCGCTTTAAATTTTTTCCTTTTTTTTTCTTATTTATTTTACTTTTTTTTTTTTTTTTACACTGTCCTTTTAAAAAAAATGTTGTGTCACTTTTATTTCTATTACTAGGAATGTAAACATCCCTTGTAATAGAAAAAAAAGCATGACAGGACCTCTTAAATGTGAGATCTGGGGTCAAAAAGATCTAAGATCTCACATTTACACTTAAATGCAAAAAAAAAAAATGTCTGCTGCCATAACCCAGATATTCTACATCAGTACAATGACGGCGGGTGTTCCACAAGTGGTTAAAGTGGAGTTGCGCCTTGGGGAAAAAGATACTATAGCTTCTGAGTTTTACTATATGTACACTAGGGATGAGCTTCGAGTTCGAGTCGAACTCATGTTCTACTCGAACATTGGCTGTTCGCAAGTTCGCCGAACAGCGAACAATTTGGGGTGTTCGCGGCAAATTCGAATGCCGCGGAACACCCTTTAAAAGTCTATGGGAGAAATCAAAAGTGCTAATTTTAAAGGCTTATATGCAAGTTATTGTCATAAAAAGTGTTTGGGGACCCGGGTCCTGCCCCAGGGGACATGGATCAATGCAAAAAAAAGTTTTAAAAACGGACGTTTTTTCAGGAGCAGTGATTTTATTAATGCTTAAAGTCAAACAATAAAAGTGTAATATCCCTTTAAATTTTGTACCTGGGGGGTGTCTATAGTATGCCTGTAAAGGGGCGCATGTTTCCTGTGTTTAGAACAGTCTGACAGCAAAATGACATTTGGAAGGAAAAAACTCATTTAAAACTACCCGCGGCTATTGCATTGCCGACAATACACATAGAAGTTCATTGATAAAAACGACATGGGAATTCCCCACAGGGCAACCCCGAACCAAAATAAAAAAAAAAAATGATGTGGGGGTCCCCCTAAATTCCATACAAGGCCCTTCAGGTCTGGTATGGATATTAAGGGGAACCCCAGCCAAAATTTAAAAAAAAAATTGACGTGGGGTTCCCCCTAAATTCCATACCAGACCCTTCAGGTCTGGTATGGATTTTAAGGGGAACCCCGCGCCAAAAAAAAAAAACGGCGTGGGGTCCCCCTAAAAATCCATACCAGACCCTTATCCGAGCACGCAACCTGGCAGGCCGCAGGAAAAGAGGGGGGGACGAGAGTGCGGCCCCCCCCCTCCTGAACCGTACCAGGCCACATGCCCTCAACATTGGGAGGGTGCTTTGGGGTAGCCCCCCAAAACACCTTGTCCCCATGTTGATGAAGACAAGGGCCTCATCCCCACAACCCTGGCCGGTGGTTGTGGGGGTCTGCGGGCGGGGGGCTTATCGGAATCTGGAAGCCCCCTTTAACAAGGGGACCCCCAGATCCCGGCCCCCCCCCTGTGTGAAATGGTAAGGGGGTACTTACCCCTACCATTTCACTAAAAAACTGTCAAAAATGTTAAAAATGACAAGAGACAATTTTTGACAATTCCTTTATTTAAATGCTTCTTCTTTCTTCCTTCATCTTCTTCTTCTTCTGGTTCTTCTGGCTCTTCTGGTTCTTCCTCCGGCGTTCTCGTCCAGCATCTCCTCCGCGGCGTCTTCTATCTTCTTCTCCTCGGGCCGCTCCGCACCCATGGCATGAGGGGGGAGGCTCCCGCTCTTCTCTTCATCTTCTTCTTCATCTTCATCTTCTTCTTCATCTTCTTCTTCTTCTTCTTCTCTTCTTCATCTCTTCTTCCTTCTTCATTTCTTCTCCGGGCCGCTCCGCAGCCATGCTGGCATGGTGGGAGGCTCCCGCTGTGTGACGGCATCTCTTCGTCTGACGGTTCTTAAATAACGGGGGGCGGGGCCATCCGGTGACCCCGCCCCCCTCTGACGCACGGTGACTTGACGGGACTTCCCTGTGACGTCACGGGGAATGCCACAGGGAAGTCCCGTCATGTCCCGTGCGTCAGAGGGGGGCGGGGTCACCGGGTGGCCCCGCCCCCCGTTATTTAAGAACCGTCAGACGAAGAGATGCCGTCACACAGCGGGAGCCTCCCACCATGCCAGCATGGCTGCGGAGCGGCCCGGAGAAGAAATGAAGAAGGAAGAAGAGATGAAGAAGAGAAGAAGAAGAAGAAGAAGATGAAGAAGAAGATGAAGATGAAGAAGAAGATGAAGAGAAGAGCGGGAGCCTCCCCCCTCATGCCATGGGTGCGGAGCGGCCCGAGGAGAAGAAGATAGAAGACGCCGCGGAGAAGATGCTGGACGAGAACGCCGGAGGAAGAACCAGAAGAGCCAGAAGAACCAGAAGAAGAAGAAGATGAAGGAAGAAAGAAGAAGCATTTAAATAAAGGAATTGTCAAAAACTGTCTCTTGTCATTTTTAACATTTTTGACAGTTTTTTAGTGAAATGGTAGGGGTAAGTACCCCCTTACCATTTCACACAGGGGGGGGGCCGGGATCTGGGGGTCCCCTTGTTAAAGGGGGCTTCCAGATTCCGATAAGCCCCCCGCCCGCAGACCCCCACAACCATCGGCCAGGGTTGTGGGGATGAGGCCCTTGTCTTCATCAACATGGGGACAAGGTGTTTTGGGGGGCTACCCCAAAGCACCCTCCCAATGTTGAGGGCATGTGGCCTGGTACGGTTCAGGAGGGGGGGGGGCCGCACTCTCGTCCCCCCCTCTTTTCCTGCGGCCTGCCAGGTTGCGTGCTCGGATAAGGGTCTGGTATGGATTTTTAGGGGGACCCCACGCCGTTTTTTTTTTTTTTTTTGGCGCGGGGTTCCCCTTAAAATCCATACCAGACCTGAAGGGTCTGGTATGGAATTTAGGGGGAACCCCACGTCAATTTTTTTTTTAAATTTTGGCTGGGGTTCCCCTTAATATCCATACCAGACCTGAAGGGCCTTGTATGGAATTTAGGGGGACCCCCACATCATTTTTTTTTTTTTTTTTGGTTCGGGGTTGCCCTGTGGGGAATTCCCATGCCGTTTTTATCAATGAACTTCTATGTGTATTGTCGGCAATGCAATAGCCGCGGTAGTTTTAAATGAGTTTTTTCCTTCAAAATGTCATTTTGCTGTCAGACTGTTCTAAACACGGGAAACATGCGCCCCTTTACAGGCATACTATAGACACCCCCCAGGTATGAAATTTAAAGGGATATTACACTTTTATTGTTTGACTTTAAGCATTATTAAAATCACTGCTCCTGAAAAAACGGCCGTTTTTAAAACTTTTTTTTGCATTGATCCATGTCCCCTGGGGCAGGACCCAGGTCCCCAAACACTTTTATTGACAATAACTTGCATATTAGCCTTTAAAATTAGCACTTTTGATTATTCATGTTCGTGTCCCATAGACTTTAACGGTGTTCGCGTGTTCGAACGAATTTTTTTCCTGTTCGCATGTTCTGGTGCGAACCGAACAGGGGGGTGTTCGGCTCATCCCTAATGTACACTTACCTGTCCAGGGAGCCTGCGATGTCAGCACAATAGCCGATCTTCGGATCGGCTGTCAGGTGCAGCCGCCGCCATTCCAGGTAAGAGAACCTGGCCTTGAAGCCTTTTAGCTTCACGACCGGTTCCCTACTGCTCATGCACAAAGCTCGCTGTGCCTTCTGATTGGCCCAGCGGCGGAGAAAGGAGGACGGGGGCTGAACTTCCGGAGGATTGGGCTACGGCCCGGTCTCCAGGAAGTTGGGAAGGGGACTCCCCCCTGAAAGATGCCAAATGTGACACCAGAGGGGGGGAGTAATTAAGGGGAAGTTTCACCTTTTGGGTGGAACTCTGTTTCAAGCATTTTCAGTCTTTTGTATATCTGTTGCATTATTGTCTCTTTTCTGTTGTAATACATTTTTTTTCTGTAAAAAATTGTGTCATAAAATTCATTTATGTTTTTTTAAACAATATTTAAATCATTTTAATATTGTCTCTAATGCACTAAGCCAGACTTTAAAGAATCCCTGTCTCTTTGAAGAGCACCACTATATGGTAATCCCTGAAATATTCCTGTCTGTGTTGACAGTGTGTATTATAGACATGTATTAAAAAGCATATTTGCTTTTGTGAATGTTTATATTTACAATAAAATGGTGGCAGTTGATTGGGGGCTTAACAGGTTAATTGCATAGATAATCAAACCCAGTGACAGATTGCTCTAGGTCTGCTGACCTAGATCTTTGTTCAGGGTGAGGCTGAGAGTGTTGGTGAAGCCACACCAGATACCACAGCATACTTTCAGAGGTCCAGTGGCATCCATGCCTCGATGGGTCAAGGCTGTTTTGGTGGCAAAAGGGGAACCTAGGTGGGTGACCATAAAGTTATGCCTGATCGGTGTATAATTCCAAAGCTGACGTCATTTATTTTCCATAGTCAAAGATCACCAACGTTATTACGCTTTTACAGTATATATGGGGACCATCCAGTCTCTGCCACGTACAGGGACATTCAGTCTAGTTTCTTTACCACACTCTAGGGTCAGTTATAAGGATTTACTTATCAGTTTGTTTTTCAAGCCAAGAAGGAAACCAAAGCACTCAATGGACAATCATGAAATAAATATACAAACTCCGTGTCCTTAGGGAGATTAGAATGAAGAATGCAAAGCTGTGAGGAGAGACACTGCCCCAAGGCAGCCTGTAGAGATACCTGGCATAAACAAGACCAAGGATAAATCCAAGGGAAAAACCAAGCTTAACTTACCACCAGCCCCCAGACAACCAAATAACCTATCTAACAGTATGCGTTAAAAGCAGGGGTTTAGTCTGAACACATTTGCAAATGGATGCGTAAGCCACAGAGCTTCCTTAAGGCACTCTGGTATCTGTGGTACCTAACACTAACTTATAAGTGCCCCCACAGTGGAGGCACATGCATTCTGATGGATAGGTGGTGAGATCAGGTGGACTGAAGGGGAGCCACCCCTTCTTAAAGGTACAGGGGCACACTGAAAACCCAGCATAGAAATACCTGGCTGCTGTGTAAGCTCGGGTGTCTGCCTGGTCCGCGGTCAAAGAAGCACATGGAAGGAAGAAGAGGCTGGCAATATTTCCAGGAATGAAATCACTTCTTTATTTCACATTCAGAAGAACAACGATATGACACACACAGTACATATTGGTCAGCAGATGAGTTTCACACTCCTGTGCTTAATCATGTGATTAAGCACAGGAGTGTGAAACACGTCTGCTGACCAGTATGTACCATGAACCCAGACCTGCAGGCAAAGAGTGCTGCCCATTTAGCCATCATACTGCACACTGATATATATGTTCTATAAGTTCACTTCCATGCCATTGGGTACATCTGGCAGACTTTTGATTATTGCAAATTTGCAAACATTCCACTAAATGGAACAGAAAAATATATATGTATATTTTGAACTTATTTGGATGTTTATAAAAAAAACTTTTTTGCAGGGCCAGAATAAAAAGCACTCCCTTAGTTGGTACTCTGAGCTAAATTATCTTTAAAATGATACCCTCCTCTATTATATAAACCAAGTTTTATTTGACTACGTTCTTTATTAATCTCCCAAGTTAAGGAGATATTGCGGTCATTAATGTTCATGGAATCCAATAACTCCCTTAACCTTTCCATGTCACCTCTCCAGGTGATTAAAAGGTCATCAATGAACCTCTTATATAGTAAGATATTGCCACAATCCCCACTGAAAATTCCCTCCTCTTCCCATTTAGCCATATAAAGGTTCGCTACGCTAGGAGCGAACTTAGCGCACAAAGAGACGCCCTTTATCTGCAGGTAAAATCTATTACCATACCAAAAGAAATTATGCCGTAAACAAAAATCTAAACATTTCAGAATAAATATAATAAAACCATCATCTACTAAGTTCTCATTTTTTAAGGCCCATTCCACCGCATTCAGAGCTCCTTTATGATCGATGTTAGTGTACAGTGAGGCCACGTCACCTGTGGCCATAATGGTATCTTCATGTGTAGTACACTCATTTAGAAGCTGCAAAGTGTGCTTTGTGTCCTTGAGGTAGGCTCTGGTCTTTTTTTTTTTTAAGCTTATTGTCACTTTAAAAAATGCTATAATTTTATGTTAAAATAAAAATATTTAATACAGAACCAATTTGCACCTGCCACTTAGGTGAAGGTATACTAAGGGAATTTTCATGTATTATACATTGAGAAGACATTTGGCACTCATCTGTTAAATAATCCATCATTGAAATAATCATACTTCTGGAATTATTGTGATCATTCAATGTTATCTTCAAGCATTCTTAAATTAACATGCCCTTTATCCTCAAGTGCCTTAAAAGAAATTGTCTTCTTTGGGTCATATCTAATAATACCAAAGTTGAAAAATACATGAACGTTCAGGAAATAAGGCGATAAATGTGTAAAAATGTAATGTCCGTGTAAAATATAAAATGCTGCTAAAAAAAGAATATTGATGAAATGCTTAATGCAAACCTGTAAAAGATTTTAAACTTTTAAAAACAAAAGTCCAACTGCAGAACAGACATCTAATTTATTTGTTAAACTTTTATATACTCCTCCAAAATTGCTTTTAGCATGTCAGTTAGGGTTGGCGTTCCCTGGTTTCAGTCCTTAAAGCACCTATTGACATGTTTGGATTAGAGAACATTTGTATATTTGTAGGCACCTCCACCACTCTTGCTGACATTCCCTGTCCCAGCATGCCCGGAGGTAAACTAATTGACTGAGATGGATTTTCCCAGATGTCCACTATAATTTCACTTAAAGTGGTTGTAAACGTGAGACATGAGATATAAATAAAGAACATTCCTTTATTGTATATACTTGCCTCAATTCAGAGCATGAAGTGCGAATTTCTGTATGCTGCTCGATTCCTCTGCTATCTGCATGAATCACTTCTGATATGTTTTCCTGACATCAAGAGAGGGGAGGGAGCTCCAGCACACAGCCTGTGATTGACAGCCTGAGCTTTGTACCCGTGTGCTGTGTGAAGGTAGCTGTGTCCCTTTCCTTCAATTAGCTCTTATAGCTCTCCTCACTGAGCTCTTTAGAGTGTGATTTTATCTTTCCACCCATTTTTCCTTTTTTTTCTGACAGTTCAGACAAGCTTTATAAATTCTGGACTTTGAACAGATGTAGAGAAGAAAAGACTGCAGATAAACAGGTACAACTTATGTAGGATAATTTGTTTCATCTGTGCATCACCTGAGGCCAGTCACTTCACTGGGTATATGTAAGGGTGATCTTTCTTATAAAATTTGATAAAAAATAACAATTTGGAAGTGAGGTCATACATGCACAGCTGACCCCATGCAATGTTTGGAGGAAAATCACACCCTGGCCTTACGCCATCTCTTTCTTAGATTAAAGCACCCTTACTAGACAGGGAGAAGGCTAATAGGAGAGGTGTATTCCAGAAACCAGGAAATTCTATTTTTTATCAACAAAATAAAACCAGCCTAAAATTGTTTCCAAATGAGATTAGTAATGATATTGTTCTACAATCTTTAGAATTATTATTTATGTAAGCTGTTTTAGAAATAACTTGCAATACACAGATTTTCAGAAAGCATCACATTCTAACTCATTGAGTTCACACTTTATAGATAAACATACTGCCGTTAGACAGCTAAACTAACTTCTTAACTACATTTATTTGTGCACTGGAATCTGGGGCTACCACTATAAATAAATGTCCTGGTCAGGAAATATGCTTTGGGGTAATCTCAGGATCTACAGTACCTCACAGTCTTTACCTATAGGCAAGCCACTGTGCCCAGGAACTGGTAGTGCTTACCTCCTACCTAAAAGTCCCCAGGATTAACTAACTCCACTTTTGTTGAGAAAAAAATATTCACCTCTGGGTGATCTATGTAAATTCTTAATAGGAAAACCACGCTAATGCCAAAAGAGTGCTCCAAAATAACGGTGTAAAACAACAGAAATTACAGTGCAAAACAGAGATTAACCATGTGATTTCAGCCCAGTAAAAACAAATATAAATGAACAAAGTCACGCTACGTGTAAATTTATTAAGAAAGTTGCAATATAATAAATAGAGTCCACGTGGAATGATGAAAAATATTTAAAAAAGTGCCCCTGAAGACATCATCTATGACAAAACATGTAGGGCTGTGCTGCGTGCTGACATCATCACATTTACACTGACCCCAAAAGTGCGGTTGTATCATTTTGCTGGCAAGAAAGACTGTACAGTTGACGTATATATCTCTTATTGGATGTAAGTGCAACTTTTAACTGTTTTAATAAACTAGTAAACTAATTTACGCTATTGGAGCTTTTCTTTCCCTTTGTACATTGGTCCATGTGAATTAATGGGGCTGGTCTGGAGTTAAGGAGAGACAGGGCAAGTTCCATAGAGGGGCATACAACATCTCACCGATGGTTGTGATTATTGCTCAAAAAGAAAAAACTGTAAGCGCAAATAGAAGGAGCTGATGCTCTGAGCACGTAGCCTTTTTTATTCAGTTGTTTCTCCCCTGGTGTCTCTCTGCTTCCTGGTGACGTCATCTCTCTGTGCTCCATGGTGGCCCAGACCAACTTCCTGGTGACCACAGGATGGATTGAGGCTCCCCCAGTCATCTGCCAGATCCGTGGATGCTCGTTTTGGATGCCAATCACCACCATTTACAGATAAGCTTGTTTTTATGTTATTTCCTGTTATTTCCTAATATACTACACTCAAGTTGGTGCTTCCTGTGTCTCTCCCCCTTCCTCAAAGTGATTATTGTTCATTTGACCATTCTAGAGATAGAAGGTCAATAAGATCTGGTAAGCGCCCTTATTATCAGAAGTGGTGGTATTCTCAAAAGGAGTCCTTTTCACTAGAGGTGTTGGAGCTCTGAATTAACTTTTAAATAAGATTGTTTTAATATTTTTCACCATTCCATGTGGACTCTATTCATTATTTTGCAATTTTCCTAATAAATTCACATGTACCGTGACTTTATTGATTTATATTAGATTTAGATCTATGTACCTTGCAAGGGCTTCAACTACCTTTTGTTATTCTGAAGAAATAGTTGTTTGTCTGTCGACGTGTAAAGTAAGTGTAAATTGGAGTGATCAATAATTATCAATCAGCTCCTGCACTTGCAGGGTTCTAATAAAGAAAGTTGCAGGGCCTGCATCCCTTATTATGACTTGTATCTTAGTGCAGAGTTCTGGGAAAATTAGTTGTACAATAACAGAAGCAGGAAATAACATTTCTGAGGGGGCATTCCGTATACCATCTGTTGCTACATCGCATTGCATTTTACAGAAAATTACAGCACAGCAGATTGAAAAGGAAAGGTAATTTTTAATAGCATTCAATTATAATATACCGGTAACTTGTGTGGCAAATTTGTATATGCTATATAATATTTTTTTTAATTTGTATTTTTTTTCCCCCCATGAAAGTGGAGTTACCCTTTAAAGCCAAATTAGAAAACAGAGGTTGCTCAGGTTAAACCAGGGTCAAACCTTAAGAGCTCATAAAAAACAGTCCAGAAGGTTAGATCAGGATCTTTATCAATTCAGGCAAAATGAGGCAGCAAAGGCAAAATATTTAGGGAACTCTTAGTGAATAATAGAAATATAGATAAGTAACAGGTAATGCACCATAAATCAGGAATTGAACAAATCAGGTAAATATTGAGACTGGTTAAGTCCCCCTTAACTACTTGAGGACCGGAGGGATTTGCCCCCTTAATGACCAGGCTATTTTCTGCAATACAGCACAGCGTCTCTTTAACTGACAATTTTGCGGTCGTGCGATGTTGTACCCAAACAAAATGTATGTCTTTTTTTCCCAAAAATAGAGCTTTCTTTAGGTGGTATTTGATCACCTCTGCGGTTTTTATTTTTTGCGCTATAAACAAAAACAAGTAACAATTTTGAAAAAAATATATATTTTTTAAATTTTTGCTATAATAAATATCCAAAAAAAAAATAATAATTTCTACATCAGCAATATGTATTCTTCTACATATTTTTGGTGAAAAAAATCGCAATAAGCATGTATTAATTGGTTTGCACAAAAGTTATAGCATCTACAAAATAGGGGATAGATTTATGGATTTTTATTTATTTTAATTTTTTTTTACTAGTAATGGCGGCATTTTTTAGTGGGACTGCGACATTGCGGCGGACAGATCAGCCACTTTTGACACTTATTTGGGACCAGTGACATTTATACAGCGATCAGAGCTAAAAATAGCCACTGATTACTGTATAAATGTCACTTGCAGGGAAGGGGTTAACACTAGGGGGCGATCGAGGGGTTACGTGTGTTCCCTAGGGAGGTGTTTCTAACTGTGGGGGGGTGGACTGACTAGAGGAGGTGAGAGATCGCTGTTCCTGATTATTAGGAACAACTTTTAAAGCGGCCGATGTACACCTATGGCGATTCGCACAGTCGAGCCAATCTGCTGCAGTATAATGACTGTGGCTGGTCGGCAAGCGGTTAAAGTACAACTGTGGCCAGGCTATGTGCTTATAAATATTTACAAATATTTATATATTCTTAACAAGCAAACCAGCTTTAAAACAATCACTTAGCGACCTCTTTAACTACAGTTACTGATGAGTAAATCATTCTTAAAATGTACAACAAAAACACATTTTATTTAATTTTACCTAATTTTGTTCTTCCCTGGCTGCAGTAAGTCCAAACCCTGCCAGCCTTCTAATCTTCAAGGTAAACACATGGGGAGGGGGAGAGCAAATTTCTGCAATCCAACAAAAACAACTCTTGAGAACTGTTTTGAAGAATTGCTCCAATGTACCTGCAGCTTTAAAGATCACTAGGGTAAAACTCATTTACATCTTGTTAAGAATATGTAAATATGTGAATGCCCATAGTCTTGCCACAGTTCTACTTTATAGGAGTAATGAGCAATCAGGAGTAAGTTGAGAAATCAGGAAGCAAAGTTCAGAGTTTTTGCTCTTGAAGTGCAAGTGATTGTGAACTTGCCAAGTCACAGGCAGGGGCAACCTGTCAGAGAGTATGAAAGGGTTGGATCAAACAGGCACTCTTACAAAGGAGAGCCATATTTTGCGGAAAGGAGATAAGCAAAAGACGTGACTGACCATTGCCTTTAGATAAAAAGTGTATGTGGGGAAAAAACTTTTCAAAATCTCTTTTTTTAAGTAGCAAAATCCTGACACCAAAAAAAAAAGGTGTTGAGCCCCCAACCCTAGAGTACAACTTACTGTCACAATGGGAGCAAGGACATTATCACCTACCCCCAATGGTTCAATCAAAAAAGAACACTCATAATGCACTCCAGACAGGGGAAATAGATCTGGTTCACATAAATCCCAGGCTCTCACCCAGGACAGGAAGCAAGGGACAGATCTTACATGAGGACACAGGAATAATAAAATCCAACAGAGGATCTAACTAGTTCCAAATTTTATACAGCATAAAAAAGTTCTGACAGCTCCAACACATTATAAAACTAAGATAGATCATCGCCATAGACCACTTCTCACACCCAGTTTTTTTTAACAAGGTTTAGGAAATCCCAACAGACAGTCTTCATTAGCTTTGTGTGCCACAGAGCATGTAGTATGCAAAATTGATGTTTTCTTAAATCATCAGTAAGGACAAAACTTTGTCAAGGCAACGTGTCAAGAACGTTCATTCTACCCCCTTCATAAATCCATCCTAATCCATAAAATACTTGCAACTTTGCTTTTGTAAAATAAAATTGCAAACAGCTCATCAATTGTATCTTTGGTTTCTGCTCCTAACCAACCTACGGTAACTTTTTTTTTTAAAGTTTTCATTTTTAAATTCACTGTCTTGATTCTTTGTTGTGATTTAATTTTTATTGATCTGCCAGATGCTTATCTAGACCACATCAATTCAATATTCTTTCTAAATTACTTTAGAAAACTTGCCCAAAAGTATAAATAAAAAAATAAGACCTGGGAATGAATGTTAAAATGTTATAAATGTTATAAAATGTTATAATGCAAAATCAATTAAAAAATAGACTGTTTCTCACTTACTTTCAGATTTACTTAACTATCATAGCAGTTGAAAACAATATTAAAGGGAACATGCCTTTTAATGCTTTGTTATTGTTTTGTTTTTTTTTGTTTTAAATATACTATGTAAAAAAGATCAGATAAATATTGTTACTAATATGTGTAAATGTGTAATAATAAAAACGTTGTTTCCAGAATATGAAAAGTATATACACCATGGGGGCAGCCATATTAGCTCATTACATACTGCTGCACAATGGCTATGTTTTAGTAGCCCTTTTCTCCACACACTTCTAATAGCTGAGCAGCTCATAGAAAACAATGCGCTCCATATGTGGCAGGTATGTTATCACAAAAGTTGTTGAAGAGGAACTATGGTCTAAAAAAATTGCTTGGGCATTTTTGCAAAATGCCAAAAATATGCCAAAAAAACAGTTTTCCCCTTCTCTTAGCAATTTTGTTTAGCTTGGGTGTGGTCCCTACAGAGCGCAATGTACACTTTCAGCACACTCCTGCAATATGTTAGATTTCAAGAATGTACAGCCGTGGCCAAAAGTTTTGAGAATGACACAAATATATGTACACAAAGTCTGCCACTTCAGTGTTTTTAGAACTTTTGTCAGATGTTATACGGAAGTATAATTACAAGCATGTCATAAGTGTCAAAGGCTTTTATTGACAATTACATAAATGCAAAGATTACATTTATGCAAAGAGTCAATATGCAGTGTTGACTCTTCTTATTCAAGACCTCTGCAATTCGCCTTGGCATGCTGTCAATCAACTTCTGGGCCACATCCTGACTGATGGCAGCCCATTCTTGCATAATCAATGCTTGGAGTTTTCAGAATTTGTGTGTGGGGGGGGGGTTGTTCACCTGCCTCTTGAGGATTTAGCACAAGTTCTCAATGGGATTAAGGTCTGGGGTGTTTCCTGGCCATGGACCCAAAATTATGATGTTTTGTTCCCCAAGCCACTTAGTTATCACTTTTGCCTTATGGCAAGGTGCTCCATCATGCTGGAAAAGCCATTGTTTGTCACCAAACTGTTTTTGGGTGGTTGGGAGACGTTGCTCTCGGAAGATGTTTTTATACTATTCTTTATTCTTAGCTGTGTTCTTAGATGAAATTGTAAGTGAGCCCACTCCCTTGGCTGAGAAGCAACCCCACACATGAATGGTCTCAGGATGCTTTACTGCTGACATGACACAGGACTGACAGTAACGCTCACCTTTTCTGCTCTGTTTTTTTCTGAATGCCCCAGACAATCTGATAGGGGATTCATCAGAGACTTTACCCCAGTCCTCAGCAGTCTAATCCCTGTACCTTTTGCAGAATATCAGTCTGTCCCTAAAGTTTTCCTAAAGAGAAGTGGCTTCTTTGCTACCCTTCTTCACACCAGGCCATCCTCTAAAAGTCTTCTCCTCACTGGGTGTGCAGATGCACTCACATCTGCCTGCTGCACTGATGGTGCCCGGATCCCGCAGCTGAATCAACTGTAGGAGATGGTCCTGGCACTTGCTGGACTTTTTTGGGCGCCCTGAAGCCTTCTTCACAAATCAGTGGAAATGTTTTTTATGGGATTAAGTTCATTTTTATGGCAATGAGGGACTTTGCAATTATTTGCAATTCATCTGATCACTCTTAGTATATGCAAATTGCCATCATAAAAGGCAGCAGACTTTGTGAAACTTAATATTTGTGTCATTCTCAAAACCTTTGGCCATGGCTGTATTATTGTGCCTGTTCCAATGCCCAAAGGGGGAAGACACCAGACCTGGAAGACGTGATAGAGAAGATTGTGGCTGTGAATGCTGAGAGAGTTTTGACATAATGTGTGGATCTCCCAGTGCTAAAGGGCAGCAGACTAGGAAGTAAGTCTGTCATCATTATGGAAAAGGCACTTACTACAGTTGACAGTTTACGTCCAGAAAAATGAAATTAACGTTAATTAAATGTTTTCTTGTAGTGTATTTACTTTTTATACATTTTTGGGGGTGTACAAATGCTGGCTTTAAAGTAATAAAAACCATGTATCACAGAATCCACAAAAAATAGCATATGAAATGGACAAAAATCAATGCATGACATAGAATGACAAAGGTATTGTTACATTGAATGGCATAAAAATCAACAGTTAAGCCAAAGTTCACAAGGCCTGAATGTCGGGCAGCATTGGCCTGTTCAATAGAAACCAGTTGACGTTCGGCCCGTGTGTACGGCAGCCAGTCCGGCAAAAGCCGGCTGTTCAGCCAGCTTCTGTCGAGGGGTCATGACCGAAAAAGGTCTGCCATCTGCCTCCTGATCAGCGCTCTCAGCCAATGGCTGAAAGCGCTGACCAGAGTGTTCCGGCAGACGTCCCCCTGTCAGACCACAATAGCACAGCAGGGGAGATTACTGTACTAACATTGGATTGTTAGTACAGTGGCTCCAACCTGAGCTGGGTTGAATGAAAAAAAACTAGTTGTGTGTACAAGGCTTAAATCCAGTATCATTGTTATGCATAGACACAATAGAATGAGATGCATCACTTGGCTTTATAGTATGAGATGGGAGCAAAGCCAAACACTCCATTTACTGTGAAAATGTGGCACAGATTTGTGTGGAAAACTTTTTCCATAAGCATCAGAGTTCATTTTGGTAAGAACCTGGAAAAATAAAACTGAATGAGTGTGCCAACTGAGAGCTATAACTCATTGCATTGTTATAAATAGTGCATGCAATAGTTTTTCAATGCTGTAGGGTACATGTGGGATAAAGGCAAAGAGTAAGCACGTGGACATCACAAAAGGTTCTCAGTTGACCTATCAGGTGAGATAATAGAAATATGACCCCTTTTCCACAAGAGACAGAGAACTCTACAGCAACGAAAATATGCTTAAATTAATATACAGAGGGACAGCCTTGGAATCACATGTCTAGAACTTCTAGAAAAATGATAGGACAAATGCCATATAGTTGTAGCTTAATAGCTGTTTCCAATATTTTAAGGGGTAAGTGCATTTATTGTCCTATTGTTGTAGGGAAAATTGGATAATTTTGGATATTTCTTCAGTTGGAGGTGAGTCAGGTGGTTTAGTATAGAGGTAAGTCCCTTACCCCTAAGGGCAAAAAAAGACAAATTTTCTCTAAAAGTAGGGAAAAGAGAGAGGGTATACATGTAGTGCTGGGCATAAACTTGCTTGTTTGGATATATTGGTATCTCTGATGTTCAGGGGTTTCCTTAATTTGTTTAAAGTGATTATAAATATTAAAATGTTTTTGCTTTAAAAGAACAACCATGTCATGCTTACCTACTCTGTGCAATTATTTAGCACAGAGCAACCCTGATCCTCCTCTTCTCTGGTCCCCTGGTGGCAATCTCAGTTGCTCCCCCTGCTGGCTATAGCTGCTAGCTATGGGGACACTCATGCATGCTCGCTCACAAGCCCCGTTCTGTGTGCCCCTCTCCCTCCTCACTGGCTGTGATTGACAGCAGCAGGAGACAATGGATACTGCTGTATCTAAGCCAATGAGGAGGGAGAGAGCAGAGAAAGTCTCTGCTCGTATGCACAGCACAAGATCAGGCTCAGGTAAGCATAATGGGGGTCAGGGGGATCCTGCAGCACATAAGGGTTTTTACCTTAATGCAGAGAATGCATTAAAGTAAAAATCCCTAAACCTTTAGAACAACTTTAGGTTTCTCAAAGGAAATAAAGGCAGCGTTATCTTGAAAGGTATTTAGTCTGGTTATGGAGTTATATAGCCACCAAGAAAAATATTTTCTGGAGGGGAATGCCGTAGAGGAGAAATCTCCAAAACATGAAACTAATGGATAGAAGAGTACATACTTAAAATGCTGTAAAGACATTTGTTCCCTAAGAAAAAAAACTAGCAACTAGCAAAAACACAACTTGAGATAGAAGAGTGTTTATACCTGTCCTACAACCCATTCTTCTGATCTTCACTCTGCTGCAGAGCTCTGACATACAGTAAAATCTTCACATTTGGCACTTTACTGTCTTATTTATTGTACCTCTCCTTTTCATTTGAACTGATGAAAATAATGTTTTTAAAACAATTGACTTCTGCCTGTCACTTGTGACCAACTTCTCCTGACCATCTTTTATGGGGCCAATATGTTCTGACCTAGACTTTTTACTATAGTATTAATATATCTTTTACAAAATGGGGGATTTTTATTACTAAATGGGGTTTTTGTCCACTTTCCAAATGCTGAGCTTCTTCTGTAGCAGAAAGAGGTATATTACTTCTGCTTCTAATTTTAACAGCTTCCCCCTTAGGCTGGTTGTTAGGGGGCTAGTAACTTCTGCAAGTGCCCATCTCCCCATGTTTTTGTTTAACAATTCCTTGCCTACTACCCTTGAAAATGACCAGAAACTATTTTAAAAATCCAGTTCCCATTGACTTCAATGGGATTTAGATCAATGTCCTTGTAATTTCAGCACAAGGCCCAAACCCGTGTACATTCAATCATCTCACCTCTACTATTTGCCTGACTAGCATGTTAACCCTCTCGATTTGGAACTTAAAGTGTCTGACAAGGTATGTAGGTAAGGACTTTTGACTTTACTTTGACTTTTTTGATATGCTCAATAGTTGCAAGTCAGTGATCTAGAAATAATTGAAGCCAAACAGTTAGCAAAATAGTTTTTGGTTTCAGAGATAGGTCAGTAATGGCAGCCTCCATATTTCTTTTAGGAAAGTTCTAATTTAAATAGAAAGCATCTATGATACATTCTATAGTGCATACTATATACTGTGTATGCTATGTATGTTTAGTGTGCAGCATCCACAGGGAGCTGGATAATTTTTCGCAATTTAAATTCTACCCTAGATATATAGTTGACCAAGAGGTAAGCATGTCTCTCTTTCATTTTTTGCAGCTCCTTATGTGGAAGAACAAGGTGGCTACTACCGCTACCAGAAAAAAGAATCTGATCAATTGCATTCAGCGTTGAAGACAAAATTAAGGTGGTTTTTGGTGGCTTTAAAGGGGAGAAATAAGCTTTAAAATCTTGACCATCTTGATGATTCCTGTGCTAAAAAAAGCCCCACAAAAAAGATGGTGAAGAAAGGTAAAAAAAAAAAGTTAACAAATGCAGACAAAAAGGATAAAAAGTAGTTAAATTAAAAAAAAATGAGAGTCTTTGGTTTGGTGAAATTTCCGCAATGATGAAATGGGTACTTTCTCATCAAAATGTATTTAATCAAAATCCATGCATCCTAACATTGTTATTTTGTTAAAAGCAGCATATACCCTTTCTTTGCTATATTTAGCAGCTGGGAGTGAAGAAAATACCCTTTTATTCTGGATAGTGAAATATGTGACTCAAACCCCTTCAAATTTGCTTTGAAATCAGGTTTTCCCTTTTGTATGGAGTATTTTGTCAGTATACTAATTTTGCTAAACACGACAAGTTTTTATTTCCTTCCCTAATATATGTTTATTGGCTGTGATCCCATTTCATTGAAACAAAAAGCTCATAACCAAAATCCAGATAAATTATGAGAACAGTCAAGAAATTAACCACTTTACTTAATGAGTCATAAATAAAAACGTAAGGCCGGGCGTTCTGTGGGTGTGTTTTTTATTTTATTTCCAAAGATAATAACCAATTCAACAATGTCGTCTGTAAAAATAGCGATATGAATTACTTATCAGCATTATTACAATTCAATTAAAAATCTAATTGCACTTTTGTCACTTCATTACAGTTCTCGCAACACAATATACTTAAAAAATAACTAATGTAAACAAAAAAATTATATGAATAATATTGAGTGGCAACTAATTATCATGTTCATCTACAAAGATCGCATTCTTGCGCTGCATGTCAGGTTGCGGAATGTGGAAATGAGTAACCTTTGATCGCAGTGGAGGAGTAATTACGCAATGCCTCTTAAGTTACAGTATATAATCATTCTGATGTCAAATGGGGAGCAAAATTAACATTAAAGTCTTGTACTGAGATACAGAGATGAAGCTATTGTATTACTGGATGGAGAAATTACAATCTGTTTAAAATTAGATTATAGTATAATGATAGCTATAGCCTGTTCTTTGTTTTACTGTGGGTTTCACAATGAGTCATGTTGTGGAAATT